>CM063509.1:13425605-13483105 GCA_032207245.1 Pardosa pseudoannulata | reverse complement strand
ATTTTTGTTTGCATTATTTTTTTTTTACTATATCGTTTATGTGTTATATATATACTTTGCTACATTAATTTAATATTTAGAGTTGATAGAAAATAAAAATGGAAACCGATATCAAGGAATAAAGACAAATCAATAAAGACTTTTATTATTATTATTATTAATTCGTCAGAACTACAGCCAATCGATTCCTCGTGGTCGAAAACCCCCGGGTACCAATTTTCACTTGGTTTGGACGCATGAGAAAAAAGTTTGCCCGCACCGGGGTTCGAACCCGGCCCTATCTGTAGCGCCGAACTACGTGACCTTAGCGCGTCAAAACCGATGCCAATCGATTCCTCGTGACCAAAAACCCCAGATCCCCAAGTTTACTACAGTTTATTAATTCTGGGGCGATTTTCGACTTGACAACCATTCCTCGTATTATAGTATAGGATATATATACATGTAATGAGACGGACTTCTCGATGGGGGGTTGCAGTCATGGCCCATAGAAATGACACCGTTTTAGTTAAAGACCTTTATTAAATTAACGTTAGAGGATGAGTTCCCACTTCATTATAGGGACAGGACAAACGGAAGGATCAGCTAGCATGAAGTTCTATGTACAAGACACGTAACACCAGGGTCAACATCTGGGGGGGAAATATCTGTCTCCGACAGCGTGTATCTCCTTTTTGCTTGGAAATCTCCTAAATTGTCCGCTAGGGCTATGGAGAGTTATAATTGGTCAGGTCCCTTCTCTGAGGGCGTACACGGTAGCCCCAGTGGTCAATTTAGGTTAGGGGTTAAAAAGGGGAATGCAAAATGACGAGGGAATTTTTAACCCTTGATTCAAGTTTTGAACACCCCTGAGAATTTTCCTTACATACTTACATACATATATACATATAACTTCAGTCAGCCGCAAATTTATGTATATGTATATGCGTGTGTCTATGAATATATATATATATATATATATATATATATATATATATATATATATATATATATATATATATACATATATATATGTATATGTATCTATATGTATGTGTATATATATGTACACACACATATTTATACATATATACGTATATATATATATATATATATATATATATATATATATATATATATATATATATACATAAATATATATATATATATATATATATATATATATATATATATATGTACACATATATATACATATGTATATATATATATGTATATATCTAGATGTATGTGTATATATATGTGTACATATATATATATATATGTACACCATCTATTTTGTATACTATTTACGTATCTTCTCTATATCTATATATATATATATATATATATAGATATATATGTACACATATATATTTATACATATATACGTATATATATATATATATATATATATATATATGTACACATACATATTTATACATATACATATATATATATATATATATATATATATATATATATATATATATATATATATGTAAGTATTTTCCAATATGGATGCATCTATCCATTCCAATTCTAACGGCTTCACAAATTCGGGGACAGACGGACAGATTACTTAGGGTATTATTATATAGGAGATGATACTTTACTGGCTGAATTGAAAGCTTTCAACTTAAATCTTGGTAAATCACCTGTTCAGTGTTTCAACGATGTATATTTATTTGCATGATTAACATTCCGATTGATGTTTGTTCTTCTAATCTTTGTTCGTTATTTCGTTCACATTTGTTTCCTGGACATCATCGTTTAGTGTCGTGACGGAGAATGCCGTGGAATTACGTGACACTGCTTTTCCATTTCGACTCCTACGTGCTAACAAAGCTGTCCGAATGGTGACGACGGCAGCACAGGAGTGTGGATGTGAATCATAAATAATTTATTGCTCCACTGCACTTGTCAACCTGGGGATGTGTGAATTGTTTTCGATGATGGATTACCTGCTAACATAACGGGGAAATTCCTGCCTCTAACACAAAATTCCGACTTTTGAAAGCATTTAGGCGGAGGCGTTGCTCGTCGGCGTTTATTTTGCTTTCAAAGCCAAAAATACTAATATGTTCCAGTTAATGAACAATGTCACGAAATATTAATTATAGCATATATACAGAGAGTGTAATTAATGTCCAAAAGCATGCGTATGAAGTAGATGTCGCTAAAGCTTTTAAAGGTACAGTATCTTAAGATTAATCAAACAGTTCTGGAGGAGCTTTTTCTTTCGTCTTATTTGGGATGTAACGAAAGTCAATTAATCTGTGGTTAAAACAAGATTAGCAATGGAACATATGTTTGGTTGGTTAACCCTTTAAAGGTCACTTTTATAAATTCTTTGGGATTTAATGAAATTATTTTATAAATGGTATCTATGAACTATATAAATGTAAATACATATTTTTTTTTACATTTTTTGAGGGGTGGTTAAAGTGCAAAATCCAGCCCCTTGTACGGAGTGAAAATGCTTTTTTAAAGGTTTAATTATGTTTCGGGAACAGTGATTATTATCCTAAAGGGTATGAGAAAGAAAAACTAACCAATTTACAGTCGAACGATGGCCATATAGTACAGCGATTGTTTTAGGTACAGGAATTCCTGGGTTAAAATCCCACTGCGTTCGTAAGAATTCGAAATCGGCCTTAAGCTGTAGGTCTCGATCTTATTCACCCTCATGTTGAAAGACAGTAGACCGTACCAAACATAAAAATACAAAAACACAAAAATAATCAAAATTTTTATTGCAGTTTTTGATTTTGATATCATTGCAGAAATTAGTCGAAATTTACACATATCCCCTATATAATAATAGACTAAGTTATCTGTCCGTCTGTCTTCGAATTTATGAAGTGGTTGGACCTGGAATGGATAGAGGCATCCATATTGGATTCTTGATGAGCTAAGGCTAGAAACATTCAAAGAGAGTAAAGTTTATATTCTCCTCAACTATCGATCCAATCCTGATATAAATTGGTATAAATAATTAATTTATTTATAACAAACATTTTTTTTATCTTGCATTCAGCGTTTTACATTGTTGATGCAACTCGGTGTATTCGATTTTATATACGTTGTAGATCTTTAAACATGCGCAGTTTTCAACTGTGGAATGATTCCTCGGCTCTTAACTTTTAAGAATTTGATTTGCTTATCAGATCGCCGCTAGGAATTATTTTAGTCACCAGAAGCCCCGACTGTGAAATCTGGTAACCCACGAAGCGATTAATTTTTGAAATGGAAAGGGTGCAGGATTAATGAGTGCGGGTTGGCATCCGGCACGATGCAAATCATTCGAGTCCCGTCCTCAGGCAGGTGCACGGATGAAAAGAAGAGACCTTGAGGAAGGTCTCTCAGCAGACCAGGAAGCCGAACTCGAGAGACCTTGGGGAGGAAGGGCCCGTCCTTCTTTTAAGGCGTTTACTTTTAATTTACTTTCTACACGAAACCGTACCATTAGGTGGTGACTGGTCAGGCTGAAACTCTGTAGTCACTCTTATACAGAAAATTTGCTACCGTTCTAACCATAGTAAAAAATAGATCTTCTTTCTCCTATATAAGCACATATCGGGCACACATTACTACCGTTTTATAATAGTAGATAAAAATTGTTTTTCATTCACACAGGATTCTGTAGTTTATGTAGAATGTGTCATTTAACCATTTGACAGTTTCATTTTTTTTTCAAGAATTCTGTCAAAATAATGTCACATTTTTTTATTGCATTTTTTTGTTCATTTTACATTTTTAAGTAAAGATATGCTATTAAAATTAACATTTCTAATATTTTTAAGCATTTATTACAACTTTTTTTTCTTTCTATGAAAGCATCATAGAACTGAAGTTTACCTTTAGTCTCATCGATATCCAAGTTCATTTTTGGAATTCCAGTGAATGCAAATCTAGGAGGCGGATCCGAGGGATTATCACAATTAATTTTAAAAAATTGACTTGCTTGGTTGATTCCATCTGTACTGCTATCAGAGTCACTACTACTCAAGTCATCTAGTAAACTTCCGCTACTATCATTTACAGATCATTCAGTTTCTGATTCCGAGTCACAGTTCGAATCGCAAGAAATTAGCTCCATACGCTCTGAATGATCTATTATTTAAAAATAAAAATATATATTGATCACATGCAGATACAGTGATCAGACGCAGATGTGCTTCACTATCGAGATAGTTCCTAAATGAACGTCACAAAGCGTTGTGGTTAAAGATTATAAGAACTGACAACAGACGGATATTTGAAGTTTTAAGGTACACCTTACTCACTTTTATTTTTGTGTAAATCGTACATGGTTCTTTAATATAAGAATTATATTGTTTACGTTTCCTTGCTATGATGGGGTTAACTGTGCGTTAGATCAAGAGTTCGGTTGAAAGAATGACATGTACAATTATTAGGTCCTTATGTGGGTGCTGTAATTAATAGTCCCATCGGCAGTATGTGATTCTCTTCAGTGTTAGGATCGTTTCGAGTTAGGATCGTTTTTAATAAATAGTACTTGGTTTTTTGACAGGACAAACATTTTATTTGTATTTCTTTGCTTTGATGTAGCTAACTGTACATAATATGAAGGATTCAAAACAAGGCTATAAACATGGCATACAAAATCCACAGTATTATATCTTTGTACACTCATAGACATTGTGGATGCTATTATATAAGTCTTATCCGAGTTAGGATCGTGATAAATGCAGTGATCAGACGCAGATGTGCTTCACTATGGAGGTAGTTCCTAAATGAACGTCGCAAAGCGTTGTGAAAGATTATAAGAATTGGCAACGGACGGATATTTGAAGTTTTAAGGTACACCTTACTCATTTTTATTTTTGTGTAAATCGTACATGGTTCTTTAATATCATAATTATATTGTTAACATTTCCATGTTAACTGTGCGTTGGATCAAGAGTTCAGTTGAAAGAATGACATGTACAATTATTAGGTCCTTATGTGGGTGCTGTAATTAATAGTCCATTCCGCAACACGTGATTTTCTTCAGAGTTAGGATCGTGATCTATACACCGATCACACACGGATGTGCATCGCTAACGCCATGTGCACTTTAGCGCATCCCCTTTCGTTCCTTACCACCCAAATTTCGTTTTAACCCCAGTGTGTGTATCTTGATGGCGGAGGCACGAATTCGTAACACGGAGGTCACCTGCTCCCCCTCTTATCTGTTTTCCTGGCAGTGTGACCTCCCAATCACGGCAGATCTCTTTCAAAGGGAGGATTAAAATCGCTTTGCGTGATTTTGAATTTCGCAAAAGATCCTTCAATGGTAATTAATTTTCCAGGGTGATGCAACCGGTAGCCGGGTGTGAAGGGGGTTGAAACGTGAATTGTGTGCACATATGAGTTGTTTTTCTGTTTATGTTCCTCAGATGAGTAGTTAGTTGTTGGGTTGCAAATTTTGTAATACTCTAAGCGTCAGAAATCTTTTGATTCGCCAGAAATATATAAACAAAATATTCATTTTTGATTTTATTCATTATAACACGAGTGGTCAAACTATGGCCAGCCAGTAAAATTTTTAGGCTTTAAATAAATATTTTTAATTTTTTTATTTGAGGATTGCACGATATTTATAGTTATAACAAATATTACCTTTATTAAAATAAATTTAATATTATTTGATTAATTTTTTAATTTTTTTTATAATGCATATTAAAAATTATGTATATTAAAAATTTTTGTATATTAAAAAAATTAACTGTTATATCACCAATTTATGGATAATAACAATAATGAAAACTCTAGTAACAATGAATGGATTTTCACTTCAATATGCTTACATATGTATCACGTTTAAAGCATCAAGTTTATATCTTTGTTACTGAATTTCCATATTCGAATGCAACATCATCTCATAAAATGACGCCTAATTAAGCGGGGAAGGATTAAATAAAACAAAACATTTTGACTGTAGATCCGCCAGTTCGTGTGATCAAATTTTTTAAATTAATTTGACGCGACAAGAATTTTTAATAAGTTAACTTACCGCACATAACTTTGCGATATTGAAGAGTAAGTTGCAATTGTAGTTAAACATAATTTAATATAACATTTAAGTTTAAAAAAAATTTTATAGAGTATTATAATAATATTAATAATAAGAATTATATATATGTGTGTGTCTGTGTGTGTGTTTGTGATCCGGCAAATTATTAAACGCCTGTTACGTAAAATTGGCCCCTATTATTTTTACTTGCCCTGGCTTACTGGGCAAGGATAAGCCTAAGCAACTAGCCTAATATAGATGCAGTCGAGCCATTCCATTAATAGAAATAGCAAATCAGAAGTGGAACTTTATATAAGATCTAAGAAACAGGCATCTTTCTCTATCGAAATCAGAATAACGATCGATTACAGGGATAGCCCCACAGCGAGAGACGCGGAGAATATTTCCAGAAAAGAACAGCTTAGTCAGCGAATTTAATAGTCAGAAAATAACTTAGATCGTGGAAAAGTGAACCATTCACCTGAGTGAACTGAGAAATGTGGCGGATATGGACAGAAAATTAATACCTATTTCAGGATTAGATTTGAAAGACTGCCAAAAGAATTTTAAGTCAAATTATACTCCTTAGTAGATAGTAGACGGCTAGGAAAATAGATTTGAAAGAATAACAATAAGAAAATGACAGTCTTAAAGACATATTTTATGTGTAATAATTTTGATATATTTCATGTATATTGTACACACACACACACACACACACACACACATATATATATATATATATATATATATATATATATATATATATATATATAAAATCTATGTAGAGGTGAAAGAAATTTAGAAGTTGAAATCGCTTTCATTAAGTATATTAGCATGCAAAATAATAAACATAAAGTGTAAAATGATTAAATTTTAATTATTTTTATATTGAAATCAGTAAATTATTATTTTATAATGTAAGAAAAATTATTTCTAGTTATCTAAAAGAATAATAATAATAATAATAATAATAATAATAATTGCTTTTACATATTATGACGGTACAAACGAAATGTTATAATTCGTAGTAATTGGATTGTAGTTGTTATTTTAATTTTATGTACCTATGCATTCCTTAAAACAGCATCAGAAATGTGTTGCGGTGTTGATTCTAACACAAAAAAAAGTTTAATTTCCATAATCATTATATTAAATTATTTCTCAATACCAAATATATTATGCATAATATATTTATATCTCTCTCCAGGCAAAAATAAAATACGTAGTAAAATAAATGAATATTACATTTCAAGCCAAACAAAAACAGCTTCAGTTCAGATTACACTGGTTTACTGTGTTACTTTGAAACGTCCTTCAGACAACACTGCCTCGGGCTGCTCTGGAAATTGCTCTGCATGACGCGTCACCGGTGCGTCAACCTTCGCTAACATCCGAGGTATCTGTGTATTAAGAGTGCTATTAGTAATTATTACTACATCGGAAGAAAGTAGCAATAGCTGCTACTTTTCTACGGTAGTTCTTTTGGATTTTTTATATTTTAAATATAAGTTTTACTTAGAATCTCAATTATTAATAAAGAAGTTTCGTAGTGTAGCAAGGTGGAATCAAATTGAGTGATTGCTAAACCTCAGGTTTGACCGCTTGTCTTTGTCTACTACCTTGTTATCAAACCTACCTAAAAATGTTTTAAGATCAAATTTAAGTCACAATTCTCCAGTGGCATTATCTCAATAGTATCCCTTCTCTTCCTTTTGCCGTTATTTTTCAACTGGTTTATTTTTGTTTTGGAGATTAAGATTCTGTTTTTAATTTTCCTTATTCTATGATTGTATATATATATATATATATATATATATATATATATATATATATATATGTGTGTGTGTGTGTGTGTGTGTGTGTATGTGTGTGTGTAATGAGACGGACTTCTCCATGGGTGGTTGCAGTCATGGCCACAAAACTGATACCGCTTTAAAACCCATTTCCAGCTGATCACGAAAATTTTATCTTGTTCATCCTAAATTTTAGGTCATTTATTTTTAAAGTCATAGTGTCTACATAATAGTCTTCTCTTAATGTAGATAGCTAATTATTAGTTTTATTTGCAAAATAAAATACATATATGACATTTTTTTTTTCGAAAAATTTCCTGTAAACAACGCTTTTTTACATATGTATATTTCTATGAATATATTTAATTTATATTATAATGAAATATTTTTTCTACAGAGGTTGTTTGCACATATTTCTGAGTAATATAAAATAAAAATTGAGCACACATGGTTTACCACCGTACACTAAAATACATGTTATATATATATTGCAATGTAAAAAGATTTATTTATGCTACTTGAATTTTATTTGTTCAGTTATGAATATGTTTGAATTTAAAAAGTTAAAAGTGTGTGGAATGCTTTACTGACAATATAGACCAAGAAAAATTTAAAAGAAATTTTCTAACGAAAATGTTAATTTGCCCACTAATAATAATAAAGAAACAAGATGTTAAATAATAATTATTGATAACAAATTACGTTATTATGGTATATTTTCTAAAGCATTTATTAGAGGAAAACATTTTTTCAAGCAATGGGCAATTTTGTTGTTATATTATAGTGCTGACATCTATGAATAAGCCAAGTAGAATTTCAGAAGAAGATAATTAGAAAGATACTTATGGATTATTGCAGTAATACTGAATAGATAGCAACCATAGACAAAAAGAACATGTTTTTATTTCGATAATTTTTTATATTTTTGATTTGATGAAAATCTAAAAGAGAGAAATATATGTGACAGGAATATGAAAAAAAGAACAAGTGCCCTATAAAAAAGATAGGAAATACGAATAATTAGATTTTGATTATAATATGATAAATAAATAATATTTGGTCTTTTGGAAAGATCAGCTTCTAAAAATTATCATTCATTTGGAAGTTACTTTGCGTGTCAGAAGGTAGCTGAGTATTAATTCCACAACCCAAATTAAACCAATAACATGAGGTGGAAAAGCTGACGGAATGTACAAAAGTTAGTAAAATTAGAGGCTGGTACTTTTCATTTCACTAATGCAGTGGATTTTATTTAAGGCACAAAAATATTGTATTGCTAATGGAATTCTTAAATTTAAAGAAAAGTTGCACTTTCTATTTGAATTTACCTTATGACCCATTGTGGACGACCTTCAGTGTGAGTTCAGAACCTACCAGAAGACTAAGAAAAATCCTCAAGGACAATTTAGAAAGAACATTACAAAACGAAAATGTGCGGTTGTAAAAACAATGTTCGTCAGTGCATTGATGTAGATTACACGTAGAATGTGTTATTCCATGGCACTCTTATCAGTTATTTCATAATTTAGTGATATGATTGATTTTTAAATATTAAAAACATATATTTTTTCTGTATTGTAAAATTTAAAATAAATTTTTTACATTGTAAATACGTAACTATATATATATAAAAAATATTATCTGCAGTTAATTAACTAAAAACCTTTATTAAGATAACGTTGGAGGATAGATTCCCACTTCATCATAGGGACAGGACAAACTGGGGGGTCAGTTAGCATGTACAAGACCCTTAACACCTGGGTCAATATCTGTGGGAAAAATATCTCTAGAAAAATCTGTCTCCGACAACGTGTATCTCCTTTTTAATTGAAAATTTCCTAAATTGTCCCCCAGGGCCATGTAGGTTTATAATTGGTCAGGCCCCTTCTCTGAGGGCGCAAACTGTAGCTCTAGTGGTCCATTTAGGTTAGGGGTTAAAAAGGGGAATACGAAATGCAGCGGGAATTTTTAGTTCTTGATTTAAGTTTTGAAAACCCCTGAGAATTTTCCTTACAATATATATATATATATATATATATATCATTTATGATAATTAAAAATCATTTTATATGATAATTAAAAAGGAGTAATAATTTTCAAGAACCTTTAAATTTTATTTTATGTTTTGTATTTTATATATTTTATTTGTATAAAATGTATATTTTATATTAATATTTGATAGATTGTGCTTGCAGCTAATATATTACATAATACACTTTATGATTATTTAATTTGATAATGCAGATTTCATTATTTGTACATGATAATTAAGTGATTAATTTTGGAGGCCCAGTAAATTTTATTTTATATTGTGTATTTTTTATGTTTTATGTTTATAAGATGTATATTTTATATTATTGTTTGATAGATTTTTTACCCATGTAGTTGAATATCCTTTCTTTATCAGCAAAATTAATAAATAAAAAGAGAAATATTTTAGAATAAATCTTATCAATTTCACTTTTTAAAGCTTCTAAAAAGGACACACTATATTTTCCTTTAGCATAGTATGATGAAAACATAATTTTCAAATGCAAAATTTATTGAATCATAGATCATAAGAAAATTAAAAACAATGTGTAATGTGTATGTAATGTGTTCTAAGAACAAATTACATACATTTTCTCATTCTTACAAGTCTGATTCAACTATAAGTTACAAAAGTAAACTTTATTGAATCACAGATTTAAAAAAATTAAAAGCAGGAAATTTCGCCTCTTTTGGACAAAAGAATTAAATCATTTCCCAGTGGAACAATCTGGTGTCTATTACCACGTATGACGTGTCAATTACGGCGACACCCGACACTGCAAACCACAGGCATGAGTGTCACGGTGTTATTTTATCCGACGTGAGCGTTTCTTGCGAGAGAGGAGAGCAACCTTAAGTTTCACTTATGGTTTTTTTTTCTTCTTTTGTGGTCGAGATTGATTCACTGCTTTCCTCTTGAAGTCAACACGCGCGCGCAGTCACTTGCGGTTAAGACGTGGATGGAAAAATAATGTTGAGCTTCCATTCATTCATGCCATTCCTTTCCATTCAGGGATATGTTGTCAGAGGTATCTTCGGGAGACTTGCCAATCATTGCACCGCAGATTTGAAGTAATGATACCGAATTCTCTTAACCCGTCTTCACAGATATGGTATAAAAATTTTGCCGGCCATCTGACTCTTCAGCAATTTTTCTAAAAGCAGTAAAATTCTAAATGTTTAACTATCTTCACAAAAATTAGTATCTCTAGTTATACCCAACATAGAAAAGCAGTTACGAATACTTTCTGATTCAGTATTATTTACATAGCATAGTACCATTTGCTGTATTATGAAGTGAACATTTGGCGCAGCCCCTTGTGGTTAAGATGGAGATAGAAAAATAATTTTGGGCTTCCATTCATTCATGCCATTCTTTTCCATTCAGGGATATGTTGTCTGAGGTATCTTCTGGAGACTTGCCAATGGTTGTTCTTTAAACGAGAAGTAAAGGAAACCGAATTATCTTAACCCGTCTTCACAAATATGGTATAAACATTTTGCCGCCCATCTGACTCATCAGCAAGTTTTCTACAAGCAGTAAAATTCTAAATGTTTAAAATTTCACACAAATTAGTATTTACAGTTATAACCAACATAGAAAAGCAGTTACGACTACTTTCTGCTTCAGTATTATTTACATACCAAAATACCATTTGCTGTATCATGAAGTGAACATTTGGCGCAGCCCCTTGTGGTTAAGATGGAGATAGAAAAATAATTTTGGGCTTCCTTTCATTCATGCCATTCTTTTCCATTCAGGGATATGTTGTCAGAGGTATCATCTGGAGGCTTGCCAATGGTTGTTCCTTAAACCTGAAGTAAAGGAAACCGAATTATCTTAACCCGTCTTCACAAATATGGTATAAAAATTTTGCCGCACATCTGACTCATCAGCAAGTTTTCTAAAAGCTGTAAAATTCTATATGTTTAAAATCTTCACAAAAGTTAGTATTTCAAGTTATAAACAACATAGAAAAGCAGTTACAACTACTTTCTACTTCAATATTATTTACATAACATAATACCATTTGCTGTATTATGAAGTCAACATTTGGGGCAGTCGTTTATGGTTAAAATGCAGATGGAAAAAATAAGTTTGGACTTCCATTCATTCATGCCATTCCTTTCCATTGAGGGATATGTTGTCAGGGTACCTTCCGGAGACTTGCCAATCGTTGCACCGTAGATCTGAAATAATAGTAATACCGAATTATCTAAACTCGTTTTCCCAGATATGGTATAAATATTTTGCCGCCGAATTGACTCATCAGCAAGTTTTCTAAAAGCAGTAAAATTCTAAATGTTTAACTATCTTCACAAACATTAGTATCTCCAGTTATAACCAACATAGAAAAGCAGTTACGACTACTTTCTGCTTCAGTATTATTTACATAACATAATACCATTTGCTGTATTATGAAGTCAACATTTAACGCAGTCGGTTTTGGTTAAGATACGGATGGAAAAATAATTTGGGGCTTCCACTCATTGATGCCATTCCTTTCCATTCAGGGATATGTTGTCAGAGGTATCTTCGGGAGGCTTGCCAATCGTTGCTCCTTAATCCTGAAGTAATGAAACTGAATTGAATTCTCTTAACCCGTCTTCACAGATATGATATAAAAATTTTGCCTCCCATCTGACTCATCAGCAAGTTTTCTAAAAGCAGTAAAATTCTAAATGTTTAAGTATCTTCACAAACATTAGTATTTCTAGTTATAACCAACATAGAAAAGCAGTTACAACTACTTTCTGTAATATGGCAAGATAAATTAAAGTTGGCAACTAACATACGGTTAGTAAAGACAAACATATTATTGAGCGTGTACCATATAATTCTCAGCCAAAAAACAAACCCTTTTTTACCTTCCTCATAGGGTACTTTACAATGATGGAAAATTAAAAATTTTAATAATCCCATCATATGGCGGGTTATATGCTAGTGCCATGAATATTTGTAGCCTTCTGAATCGGTTTTATGCTATAAATGCTACTTTAATTTAACATTAGTATGGAAAGATGCTTGGAGCTCCCCCACATTAACCATGATTAACCATGATTAACCCAATGATCATCACAATAAAGTAGTCGATACCCGATTTAATATGTTGTAATTTCGATATATTGTCAAACTGTAATTCTTTTCACAATCGTGTACATAGTTATATCATATCGTATACATTTAAAAAATTGGATAGACCACTGTCTGGCTGTCTGAAAAAGGTTCTGTCTTTTTCCATTCCAGGATAAAGTAATCAATTGAGAGGATTTTATCCCTCTCCCCTCTTTTTTTTTTTTAATCTCTTCCGGGTACTCTCATCTGTCGATTGTCTCTCTCCAGCGATAACGATCCGACTTCGGTAACAGCTATTTAATTACCGCGTCGGCTTCTTAACGGAATTTTAACAATCGAATGGCAGAAGGAGAAATAAAAATAAGAAAAAGTGAATATAAGAAAAAAAATCGCTGTTTGTTTGCGCTGCCTTATTGTTCTAGCTAGCGGGAATCTGCTCAAACGATTAGCTACAGGCTTAAACAAGGGGTGGGACTCTCCTTTCCCACCGCTGTTTACCCATCTCTAGATAGAATGAAGTAGTTTGTGTGCCTTGCTCTTGTGATGGCGGTTTCTTAGAGGGTTTGCAAAGCTTTCCCTTCCCGTCCTCTCTTTAAGCTGGACTTAAATTGAAACTGTAGTATTAAAAGGACTTACTGAAATCTTTATTTATTCCCTTTAAAAAATCGCCCCAATGAATTAAAGTTAAATTCATTGAATCAGACACTGATTTTTATTTTCGTTTGTATCTAACAATTAATGTACTAAAATGTGATTTATTATCCTAATAAATATTATTTAGCTTCGAAATTAAATATTTAAACAAGTTTTGAGGTGAAACATTGTTTTCCAAATCTCTACAGTTGTTTCATATTTTGACTGGGATTCAAATGCAAAATTTTTAGCCATTTTTTGTCTCCTCTATCTTTTTAAGTGGACTTGCTGAAATCTTTATTTATTCCCATTAAAAAAATCGTCAAAATGCATTAAAATTGAATCTATTGAATCAGAGATTGATTTTTATTTTCGTTTGTATCTAAAAATTAATGTCTTAGGACGTGATTTATTATCCTAATAAATATTATTTAGCTTCGAAATTAAATATTTAAACAAATTTGAGATAAAACATTGTTTTCCAAATCTCTACAGTTGTTTCATATTTTGACTGGGATTCTAATCTGAAATTTCTAACCATTTTTTTGTCTCCTCTATCTTTTTAAATAGAACTTGCTGAAATCTTTATTTATTCCCTTTAAAAAAATCGTCAAAATGAATTAAAATTGAACCCATTGAATCAGAGATTGATTTTTATTTTCGTTTGTATCTAAACATTAATGTCCTAGAACGTGATTTATTATCCTAATAAATATTATTTAGCTTCGAAATTAAATATTTAAACAAATTTTGAGATAAGATAAAACATTGTTTTCCAGATCTCTACAGTTGTTTCATATTTTGACTGGGATTCAAATGCAAAATTTTTAACCCTTTTTTGTCTCCTCTATCTTTTTAAGTGGACTTGCTGAAATCTTTATTTTTCATTTAAAAAAAATGGTCAAAATGCATTAAAGTTGAATCTATCGAATCAGAGATTGATTTTTATTTTTGTTTGTATCTAAAAATTAATGTGCTAGGACGTGATTTATTATCCTCATATATATTATTTAGCTTCGAAACTAAATAGTTAAACAAGTTTTGAAGTAAAATGTTGTTTACCAAATCTGTACAGTTGTTTCACATTTGGACTGGGATTCAAATGGGAAATTTTTAACCATTTTTTTGTCTCCTCTATCTTTTTAAGTGAACTTGCTGAAATCTTTATTTATTCACTTTAAAAAAATCGTCAAAATGAATTAAAGTTGAATTTATTGAATCAGAGACTAATTTTTATTTTCGTTTGCATGTAACAATTAATGTCCTAGAACGTGATTTATTATCCTAATAAATATTATTTAGCTTCGAAATTAAATATTTATACAAGTCTTGTGGCAAACATTGTTTTCCAAATCTCTACAGTTGTTTCATATTTTGACTGGGATTCAAATGCGAAATTTTTAACTATTTTTTTGTCTTCTCTATCTGTTTTAGGACTTGGTTTCACAGCGAAATCTTTACATTTTTTCTTTAATTTTGAAAAAAATGTAATTTTTTTCGAATGTTTATGTTTTTGACATTTAAAATTAAATGATGTGTTGTATTGATTTATTTTTTTTTTTTTCGAAATTAAAATTTTCTCTTTTTGTATCTATACTTTTACCTGGAAATTAGTCATTCGATTTTTTCACTGATGACCCTACACAAAAATCTATTCAAACAACACTTATTGTTGAACTATTTATTTAATACTTTTATAAGAACACTTATTTATTGTTCTTCAAAAATTAAAATTTTAAAAAGTATTGTATTCTAGCTGTACAGATGGGTTTGTCAGATTATTTTATTTATAGTATCCTCTAAGGCAAATTAAAGATTGTAAAAAAAAAATAAACATTTTAACTATTAACTAAATATTTAACTAAATATTTAAACAAGTTTTGAGGTAAAACATTGTTTTCCAAATCTCTACATTTGTTTCATATTTTGACTGGGATTCAAATGCAAAATTTTTAACCATTTTTTTGTTTCCTCTATCTTTTTAAGTGGACTTGCTGAAATCTTTATTTATTCCCTTAAAAAAAATCGTCAAAATGCATTAAAATTGAACCCATTGAATCAGAGTGGGATTTTTATTTTCGTTTGTATCTAACACATTAATGTCCTATGTTTTTATAATGTTGTTTACCAAATCTGTACAGTTGTTTCACATTTGGACTGGGATTCAAATGGGAAATTTTTAACCATTTTTTTGTCTCCTCTATTTTTTTAAATAGGACTTGCAGAAATCTTTATTTATTTAAAACCTTTGAAAAAATTGTCAAAATGAATCCAATGAATCAGAGATTGATTCTTATTTTCGTTTGTATCTAACAATTAATGTCTTTGGTACGTGATTTATTATCCTAATAAATATTATTTAGCTTCGAAATTAAACATTTATACAAATTTTAAGATAAAACAGGTCTCATTAGCCCTCGTGTTGCAAAAAGTAAACCGTAGCTCTCCAAACCAAACCAAACCAAACCTTAAGATAAAACATTGTTTTCCAAATCTCTACAGTTGTTTCATATTTTGACTGGAATTCCCCCCCCCCCCCCCCCCCCCCCCCCCCCCCCCCCCCCCCCCCCCCCCCCCCCCCCCCCCCCCCCCCCCCCCCCCCCCCCCCCCCCCCCCCCCCCCCCCCCCCCCCCCCCCCCACCCCTTCCCCCCCCCCCCCCCCCAAATGCGAATTTTTAACTATTTTTTTGTCTTCTCTATCTTTATATGTTAATCTTAAATAAAACAGTATCTAACCATCAAATAAATTCACTGCAATCTATCTTCATTTATTACCCTTAAACAAAAATTGTCAAAAAGCGAGTAAACTGTATTCATTGAATCAGAAACTAATTAAATTTTAGCTTTTAATTTATAACAATTAATATCGTGCAACAGAATCAAAATAAATAATATTGCATAAATTCAAAATATTGAAACAAATTTTGTTTCAGAACATTGTTTTTCAAATCTCTGCATTTATTTAAAGTTTTGATCGTGTATTCAAATGCAAAATTTTGCACCATTTTTGGTCGCGTTCAAAATTTTTAATTGTGTGTTTTTTAATCCTTAATTTGACAAGATGTTTTTTAAAATATTTTTTTAATGTCTGTTATTTTCCCATGTCTGTATAGACATTAAGATATCTGTAAAATAAACAAAAAATATATATATCATTTTCCATTTTTGAGATAATTCATGTCCGCTGTGGCGAACACTGACAATTATGTTATATAGTAGTTATAAATATACATGTCCGGCGTAGCGGCCAGACTTAGCCAAATTAAGGGTTAACTGTGATAATGTTTTCTAATCAGTGTTTTAGTTGGAGAAAGGTTGACATATTCCTCGTAGTGAGACTCTTAATTTTTACTTTTCTGAATATGGATGTTATTGTAAGACTCTTAATTTTTACTTTTCTGAATACAGGGAAATTTTAAAAAGAAATAACAGTAAAGTAAACTATAAAAAAGTCTTTTGCAGCAAAAGTAGTAGGTTTTTTAGTTGAAAAAAGAAAACACATCTTCTAAGATTTCAGATTTAATTACATAAGGTGTATCTCTATCTTTATCTCTCTCTTAAGCTGATTAGTAAACTAATTTTGCCTGTTGTACATTAATATGACTACACTACACATTGTCTTTATCACTTTAAATTACATAAGGTTTATTACATTGTTTGTGTCAGATTTAAATATATAAAGTGTATCTCTATCTTTCTCTCTCTCTTAAGCTGATTAGTAAACTAATTTTGCCTGTTGTACATTAGTCTGACTGCACTACACATTGTTTTTGTCACTTTAAATTACATAAGGTTTATTACATTGTTTATTACATTGGTTTTGTCAGATTTAATTATATAAGGTGTATCTCTATCTTTATCTCTCTCTTAAGCTGATTTGTAAATTAATTTTGACTGTTATACGTTAGTCTGACTGCACTACACATTGTTTTTGTCACTTTAAATTACATAAGGTTTATTACATTGTTTATTACATTGTTTTTGTCAGATTTAATTATATAAGGTGTATCTCTATTTTTATCTATCTCTTCAACTGATTAGTAAACAGATGCCTGTTATACATTAGTATGACTGCACTACACATTGTTTTTGTCACTTTAAATTACATAAGGTTTATTACATTGTTTATTACATTGTTTTTGTCAGATTTAATTATATAAGGTGTATCTCTATCTTTATCTCTCTCTTAAGCTGATTAGTAAACAGATGCCTGTTATACATTAGTATGACTGCACTACACGTCACTTTAAATTACATAAGGTTTATTACATTGTTTTTGTCAGATTTAATTATATAAGGTGTATCTCTATTTTTATCTATCTCTTCAACTGATTAGTAAACTAATTTTGACTGTTATACATTAGTATGACTGCACTACACATTGTTTTTGTCACTTTAAATTACATAAGGTTTATTACATTGTTTATTACATTGCTTTTGTCAGATTTAATTATATAAGGTGTATCTCTATCTTTATCTTTCTTTTAAGCTGATTAGTAAACTAATTTTGATTGTTATACATTAGTCTGACTGCACTACTCATTATTTTTGTCACTTTTAAATGACATTTACAATTCCTTAACATTTTCAAACAAGTTCTTTTCAAATTTACTTTTTACCAAGCGACAGCCGAATAGTTAGAGTTCTACTCTTCGGTACCGGAATTCATGGGTTTAAATACACAGCTGGCATGGATGCCCTTAGCCGTTCGGAAATGGGTTTAAGTAGTAAGTCCCGGTCTTATACTTCTCAGGTAGAAGGAAAATTAACTCGGGTTTTCAAAACTTAAAATAAGGGCTGAAAATTTCCTCGTCATTTTGCATTCCCCTTTTTAACCCCTAACCTAAATTGACCACTGGGGCTAC
Source organism: Pardosa pseudoannulata (assembly GCA_032207245.1). Taxonomy (NCBI): domain Eukaryota; kingdom Metazoa; phylum Arthropoda; class Arachnida; order Araneae; family Lycosidae; genus Pardosa; species Pardosa pseudoannulata. Next base: position 13,464,706 of record CM063509.1, on the reverse strand, counting down.
GGTTTACGCCCTCAGAGAAGGGGCCTGACCAATTATAACTCTACATAGCCCTAGCAGATAATTTAGAAAATTTCTAAATAAAGAGGAGATACACGCTGTCGGAAGCAGATATTTTCCCCACAAATGCTTATATAGGTGTTACGGGTCTTGTACATAGAACTTCATGCTACTGACCCTTCAGTTTGTCCTGCCCCTATAATGAAATGGAACCAGTCCTCCAACATTATCTTAAGGTCTTGAGGTAAAACGGTAACATTTTTATGGCCATGACTGCAACCACCCATCGAGAAGTCCGTCTCACTCTCTCTCTCTCTCTCTCTCTCTCTCTCTATATATATATATATATATATATATATATATATATATTGCTTAACAGGGGGTCGCTCAGGGACATAAGGGTTGAAAGGACACCGGCTGTTGGCCTTTCACCGTCAACCAACAAAGCTTGACAAACACTTTTCCATTATGAGGAATTATTTTTAAATGAAGTCTATTTATAACATTGATCTATATAGCAACATTTTCTTACGACATGAAATATTCATCCTAACCGAATTTCACCGGCAGAATGTAGAGTAAGAAGGGTTCACTGCACTTATTCAACACTTCACTCTTGCATGTAAAATCAAATTTGGCTGAGAGAGTAGTAGTAGCATCCGATGTCTGGAAGTCACGTCAGTTTCCCAGCACGTTCTCTACCCCCTTCCACTTTTTCTACCCCCCCCATTCAGCGTGTTGCCATCACTTTTATGGCTGCTGTTTTTTTTTTCTTTGTTTACTTTACTCGATGCCTGAAAAATATCCCGCGGTGCTCAATTCCATGGGAGCCGGTCTCGACCTAATGCTGGAAAGGTATGTATGCCTTTCGCAAACATTCCAGTGGAAAAGGATTTTTTAAGCTTCATGAAGCTGTTGGGTTGCTTCATTCCTGCCTTAACTGAATTTTACCTCTTAGAAATATATTATATTTCTGCTTTCAGTAATTTCTGTCAGAAAAAGATGTAGGTGAAAATTTAGTTATAATTTTTTTGAATTTAATTTGTAAATTTAAAGCAAAATCCAGGAATTTAGGCTTTATTATATGAAGTTGTTAAGTTGCTTCATTCCTGCCTTAACTAAATTTTATCTCTTAAAAATATATTACGCCTCTTCTTTTAATGTTTTCTGTCAGGATGGATATAGGTTGAGTTTTAGTTATAAAGGTAATTTTAAATTTAATTGGAGAATTTAAAGTAAAATTAATGAATTAATGCTTAATTATATGAAGCTGTTGAATTCCTTCATTCCTGCTTTAGCTGGATTTTATCTCTCCGAAACATATTATGTATCTCCTTTTAATATTTTCCCACAGGAAGCATATAGGTAAAGTTTTAGTTATAAGAAGATATTTTAAATTTAATTGGAGAATTTAAAGTAAAATTAATAAATTAAAGCTTACTTATATGAAGCTGTTGAATTGCTTCATTCCTGCTCTAGCTGGATTTTATCTCTCCGAAACATGTATCTGCTTTTAATATTTTCCACAAGGAAGCATATAGGTAAAGTTTTAGCTATAAGAAGATAGTTTAAATTTAATCGGATAATTTAAAGTAAAGTGAATGATTTTAGACTTTGTTATATGAAGCTATTAAATTGCTTCACGCCTACCTTAGCTGGATTTTATTTCTTCGAAATATTTTATTACTCTACTTTCAATATTTTCTGTCAGGAAGGATAAAAGTTAAGTTTTAGCTATAAAACTTTAATTGGAGTATTTAAAATAAAACTGATGAGATAAAAATAATTAAAATTAATTAGGTTTATAGATACATAATTTCGTTTACTTTAGTCTTCTGCCACGAAATTGTGACATCTTCAGATATTGTAGACTAACTTATTCACTAACATTCAATTCAAATTTTATTTTTGTATGTAACGAATAAAAATTTTATTTTATCCATAAAATATATCTTTATATTTACTTTTACAAACAAACTGCCTTTAAGACTCTTATCTTTCATAAAAAAAATTAAATTTTTACTAAAATTGTGGAGCTTTAACTAATTAAATAGGAATTTATTGCGCAACTCCGTCAAAGTTCTAAGGAACCCATGTTGAAGATATCTGGCATGGACTATAAAATATCGCAAACAATTAACCATCATTCTCTACAAAATAATCTTCTACCACTAAATTGTGACGTCTTCAGAAATTTTAGACTAACTTATTCAATAACATTCAATTCAATTTTTTTTTGTAGGTAACAAATTAAAATTTTATTTTACCCATAACATATTTATTTATATTTATTTTTACAAGCAAACTGGCTTACGATTTCAATCTTTAACAAAAAACTAAATTTTTGCTAAAATTTTGGCGCTTTGACTAAGCAAATACAGATCACTTGCGGAACCTCCGTCAAAATTCCAAGAAACCCATGTTGGAAGATCTCTAGCATAGACTATGAAAAATCTCTGACAATGAACCATCATTCGTTACAAAATAATCTTCTGCTACGAAATTGTGACGTCTTCAGAAATTTTAGACTAACTTATTCATTAACATTCAATTCAATTTTTTTTTTGTAGTTAACGAATTAAAATTTTATTTTTCCCATAAAATATTTATTTATATTTGTTTTTACAAGCAAACTGCCATAAGATTTTAATCATTTATAAAAATTAAATTTTTGCTGAAATTTTGGTGCTTTGACTAAGCAAATAGTAATCACTTACGGAACCTCTGTCAAAGTTCCAAGGAATCCATGCTAAAGATCTCTGGAATGGACGTTAAAAAATCACTAACAATGAATCATCATTCGCTACAATAAACTTTTGTCATGAAATTGTGATGCCTTTAGAAATTTTAAACTAACCTATTCACTAACATTCAATTCACATTTTTGTATGTAACGAATTAAAAGTTTGTTTTACTCATAAAATATTTATTTATATTTACTTTTACAAGCAAACTGCCTTTAAGATTTCAATCTTTTACAAAAACTAAATTTTTTCTAAAATTTTGGCGTTTTGACTAAGCAAATAGAGATCACTTGCGAAACATCCGTCAAAGTTCCAAGGAATCCATGTTAAAGATCTCTGGCATGGACTATGAGAAATCGCTAGTAATGAACCATCATTCGCTACAAAATAATCTTCTGCTACTAAGTTGTGACGTCTTCAGACTAACTTATTCACCAACATTCAACTAAATCTTCCTTTTTTTCTGTATAGAACGATCTATACCCTACTATTTGAGGAGAAGTGAAGCAGATTATAGCGAGCGAATCAAAGACCCCCATACGATAACTACAGCTTTCCCTAGTTTAAACACCACTTATTCGGATTCGACGGGGACTGACAGAACTAGTTATAAGATTCAAATTCTTTTTGATTCCTGATGTGTGTCGAGAATCGTCTGCGTGGCTGTTCGAAACTGAAATCGATGCACCTGTCTGTCTCCCCCTGTACGTTGGAGTGTCGTTGACTCGGAGATCGTTATAGGATTTTCGAATACCTACCAGACACGCTCATTTCTACTTTAATAAATAAAACAGCTTTATTTTTCGTCTGTATAGTATTCTACGGAGAAAGATTATCCGTTTTTGTTTATTTCGAGAACTTTGACTGACGTGGGAGACGAAACCAACGGAAAAGAGCAATAATATTTAATTACATTGTTTCATTACTAGTCGCGTAGCTTTCTTTCAAATGCAATTGGTGATTCATGCTCATAGTTAAAATAAAATAGAAGCTTTTATTGTATTGTACTATTATTCCTCTCTCCAAGCACCCTCTAATTTTTTATTAGATGTTATTCTTTGTGCTAAATTTTCGGGTGGACTTTAGCTGTTACTCGTAATTAGCCTTTTAGGACATTTACTAGAATTAAGATATATATATATATATATATATATATATATATATATATATATATATAATGAGACTGACTTCTCGATGGGGGGTTGCAATCATGGCCATAAAAATGATACCGTTTCAGCTAAAGACCTTTATTAAGATAACTTTGAAGGACGGGTTCCCACTTCATCATAGGGACAAACTGAAGGGTCAGCTAGCATGAAGTTCTATGTACAAGACAAGTAACACCTGGGTCAACATCTGTGGGAAAATATCTCTAGAAAAATCTGTCTCCGTTAGCGTGTATCTCCTTTTTATTTGGAAATTTCCTAAATTATCCGCTAGGGCCATGTAGGTTTATAATTGGCCAGGCCCCTTCTCTGAGGGCGTAACCTGTAGCCTCAGTGGTCAATTTAGGTTAGGGGTTAAAAAGGGGAATGAAAAATCACGCGGGAATTTTTACCCTTTATTTAAGTTTTGAAAACCCCTGAGAATTTTCCTTACATATATATATGTGTGTGTGTAGAAAGACGGACTTCACGATGGGTTGTTGCAGTCATGGCCCATAAAAATAACACCATTTTAGTAAAAGACGTTTATTAGTAGAACGTTGGAGGACCGGTTCCTACTTCATCATAGGGTCAGGACAAACTGAGGGGTCGGCTAGCATGAAGTTCTATGTCAAGCCCCTTAACACCTCGGTCAACATCTCAGTCAAAATTGCTGGGAAAATGTCTAGAAAAATCTGCCTTCGATCTCCTTTTATTTTGTAAATTTCCTAAATTGTCCGCTAGGGCAATGTAAAGTTATAATTGGTCAGATCCCTTCTCTGAGGGCGTAAACTGTAGCGCTAGTGGTCAATTTAGGTTAGGGGTTAAAAAGGGGAATGCAAAAGGACGTGGGAATTTTTAGTCCTTGACTTAAGTTTTGAAAACTCCCTGAGAATCTAATAATTTAACGTGACCGACGGACTTAATTTTTGTGTGATTATTATGTATATACATATGTCATAAGATAGATTTCTCGATGGGTGGCCACGAAAGAAATCAAGAAAATACGAGGTTATAAAATGTTAAGTTTATTCCGACATCCATTTTTCATTCTTTTCAACTTTAACGTTTTACATTCGCTTATATAATACTGTGAGAGCATAAGTGAGCCAACCAATCAGAATGTTAAGATCAATCATATAGTGACGATTAAGAAGTGAAATTAAGTTATGTTAAGAAGTTATATAAGAATGGTTGGTTTAAGAAGAAATTAGTTTGGTGTTGTCAAAGTCATCAAAGGATGTCACAATTAAAAGAGAAACGAAGATATTTCGCCAAAAGATGCCACTTTAGGGATATAATCGCCCGAGGTTTATTTTAGAATACTATTAAATTGGTTAATTATGGTTAAAGTAGCATTACATATATGTATCATGTTTTAATTTGTCTCTTTAATTGTAAGAACATATATTTAATTCTAATCAAACAAATTTCAAAAGTCAAAGTATGTCACAATTAAAAGAGAAACGAAGATATTTCGCCAAAAGATGCCACTTTAGAGATATAATCGCCCGAGGTTTATTTTAGAATACTATTAAATTGGTTAATTATGGTTAAAATAGCATTACATATATGTATCATGTTTTAATTTGTCTCTTTAATTGTAAGAACATATATTTAATTCTAATCAAACAAACCTTTTTTTCCAACAATGTAAAGTTCTATTGTTGTCTGAATACCTATCAAGTTCTTTCTTGCATGTTACAGAAAAGGAGACTGTTTATCAAAGCCTAAAGAAATCTTTTCATTTATTTAAATAATCAACAATAGACAATCTGTTATTCATCCACTCAAACGTATGTATTTCATTTGCACGTTTCTTTCTGCAAGAGAGACACAAAAGCTATTTTCTTTGTTCCGTTAGTAATGCACCATTAAAATTAAATACTACGCTTATACCTTAAAAAAACCACTCTCTAATTCCGGCGGAGGTTTTCTTTTTTACTCTCTAACTATTACGCTGCGTGTCTATGCAATGTTATTACTTCCGCATTCCCTTAGCAGTGAAGATAATTCTCTGTAAAATATAGATTTTACACGGTTATTTTATCTTGTACATAGCTAAGTATAAAGAATTTATTCTTGGAATAAAGGTAATAACAGCTTTGAGTTTACATTAAGTTTTATATAAACTATTTGTTTTTTTAAAGCCTTAATAGTACATTTCATTGAAAATTATTCTACACTCTATTGGTATAATGAAGTTAACCCCTTCCGGTATGATTTAATAATGAAAAACTGTGCATGAAATAACCATTTAATTTTTATTTAAAAAACTTGTTTCATTTTATATATTCTTAATTAAAATCCCCTTTTTACATAGTGTTAAATAATATCAGAAACAGTAAAATTAAGAAAATATCAAAACAAAACATTAATAAGGTATACAGATAATAGTCTTCAAGCTAGTGGTACTTTTCGAAACAAAGTGCAAAGGAATTCTTAATTGTTTACACCGCCAAGTAGTCTCACTTTTAATTGGATTCTTGTAACACACACGGCATTTCTTAGTAGGTTTTCTTTTATTCTGACTCATTAATTTGGCAATGACTTGTACCAAGTAAACAATATGCAATAGTGACTTGTGATTTTCACAAGTGATAAAAGTGTTGCCAAATTCAGTACACTAGAAATTTTAAACTAAATTATCATATTTAACAGTAACTTTAATCGCATGACGAGTGTAGCTCGTCATTGTGCGGTATGGAATGAAAAACTAATGACGAGCTAGACTCGTCATTTTACCGGAAGGGGTTAAAGAACTTATCTCTCCTTTGAAATTGAATGTGACTGTTATTCTTTGAACAGATAAACTATCATATTGCATTTTTTTATTTGCTTCGTGATCACTATAAATTATTTCTTCTTGTACATTATAATTTACTTGTATCCGTCTTATATAAATTATTCCTTATTGTACATAGGTTGTTACTCCTTAATTCATAATAAGTTCCTATCTAAAAAAATTTTCTTCTCTCTTCATACAGTAATTATTATTATTTTACAAATAATAAATCTTATTCTTCAAAATAAATTAGACTTCCAATTGTGTCCTTTCGAGACATAAAATCTTCATTATAACACACTTTTTTTCAGTTCATCAAAAAATTAAAAATTCTACTTCATTTAGTATGAAATTTGAAAAAGTTATTTAATAACACTTCAACTTTGAAAAATAAATTTTTTGTTGTTTTAAGTAGTATATTTTTGAATAACTTTTAAAGTAAAGCACCAAATTTAAAAAAAAATTAAAATCACTTGCCGCAAAATAACTTTATGGTGATGTTAGAAACTAAATTTTTGTATCAAATTGAATCTAATTATCTTTATTAGTCTATAAATTTAAAACTAACTTTAACGGTTTCTGGCTTTTTAAAATTAAAAATATTATAAAAACTTTCAAAAATCGAAAATTTAGAAAAACAGTTTTTACGACGCTGCGAAATTAAATTTATATCTCGATTTAATATAATTGAGGATTACAGATGGAAAAATATAATTAACTTCTAATTTAAAAAGAAATTATTTCTAAACTACATATTTCAAAAATTACTTTGCGTGTAAATGCATTTTTTCACTTGGTATATAGTGTAAACAATTTATTTCTCTTGTGTACCTGATTCTACTCTTTGATCTGATGATTGGTTATTTATTTATATCATAAAACTCCCCCAAAATTAAACTAGTAATACATTCGTATAACTTTCATATGAAATAAAACGCTTTCATGAATCGGCCGTGTTCGTTAAAGGTGACTGGAGCACATAAAATATGTTCGTGGTCACAATGTTCTTCAAGTTCTCAATCGATAGCTCTTGGGACGGCAGGCTAAATTTATGGGTCTTCTGCTTGGCCCCTACCTCAAAATTTTGAGGACCCACTTCAGAAAAAAGTCGTACTTTCCCGCTTGGGGTACTCTTAAAACGATAAGGCACCCCTTTGCCTTAACACTAGTTGTATATGGCTCAATCGTGCTTGGTTTGACCAACTGTCATAAGACAACAACAAAAAAAAAAAAAAAAAAAAAAGAAAAAAAAGAAAAGAAAAAAAATCATCTACTTGCGAAATCATTACTTTCTTTAAAATTACCCCTTTGTGTTCATATTATGTTAAACCTTTATTCTTAAATTCTTTCCTAAAATTGGTTTTAATTAATTAATATGTAAGACGTTCTGAGTTTCTCTGATTACGAGATGCTAAAAATGAAGAATTTACCTGTTCTTAGAGTTCAAGTGAATGCCTTCTTGGCATGACTGCATAAATTTAAAACATTGCTTAGCAAGTCCTGGAAATTAAAAGATATGAACTACCTCTGGTGTGAAACAGAAATTTCTGTCGATAACATATGCATGTATGCATATTATGCACACGAAAACATAGAATGTTCCAAATTTTTTATTTAAGTGTTTACATAATGACGTTCGAGGTATGACGTTTATAAACCGTTGCCATCTTTTGTAACTTCAGAAATGATGTTATTCAAACGATAACTTATAGCGGGGACATTTAAGAAGGGTCCTAACCTTTATGGAGAGCGAAACTTCAAAAAGTTTCGATAAGGAAATCCATTGTGACACTTGTCACTTCTAATAGATAAGCTAATCGCCTGCCTACCTTGCGGCATTGATCTTGAATGACGATTTTATCTTTGGACTTCCATTTTAACCTTTGATAATAGTGTTTGGTTGACGTGTTTCCATATTTTCTTTATCGAATATTATCAGTAAAAGTTCTTCATAATTATACGTATGGTACTTTTTTCTTAAGTAGAATTATAGTTACTCTTGGTCTTTAGAATTCTCTCTTATATGTTTAAAGTACATTAACCTTAACATTACTGGAATTTTTTAAATTTCCATAAGAGAGCTGTAAATTAACATTGGCATTGCATGACGATTTTATCTTTGAACTTCCATTCTATTTTAACCACTGATTATAATGTTTTGTGGCAGCATTTCAATACTTTTCTTAATCGTATTTTATCATTAACTTTTTTCTCTTGTAGAATTATAGTTAATTTTGGTGTATATCTTGAAAAGACATACAATTTCGAAGCTGTTTCGATTTATAAAAGAGTGTAAGAAACAAAAGGTTATCCCCTTATTGGCTATAGACAAAAACACCTCAGTCAACTTCCGGCCACCAGAGATGAGTTTGAGTTTGGTTCGGAGCACTACGGTCTACTGTTTTGCACACGAGGGCTAATGAGACCGGGACCTACTACTTAAAGTCGATTCCAAACGACTACGAACATCCATGCCATAGTGGGATTCGAACCCACGAACTCCGGTACCGAAGGCCAGCATCCTAACCATTCGGCCATCGTTCGGCCCTTGAACAGTTTGCTTCCACTTTACAGACTGCGCACTAACTTTTCGCTCCTAAATTTTGCCGACTAAATTCGGGGCATTCCTTCCAACAACGGAAGTGGCACTGTCTCTTTTTTCAAAAGAAAATTTCAACTTGGACTTGCATTCAGGGATACCCAACTACGTAATTGTTAATTGGACTTACGCTATCAGCCATTTTCTGTGCAGGGTCAAAATTATAAGGTACTCCCAAAGATGTCAGTTTTCGTTGACGTACTCTTTAGATGTTGAGTTAAATTTAAGTGAGACCCTAAGCAAAATTCTTCTATTTTTCTCCGTCTTCTGCCTGCATCCCCAGCTCGTTTCACAGAAAGCAGATTCATTCACTTTATCATTTTTAAGGAGAGTGCATGTCATGTAATTTAATGCAGCGCCTCTGCAGATGAGCATTCCTTTAAACCCCTTTAGCTGTGCAGTGTTTTGCTAAGATGAACGGGCGGGGCTCTTGAGTGAGTTTTCCCCGAAGCGGCTCTTTGTTCACTGTCGAGAGAGGAGCGACGTAGGAATTTTTCACCCTCATTCTGCCACGCGAGCCTGGGAAAGATCTCAACTTCCACACGAGGATCACTTACACCGAACCACTTCTGGCTTGGCGAAACGTGTGGCGTGTTGGAAAATAACAGAAGATTTCTCTGTGGCTAGGGAGCTGTTTTCATAAAATTACCTTTCTTTCCCCCTAAGAACCCCTGAGAACAGCCTTTATTCAAACAGCTGCTGTATTGACCTTTTGTTTTTAAGGTTGGGAATTACTTCTCTCTTGATGAACACACACATATTCTCACACATGTTCTGTGTAGGACGTGTAGAAGGACAGTTTTTTATCTATCTCTGTAGTCCACTAACAATACACTTGCAGGGCCGAATCATACATACACATATCTCTAGGACCTGGTTTTTTGAAACCAGGTTAAACTACCATTAAACTAGTTACCAGTTTTTTTTTATCTATCACTTTAGTTCACCAACAATACACTTGCAGGGCCGGATCACACATAGACATATCTCTAGGACCTGGTTTTTTGAAACCAGGTTAAACTACCATTAAACTAGTTACCGGTTTTTATTATTTAGGTGTTTTAAAACCAGGGAATTTAACCTGGTTTTTTGAAACCAGGTTAAACTACCATTAAACTAGTTACCAGTTTTTTATCTATCTCTTTAGTTCACCAACAATACACGTGGAGGGCCGGATCACACATAGACATATGTCTAGGACCTGGTTTTTTGAAACCAGGTTAAACTACCATTAAACTAGTTACCGGTTTTTATTATTTAAGTGTTTTGAAACCAAGGAATTTAACCTGGTTTTTTTTTAAACTAGGTTAAAGTACCATTAAACTAGTTACCAGTTTTTTATCTATCTCTTTAGTTCACCAACAATACACGTGGAGGGTCGGATCACACTTAGGCATATGTCTAGGACCTGGTTTTTGAAACCAGGTTAAACTACCATTAAACTAGTTACCGGTTTTTATTATTTAAGTGTTTTGAAACCAAGGAATTTAACCTGGTTTTTTGAAACTAGGTTAAAGTACCATTAAACTAGTTACCAGTTTTTTTTATCTATCACTTTAGTTCACCAACAATACACTTGCATGGCCGGATCACACATAGACATATCTCTAGGACCTGGTTTTTTTTAAACCAGGTTAAACTACCATTAAACTAGTTACCGGTTTTTATTATTTAGGTGTTTTGAAACCAGGGAATTGAACCTGGTTTTTTGAAACCAGGTTAAACTACCATTAAACTAGTTACCAGTTTTTTTTTATCTATCTCTCTAGTTCACCAACAATACACTTGCAGGGCCGGATCACACATAGACATATGTCTAGGACCTGGTTTTTTGAAACCAGGTTAATCTACCATTAAACTAGTTACCGGTTTTTATTATTTAGGTGTTTTGAAACCAGGGAATTTAACCTGGTTTTTTTTTTAAATCAGGCTAAATTTTTATTAAACTAGTTGCCAGTTATTTTATCTATCTCTCTAGTTCACCAACAATACACTTGCAGGGCCTGATCACACAAAGGTATATGTCTAGGACCTGGTTTTTGAAAGGCCTGGTTAAATTACTATTTTGAGAAGATAGTTTACTTTTCTGTTACTAATATTACTATACGCTAACAGTATTTAATATAGCATGTAGTACCATTTCACTTGTTACATTAAAATATTTAATTTTTTGTCATTTTGGGGTTACGGTGAGGCACAAGTTAGGTACTTACCATATGCGTTTCACACTGTCGTTGCGACAATGTATATGTTTGTGCATGTAATAAAAAACTAAAAAAAACATACTGCAACCAGTAATATGATAGGGTAGCACATAGAAACCAGGTAGGCGATTCATTCAAATTCCAAAGGATTCGCACCAAGGCATCGGCAAATAATACTGGCCAATAACGCTGACACTCTTTGCCGCGCGAACGCGATAAAAACATAATCACTACACTCAATGCATTTGACAGGGACGGAACAGTGCAAATACACGTTGATACATTGTTAGATCCCCCCTCCCCCTTTTTCCTCCGAACCCCTGTTTCTCCTAATCGGCCATGACAGGTACGTAATTATCTGCAACCACGTGCCACGAAGTAGCGAGGGCCTTCGAATGACAGTTTTAGCGGGAGACCGGCGCCAGTCAAGGAGGTGTCACAAAGAATCAATTAGAGCAAATGAGGCTAGTTCATGTTCCGTTATTGATATAAATGGGTAAAGTCCCTCGACGGTGAATTCGTGTAAGAACGCCTGAATGATTCGGAGTGACGCGCGATGAGTAAACTCAGCGTGGACATGTGTTTTGGGATAATTATGTTTTTAAACAAACGTATTACTTTCCACAGATGTGTTTATGTCTCCTGATCTGTATAACATTTATCTGTCTTGTGCACGAGATCAGATTGCTGTTGCACGTACAGTATTCTTCATGGTTCCATGCACCGTAATTGCCACTGTAGAATTTATTTAGCTTGATCAGTCTTTATCGTTATTTTTTATGACAGGTGTTATCTCTCTCTCTCTCTCTCTCTCTCTCTCTCTCTATATATATATATATATATATATATATATATATATATATATATATATATATATATATATATATATATATATATATATATATATATATATATATATATATGAAGTTGTGTCTGTGTGTACTCGATAGACTCAAAAACCATACATCCAATCGCCGTGAAAATTTGAGAAATTATTAGGTATATACCTAGGAAGATTTTTGTAAATTTTTAACGTTCAAAATCCATTTTCCTTCCCCCCTTTTTCGAGCGTTTCATGTCATTATTCCAAGCATTATTTTCCCCGGTTAAATGCAATGGATTAACTTTTTAATTTATCGCATCATAACTAAGTGAAAGAAGCAATATTTCTAGCAATGTGACGTCACTCAGTTAATCCCATGTAATTGTTTTAAGCGTAGTTTTCTTCTGTTAAAAGCAGGAGATTAAAATTTTCAATTCATCACAGAATAAATAGGTGAAAACTATATTTTGTTTTATCATTATGACGTCATTTTTTTTAAATATCTCATTTATTCATTTCTTGTTTTATATTATTTAAACATCGTGTGCGTAGTATCCATTGGATTTGACCTGGAAATTGAGATATAAAGTGATTCACTTTTATTTCTATGTGACGCCAATTACAGCATTTTTATATAAGAACTAATTTTAAATTTAATTTTTGGTTAATTTTCACGTTACAATGAAATGTTTATCAACAATATTCTAACAACAAAAAGTACAAATTTCAGTGGTTCTCATAGGCAAAAAAAAAAAAAAACCTATCATTCGTTATACACGAAAAAAAATTTTGTTTAAAAGTAATATATTAAGTTTACCGTAGCGAAGTACGGACATACTTGTTAGTATATTTATACAGGAAATTACATATTTTCGCTTTGCACAAAGATGCTTCGCTACTCTCGTTGCACTTAAATTCTTATTACGGTTAAAGTATTTTGAAAGATGTTCCACAGCATTAGCAACAGTGATTTATGTTTCCAAGCCACTTAAACTTCTCATTTTTTTAGTTTAAGTCAGTACAACCGAAATTCTTTTGAAACTTTAACATAAATATATAACCTTTTATTTATTTTTTTAATTTCGAAATTTTACGCCCTTGAAACCGTTAAAGAAGTGGCATACCAATTTGTTTCGATCGATAAGCTTATTGTTTCAGCCTTTTTCTTATAACTTTAATTTCGAAATAAATGTTAAAGGTTGTCTGTTTTTTTATTTATAATTGAGACAGAAAAGTAATTAAGAGCTTTTAGTGGTGACCATTAATTTAATTTTCCATTATTTAAAAAAAAATTAATAAGGAAGAACTTTTGAATTTTAAAAACTTTGCTTTCTATTGAGAATCGCTATCTTCAGTGAGTAATAAATTTAAATTAACAAAACTAATTTATTGTACTTAGTCATGTTAAGACAATTTTTTATGCTATTCTTGGAATCGTTATTTTAATTTTTATAGTACTTATATTCATAATTATGACTGATAATATTTTCTGTTTATTATACTAAAAAGTTTTGTTCATATAAAATTCTATAATTTATTTTCAACTTTTCATGAGTTAGATGTCCAGTCATTTAAAGGTTCAAGGAACTAAAATTTCAATTTTTAAAACTTTTTAGAATTTTTAAAAAAATTTTAAATTTTTAAAAAAATTTATAACTTTTTTAAATAATAATAATTTTGCCCTAATTTTTCATATCTATTACAGCCTTCTAAACAAGACTGTGTATGTATTTTCCGATATCTCTAAAGTTATATTTTGCATAAAATATTATTGACACTTAGTGAAAAATATGTAAATTTGTAAGTTTCTTGCATACATTTATTTGTATATATAAAAAAGAAATAAGCATTTTATTGCTAATTCCATACACAGTTTTATACATTATCGAAAAGCTGTATACAAAATTTAACATTTGTATCTTAACCACAAAAAGGACTTGAACATTTTAATGCATGAATTTCGAGGTAAAACAATCACGTTGAAAAAACTATTTACAAAGTTTTTATTTGTAAAAGAAAATTTTTTTATAAATTTTATAAAATACATAAGTAACTTTTAAATTTTTAATTTTGCATACATGCGTATAAAGGTTAGAATGGTAATTGAGGTTTAAAGAGGTAAAAAGAAATAAAATTAATATTTTCAACGGTATTCTGTGTACCCATGTCCTCCTAAAAGTATAGATCAGGGGAGGCCAACCTGCGGCTCCTCACGAGCCACATGCGGCTCTTTGAAGGATTATTTGTGGTTCTCGATAAATGTACCCGAGTTCCCTTTTCATTTTTGTGTTATTATATTTAAAAAATTATTACAAGTGATGGAACTCCAGTAATGCTGGGTAAAAAAAATTGGTCTTATTGTCTTTTAAGAGATTTCTGAAATTCCACAATTCATACCGATTCACTGCATAATTCACCGAGAGCATCTCGTTACAAAATATTTAAAATATCCTGATGTTACGTAAACAGTGTAACACATTGTAAATTACATTCGCACCTATGCAAAAAATCATCGACAATTAAAAAAATTCCTTAAAAAATGAAAGGACGAAGAACTTTCAAATGACATTCATTAAATATAATTTCTGTAAAAAAAAAATTTTTAATATCTTTTTTGCATACCTTTTTAAATAGTATTTAATTGCGGCTCGCGAAAAATTAAAAAAAATTGCCCGGATTATCGAGGAGATTGGCCATATATATATATATATATATATATATATATATATATATATATATATATATATGTGTGTGTGTGTGTGTGTGTGTGTAAGTAATTTTTTGTATAATTTTGTAATTTTTTGTATAATTTTAAAAAATTGCCCGGATTATCGAGGAGATTGGCCATATATATATATATATATATATATATATATATGTGTGTGTGTGTGTGTGTGTGTGTGTAATTTTTTGTATAATTTTAGTAAGTCTTAAAAAGCATTGTCAATGAGTGGTCAATACAGACACACATTTAGCATACACCTAGACTCTGTCTAGAACTGTGGTTCTCAAACTGGATACCACAATGGTATATCAAGGGTGCCACAGAAAAAGAATAATGATAATAAATAATTCAACCAAATTCATTTAAAATTTCTTTTTAAATAGTATTTAATTGCGGCTCGCGAAAAATTTCAACTTTTGAAAAATGGATCGGACTATCAAGGTGCTTGGTCATCCATGGTATAGATTCTTCTGCAGGTGATCTGCACTTTTATGAATTTCAACGAAAAAAAATTATTGGTATCAGTAAAAAACATCGAGTGTTGTAGGTGAAGGCTGCAATAGCAGTTATCCTGGGTTTACCTTGAGGAGATTTAACAGTTGGCACTCTCTAAACGCTCAGTGCCTTAATACTTACTTCACCGGCTGTGACTCAGTCATCCTTTGCCTTCCCTCAAAATAACGCACACGCTGGATTTTTGAAAACAAACAAACGGCTGGAGCTTTTTTTTTTCGCAACTGTGACACAGGCGTCGACGTGTCACCGCAAAGGTAGGTCATTTGCAATGCAAAGCCAGATTCCTGAATGGGTGAGAGAGAAGGTGCTGTGTAGCAACCGACCTTGATCGCCGAGCATTGAGAAATGCCTTTCTCTATAATACCAACAACGCCTACGCTCAGGAGAAGGCAAAAGTAGTTGCTTGTCTTGCGGAACTTCCGTCAAAATGTTTACACCCCTTTAATTACTCTTGGTGTTAAGAATTTCTCAACGTACTTTTGCAGTAGGTTTATTCAAACCTGTTGTTAAGCTAATATCTACCGTAAGCTAAACGTAGAACTATACACTGCGTCTTTTCGAAAGAATGTCCCTGTAAAACAGTGGATGCGTGTACCAGGCCTATCCAACCCAAGACTTTTAGGGTCATGTTGGAAATACATTTAATTCCAGAGATCAGCATTGTGACATATCCGGTGCGTGCTTTAAACTTGTCTTTCCCTTGCCCACCAAAATATAACGGAAATTTACTAAGAAAGTTTTTTTAATTAATTAATTTATAAAAAGTAAGGAATATTAATTATTTTTCATTATAAAAATACCTTTAAGCAATAAATCAGTTTAATGTGTAAAGTAAGAAATATTTTCACACTAATAATATCAAATTCCTGTAATTTTTATTATTATTTTATTACAATTTAATGAAACATATACATTTTCATTATTATATTTTTAATTTTTTTATTATATATTTTTATAATTTTTTATTATTATATTTTTAATTTTTTTATTATATATTTTTTATAATTTTTAATTATTATATTTTTATTTATTTATTTTTAGTTTTTTTATTACATAATTTTTACAATTTCTTCTTATTACATTTTTATATTTTTATTTATTTATTTTTATTTTTTTTATTATTATATTTTTATGTTTTTATTATTAAACATAACATTATTATTATTTTATTACAATTTAGTGAAACATGTACATTTTATTATTATATTTTTAATTTTTTATAATTTTTTATTATTACATTTTTATATTTTTATTTATTTATTTTTAATTTTTTTATTATTATATTTTTATTTTTTTATTATTAAACGTAACATTATTATTATTATTATTTTATTACAATTTAATGAAACATTTACATTTTTAATAGTATATTTTTAAATTTTTTAATTATATATTTTTTATAATTTTTTATTGTTATATTTTTATATTTTTATTTATTTATTTTTAATTTTTTTATTATTATATTTTTATTTTTTTATTATTAAACATAACATTATTATTATTATTTTATTACAATTTAATGAAACATACATTTTAATTATTATATTTTTAATTTTTTATTATATATTTTTTATAATTTTTTATTATTATATTTTTATATTTTTATTTATTTATTTATATTTTTTTATTATTATATTTTTATTTTTTTTATTATTAAACATAACTTTATTAGTATTATTATATTACAATTTAATGAAACATTTACATTTTATTATTATATTTTTAATTTTTTATTATATATATTTTATAATTTTTTATTATTATATTTTTATATTTTTATTTATTTATTTTTAATTTTTTTATTATTATATTTTTAATATTAAACATAATAGTATTATTATTACTTTATTACAATTTAATGAAACATTTACATTTTTATTATTATATTTTTAATTTTTTTATTATATATTTTTTATAATCTTTTATTATTATATGTTTATATTTTTTTTTATTTATTTTTCATTTTTTAATTATTATATTTTTATTTTTTTTATTATTAAACATAACATTATTATTTTTATTTTATTACAATTTAATGAAACATATACATTTTCATTATTATATTTTAAATTTTTTATTATATATTTTTTTATAATTTTTTATTATTGCATTTTTAGATTTTTATTTATTTATTTTTAATTTTTTTTTATTATTATATTTTTATTTTTTTATTATTAAATATAACATTATTATTATTATTATTATTTTATTACAATTTAATGAAACATATACATTTTTATTATTATATCTTTAATTTTTTTAATTATATTTTTATTTATTTATTTTTAATTTTTTAATTGTTATATTTTAATTTTTTTATTATTAATCATAACATTATTATTATTATTTTATTACAATTTAATGAAACATTTATAATTTTATTGTTATATTTTTATATTTTTATTTATTCATTTAAAATTTTTTTTATTATTATATTTTTATTTTTTATTATTAAGCATAACATTATTATTATTATTTTATTACAATTTAATGAAACATATACATTTTTATTATTATATCTTTAATTTTTTTAATTATATTTTATTTATTTATTTTTAATTTTTTAATTGTTATATTTTAATTTTTTTATTATTAAGCATAACATTATTATTATTATTTTATTACAATTTAATGAAACATTTACATTTTTATTATTATATTTTTATATTTTTATTTATTTATTTTTAATTTTTTTATTATTATATTTTTATTTTTTTATTATTAAACATAACATTATTATTATTATTTTATTACAATATAATGAAAAATTTACATTTTATTATTATATTTTTATGTTTTTATTTATTTTTAATTTTTTTATTATTATATTTTTTATTTTTTTTATTATTAAACATAACATTATTATTATTATTTTATTACAATTTAATGAAAACTCAATTATTTACTAGTTCCGTTTTCTAAGATCTAATCCAACAAATCAGGTTTTATATAATACTTAGAATTTATTAGACCAATAACATAAATGCCAAAGGCTCGGGTTTTTTTTTAAGCCCCGGTCAACAAGTTTACTTTTCTTTTGGATAACTATTTATAATAAACAATTGTCCATTCTACCAATATTGTTGAAAAACAGATATAAAAATGCTACTATCAGCACAAAAGCAGCTCGGGGTTAATTACATGTTTCACCAAAGGCTTTTCATGAAAAGAATTCGCTCGAGCATGCCACCAGTGAATCCTTTCAGAGAGTGAATTTCGAGACAGGCAGTTTTCTAGGTCAGTCCACTTGATCATTAGGTATTAACCCTGACATCTGAAGTTATCTTCGTAAATGGAGGCAATGAGTTGAGGATCGCAGATAAAAAAGATTTTGTGGCTTCCCGCAGATGACACAAGGATTATAGCAGTGAAAGCCAAGAAAATGTAGTTGTAAAATTCATTGTCACTGCCGGGAGATTTTTCTCAATGCAAGCCAAAGTCAACAAGAATAGAATTTAGCGAAATACCTGATATTTTTACAGGAAGGTGAGATTAAATATTTAGGGGCTACTATCCTTGGAAAAATCAGCTTAATGCGATAGCTTATGATGACATGACATAGGATAGAAAAATAAATCCTCTGACGCTTTCTATAAACTTACATAAAAATATTTACTTTAAAGTACAGCTTGCGTTCCTAAAAAGTAAAATTTGTCAATAAACTCTGTAAAATATAGATTTTACACGGTTATTTTATCTTGTACATAGCTGAGTATAAAGAATTTATTCTTGGAGTAAACGTAATAACAGCTTTGAGTTTACATTGAGTTTTATATAAACTATTTATTTTTTTAAAGCCTTAATGGTACATTTCATTGAAAATTATTCTACACTCTATGGATATAATGAAGTTAACCCCTTCCGGTATGATTTAATAATGAAAAACTGTGCATGAAATAACCATTTAATTTTTATTTAAAAAACTTGTTTCATTTTACAATGCTTATATATTCTTAATTAAAATCCACTTTTTACATAGCGTTAAATAATATCAGAAACAGTAAAATTAAGAAAATATCAAAACAAAACATTATTAAGGTATACAGATAATAGTCTTCAAGCTAGTGGTACTTTTCAAAACAAAGTGCAAATGAATTCTTAATTGTTTACACCGCCAAGTAGTCTCACTTTTAATTGGATTCTTGTAACACACACGGCATTTCTTAGTAGGTTTTCTTTTATTCTGTCTCATTCATTTGGCAATGACTTGTACCAAGCAAACAATATGCAATAGTGACTTGTGATTTTCACAAATGATAAAAGTGTTGCCAAATTCAGTACACTCGAAATTTTAAACTAAATTAATTATCCTATTTAACAGTAACTTTAATCGCATGACGAGTGTGGCTCGTCATTGTGCGGTATGGAATGAAAAACTAATGACGAGCTAGACTCGTCATTTTACCGGAAGGGGTTAAAGAACTTATCTCTCCTTTGAAATTGAATGTGACTGTTACTCTTTGAACAGATAAACTATCATATTGCATTTTTTTATTTGCTTCGTGATCACAATACCCTAGCATTGTTAAACTTGTTATGTGATCTCATTTAAATATATTTTTAGTTGTTTAAATTATATCCTTTGAGGAATCTAAACTCCTTAAAAGTATCATTTACTTGTATCAGTCTTTTATAAATTATTCCTTCTTGTACATAGGTTGTTACTCCTTAATTTATAATAAGTTCCTATATAAAATTTTTTCTTCTTTATTCATATAGTAATTATTATTATTTTACAAATAATAAATCTTATTCAACAATCTAAACTAGACTTCCAATTATAACCTTTCGAGACATAAAATCTTCATTATAACACACTTTTTTTCATTTTATCATAAAATTAAAAATTCTACTTCTTTTAGTATGAAATTTGAAAAAGTTATTTAATAACACTTTAACTTTGAAAAATATTTAGTTTTGTTATTTCAAGCAGTATATTTTTTAAAAGTTTAAAAGTAACACACCAAATAAAAATAATAAAATCACTTGCAAAATAACTTTATGGTGATGTTAGAAACTAAATTTTTGTATCAAATTGAATTTTAAACTCTTAAACAATAAACCAGATCACTTTTTTACAGAAAAATTGAATGAACATAAACTTTCAAAACGCACAAATAAAACAGGGGAAATAGACAGTGAGTTTAAACTTGCAGTTTGTCTTACATTTGCAAAGCATCCAGTCATCTATTTGTTATGTCTTCCCTATTGTATATTTATGTATTTTATACTTTGGTCTCTTCTTATTCATTAATCTATACTTTTCGGACACGCACTTGTGGTCAAAAAGATATGTATATACATTTGTGTAAATCAGACTTCGAAAGTAGTGAATTCGTTCTGATAGTGCTGCACCACTGAGCAAGCAAAGTAGTTTATTTCTGCTTCACTGTGTAAATCGTTGAATTTAAATTCGTGGTTGGAATCTTTATGTTTTTTCGGGAAAAGAGCTGACCAAGCTTCTCAGTGTATAGCTCCCTACACTAGCAGATTTTGTTTTCTTATTCAAATACTGCATGATATAGGCGGTTTCATGGAAACATGACAAAAAGCACCATAATATTTCTTTTATTAATTTCATATATATGCAGGGTATCTGCCAAAATAAAATTTTTCAAATCCATGACTTTTCATGACTTTCCCTGATTTAGCAGATCATTTTCCATGACTTTAAAAAGCTTTCGTTAAAGTATATATGAATAAAACTTCTGATGTACATACAAATAAAATGTATGCTTTTAGAGAAATTACAGAAATTTTATCATAAAAACTATAAACTTACTTTATAAGTGTTAAAAAACTCACATACATGAAAATAAATTGTTGTATCTACATACCTACGTTTAATCATATAGCAATTTTTCAATGAAAATGTTTCCAATTTGAATTCAGGTTACTTTGGTCTTTCCGGGTGACCATGAATAATAGCCAAATATAACCCTATAATGTTTATATAAATATCAATAGAGATAAACTTATATTTTGTGCAAAAATCTTAACTCATTTTTATTAAAAAATAATTATTATTATATTAATAAAATTTTAATCTAAAATTTAAGAAAAAATCAGAATAATATACATTTACCCACCCATTAAGCTTTCTTGCTTTGAGTTTCCTTGGTGAACAAATTTTACTTGGCAATAGGGTCAATAGGATAATACATAAATACCAAACTTAGTAACTTCAGCTAAATGACAAGTAAAAATAGAATTAAACAATTCAGTGCATTTTTTTTAATCGGTATTTTAGCGGATCCATGACTTTCCATGACGTTTACTCATTTTACTTGAAAAATCAAGACTTTCCATGAGAAAATTAATCCATTGTCTAAATACATGATTTTCCATGACTTTCCAGGTGCGCGTAAACCATGTATATGCTTTCCGTTATATTACAATACTCATATCGCATCAAAAAAAAACTTTTTATTTTTTCTTTTCAAAAGTTGCCACATCACAAAAGAAAATTGAAATTAAGTTAATGACGAACGATAATATTTTTAAAACAAATATTAAAACCATTGATGTACGCAACAGCACATATTTGCACAAATCGCCCACGTGAAATTATCAGCATACTTATGGCTTGACACGATCTTGTTTCCGTTCGTAATGATTTCGAATAGAAGCGTAGATGAAGCGTGTCTTGGACTACAATTCACCCCATTGAGTGATAAAAGAGTCATGGTTCAAAAACTTCAATTGATTATGCAGTATTTTCAACCATTTTGCAGATGTATGGATATGGCAAATCTGGATATACTGCACTCGGACGAATATTAAAACAAGCTGTCAGTCGACTCGGAATTAATTTTCATATCAAGATGAAAACGCATTACGTAGCAATGCGTAGAAATAGTTGGCAAAAGTGATAATCACATAAAATCGTTTAGATAAGTACAACTAATACGCGTTTAAAAGTGAAAATGTAACGTCTGCGTCGTATCTGAAGGAGTTTTATTTTTACTGTACCATTCCGAAAATATATTTTTAACTAAAGGTTTTAAGTGTCTCTATTACACGAACGATTTATTCTATTTTCATAGTGTATCATATAGTATCACCAACCCGATATACCGTGCCGGAAAAGCGTATTTTGGAGACTAAGGCGCCATACAATTGTAGTGATAAAATATATTGTGTAGGCATACGAGTTCAAAGGGTGCAATTAATAAAAATACAATTTTTTTTAATCTATTTTTTATTATTAGTGTAAAAACCAGATTTTATGTAACAAATTGTAAAACACGTTGTTGTATAAAACTTTAAGCCTATTTTTCAATAGAACATAAAATAAAAGTGAAATATAATACAAAGAATATATATTTTTTTCACACACAAAAAAAATCAATTTTAAAGTTACTCCAACTACTTTTCTCTTGCTTTTATTCAATAATGCTTTAAAAAGTTAGTGGAGATATTAATTTACACTATATTGAAAACAAATCTTGAAGAAACTATACAGCTTCCGGTTATAAATACACAAATATTAGATCAAAACAATTGTGAAAGGTACACTGTATGTTAGGAGACCCTATCGATATTTTTTCTGACATCTCACTAATTTTGATCATATCCATAAGTTGCTTGAGCATTAGATGTCCATACACGTTATACAAATTAAAAATAAAATAAAATAACACCTTTAGCAACAATATCAATGACTATTTGACTAAACGCCTGATGCTATTTTTAGCAAGAACGAGATGCATTTTTAAAACAAATTTTTCATATTTTTAAATTAAATTTACTCTTTGTCACTGCTTCGGGATATTTTCCCTTTGTTGACGCTGTTTTTTTTTAACAATTTCAATGTGATAGTCACTAAAAGAATTTATTCTATTGAATAAAATAACACCGTTAGCAACAAAATCGGTGACTGACTAAACGCCTGATGCTGTTTGTAGCAAAAACGAGAAGCATTTTTAAAACAAATCTTTCCTATTTTAAATTTAATTTACTCTTCGTCACTGCTTCGGGATATTCTCTCTTTATTGGCGCTGTTTTTTTAAACAACTTCAATGTGATAGTGACTAAAAGAATCTATTCTATTGAATAAAATAAAACCATTAGCAACAAAATCAGTGACTATTTGACTAAACACCTGATGATATTTAAAAAAAAAAAACGAAAAGAATTTTTAAAACAAATTTTTCATATTTTTAAATTAAATTTTCTCTTCGTCACTGCATCGGAATATTCCCTCTTTGTTTACGCTGTTTCTTTTAAACATCTTCAATATGATAGTCACTAAAAGAATCTATTCTAATGAATAAAATAAAACCGTTAGCAACAAAATCGGTAACTATTTGACTAAATGCCTGATGCTATTTTTATCAAAAACGAGAAACATTTATAAAGCAAATTTATGACTGAATTTAATCTTTGTCAGTGCTTTGGAATTTTCTCTCTTTGTTGACGCTGTTTTTTTTAAACAACTTCAATGTGATAATCACTAAAATAATCTATTCTATTGAATAAAATAAAACTTAGCAACAAAATCGGTGACTATTTGACTAAACGCCTGATGCTGTTTTCAGCAAAAACGAGATGCATTTTTAAAACAAATCTTTCCTATTTTAAATTTATTTCACTCTTCGTCACTGCTTCGGGATATTCTCTCTTTGTTGAAGCTGTTTTTTTTAAACAACTTCAATGTGATAGTCAGTAAAAGAATATATTCAAAATAACACCGTTAGCAACAAAATCGGTGACTATTTGACTAAACGCCTGATGCTATTTTAGGAAAAACAAGAAGCATTTTTTAAAAAAAAAATTTCATATTTTTAAACTAAATTTACTCTTTGTCACTGCTTTGGAATATTCTCTCTTTGTTGACGCTGTTTTTTTAAACAACTTCAATGTGATAATCACTAAAAGAATCTATTCTATTGAATAAAATAAAACTTAGCAACAAAATCGGTGACTATTTGACTAAACGCCTGATGCTGTTTTCAGCTAAAACGAGATGCATTTTTAAAACAAATCTTTCCTATTTTAAATTTATTTCACAAAGAATATATTCAAAATAACACCGTTATCAACAAAATCGGTGACTATTTGACTAAACGCCTAATACTATCTTTAGGAAAAAGGAAAAGCATTTTAAATTAAATCTTTTTTATTTTAAATTGAATTTACTCTTCGTCATTGCTTCGGGATATTCTCTCTCTATTGACGCTGTTTTTTGTTTAAATAACTTCAATGTGATAGTCACTAAAACAATCTATTCTATTGAAATAATAGATTATCATCGCGTCAAAAATGTTAATACATGAATAAAATGCGATTACGGCAATTGGCGGCGTTATAATTATCGCCAATTCGATCGTTATGCTCCGCTACATTGTTTAAATTTCATTTATACTCTGTAGCTTGAATTAAACATTTAAACGCTACAATGAGACGGGAGAAAATCGATTTTTGCACTGGACGAGTTTGAAACTCGATTCAGCCTTTCTCATGGAAATTCGCTTTGTGTGTATTCTAATTGTGACTGCAGAGATCAGTGTGCTACGTTACATTGTTTAGAGATTGTGCATGCATTGTGTAGTCTTGAAGCAGCATGTGGCCTCCAAGAGTTTTTTTTTTTTCTTTTTGGCCTTCATAAAAGCTAGCTTTTGTATAAGTATTTAATTATGCATATTACGACAGCTTAAAAATTTATAAAATTGTATTGTTGCTATGGTATTTTTTTAAATCACTTTTCTATTGTATTTCTATATAACGTAATTAATTTATTAAAAAATTCTTTTTTATTTGTATTAGAAGTGGTATTTAAATATGTAGTTGTTTATTTTAAAAGTATTAAAGATTTATGTTATAACAGACTATTCTCTTTATGTGAATGCAAAATTATTTTATATAGCAACTTTTTATATTAAATAATAAATGATTACTTTGTTGCATAATTACTATGTCATGCAATAAAGTGAATAAAATAAGCAAGGAGTATGATAATTTGACAAAAGTCGGATTAATACGACTATCAGCTTATGGAACCTGACTTATTACTGTCTAATAATAATAAGTTAATATAATAATAATAGTTAATGCAATAATATTAATAATAATAATTAATGAAATAATAATGATAATAACAATTAATGAAATAATAATAATAATAATAATTAATGAAATAATAATAATTATTATTATTATAATTATTATTATAACTGGTCAATAATAAAATGTCTAATAATAATAAGACTCCCCACTTCTGCACTTAATATTTTTACAATTTTAATGCTGCTCTGCAAAAGCAAGGGAAAATATCAATTTGGGGCTAAGAGTTAAGATTAAAACAGCTGGTAATCTACCAAAAAAACCTTGGTAAATCGCCCAGTTTGAGAACCGCGGTTGTAGAGCGTTTCGTAATGCAGCGGTTCTAAATCTTTTTCCGCCATGATACCCAGTTTAAGAACTGCGGCTTTAAATCATTTGGTAATTTTTTCCCCCGTAGTACAGTTTGAGAACCGCGTCTTTAGATCGTTTTGTAATGCAGCGGTTCTCAAACATCTTCCCGCCGTGGCACCTAGTTTGAGAACCGAAGCTTTAAAGCGTTTTGTAGTACAACGGTTCTAAAACTTTTCCCCCGTAACATACAGTTTAAGAACCGTGGTTTTAGAATGTTTAGTTGTGCAACGGTTCTAAAACTTTTTCAGTCGTAGCAGTCAGCTTGAAAACTACAGGAACTTAGGATAAGTTGCATCTAGAAATAAATAAAAGGACATATTTTAGCACATTTCATAGTGTTATAGTGGAGAGAGAAGATAACTTAAATATTAAGTATCTTCAAAATATTTAATAATTTCACAAATTTTATCCAAATTTTCTTAATTTTACCGCGGAACCTCTGGCATGCGCTCGTGGCAGTTCTTAATGTGGTACGGCACCCTATTTAAGAACCGCGGTATTAGCGGACTGTATCAGAACCAAACAGTAGCGCGGCATGGGAAGAACTGGAATGCATGCGGCAATCGGGAAGAGAAGAAACCGACAAAGGTTCTGGCGTGATGCCAAAGAGGGCTTCTTTATTCATTTTTTTATTCCCCACCCCCCCTCTCCAGGAGTTTCGGAGTCCATAACGGCAAAGTATAACAATAAAAAAAAGGACTCTGGGAGAGAGGTAAAACTGAATAGATTCGGTTTTGCAGGAATAGCGTCCGTTGTTTAGGCCTAATTGGTAATTAAGATAGTGTTTATGCTTTTTTTCAGTTTATGTACCGCTCGTGGGTAAATGAGCAGACGGGAGTATTGTTTTGCCTCCTGTTTTGAAGAGGACGATTACGCTGTGCGCTTCGCAAGGAAGCAATGGGGTTTCGTTCCAGTAGAAATTGTCTGGGTTTGCGTGGAATTTTTAATTAAAATCAGGCATCTCGTATGTACGACGATTGTGATTATCCGCATAGCTTCCGTGTATTTTAATGTATTCCAGAAAGAGTTTTAACATCCTGTACTGCTCTAACTCATCTGCATTTCTTTTCAAATTATTAAAATGACTCTCTGTGGAAGATGAGTCAAAGCCTTGTGGTTAACATTTGCGAGATTGTATAACTTTTGTTATTCTTTTGCTTTCAGAGATACAATATCTTGAATCTCAGTTTTTTAAATATTTGTCTTTTAACTGGATTCTTATACTAAGCATAAATGATGTTACTACATAATACATATGAGATTTAAAGAGACAGAATTTTGATTAAAGTAGAAGACAATTTCGTAAAAATTGAGCTATCCTTAAACGCTTTTTAAACACGTACCAAATGAAACAGCATCGTAACCAATTATTTTCATTTTTTACACTGTATGTTTAGCATTTATATAGCAGTTAAAACAGGATATTGATTTTCACGTACGTTAAATATTGTTTATATGGGACAATTGTATCACACTTTATCTAATTTTCAATATTCAATGCCAAAAAAAATTTTATGCTTTGTTTAAGATATACATTTCAAATAGAGAAAATATTATTTTTTTTGAAGATAAGTTTCATACTATTAGTATTTAGTGTCTAAAAGTTTGAGAAATACTGATAAAAAAACAGTACACTTGGGAGATTTTTAAGTCATTAATACGATGTTCGAAACATCATTTACGGAAAATAGATTTTTTTATTCTAAAGTAAATATGTACGATTAAAAAAAAAAGCAGTATCTAGTAAAGTAAAATATTTCTTCAGGATATAGAAACATTTCCTCGACTGAGAGATACCGAGAAAAGAGTAATACATCTGCAAGATTTTGAAGTCAGTAATATGATGCTTAAAACATTAGTCTTCAATTTTAAAATAAGTATATACGATTAATAAAACAGAATCTAGTAAAGTAAAATAATTCTTAAGAGCATACCAAGATTTCCTAGGCAATTTCCTGGACTGAGAAATATTTAATAAAATGTAATACACTAGGAAGATTTTATAGTCACTAATACGAGGCTCGAAACATCAGTCTCGGGAAATAGATTTTTATGTTTTAAAATAAGTATGTAGGACTAAAAAAACAGTATCTAGTAAAGTAAAATATTTTTTCTGGGAATAGCAACATTTCTTCGACAATTTTCTCGACTGAGAGATTCTGAGAAAAGGGTAATACATTTTGAAGGTTTTTAAGTCATTAACACGATGATTGAAACGTTAGTTTGCGAAAATAGTTCATAAATTTTTAAATTAGTATGTACAATTAAAAAAAACAGTAACTAGTAAAGTAAACTATTTTTTCAGGGTATACCAACATTTACTTGACAATTTTCTTTACTGAGAGATACTGAGAAAATAGTAATACAACTGGAAGATTTTTAAGTCACTAATACGATGTTCGAAACGTTAGTTTGCGAAAATAGTTTATAAATTTTTAAATTAGTATGTACAATTAAAAAACAATATCTAGTAAAGTAAAATATTTCTCGGGGCATACCAACATTTACTTGACGACTAATTTCCACGACTAAGAGATACTAAGAAAAGAGTAATACACCTGGTAGATTTTGATGTTACTAATATGTTGCTTGAAACATCAGTCCAGTAAAACAGATTTTTCAATTTTAAAACAAATATATACGAATAATAAAACAGGATCTAGTAAAGTAAAGTAATTCTTCAGAGCTTACCAAGGTTTCCTTGACAATTTCTTGTACTGAAATATACTGAGTAAAATGTAATACACCTGGTAGATTT
Organism: Pardosa pseudoannulata; assembly: GCA_032207245.1. Taxonomy (NCBI): domain Eukaryota; kingdom Metazoa; phylum Arthropoda; class Arachnida; order Araneae; family Lycosidae; genus Pardosa; species Pardosa pseudoannulata. Next base: position 13,435,994 of record CM063509.1, on the reverse strand, counting down.
TGAAGCCGTTAATTTTCAAGAGCAAAGAATGTTACATTCAAAATTCTTAATAGTTAATGCAGTAAAAGGAATTTATGAATACGAATCCTAACTAATCGTTAAGCGTACACTTAAAAATTGTTTTGTATCAAAATTTATAGAGGATTTAAAAAAATCTTACTTCAATTTCAGCTTTTTTTTTTTTTTCATTTACATGAAGTTGTAAAAAGCAAAGCTTTTCCTTAATATTTCGCATTAAAATCAAGATCAGTTATCCTGTAGTCGTATAACTAACTGAATTGGAGAAACCTTTTATATTTTTAGATATATTTAATATAGTTTTAATGTGTTTGAATAACTAACTACGAATAAAAGAACTGATACAGGAGCAAAGATTTAATTGCATGCAAAATGCTTAATAGTTAGTGCAGTAAAAGAGTATGAATTTATGAGTATGAATCCTAACTAATCATTAAGGGTACATTTGAAAAATGCTTTATCAAAATTTATAGAGGATTTAAAAAAATATATCTTTTTTCCATTTCAGCTTTTTTTTTTTTCATTTACATAAAATTGTAAAAAGAAATGCTTTTCCTTAATATTTTGCATTAAAATCAAGATCAGTTTACCTGAAGTCGTATAAATAACTGAACTGGAGAAGAAACCTTTTACATTTTAGGAGACATCTAATGCAGTTTTACTGTATCTGAATAACTAAGAAAAGATTGAAAAAAAATAAGATTCAAGAGCGAAGAATGTTAAATGCAAAACTCTTAATAGTTAATGCAGTAAAAGGAATTTATTAATACGAATCCTAACCACTCGTTAAGCGTACACTTGAAAAATATTTTGTATCAAAACTTATAGAGGATTTTTAAAAAATCTTCCTTCAATTTCAGCTGTTTTTTTTTTGTTTGTTTGTTTGTTTTTTTTTTTCATTTCCATGAAATTGTAAAAAGCAAAGCTTTTCCTTAATATTTCGCATTAAAATCAAGATCAGTTTGCCTTAAGTCGTATAAATAACTGAATTGGAGAAACCTTTTATATTTTTAGATATATTTAATATAGTTTTAATGTGTTTGAATAACTAACTACGAATAAAAGAATTGATACAGGAGCAAAGATTTAATTGCATGCAAAATGCTTAATAGTTAGTGCAGTAAAAGAGTATGAATTTATGAGTATGAATCCTAACTAATCGTTAAGGGTATATTTGAAAAATGCTTTATAAAAATTTATAGAGGATTTTAAAAAAAATCTTCCTTCAATTTCGACATTTTTTTTTTCATTTATATGAAATTGTAAAAAGCAATGCTTTTCCTTAATATTTCGCATTAAAAATCAAGATCAGTTATCCTGAAGTCGTATAAATAACTGAATTGCAAAAACCTTTTACATTTTAGGAGACATCTAATGTAGTTTTACTGTATCTGAATAACTAACAAAAGAGTGAAAAAAAAATAAGATTCAAGAGCGAAGAATGTTACATGCAAAATTCTTAATAGTTAATGCAGTAAAAAGGAATTTATGAATACGAATCCTAACTAATCGTTAAGAGTACACTTGAAAAATATTCGGTATTTAAATTTATAGAGGGTTTTATTTAAAAAAAAAGAATCTTCCTCCAGAACTTCTTTTTTTTCTTATTCATACGAAATTGTAAAAAGCAATGCTACTTAGAGAACATTCATAAAATATCTTGCACTTAATATGAAGCATCATCGAGTATTAAATCATTATATCGTGTGCTGGCATCGTGCCAAAAGCTCGCTCGTCTTTCCATCCTCCTTTCCCCCCTTTTCAGTTTTATTTTGAAAGGCGTTTAAAGGGAGGGCAGAGAAGATTTTAATAAAGCTCATTTGTGCCATTTATGAATGAAATATCTCTTGGAGAGTATCTTAATTAGCAATTAAAAGAACATCGATAATTCGAGCAGTGAGGATTTTTTTTCCTCGGGGTATGGCTCGCTTAGAAAGGTGAATGCTCATTTTTAATGTGTGTTAATCTCCCTTCTTTTTTTTTAAGTAATATTTATTTTGGAAGGATGAAATTCGATCTTTAAAAATCCAAGTTTTTAAAAAAACTTTATGTTAAAGGTCAAACTTTTTAGAAAGATAAATTTTGCTTCGGTCTTAGTTTGAAAGATGTTTTTATAGTTTTATATAGAGGTATATAGTAAAGTTTTAATGATTAATAAAAATAAACAAGATAGAAATTTAATTTTTATATGATACGAAGGCAACATACAGGGGATATAAGTTTTCGCCATTTTTTTTCATAGGAAGCAAGATATGTGCTATACTCGAGTAGATATGCTACAAATATATATGTAATTCGGTCACACTTGAATTTTTAAGCCCTTATTATTTTTAATTGCCCGGTTTTTCTGGGCAATAAGTAACCTAATTAATAAGCCTAATTACGAATAAGTAGTAGTGCCATTTCGTGAAAAGAAGTAGCAAGTCCAACGAGAAATTAACTTTATTTAAAATCTTAAAAAAGATTTTCGGATCTGAAGAACTTTCTCCTTTAAGAGCAGAGCATGGAATGATACATGAAAACACTTGCACTTCAACAATTGTAAAGTTGGGCCCCACAGCGAGATGACGCGGAAAATATTCCCAGGAGAGAGCAGTTCAAATAATAGATTCGGTACATATGTGATAATTTTAAATTGAATCATCGATTAATTTTTATTGCAATGAAAATTTTATCACCGGTATTAACAACAAATTCTATCTACCTCCAGGGTGTAGTGGATATGATAGTTTCATTCCTTTACTTCCATTAATTACTGTGGTAAAAAAAATGGGAATAACTTAAATGAGAATCACTACTTAATAAGCAATGTTGAATCTCCCATCTTTCTGTGTTATTATTAAAAATAAACTGTCAAATATTGACCTTAATTATTGATTAAACAATAGTGCAATAATAACAATAGTAAATGTAATAATCATTGCTTTGAATCCCTGAATTTTTCAATAAAGTTAAAAACAAGCCCCTTAATTATTGATTAAACAATAGTAAATTCAATAATCATTGCGTTGAATCCCTGGATTTTTCAATAAAGTTGAAAACAAGCCTCTTAATTATTGATTAAACAATAGTAAATACAATAATCATTGCGTTGAATCCCTGGATTTTTCAATACAGTTGAAAACAACCCCCTTAATTATTGGTTAAACAATAGTAAATGCAATAATCATTGCATTTACTATTGTTGTTATTATTGTTATTACTATTGTTACTATCGTTATTATATAACATAACGATAATTTCGACGTAGCTAAAAAACCTATAGCGACGTAGCTAAAATTATCTTTATAAATGAATTAGAAGTGATTTTAAGCTGTATTCACAGTATCGGGAGACTTTAGAGGAGCATGAAGATAAACAAATTATTGAGCGTGTAACAGATAATTTTCAACCAAAAAGCAAACCTGCCTCATAGGGTACTTTACAATTCTGATAAATTAAAACTTTTACTGATCCCGTCATATGACGGGCTATATGATAGTACACAATATAGATTTAATAATTTTTGCTATTGTTTTATGGTATCGCCAAGATAAGACGTTAATTTCGATATATATTATCAACCAGTATATTTAGTCAATCAGGGTGACATTAATAAATACTAATAATAATCACGACTAATAATAATAATAATCGAAATAATAATAATAATCACGACTGTTTTGTCGTGACTCCTGAGTTTCATCTCGGAGAATTTCTCCCTTCTTGGCAACCGGTTTCCTCATTTATTGTCGTCTGCTGACCCGTTGCATTTTCTTGAAGGAAAAATACCATGTTAATGTGAACTTCAAAAAATATTTTTCGTTCTTCTTAATAAAGTTCTCTTAATTAATAATTATTTCGTGTTGATCATTTCTTACAGTCCACTCTCTGAGTTACGGCGCTCCATCGTTTTGGTCCTTTACGAGTCGGAGCTTGCTATCATTTTTTATAGTGTTTTAATTTCCTCAGAGTTCATTTTGTTGTGTTTTATTCCATGATCCTGCATGCTTGTCGCCATTTTCTTTTGAATCTTGAGTTCGTGATATTTTTTGGTGAGTTCATTCCAATTTACTTGTGTGAAACTTTTTAAATATAGTTTATTCATTCTTCTGAGTTTACCTTGATTATATTTTCCATGTATTTATTGAAAGTTGATTCTTTCTTACAGTCCACTGTCTGAGTTACGGCACTCCACGGGCTATATGATAGTACACAATATGTGTTTTAATAATTTTTGCTATTGTTTTATGGTATCGCCAAGATAAGACGTTAATTTCGATATATATTATCAACCACTATATTTAGTCAATCAGGGCGACATTAATAAATAAATTAAAATAGTATACGCTTATGATACTGACATATATTATTGTCTTTCTAAATGAATTCGACGTGATTCTAAACTGCATTCACAGTATCGGGAGACTTAAGAGGAGAAGGAAGAAAAACAAATAATTGAGCTTGTACCAGATAATTCTCAGCCAAAATACAAACCATTTTTTTTTTTGCCTGCTTCATGGGGTACTTTACAATTTTGAAAAATTAAAAATTTTACTGATCCTGTCATATGAAGGGTTATATGCTAGTATAAAAATAGTTGGTCTAAGCAGAAATTAGTTTGGTGTTATCAAAGTCATCAAAAGCTGTCACAATTAAAAGAAGAAGAAGAAGATATTTTGCCAAAAGTTGCCACTTTAGGGATAAAATGGCCAAAGATTTATTTTAGAATACAATTGAATTGGTTAATTATGGTTAAAATAGCATTACATATATGTATCATGTTTTAATTTGTCTCTTTAATTGTAAGAACGTATATTTAATTCTAATCAAACAAGCTCCTTTTTCCAACAAGTTCTATTGTTGTCTGAATACCTATTAAGTTCTTTCTTGCATGTTACAGAAAAGGAGACTGTTTATCAAAGCCGAAAGAAATCTTTTCGTTTATTTAAATAATCAACAATAGACAATCTGTTATTCATCTACTCAAACGTATGTATTAATATTTTTTGTACTAATGTTATTGTTTGTGTGTTTGTTTTTTATACATCAATACAATAATTATTTTCTAAACTGCATACAGTATCGGGAATAGAAAGAGTATGAAATTAATTATTGATTGTACAAATTATAAAAAATAATCATTTTTGTGTTTGTTTTAAATCTTATTAAAAATTCTACTTTATTAATGAATTTGACGTGATTCTATACTGCATTCACAGTATCGGGAGACTTTAGAGGAGTATGAAGATGAAGATAAAATTATTATTGAGCGTGTACCAGATAACTCAACCAAAAAACAAACCATTTTTTTTACCTACCTCATGGGGTACTTTACAATTCTGGAAAATTAAAAATTTTACTATACGGTTTGACTGAATGAATTCGTGATTCTAAACTGCATTAACAGTATCGGGAGACTTTAGAAGAGTATGAATATAAATAAATTATTGAGCGTGTACCAGATAATTATCAGCCAAAAAACAAACCATTTTTTACCTGTCTCATAAGGTACTTTACAAATCTGGAAAATTAAAAATTGTACTATACGATTTGATTAAATGAATTGGACGTGATTCTAAACTGCATTCATAGTATCGGGAGACTTTAGAAGTATGAAGATAAATAAATTATTGAGCGTGTACCAGATAATTCTCAGCCAAAAAACAAACCATTTTTTACCTGTCTCATAGGGTACTTTACAATTATGGAAAATTAAAAATTCTACTATATGGTTTGACTAAATGAATTTGACGTGATTCTAAACTGCATTCACAGTATCGGGAGACTTTAGAGGAGTATGAAGATAATAAATTATTGAGCGTGTACCATTAATTATCAGCCAAAACAAGTTTTTTTTACCTGTCTCATAGGGTACTTTACAAATCTGGAAAATTAAAAATTTTACTATACGATTTGATTAAATGAAATCAACGTGATTCTAAACTGCATTCACAGTATCAGGAGACTTTAGAGGAAAGTGAAGATAAATTATTGAGCGTGTACCAGATAATTTTCTGTCAGAAAAAAAAAACATTTTTTACCTGTCTCATAGGGCACTTTACAATTATGGAAAATTAAAAATTGTTCTAACGGTTTTGACTAAATGAATTTGACGTGATTCTAAACTGCATTCACAGTATCGGGAGACTTTAGAGGAGTATGAAGATAAATAAATTATTGAGCGTGTACCAGATAATTATCAGCCAAAAAACAAACCATTTTTTACCTGTCTCATAAGGTACTTTACAAATCTGGAAAATTAAAAATTGTACTATACGATTTGATTAAATGAATTGGACGTGATTCTAAACTGCATTCACAGTATCGGGAGACTTTAGAGGAGTATGAAGATAAATAAATTATTGAGCGTGTACCAGATAATTATCAGCCAAAAAACAAGTCATTTTTTACCTGTCTCATAAGGTACTTTACAAATCTGGAAAATTAAAAATTGTACTATACGATTTGATTAAATGAATTGGACGTGATTCTAAACTGCATTCACAGTATCGGGAGACTTTAGAGGAGTATGAAGATAAATAAATTATTGAGCGTGTACCAGATAATTATCAGCCAAAAAACAAGTCATTTTTTACCTGTCTCATAGGGTACTTTACAATTATGGAAAATTAAAAATTCTACTATATGGTTTGACTAAATGAATTTGACGTGATTCTAAACTGCATTCACAGTATCGGGAGACTTTAGAGGAGTATGAAGATAAATAAATTATTGAGCGTGTACCAGATAATTATCAGCCAAAAAACAAGTCATTTTTTACCTGTCTCATAAGGTACTTTACAAATCTGGAAAATTAAAAATTGTACTATACGGTTTGATTAAATGAATTGGACGTGATTCTAAACTGCATTCACAGTATCGGGAGACTTTAGAGGAGTATGAAGATAAATAAATTATTGAGCGTGTACCAGATAATTCTCAGCCAAAAAACAAACCATTTTTTACCTGTCTCATAGGGTACTTTACAATTCTGGAAAATTAAAAATTGTACTATACGGTTTGACTAAATGAATTTGACGTGATTCTAAACTGCATTCACAGTATCGGGAGACTTTAGAGGAGTATGAAGATAAATAAATTATTGAGCGTGTACCAGATAATTATCAGCCAAAAAACAAGTCATTTTTTACCTGTCTCATAAGGTACTTTACAAATCTGGAAAATTAAAAATTGTACTATACGATTTGATTAAATGAATTGGACGTGATTCTAAACTGCATTCACAGTATCGGGAGACTTTAGAAGAGTATGAAGATAAATAAATTATTGAGCGTGTACCAGATAATTATCAGCCAAAAAACAAGTCATTTTTTACCTGTCTCATAGGGTACTTTACAATTATGGAAAATTAAAAATTCTACTATATGGTTTGACTAAATGAATTTGACGTGATTCTAAACTGCATTCACAGTATCGGGAGACTTTAGAGGAGTATGAAGATAAATAAATTATTGAGCGTGTACCAGATAATTATCAGCCAAAAAACAAGTCATTTTTTACCTGTCTCATAAGGTACTTTACAAATCTGGAAAATTAAAAATTGTACTATACGATTTGATTAAATGAATTGGACGTGATTCTAAACTGCATTCACAGTATCGGGAGACTTTAGAAGAGTATGAAGATAAACAAATTATTGAGGGTGTATCAGATAATTCTCAGCCAAAAAACAAACCATTTTTTACCTGTCTCATAGGGTACTTTACAATTCTGGAAAATTAAAAATTGTACTATACGGTTTGACTAAATGAATTTGACGTGATTCTAAACTGCATTCACAGTATCGGGAGACTTTAGAGGAGTATGAAGATAAACAAATTATTGAGCGTGTACCAGATAATTATCAGCCAAAAAACAAGTCATTTTTTACCTGTCTCATAGGGTACTTTACAATTCTGGAAAATTAAAAATTGTACTATACGGTTTGACTAAATGAATTGGACGTGATTCTAAACTGCATTCACAGTATCGGGAGACTTTAGAGGAGTATGAAGATAAATAAATTATTGAGCGTGTACCAGATAATTATCAGCCAAAAAACAAGTCATTTTTTACCTGTCTCATAAGGTACTTTACAAATCTGGAAAATTAAAAATTGTACTATACGGTTTGACTAAATGAATTGGACGTGATTCTAAACTGCATTCACAGTATCGGGAGACTTTAGAGGAGTATGAAGATAAATAAATTATTGAGCGTGTACCAGATAATTATCAGCCCAAAATAAATCATTTTTTACCTGCCTCATAGGGTACTTTACAATTCTGGAAAATTAAAAATTGTACTATACGGTTTGACTAAATGAATTGGACGTGATTCTAAACTGCATTCACAGTATCGGGAGACTTTAGAGGAGTATGAAGATAAATAAATTATTGAGCGTGTACCAGATAATTATCAGCCAAAAAACAAGTCATTTTTTACCTGTCTCATAGGGTACTTTACAATTCTGGAAAATTAAAAATTGTACTATACGGTTTGACTAAATGAATTGGACGTGATTCTAAACTGCATTCACAGTATCGGGAGACTTTAGAGGAGTATAAAGATAAATAAATTATTGAGCATTTATCAGATAATTTTCAGACAAAAAACAAGTCATTTTTTACCTGTCTCATAGGGTACTTTACAATTATGGAAAATTAAAAATTGTACTATACGGTTTGACTAAATGAATTGGACGTGATTCGAAACTGCATTCACAGTATCGGGAGACTTTAGAGGAGTATGAAGATAAATAAAATTATATGTACCAGATAATTATCAGCCAAAAAATAAACCCTTTTTTACCTGTCTCATAGGGTACTTTAAAATTCTGGAAAATTAAAAATTGTACTATACGGTTTGACTAAATGAATTGGACGTGATTCGAAACTGCATTCACAGTATCGGGAGACTTTAGAGGAGTATGAAGATAAATAAATTATTGAGCGTGTACCAGATAATTATCAGCCAAAATACAAACCATTTTTTACCTGTCTCATAAGGTACTCTACAATTCTCGGAAATTAAAAATTTTACTAATCTCGTGATATGACGGGCTATATGCTAGTTTGTAAAAATCTTAGACGGGGAATAGTATTTTAACTAACGTTTAAATGTTGTATCTTGCGTAGTGTTTATGTTGTCAAGCGAGGCAGTCTTAAATCGTCTGTCTATTATATAAACTGTTTATCGCTCCGTTATATATATATATATGGTGGAATATTTCTAGATTATATTATATTGTTATATATATACGTATAATATATATCTACTGTGTCGAATATGGTATATTATCAGGAGACGGAGCTGTCTTATCTTTCTTTTCAAGTTCTCTTTTTATCGCTTTATAGGGTTCCGCAGAAATACTTGCAGTTTGCCGGATGGTTTGCTAGTCGTAGCAATCTCGTTTAGGGTTTTAGTTATTTTTTTGTGTTCTGTTTAATCAGTTGTCAGTGAGGAATCTGTCTGCAAGTCTTTAAGCCGTTGTGGGTTTCGGTAATTGGTTTAGACAAATGAATAAATGAGTATCGGATTCTTAAGATATAAATATTTATACTTTGATGTATAAAAGCAAAATTAGATAAGGGACACATGCCCCTTATATTATATAGAAATATACAATAAATGAAAGACTTACTCGATTAAATCTAGATTACATGCTAAATAATTAATTACTACCAAATTTTCTGACATTCTCTCTTTGCAAACATAATAACTAATTTGATTTAAAATGATCTAGAATGAACTAAAATAAAATTTTAAGTGATAACAGTTTTATTTTTTAAATTAAAAATAAATGCAGTATTAAATCAATTTTTTATGGGTAAAACCTTTGCTATTTTAAACAGATTTAATCTACTAAAATATTAGAAGCTAAGTATTAATTACTGAAATTATAAATATTCTTAAATAATGAAAAGTATAGTTAATGCACCATATTAATTAATTATTAAATAATTAAGGTAAAAATTGTAGGAAAATTTCAATAACATTAAATATGTTAGGTCAATAAAAATGTGTTGCATTTTAGTACTCCTGTTTAAAACATCATATGTTTTGTGCATAAGAAATTGTTTTGAACATTCACCGATGTTTATATATATATATATATATATATATATATATATATATATATATATATATATATATATATATATATATATTATATATATATATATATGTATATATATATATATATACATATATGTATATATATTATATATTTATATATATATATATATATATATATATATATATATATATATATATATATATGTGTGTGTGTGTGTGTGTGTATGTGTATACATATATGTATATATATATATATGTATACATATATGTATATGCATATATATATGTATACATATGTATATATATTTATGT
>CM063509.1:13405605-13418105 GCA_032207245.1 Pardosa pseudoannulata | reverse complement strand
AAATGGTATCTGCTAACTGATAAAGTAATGCTAGTATCTTAAGAGTACTGTGAATTTTATAATTTAAAAAAGTCTTGAACTGCTCTGTACTAGAGATTTGGCATTTACTGAGGTAATATGTAGAGTGCTTAAAAGTTTTATTTGCTTTACCAAAACCATTAATTATTTATCACCAGTGTAATAAATATAAACACTTTATTCGTGGAAAAATCTGCATTTGTTATAATGTCTGTCTTACCACTTTAGTCACTTTTTTTTTCACTTTTAGTCTAAAGAAGTATCTGTAAACTGATAAAATAATACTCTCATTTTAACAAGACCGTGGTTTTTAAAGTTAAAAGAAATAACTTTTGAACAAGAGATTGGGTTTTATTGGTTTGGCTTGATTTTGAAGTGCTGCGATCTACTTTTTGCAACACTAGGGTTAATGAGACCCGGACCTACTCCTTAAAGCCGATTCCGAACGGCTACGAACATCCATGCGATAGTGGGATTCGGACCCACAAACTCCCGTTCCGAAGGCCAGCACCCTAACCATTCGGCCATCGTTCGGCGGGGGTGTTTATGGAATCGATGTATAAAAATGATCATCAGTCTAGGAATACCACTTTATTCATACAGATATCTGGATCCGTTTCAATAGGTTGGCGTACCAATCTAGTTAACTTTATTCTCATTTTTTACCACAAAAAAGTTTTGGTGAACTGATAAAGTAATACTGTTGTTTTAACAAAGATGCATCCCTGACAATTAAAAAAAATCCTGAACGGCTGACAACAAAAAAATTGAGTAATTAGTGAAGTAACCTGTATAAAAATGCATAAAAGTTTGTCCAGTTTTTCCAAAACCATTTGTTATTTATTACCGATCTTGGAAATCACCACTTTACTCGTGGTAGGCGGCCAGCAACTCGTCAACACTTCTATTTGCATGTCTCAAAAATTCTCTATTGGGTTCATATTCAGAGATACGCTGACCATTCCATTCGTCTTATTTCTTCCTCGTCTCTTATTCCGTCTATTTTCTTAAAAGGAAATAATTTACCAAGTTACCACAATGTGGCTTGCAATTGTCCACTAACATGAAGTTATCTGCAATTGCTCCAACGTAAGGAACTACAATAAGTATGAGGATCTCAGACCTATTTTGGAGACCGGTCAGAGTTCTATTTCGGACGATATGGAGACCGATGCGCCCATCAAAGGAAATGTCAGCATACACCATCCCCCCCCATCGCCTAAACATGTGTGCACGAATGAAGGATTGATTCGAGTGCCACCTTTCCTCCAGATGAAAATACGCCTATTATCCGAATGAACAGAAAAGCGGGACTCATAAGAGGATGAACATTGCGGCCGTTCATTTCTTCTCCAGTCCACATGCTCTGTTGTCCACTCCCTGCAGGCACGAACTTACAGAACTACAGTCTGAAGCAGGTTTCGGACAGTTTGAGTCGAAATTCTAGCCCCAGTTTGTGTCATTGAAGAATTGCATTCATATTTAGGTATCTCCGAACCGTTGTCGTTAAATATCGAACTTCATCGGGCATAGTTGCATATCTATGACCTTGCCTTGGTCTTCAGCCTGCATTTCCAAATTTTCCAGTCTTCTAAATGCGGTTCATATCCTGGAAAAAACACTCGAGTAGTGGTTTCTGCTGTTTTGGCACGTCTTTGGCATCCCTCTAACCGACTAACAACTCTCCAATCTTCTTAATCGATTAATTGTGACTTCTTTGAGGCATGTAACACATTGTGTGCGGGTACATTTCGCAACGGAATTGTACCGGGAACACGCGTTTTGCTCGTCAATTTAGTTATTCAGTTAAATCTCAATAGATCGAAAATTATTTCATTTTTTAACCAATTTTTCGTATTTTATACTGAAATATATAAACAAATATATAAATAAAAATATATAAATAACAACCATAAGATTTTTGTAAACAAAAAATATATTTTTTAGTGGATAAATTTATAATAGTGTCGTAAATATGAAACATCAAATAGAAATAGTAGTATATAGTTTTAATTTTTTCGAATTATGTTATATATAAACATTTTTACATTACAAAAAAAAATGAAAAGAGCAATCATAAAACTAATAATGTAAAAACTAGTTTTTATTTGTCTCAATTTTTCCAGAATCGATGTAGTAGACAAGAATATTCGGCTTCGTTTTCCTGTATATACCGTTATGATTGTACCCACAAACAAACCATGTTGTTACACTAACCCGTAGTAGTACGTGACCCGCGCTCAAGTATGAATCGTCAGAAAACGTACTAGTATGTGTCCCGAATACAATGTGTTAATATATTGAAACAATGCACTTACTGAATGTTGACCGTTCTCTTCTGCTTAGTCGTTCATTGCCAAATTTGTTTTCTGCCGCTCAAGTGTCATTTTAGACGTTAAACTCAAAATTTCCATACTCCAAAGTTTGAAAAGGGTATACTTCGCATTTAAAACTTACCTTTTCCATTTTCTGCAAAAACAAATTTCACTTATACTGATATTTTATAAAACACTTCCAATATTGTTTAACTGTTTTGAGCAGTATATTACTTCTAAAATAGAGTGCACAAAACGGATTAACAGTTCACAATACTTATTATCGTTTGTTATTAAATTTATTTGAAAAGCACAAGAGCCTAAAAATACTAAATTAAATTTTTAATAAAAATACTAAAAATTTTGCATTAAGTTTTTGTTTAACTAATGATTTCTACAACGATTATGAAATTCATCCATTTCTGGAGAAAACTTCAAACCAATTTCATATATTTACTTTAATGGTAATTTGTTTTATACTTGTCTTTTATTGTAAACGTTATTATAATTTACTAAAGTTCTTTTCTTTTCCTTTTTCAGGTATGTTCCATTTTTACTCTGTTATGAAAACAAGAATGAAGGTCAATTGAATAATGCTTTGTAAAAGTTTTGTCTCCGGTTTAAGAAAGGTAAATAATTGCATAACCCACAACAGCAAAACAAATCGATGACTTCACCAATGGTTTTGACGTTCGTTTAGCGTTGTGGGTTGCAAAATCTGCGTTAAACGTTTTTTTTTATGCGGGTGAAATCATGATTTTGCGGTTGTGTTTTATGGAAATTGTTTTTCGTTTGCTTTATTCAGAGGATCTTTTCTTGTTGAATGTTTTAACAATCAACCTATCGAGATTACAAATCGATTATTTTACCTACGGTTTTGTCGTTTGCTTTGCTTTTGTTTACCAAACGCTACGTGGGTTGCAAAATCTGCCTTAAAACTTTTTTTATGCGGGTGAAATCATGATTTTGCGGTTGTGCTTTATGAAAATTGTTTTTAATTTGATTTATTCAGAGGACTTTTCTTGTTGAGTGTTTTAACAATGAACATATCAATATTATATTATTACTCGGTGCGTAGTAATAGAATATCTTTAAAAAATAATTGCTATAAGATATATATTTTACACCTTATAAGCGCATTTTTATAAAGATTTTTATTCACCCTTTATATAATCTTATAGGGTTTTTATGTGTTATTATGTAATATAATTGTGGGAGAAAAATCACTTAGCTAAATATTTCCGCATTAAACGTCTCTAAATTTCAGTTTTCCCAATCCGCATGATACGAAAGTTTACTTTCTGCGAAATGTTATCATTTTTATGTGTTGGCTTTATAAAATTCATCTCTCTTGAAACAATTCTGAAGTAGAACTGTTATCAAAATCTAAAAGATCGTTAGGTTTGGTTTGGAGTGCTACGGTCTACTGTTTTGCACACGAGGGCTAATGAGACCGGGACCTACTGCTTAAAGCCGATTCCGAACGGCTACGAACATCCATGCCATAGTGGGATTCGAACCCACGAACTCCGGTACCGACGATCAGCACCCTAACCAATCGGCCAGCGTTCGGCCTAAAAGATCGTTAAGATGCAATGTAATGATGATAAAATAGTTAAGCATTCCTTCCTATAAATGTATAAAAAAAACCTCCGGCGCAACAGCCCCTAGGAACAGTACCAATCTCCGTTTACGTGACCAAGGGCCCTGGGGGGCGAAGCATATGTTCCGGTTAGGTGGTCAATCTTACGCGGAATCCCCAGTGTTGAGTTCCCAAGCACGCTTGGTCCTCAATTCATCTCCCCACTGAAGGGATGAAAGGCTGAGTCAACCTTGCCCAGTCCGGGGATCGAACCTCGGACCTGTGCCGTGGGAGTACCCCGACGCCATTGGGCTTCCTGTAAATGAATTGAGAATAAATATTCCTAAGCAATAATTTTTGTAAATTAATATAATATTGTAAAAATACTAAACAATAAACATTGATATCCTGAAATAACTAGTGTACGTTTTATAAATAAATAATTTTAAAATCAGCATTGGTATTCACAGTCTAGAAGTATTAATTATTTAGTTGTTTATTTATTCTATTGTCATTCTATTAAAATTGTAACTCTGGAAACATTTGAGTTAATGATTTTTAGGAGTTCAGTTTAGGGCTTGGAATTTAAAAGGAAAATATAAGGATAGTAAAGTATATGAATATGAAGCACGGGAAAGAATACTATTCATTGGGATTGCAGAAATATTTTTCCCAATATTTTCAACTGAAATTCCCTCAACAAATCTAAAAACTAGCTTGTGTAATCACAATAAACACAAACGTGATTCGATTCAGGAAATTTTCGTAATAGAAACAATAAAATCTACGAGTCTAGCCAGTAAAGCCATAAATCCACAAATGGAATTGTCAATGAACAATCCATCAGCGGATTGAAAAGCCTTAAAAAAAACTCATTTCTTTTTATCCATCTCAATGTCATAATTCCCTAAATCCTTGCATAATGCTGTGGTTTTCAAACCAAACTTCTTGCGTTTTCAATTCTTTCCGAGGCTACGGTGTTGTTCACTCAATTCTGCCTCTTGGTGGAGGAATTTTCAATGTCCACGCGTGAAAAGACCTACCGCGTTACATCAAAATATGATAAACATTCCCACGCCGGAAACTGAATTCCGACGGTGGCGTGTTTTGATGGGCATGCAACAAAGCGGTACGGCATTGGAACAGGCTAGCGTGCCCGAAATGCCTGTACATTATCTAAAGAGTCGATCTAGGAATTGTCACACCTTCCCCCCGTTGCATCAGTGTTTTCCCGCAAACGGTTGCATCGAATATTGCTTTGGGAAGAATAGATAGACATAAATAAGGCTATCTTTCGTGGGGAATTTTTCACTCTGCGATGTCGGACACATAAACTTTAATGTGGACTTGCGCTGGTCAAAAGTGTTCTGAAAATTAAATAAGGCTATCTTTCGTGGGGAATTTTTCACTCTGCGATGTCGGACACATAAACTTTAATGTGCACTTGCGCTGCTCAAAAGTGTTCTGAAAATTAAATAAGGCTATCTTTCGTGGGGAATTTTTCACTCTGTGATGTCGGACACATAAACTTTAATGTGGACTTGCGCTGGTCAAAAATGTTCTGAAAATTACCATTGAGTTTTGAAATACCACTTATAATGCAAAAAAGCAAACTTACAAGCAAGAATATTTATTTCACTGTTATTTTATTACCTGTCTTATTTCCTTTAAATGCTAATAATGAAAAAAGTTTTATTTGAATATCTCAAGGTTATTTCCTTACTAAAAATAATCTTATTATGATTGCTGTGAATGCGTTAGGAAAACTCTTAATGGAACGACTTTTGCAGGCTTGCAATTCTGTCACTTTTCTCACCTTTAGTCACTTTTTTCACAATTTATCACTTTTAGTCACTTTTTGAAGTAAACAGTCACCTTTAGTCACTTTTTTCATGGTGTATTAGCAAAAGTCTGTTGTTGAAAAAAGAAAATCTGAATTAATAACAAAATATTTTAATAAGAGACCAAAAATGTGATGCTCTAATCTTATTTTTTTCCGAACGATGGTAGAAGGGTTAGGGTGCTGACCTTCGGAACCGGAGTTCATGGGTTCGAATCCCACTCTGGTATGGATGTTCGTAGCCTTTCGGAATCGGCTTTAAGCAGTAGGTCCCGGCCTCATTAGCCCTCGTGTTGCAAAAAATAGACCGTACTGCTCCAAACCAAACCTAATCTTATTTTTCTTATTAAAATGTAATTAGTCAAATGGTTTCCAGAATTTAGTGATTTTAAAAAGTCGTAAAGAAGTTCCTGAAATCTACATTTGTACTGAAACGTACATTTAATACATTAAAGTAATTTACGTTAAAGCACACACTTCTTTTTTCTTTTTCTTCACAATTTTTGTTTAGATAATCTAATCTAGTTATGTACATATTTCAAAACATCGTTAATATATGCAGAAAATTGTGATTATAAAAATAATGTATTGTATGTATTCAATCTAATTTATAGATTTACTTGAATAAAAATGTTGAGTTGTGTTAAACAAAATTTTTAACCTTTTTTGTATTTAACGCTAAAATCGTGTCTTGCATGAATCATTTGATTTAGAGTTAAAATAAATAGAAAAATCTTAATAATAGCGTCTGTAATCAAGAGGAGAAAAGAAATCGCTTTTTTTTTCAATGTTTAGTCACTTTTTAGTCACTTATTCTGTATTATTTGTCACTTTTCTCACCTTTTTCGAAGTAACTCAGCAGTTGCAAGCCTGCTTTTGAAATAATTGATATTTTACGTTGGCATGTAAACTACATTTACATAAATACATTAGTCTAATAACATCACTTTAGAGTGATATGAAAATTAATAAAGACGCTACCAATACATACAGAATTTGGAGTAATTGTTTTGAGGAGGAGCTATTCCTAGACCATATATTAAGTCCGGCGATAGATGGCCGGACCATTTCTAGATGTGACTTCTAGATTGACGGACACGACACCAACCAACAATAAATATATTGCTAACCACAATATAAATTGTCAAGCAAATAGATTAAAAACAAAATAAATCAGCTTTGAAAATCATTCCCTATATAATAATAGCCTAAGTTATCTGTCCGTCTGTCCTCGAATTTATGAAGCGGTTGGACCTGGAATGGATACAAGCATCCATATTGGATTCTTGATGAGTTAGGATTATCAAAATTCAAAGCGAGTAAAGTTATATCTTCTCCTAAGCTATCTATCTGATTCTAAAATAAATTGGTATAAATAGACTTCATATCACAGCGAAAAATAGTGTATTCTTTAAACATTCGAAATCCACCCCTTCTCCCTTTTTGAGCGTTTAATGTCATTATATCAAGCCCCATTTTAAGAGCAAGCGATTAAATTTATCAATTTATCACATAATAAATAGGTAAAAATAACATCTTATTCTATCATTATGACGTCATTCCTTTAACCATCTCATTTAACTATTTCTTATTTTAAATTATAAAAATATCGTCCGCATTATTTTCATACATTTTATCACTGAACTTAGATATTATGTAAATAATTTTCTTTTATATTTGGCTTAAATAATGGATTAGGTACGTATGTGATCATTTAAAATTGAATCATCGATTATTTTTTTGTTGCAAGATAATTCTCAGCCAAAAAACAAACCAATTTTTTTACCTATCTCATAGGGTACTTTACAATTCTGGAAAATTAAAAATTTTACTGATCTCGCATATAAATAATTCTTAAGACTCACATATAGCCCGTCATATGACGGGCTATATGAGAGTCTTAAGTGGATAGTAGATAAGCATTTGTTTTATATCAATCTCACTGAAACTATAATATGACTTTATCACTATATTTATCCAAAAATACTTTAAATTTTAAAACAAAATAGTAGTTTTTTTAACAATTATTAATTATTGTTTGAAAATTTTTGTTTATGCACTTACAATAATAATGATATCAAAAAATAATTGTTAATGTAAATATTGAAGAACTTTCTTTAATTTATAGTGCTATACTTTATAGTTTCTTTACTTTATAGTGTTTAATTAATCTCTAACTACTACCAGGTAGTAGTTAGAAGAAATTACGGTTATTCACTGCGAGTTGAACTGCCTAAACTCCTTACGAAATACTTATTCACACGTCTTGATTTTAAGTGCCCTTAAAAGGTTTTTAAAAGTAATATTTTTTGCGAAAAAGGTTTTTAAAAGTAATAATTTTTAAAAGTGTTAAACTCTCTTTTTTATTTTCCTGTTTTTTAATATTTTTAAAGTTTTATTTCCTAGAATTTTAAGCTTAGTAGACTATTAACCGTGAGAAAATTACGGAAGTAGGCTATTTTTTAATTAGTGTGAACTTATTCATATTTAAGGGATCTAATACCTTCTAAAAGACTCTTACTGTTTACTTAAAGTATATATGTTTTGATAGACAAAAATTCATTAAACACTTAATGAAATTATACAAATATTTCTGAGACACTGTAGTTCGTCCCTTATAATATTATTAATTAATTTGTTTCAATTGATTATAATCAAAAACATAAAACAATTAAGACTGGAGAATTTTGATTAAAAAAAGCATGTATGTTCTGCGTCGTAACAAAATTTAAAATTTAGGTATTACAGTAAAACGGGAATTAAATGACTTTGAAAATTGCATTCTATAGAATAAACTAACAATGCCGAAATATTTCTGATATAAACATTTCAAAAATTTTTGCAAATTTAGAGAGAAATAAAAATAGAATGAAATAATGATTATTTATCCATTAAAAGTAATATAAATAAATAATTATCAGAATGATACTAATTCCTCCTATATATAATGCAGTAATATATATGATATATATATATAAATATATATCATATATATTACTGCATATACATATATATATATATATATATATATATATATATATATATATATATATATATCAGGGGAGGCCAACCTGCGGCTCGCGAGCCACTTGCGGCTCTTTGAAGGATTATTTGTGACTATCGATAAATGTACCGAGTTCCCTTTTCAATTTTGTGTTATTACATTTTAAAAAATTATTACAACTGATGGAGCTCCTTCAATGCCGGGTAAAAATATCGATCTTATTCGGCTTTTAAGAGATGATTCTCAAATTCCACAATTCATACCGATTCACTGCATAATTCACCTAGAACATCTCGTTACAAAATAGTTAAAATATCCTGATGTTATAAAAACAGTGTAACACATTGTAAATTACATTCGCATCAAAGCAAAAAAATATTTTCAAAAATCTAAATTATAAATTCAAAAATTTCCTTGAAAAATTAAAGGACGAAGAACTTCCGAATGACATTCAGTAAATATAATATTTGTAAAATAATGATAATAATAATACCTTTTTTGCATGCCTTTTAAATACGTATTTAATTTCGGCTCGTGAAAAATTAAAAAAAATTTTTTTTAAATGGCCCTGACTATCGAGGAGCTTGGCCAGACACACACACACACACACACACACACATATATATATATATATATATATATATATACACACACACATATATATATATATATATACACACACACATATATATATATGTGTGTGTGTGTGTGTGCGTGTGTGTGTAATTTTTTGTATAATTTTATTAAGTCTTAAAAAGCATTGTCAATGAGTGGTCAATACAGACACACATTTAGCATGCACCTAGACTCTGTCTAGAACTGTGGTTCTCAAAATGGATACCACAATGGTATATCAAGGGTGCCACAGAAAAAGAATAATGATAATAAATAATTCAACCAAATTCATTCACTGAAAACTAAACTCCTGGATGCAACAGCTCCTAGGGGGTCAGGACTAAAAGTGCCAATCTCTGTTTTCGAGACCAGATGCCCTGGGGTGCTTAGAATATGTTTCGGTTAGGAGATCAACCCCCACAGAACCCCAGTGTTTTTAGTTCCCAAGCATGCTTGGTCCTCAGTTTATCTACCCACCGAAAGGATGGAAATCTGAGTCAACCTTGCCTTACCCAGGGTTCGAATCTCGAACCTGTGTTGTGAGGGAGCGAAGCACTACCCCAACAGCCACTGGGCTTTTTATTTATTGCATAAAAGCCATAAAAATGTACAACAAACACTTTGGGTTTTTGTCTTAAATTTCTAAAAACAAGTACACGTTATTTACGTTAACACGTAACACGTTAGTGCGGTGAATTATTTTACATGAAAAATTTAGATTATATTGTAGATGAAATAAAAAATTGTGGTTTTCAGATTATTGTAGATTTGTTTGTGTATCTATCTCCCAGATTGAAATCAGCAGATCCGGCAGATTGATTAAACGAATGATTGAACTGCATTGCAATAGAACGCTTCCTTCCCATTTCAGAACAAAACAAAAAGAAAATCCCAGTTTATTGTCAAGCTATCGGAAAGGAAAAATAAATTAATCTACTACGGAGAAGGAAAATGGTTTTTGGTTTATTTCTTTGAATAGAAAATCAAATAGTTCAATATTTCATCTTTATCTCGTAATGTTATACGATCAAATTTCATCTGTTACCAGACAAATAAAATCGCAGATGTCCGTTTATGAAACACAAATAAGAACTACATTAATATAAATATAAGTGAGGCAAACTTTCGAAAGAAAAAATATTTGGCTGTAGGATTGAGTACGTTTTATCTAAACAAATTCTCCGTAGATAAAAAAAAGTTCCAATAATTTTCTTTGCAAGATTTCCTTCACAAAAAAATCATTTTTCCTTTCAAAACAATATCTTGAGAAGTCACAAATCGGTTTTTAAAAAAAAAGAAGAGATTTTTTTAGACTCATTCCCCATCATAAGAATGAGAGTAAAGTTGAAAAATAAAACAAAAAGTAGAAGGTTGTGATTTACGAAGTTTTGAGTCGAGTTTCTTTGTGCTGCTTGTTTACTTGTTTGGGAGTATTTTTAAAAGATGAGTTTCTAAACATGTTTTATGACGCCACCATTTGTGCTTTTGTTGTATTCTTTTGTTACAGACTACGTTATAATGAAATCTTTCAATGCGAAGCTAGTTTTATGGCCCCTTAATGTCAATAAAATTAATGGGAGCACATTTCCTTGGATCGTTTTCGGTTGCATCTTAACGTTGGAATTAAATATGCACTCTTAAGTGCAGTTCCTTTAAAAAAAATTTAGAAAAATTGTAAAAACCACCAGACTTTGTGGAAAAGATTGCTTGTGGAATTTTTCAAACTAGGAAGAAAGTGAAAGTTAAATTTTTGTTTTTAAAACAAAGTTAGTGAGCAGTGAAAAATTAGATTTTTTCCATCGCAGTTGGCAATAGTTGAAAAAATATTTTAAAACGGGAGAGAATTAATGTTTAATCTTAATTATATTATAAAAGAAATAACCAGTTTATTTAGTGAGCAGTGAAAAATTAAATTATTTCTATCGCAGTTGGCAATAGTTGAAAAAAAATTATTTTCAAACGGTAGAGGATTGGTGTTTAACCTTAATTAAAGAAAAATATGTATTTTTAAAGATAACTTCTCTCTCTTTTTTCATTTAAGAAGGAGAAAGCTAATAAGTCAGAAAGACTTTAAGGAATACATAGATAACCCTTAAAGAATGCCATAACCTGTTTTATACAATCTGCACCAGGATATTTACTTATGTTGTAAACTTGTTTGATTATACTTTTTACGATTTCATTTCCACCATGCTATTGTTGACAATGATAAGATTCGTTCTTCATTTTTTGTACTATTTGTTTTCTTATTGAGAATCTAGTTTGAAGCTCTTAAAAGCTCAAAAATAGAAGTGATGAGTAGATCACTAAAAAAATGGACTTTAGTTTTCGAGGAAATGGTTCAAGTGTTTTGATAAATTGATTTCATGAACAGAAATGTAGATAGAAACAGTTGGTCAAGGATTCATCAAAACCTCGTGTAGCAAAATAGTAGAACATACTGATCCAAACCAAACGAATATGAGATTCTTCTCTTTAATCCGCTAATACAGTAACTTGGATAGGTAAATTGTTCTATCCATGAGGGAACATAATACATAAATTACAATCAAAATATCTAATTTTTTACTACCTCATATTATATCTACAACCTTTTTATACATACATGGAAAATTCTACAGTCGTATCATCGATATTCTATATGATATTTAATGGATGGCAGAAGTTTAAAAGCGTTTTTCATATCCAATAAATCTTTAAATCAGAGAGAACTTCTATCGTACAATTATTGTCATGTCTGGTTTCATAGAGGTCAATATATGTTATGGGTAGCTTATGAATTTAATATAGAGATACAGTTAATATTGTCTTTGCTGACACTTTTAAAACCTCTCGCGGCACCCGGTGTTTCCAAATGAACCTTTAATTGAGAGAGAACTTTCTGCCGTGCAATAATTGTCATGTCTGGATTCATAGAGGTCAATATATGTTATGGTTAGCTTATGGATTTAATATATAGCTACAGTCGATGTTTCTTTGCTGACACTTTTAAAACCTCTAGCGGCACGCGGATTTTCCAAATAAATTTTTAAATGAAAGAGAACTTTCTGTCGTGCAATAATTGTCATTTCTTGTTTCATAGAGGTCAAGATATGTTATGGTTAATTTATGGATTAAATATAGAGA
>CM063509.1:13400605-13403105 GCA_032207245.1 Pardosa pseudoannulata | reverse complement strand
TTTTTATAATAAATTAAGTAATAATAATAATTATTATTATATATATATATATATATATATATATATATATATATATATATTATTATTATTATTTTGATTAATATTATTAATTAAAAAATAATTAATAATAAAAAAATTAATTTATATAATAATTATATATTTCTTTTTATTTATATAATTTATATAATTATAGTTTTATAATAAATTAAATAATAATTAATATTATTTTATTATATATATATATATATATATATATATATATATATATATATATATATATATATATATATTATATATATATATATATATATATACATATAAGCTGACCGCTTGAAAGATGCTCATTTAAACCGCTGAGCTACCAATATACATGTAATCGATTAAAGAAATTAGAAAACAACAGCTTGTTTCGGGGTCTGAGGCATTTTATTTTTATGTTATTTTTATAGAAATTTATGTTTTTTCTAGATTTAATATACAGTTTCTCACTACCAAGAAAAGGAGCTGTTATTGGTGCTACCTTTTGATAGGAATCATCGGGATTCTTTCCCATTGCTGGAACGGATATTCGTAACCGTTCGGAGTCTACTCTGAGTTGTAGGTCCCTGTGTAATCAGCCGCCTTTTAGCAAAAGTATTAAGCTTAGTACTCCTAACTAAAACTAGTATGTTCTGCTGTTTGATGCATCTATCAATCTGCAAAAGAGCTCCGTTTTCAGCCAAGTAGATTAAAGGTACAATTAAATTGTTTGGGTAAATGCAATGGAATGACAGCGTCTTATACGGTATGAAATACAGTAGTTTAAGAAAAAAAATCATCTTTAAAAGCCCGGAACTTTCTCTCAAAAGGAAAAAAGTTTGCTGAATATAAACCAGTAGGCAAGCAAATGGGAGTCGTCATGTTGTCAAGAGAGTAAAAAAAAATACTGCCATCAAAATTAAGCCAAGCGCGGCACTCTCGAGTGAATAATGATCCAATAATGGGATGCCTGCCATGATATACAGCTGAAATTCCCGGAGTGTCTTTTTGTAAAAGAGTTTTGGGGAGAAAGGGATAGGCGTACTGGAACGGCGAATCATAAATATACACAATTCTGCGTCTATAGAGAGTGGGCCCGCTCCTTTTGTGCTTGCATGCGGACGTCCAAATTTCTTGGAAGTGTTGTCTTGTCGTAAATTATACTTCTCCAGCTTGTCACTATTTGGGTGGACTTTGCATTGCAGCTATTGTTTGTTGTTCTGCTTTTTGGTTTTATGCGATTATACAAGTTCGTTCGCCCCGTCTGTCCGGGTTTGTTTCCCTTCTCTTTTTTTTTCTTCTCGTTCTATACGGAATGATAGGGTAATTAAATAAAAAAAAACCATAAGCACTGTTCTTTGTTAAGTGCCAAGTATATCCGAATCTTTGTTAAGCAGACAGACATATGTGTGAAAAGGATTCTTTCTGAAGATGTCTTCAGTTGTTACTTTTTTGTAGGAAGTAAAGAAAGGATTATAAACGCGAATGTTTAGATTTCGACGGAAATACTCCCTTTGTCAGTGTCTGAATTACATTGGAGATGTTTATGTGTTACATCTGTTCGATTATGTGCAAGGAATCTTTAATTTTGAAACTTCGAGTATCTATTCTGGCTATTCCTGAACGTAATTTGAGCACTAGTTTCGTTGGTTTGGTTTGGTTGAGAGCTACGGTTCTTTGTTTTGCACACGAGGGCTAATGAAACCGGGACCTACAGCTTAAAATCGATTCCGAACGGCTACAAACATCCATGCCTGCAGCGGGATTCGAACCCGCGAACTCCGGTTCCGAACAGCAGCGCTCTACCATTCGACCATCGGTCGGCCTAGTTTTGTTGAGAATTAGTTTTCTTGAGAAATCTGTACGTACGTAGTATATGTATCTTACACAACTTAAAAACGATTAACACATAGTATGCGGGATACGTACTAGTACATTTTCTGACGATTGATACTTGAGGGAGGGTCACTTACTAGTACGGGTTAGTGTAACAACATGGTTTGTTTGTGGGTACAAAAATAACGGTATATACAGGAAAACGAAGCCAAATGTTCTTGTCTACCACATAGATTCTGGAAAAATTGAGACAAATAAAAAGTAGTTTTATATTATTAGTTTTATGATTGCTCTTTTCATTTTTTTTGTAATGTAAAAATGTTTATATATTACATAATTCGAAAAATTAAAACTATATACTACTATTTCTATTTGATTTTTCATATTTACGATACTGTTATGAATGTATCCACTAGAAATATATTTTTTGTTTACAAAAATCTTATTGTTATTCATATATTTCTATTTATATATTTGTTTATATATTTCAATATGAAATACGAATAGTTCGTGTTGTAACAAACATCTTATAACAAAACTATTTTTATAATGTGAGATTCTTATTTATGACACACCTTATAACATGCATATTAAAAACCAAATTGTTATATCCAATTGAAGAAAAATATCTTTTTCTTTCATTCTG
>CM063509.1:13368105-13395605 GCA_032207245.1 Pardosa pseudoannulata | reverse complement strand
CACTTGAACCTCATAAAAGACAAAAATCAAGTTTTTATACAAATACAGTGGACTCCGCTTAATGTGATCGCTTTTAATGTTATCAATCGCTTATTTTTATCGAAATCACTTGGTCCTGGTTTTCTCTATTCACTTGTATGTTAAAATGATCGCTTTATGGGATCGTTACATCGGTTAATGTTATCAGTTTTCGAACCTCATTTTAACTGGCAAAGGCATATTCACAATGTATTCGGAAGGAACCCATCCTTTCTTTTCCTTCGCTGTTGTTTAAATTTTTGAAAATTCTCCCTCTTCCACCTAGGGAAATGGGGAATGAACAAAGGAGTGAAGTGATTACAAATTCCTGAATTTTTTTCAGAAATACGCACACCCTGCTGGTGGTCAGTGGTTGTCAGATAAGCAGAAGCAACACATTCTTATTGGAACTGAGAAGAAGCGAATTCACATTTTATGTCTTGCTCGCTTACATGCAGCTTTTTATGGGTTTTAAGGAAATATTAAAGTTAAATAATTTTGATATATTACAGATATATATATATATATATATATATATATATATATATATATATATATATATATATATATATGCGTGTGTATATGTGTGTGTGTCTTTAGGGGTGGTCAGATCTGTCCTTCATCAGTCAAATCATACCTTCCTCTGGAAATTCCATCTGTTTCACGTGAGTCATACTCGGAAAACATCGATCACAAAGGACATTTATTCTGCTCCAAAGGAAAGATCATTATATTTACCCTTTGTGGCAGCGACTGTTGCCACTCGAAAAAAAAATAATATATTTGAATATTTTTCCAATGCGGAAATATTCTGTCCAGATCTCGTCAAACGATAACGCAATGATTCCTGGAGGGCAATCACATTTCTTCCCCAAAAACCCAGGGCGTATTCCATTTCTGAATGCAGAATGGAATTAATCTTCGACCAACACCTCCCTCTCCCGACCACCCCCTCTTTTCGATAAGGAATGCCTTTATTTATATCTGGGGAGGAGATGGCCGGAATAAATATCGTTTGACGTTCAAAAAGTCAGCTGGGGAATGTCATTCATTTCACTCTCCAGCCCCCTGACCTCTTGGGTGTGTGGGAATCGAACTTTTTTTTTTCCTCTACTTTTTCCCTCCTGAAAATGGATCGGCTCCCCGTGTACACCCCACGCCCTCGTGTGGTTTAGAATAGATATCGAGGGTGGTGATGGAGGCTGGATGGAAAAAAAAGCTTATTTTCTGGCTCCTCAACAGAGGGCTGACTGGAGTTCAGATGAGGTATATATTGGTTGTGGGGAGAATAGAACGGGGAGTTAGGACATTTACTCCACAGATCGTTAGTAATCATTTCTGCACACTAACAAGGTATTATCTGTCACTCATTCCGACCAAATAAAGTGTCACTGTTCTCATTAATCCAAACTAAGGCTGCTATTAATATATATTGAATAAAGTGTCACTGTCCTCACTAATCCAAACTAAGGCTGCTATTAATATAAATTGAATAAAGTGTCACTGTCCTCATTAATCCAAACTAAGGCTGCTACTAATATATATTGAATAAAGTGTCACTAATCCAAACTAAGGCTGCTATTAATATATATTGAATAAAGTGTCACTGTTCTCACTAATCCAAACTAAGGCTGCTATTAATATATATTAAATAAAGTGTCACTGTCCTTACTAATCCTAACTAAGGCTGCTATTAATATATATTGAATAAAGTGTCACTGTCCTCACTAATCCAAACTAAGGCTGCTATTAATATATATTAGATAAAGTGTCACTGTCCTCACTAATGCAAAATAAGGCTGCTATTAATATATTGAGTAAAGTGTCACTGTCCTCACTAATCCAAACTAAGGCTGCTATTAATATATATTAAATAAAGTGTCACTGTCCTTACTAATCCTAACTAAGGCTGCTATTAATATATATTGAATAAAGTGTCACTGTCCTCACTAATCCTAACTAAGGCTGCTATTAATATATTTTTAAAGAATTAGGTTCCTTTGAAGTACAGTAAACCATATCTATAACGGTATTGTAGGGGCATAGAATAAAATTGTTATAAACAGGTTATCATTATAGAGAGTTTTGTGCATTTGAGCATCCTAAGTTTATGTGTTTAATACAGAGATGATAAACAGGATTTTATCAAAAATCCCAAATCAAGTTAATTGAAATGTAAATTTTACGAGTTTGTGTTTGTATATATAGTAAACATAAACTAGTTTATGCCACTAGTTTATGCTAGTGGCATCACATATATACAGCTCCATATCCAGTTAGTAATTAGTTAGACATGCAGAACTCATTAAGATGTTGATTTTGGTCGACTCATGAATGTAAAATAATATGAATATAATCTCCTACCTAATAATAGCCTAAGTTTTCTGTCCGTCTTTCCTCGAATTTATGAAGCAGTTGGACCTAAAATGGATAGAGGCATGCATATTGGATTCTTGATGAGTTAGGGTTAGCAAAATTCAAAGCGAGTAAGGTTTATATTCTTCTAAACTATCAATCCAATTCAAAATTAATTGGTATAAATATGCTTCATATCACAACGAAAAATACTGTCGTCTTTTAAACGTTCGAAATCCACTCCTTCTCCCCTTTTAGAGCGTTTAATGCCATTATTTCAAGCCCTATTTTCCCCGGTTAAGATTTATCAATTTATCCTATAAGAAATGGTAAAAATCACATTTTTTTATCATTATGACGTCATTCATTTAACCCTCTCATTTCGAAAAAATAGTGCAAAAATGTCGAAAAATAGTGCGTATGCCCCAGCAAAGCCGTGGAAACCATTTTCCTATGTGTTATTCGATACATAACCCTGTGTATACGATACAATAAAAAAATAACAATTTAAAGTTAAAAACTGTGTTTTTTATTTAATTCAAATATAGCGTTATTTTTGGAACACCCTTTATATCACATTAGATACACAAAGAATTATATTTTACATAGCACATTATATAACATATATATATATATATATATATATATATATATATATATATATATATATATATATATATATATATATATATATATATATATATATATATATATATACATATATATATATATATATACATATATATATATATATATATATACATATATATATATATATATATACATATATACATATATATATATATATATATATACATATATATATATATATATATATATATATATATACATATATATATATATACATATATATATATATATATATATATATATATATATATATATAGTATATATATATATATATATATATATATATATATGTATGTATATATATGTATATATATATATATATATATATATATATATATATATATATATATATATATATATATATATATATATATATATATATATACATACATATATATACTTAACATACATGTTTCTTAGTTGGGTATGCATTAAATTTAACTTCCGATGCAGTTGTGCTGAACCAGATAATAATCCTAGTATTTTTAAGTTCAACAGAACGGGTACAATGTCACGCAAGAAATGTCTGTCCAAAGCCATCGCAGTACAATATTGAGCCAGGCATGCTTATAGATACGCTGCTTCCGGTAATGACAAGGTTACTCTAAGCACGTTGGCTTTTGTGTCATGTAGGTCATGCTTTCGCCAGTGTTGTTCCTGGCCTTTCACTATCCTTTATACCATATTTGTTTGTTTACGATTGACAATTGTACTACACGCTGCGTATTTCAATAAGTATTCTGCACGTGAAATATCATTTTCCATTTACGTTGGGTTTAGAACATAGTGACACACCTAATATAATGATAGATCTGTAGATAGAATATATTCTCGTTGGTAATTCTTTTCACTGTATACCGTTGTGTATCACAACATCAAAGAATGACAGAGCAAAATTGGGTGACTTTTTGACAAACAGTGTGGATGATTTGTAAGAAAAATAATTATATATATATATATATATATATATATATATATATATATATATATATATATATATATATATATATATATATATATATATAAAGAAAATTCTCAGGGGTTTTCAAAACTTAAATCAAGGGCTAAAAATTCCCGCGTCATTTTGCATTCCCCTTTTTAACCCCTAACCTAAATTGACCACTGGGGCTACAGTTTACGCCCTCAGAGAAGGGGTCTGGCCAATTATAAACCTACATGGCCCTAGCGGACAATTTAGGAAATTTCCAAATAAAAAGGAGATACACGCTAGCGGAGACAGATTTTTCTAGAGATATTTTCCCACAGATGTTGACCCAGGTGTTACGGGTCTTGTACATAGAACTTCATGCTAGCTGACCCTTCCGTTTGTCCTGTCCCTATGATGAAGTGGGAACCCGTCCACCAACGTTATCTTAATAAAGGTCTTTAGCTAAAACGGTATCATTTTTATGGCCATGACTGCAACCACCCATCGAGAAGTCCGTCTCATTACATATATATGTAAAGAAACGTAAATTAGATCGGAAAACAACTGTAGGCATTTTGTATAAAACCCCAAAGACGGCCCGAGAAAATTCTCAGGGGTTTCCAAATCTTAAGTCAAGGGCAAAAATTCCTCTGTCCGTCTGCTTTCCCCTTTTTAACCCCTAACCTAAATTGACCACTGGGGATACAGTTTGCGCTCTCAGAGAAGGGGTCTAACCAATTATAATTCTACATTACCCTAGCGGACAATTTAGGAAATTTCCAAACAAAAAGGCGATGCACGCTATCGAAGGCAAATTTTCCTAGAGATTTTTTCACAGACTTTGACTGAGATGTTGACCCAGGTGTTAAGGGTCATTTACATATAACTTCATGCCAGCTGATCCCTCAGTTTGTCCTGTTCCTATGATGAAGTGGGAACCCGTCCTCCAACGTTATCTTAATAAAGGTCTTTAGCTAAAACGGTATCATTTTTATGGGCCATGACTGCAACCATCCATCGAGAAGTCCGTCTTACTACTACTACTACTACTACTACTACTACTACTACTACACACACACACACACACACATACATATACATATATATATATATATATATATATATATATATATATATATATATATATATATATATATATATGTAATATTAAAATCCCTTATTTAAGTATTTTAATATTAATTTAATAACTTTTGTTCATAAAGTGAGTTTGGGGTTTGCGCGGTCATTCTGATTTTTCCCTCCAGACACGCTATAGACTTAATTCAGCCTCTGTCTGTACTACTTTAGCCAATAGTTAGCACGTTCTCTTTAAACATGGGTATTTTGTATCACGTGATCAATTGTGCTTAGGGATTATTCGTAGTATTTTTACCTTAGGAAACCCTACTTGAAAAGTGTATGTGCAGGATCACATTTACTGTGTGCACGAAGTTGTAAAGGTGTTTGCCTGTTGTACGGATTTCATATTTCTTACCAGAAATAAACTGTGTTGTGATTTTGAATGAGACTCGCCCATATTACACACACACACACATATATATATATATATATATATATATATATATATATATATATATGTATGTATATATATGTATATATATATATATATGTATGTATATACTTACTCACCCATATCTATATATATATATATATATATATATATATATATATATATATATATATATATATATATATAGCTCAAGTTTTTGCGGAGCCCCGGGTCAGTTCTTAAACTTCCGCCATCGAAAATTTTTTAAAACATTTCTTTTGTTGATGCATCTGGATCATTTTCGAAACATTTCCACTACAGCATGTAAAAAAATTAAAAATTAAAAGACATTAATTATTTAATTTTTTTCAGTAGGTATTTGAATAAATGTTTGGCTTGCTTTAGTTTGGAGTGCTACGGTCTACATTTTGCAACACGAGGACAGTTTCATTTTTTTCCAGAATTCGGTCAAAAAAAAAAATGTCGCATTTTTTATTGCATTTTTTTTTGTCCACCTTATATTTTTAAGTAAAGATATGTTATTAAAATTAACATTTCTAATATTTTTAAGCATTTATTACAACTTTTTTTCTTTCTATGAAAGCATCATAGAACTGAAGTTTACCTTTAGTCTCATCGATATCCAAGTTAATTTTTGGAATTCCAGTGAAAGCAAATCTAGGAGGCGGATTCGAAGGATTATCACAATTAATTTTAAAAAATTGTCTTGCTTGACTGATTCCATCTGTACTACTATCAGAGTCACTACTATCCAGGTCATCTAGTAAACTTTCGCTACTATCATTTACAGATAATTCAGTTTCTGATTCCGAGTCACAGTTCGAATCACAAGAAATTAGCTCCATACGCTCTGAATTATTCATTATTTAAAAGTAAAAATATATTATTCAACTCTAACATCAATAAAATTATCAGGCTGTTAGTAAAATATAAGCATAAAGCTAAAGCTATACACTGAAAGATAACAATTAGTTTTCTGATACAAAACATGCGAAAAAAAACCTCGCTTTTGAACCAATCAGAGTAAAAAATACAATAAACTGCAAACTATCATTTACTGGAATAATTTGTTACTAAAATTGGAAAAAATACGGCTGAAACAGAAATCAGATTGCCCGTACGCCGTACGGGCAAATCAGTAAAGGCCCGAAAGCTGTGCCCGTAGGGCGTACGGGCAAAACAGGGAAGGGGTTAATAAAACCGGGGCCTACAACTTAAACCCGATTCCGAATGACTACGAACATCCATGCCACTGGTGGATTCGAACCCACGAACTCCTTAACGGAAGGCCAGCACCCTAACCAATCGGCCATCGTTCGGTGAATAAATAATTAATAGATGCTTAGAATTATTAAGTTCATACGCTTAATTGGCTTCAGTCCCCTACATTTATCCTGAACATTTGGGACGAAACCTTAATCTATAAATTTTCAACACTACTTGAACAAATGTAAATTACGGCTGAGAGTAAGAAGAAAAAGATCGTGTTGGGCGTATTTTAAAGGGGGGTTTTTTATTTCAGAGGTGCTGAAATTTCTAATTATTTTCGTACGGTGCAGGAACACAATTTTCTTACTTCGTAACAAGTGCAAATTTATCGTCCTAGATTCTAGACGCTGCGTTCATCTGTGGCATTCATTTTAAGCGGATAAATGAGCTATCATCGGATAAAATTCCGCCATTCATTAACAAAATTTCCCCCCGCTGGAATCTTATTCCCCATCGTTGTCATTCTAATGACGCGGGTGTTAACGTAAGAATTTACCCTCACACTTCCCGATATGTGTTATAACGAGACACGCAATTACCACTGATGACTTTCCTATTTTTTTTTTTTTTTTGAGGGGGGAGAACCCGAAAATGACTTATTGGATTGACGGCGATTTCTTTTTCGCAGAGGGATTGGCTCAGAAATTTATCTTGAATCGTCATAAATGTCGGAGAAAGAAAGTGATTAAGAAAATAGCGAAGTAATTGCGTTTTGGAAGTGCTATTCCCAGTTCAGGTTCGAATCTGAATGTTTTATTAAGCTAGCACAATCCTAAAATGATGTCCATAGGACTCTTCAGTGAACATGTCCTTTTTTATGTTTTGTGCTTTAAAAATACTCTTTTATCCCATTACCGAAAAAGGAACGAAATTGCTTTCTCAAAATTTTATAATAGACTGACGATATTCTTAACAGTCTAAGAATTCGACACCTGTGTCTGATTCATTCCAAACTAGTCATATAGGGCAGCATGTAATTATGTATTGAATCATTATTCCCAATTCAGATTCGCATCTTAATGTTTTGTTAAGCTAGCACAGTCCTAAAATGATGTCCATAGGACTCTTCAGTGAAGATGTCTTTTTATCTTATATATTTTGTGTTTTGTGCTTTAAAAATCCTCTTTTATCCCATTACCGAAAAAGGATCGAAATTGCTTTCTCAAAATTTTATAATAGACGGATGATATTCTTAACAGTCTAAGATTTGGACACCTGTGTCTGGTCCATTCCAAACTAGTCATATAGCACGGCATGCAATTGCGTATTGAATCATTATTCCCAATTCAGATTCGCATCTTAATGTTTTGTTAAGCTAGCACAGTCCTAAAATGATGTCCATAGGACTCTTCAGTGAAGATGTCTTTTTATCTTATATATTTTGTGTTTTGTGCTTTAAAAATCCTCTTTTATCCCATTACTAAAATATGATCTAAATTGCTTTCTCAAGATTTCATAATAGACTAGCGATATTCTTAACATTGGACACCTGTGTCTGGTTCATTCCAAACTAGTCATATTGTACGGCATGTAATTATGTATTGAATCATTATTCCCAATTCAGATACGCAGCTTAATGTTTTGATAAGCTAGCACAATCCTAAAATGATGTCCATAGGACTCTTCAGTGAACATGTCCTTTTTTATGTTTTGTGCTTTAAAAATCCTCTTTTATCCCATTACCAAAAAATGATTAAAATTGTTTTCTCAAGATTTGATAATAGACTGGCGATATTATTAACAGTCTAAGAATTGGACGCCGGTGTCTGGTCTTTTCCAAACTAGTCATGTAGTACGGAATGTAATTGTGTATTGGAATCGTTATTTCCAATTCAGATTCGAATCTCAATGTTTTGTTATCTAGAACAATCCTAAAATGATGTCCATAGGACTCGTCAGTGAACATCTCCTTTTTATGTTTTGTGCGTTGAAAATCCTCTTTTATCCCATTACCAAAAAAAAAATAATAATAATAATAATCGAAATTGTTTCCTCAAGATTTCATAATAGACTGGCGATATTCTTAACATTGGACACCTGTGTCTGGTTCATTCCAAACTAGTCATGCAGGTTGGAATGTAATTGTGTATTAGAATCGTTATTCCCAATTCAGATTCGCATCTTAATGTTTTGTTAAGCTAGCACAGTTCTAAAATGATGTCCATAGGACTCTTCAGTGAACATGTCCTTTTTTATGTTTTGTGCCTTAAAAATACTCTTTTATCCCATTACCAAAAAATGATCGAAATTGCTTTTTCAAGATTTTATAATAGACTGGCGATATTATTAGCAGTCTAAGAATTGCACACCTGTGTCTGGTCCATTCCAAACTAGTCATGTAGGACAGAATGTAATTGAGTATTGGAATCGTTATTCCCAATTCAGATTCGCATCTTAATGTTTTCTTAGGTACCACAATCCTAAAGAGATATCCATAGAACTCTTCAGTGAACATGTTCTTTTTTATATTGTGTGCCTTAAAAATCCTCTTTTATCCCATTACCGAAAAATGATCGAAATTGCTTTCTCAAAATTTTATCATAGACGGACGATATTCTTAACAGTCTAAGAATTCGACACCTGTGTCTGGTCTATTTCAAACTAGTCATGTAGTACGAGATGTAATATAGTATTGAATCGTTATTCCCAATTCAGATTCGCATCTTAATGTTTTATTAAGCTAGCACAATCCTAAAGAGATATCCGTAGGACTCTTCAGTGAACATCTCCTTTTTTTTGTTTTGTGCGTTAAAAAACCTCTTTTATCCCATTACCAAAAAATTATTAAAATTGCTTTCTCAAGATTTTATAATAGACGGACGATATTCTCAACGGTCTAAGAATTGCACACCGGTGTCTGGTCCATTCCAAACTAGTCTTATAGTACGGCATGTAATTATGTATTGGAATCGTTATTCCCAATTCAGATTCGCATCTTAATGTTTTTTTAGCTAGTACCATCGTAAAATGATGTCCATAGGACTCTTCAGTGAACATGTCCTTTTTATGTTTTGTGCTTTAAAAATCTCCTTTTATTTCATTACCAAAAAATGATTAAAATTGCTTTCTCAAGATTTGGATAATAGACTGGCGATTATTATTAACAGTCTAAGAATTGGACACATGTGTCTGGTCCATTCCAAACTAGTCATGTAGTAATGTAATTATGTATTGGAATCGTTATTTCCAATTCAGATTCGAATCTTAATGTTTTGTTTGCTAGAATAATCCTAAAATGTTGTCCACAGGACTCGTTCAGGATCATTTCATATTTTTGTTGTGAGCAATAAAAATCTTCTTTTATATTATTCCGTATAAATGACTTAATTTATTTAAGTTTTTATAATAGGCCCCACAATAATCTTAACTGTCTAAGTGTTGAACATCTGTTTCTAGTCCATCCCCAACTGACTATGTCGGAAGGAACGTAATTGCGTTTTGGAAGAGTCATTGCCCACTGAGGTTCACAGATTAGTATCTTGTTAAACTAGGACATTTCTAAAATGATGTCTCTAACACTGTTCCACGGGCTGGTCTTTATGTTTTTTGTTCATTGAAAAGTCCCTTTTATCCTAATGCATTGTTGATGACAAATTGTATCCTTGTTTTTATAATAGACTGATAATATTATAAGCTCAGTTAGAATTGTAAATCTCTCTAAACCAGTCGACAGACTTCCGGGGAAAGCAGTCAAATTGTAAATTAGACTATAACCGAGGAATCATAGAGATATTTCTGTGTATTAATTCCTATTGATACCATTCGTAGAAATAGAAGTCTGAAGAGCCGCAAACACCTGTACAAAGAACTGCATTCGGCTTTCGAGTCGTGGTCTGCTGACCCCTGGTCTAGTTCATCCCGAATTATCGAATGATGGCATGGTAAAAAGAACTGTTATTGAGTTTTGAGAGTGTAATTCTCCATCCAGACGTGCAGCTTAATGTTTTGTTAAGCTAGCACAATCCTAAAATGATGTCCATAGGACTCTTCAGCAAACATGTCATAATTATGTTTTGTGCATTAAAAATCTTCTTTTATCTTATTGCTAAAAATTGATTGTAAATCATTTACTTTCGTTTTTAGAATAGACCCTTCACATTCTTCCAGTGTATAAGAGTTGGACATCTATGTCTAGCCCAAATTTTCTTCGACAAAGGTT
Organism: Pardosa pseudoannulata; assembly: GCA_032207245.1. NCBI lineage: Eukaryota > Metazoa > Arthropoda > Arachnida > Araneae > Lycosidae > Pardosa > Pardosa pseudoannulata. Next base: position 13,384,694 of record CM063509.1, on the reverse strand, counting down.
AATATTAGTTCGTATAGTAAAATTCCAAGTTATCGATTCTCAAACATACGCCCCACGGGGAACCTGTCAGTCGTGTATTCCTAACAGGGGGCACGTGCCCTCTGTCTGCCCATTCTTGTTGTGATTTTTTACAACGATGTTATTCTTGCAGTTAGGACATACATAAAACTTATTTTCTCCTCGTTCTTCTCCATGATGGATAAGTAGCGCTTCCTTGACATCTCTAGGCCACATTTCGGAACTTAGCCTTTTTTTTCCCTCTCGCCTGTTTTCCTTTTATAACTTCTTTTTTTATCCTCCTCTCGCTTTCTTTCTGCCGCTTTGGCCCTCTGACCCCGTGCTAACCACCTCCTATACATCGCGAGTCGTAAACAATGTTTCGGTAAGAATAAAAAAAGAAGACGGGGCATTCCATTGCCGTGACTCACAATGTCGGCGGGGACCCGTTACTATATTCTTTCGTAACTTAGGGAAGGGAGCGCATAGAAAAAAAAAATGGGGAATTCGGTTAATTCTCCGAAGTATTACGGTATTTAAACGAGGGATGGCCACGTGCGAAGCGTCTCGATAGCAGTCTGTTATTTTTCCTTCCTACTCTCCCTGCATACCAATAGTTTTTTCCTCTCCCTCTTGCTTTACATATCTACACCAACCCGTTGTAAAGAAATATATTGATCAAATTCTTCTCACACACATTAGAGTTTGAAAATTTAACGATATTTTTATTCACTTGTAATTCGGTAAATTAAAATTTGAACACAAATTTATCGATAATTTTTTTGTGTTGTGTATGTTATGATTGTTTAGTTCTCTGGATTACCAATAGTTTTTTACCCTCCCTTTTGCTTTACATATCTACATTATCCCAGGTACAGAAAGACATTGCTCTAATTCTCACACACATCAGAGTTTGTAAATTTAACGATATTCTCTTTCACTTATAATTCGGAAAATTAAAATTTTAATACCAGTTTATCGATAATTTTTTGTGATGTTTATGTTATGATGGTTTAGTTCTGAAAATTACCAATAGTTTTTTTTTCTGTCCCTTTTGCTTTACATATCCACACTATCCTGTTGTAAAGAAAGAGATTGCTCTAATTCTTCTGACACACATTAGAGTTTGTAAATTTAACGATATTTTCATTCACTGGTTATACGCTAAATTAAAATTTGAACACCAGTTTATCGATAATTTGTGTTATGTATGTTATGATTGTTTAGTTCTCAGGATTACCAATAGTGTTTTCCTCTCCCTTTTGCTTTACATATCTACACCAATCCGATGTAAAGAAAGAGCTTGCTCTAATTCTTCTCATACACATCAGAGTTTGTAAATTTAACGATATTTTCATTTACTTGTAATTCGGTATATTTTAATTTTAGTACCAGTTTATCGATAATTTTTTGTGATGTTTATGTTATGATTTTTTAATTCTCAGGATTACCAATAGTGTTTTACCCTCCCTTCTGCTTTACATAATCGAATGCTTATCATAATCGAGTACTGTACATACATACAAATACACTTCCAAAACTAGTATCAGGACATAACTAACTGTAGTCGGAAATAATTATATTATTATGCAATCTACACTACTCCATCTTGAAATTAGTGCCATAATTACAGCTATAAACAACTACCAACTCCTCCCATAAAAAAAAGAGTTACAAAATGAAATAAAACGAATTAACTTAACAAGCAGAATCGGTGAAATTAAAGAAAATTACTCTTTATTCAGCCCAAACCTTTGTCTTCAAATATATGAGGCAGATTATACATTATTCTGTACTACATAAAAATTTGTGAGATCACGAGTGAGGCAGGAAAAGCCAGTCTCAAGGCCACATTTCGCCCCAGCAACATAATTTATTGCCGGCAACGCCAGGCTGCAAACTGAGGCATATACTAAAATGGCCATTATCCACAAAGTGTTCGGAATAATTTCGGTAATGCTTTCTCCCAGACTTTTAAACTCATATAGATCAATTGCTAATCATTCATCTCCCATACCAGAGAATCCCATAAGAGATATCTATAGATTACAGGTTTGCAATTCCGTCACTTTTCTCACCTTTAGTCACTTTTTTACAGTAAACAGTCACTTTTAGTCACTTTTTTCGTGGTGTATCACAACAAAAGTCTGTTGTTGAAAAATGACCAGAGAATCCCATAAGAGATATCTATAGATTACATGCTTGCAATTCCGTCACTTTTCTCACCTTTAGTCACTTTTATTACAACTGATCACTTTTAGTCACTTTTTTAAGTAAACAGTCACTTTTAGTCGCTTTTTTCATGGTGTATCACAGCAAAAGTCTGTTGTTGAGAAAAGACCAGAGAATCCCGTAAGAGATATCTATAGATTACATGCTTGAAATTCCGTCACTTTTCTCACCTTTCGTCACTTTTTTTACAATTGATCACTTTTAGTCACTTTTTTAAGTAAACAGTCACTTTTAGTCACTTTTTTCATGGTGTATCACAGCAAAAGTCTGTTGTTGAAAAAAGACCAGAGAATCCCATAAGAGATATCTATAGATTACAGGCTTGCAATTCCGTCACTTTTCTCACCTTTAGTCACTTTTTTTTTTTTTACAATTGATCACTTTCAATAAATTTCTTAAGTAAAAAGTCACTTTTAGTCACTTTTCTCATGGTGTATCACAGCAAACGTCTGTTGTTGAAACAAGAAAATCTGATTTAATAACAAAATATTTTAATAAAAGACCAAAAATGTTATGATCTAATCTTATTTTTCTTATTAAAATGTAATTAGTCATATGGGTTCCAGAATTGAGTTACTTTAAAAAGTCGTAAAGAAGTTCCTGAATTCTACATTTGTACTGAAATGTGCTTTTAATACATTAAAGTAATTTACGTCAAAGCACACATTTCTCTTTTTCTTCGCAATTTTTGTTTAGATACTATAATCTAGCTATGTACATATTTGAAAACATCATTAATATATGCAGAAAATTGTGATCATAAAATTAATGTATTGTATGTATGGTTTCCAGAATTTAGTGATTTTAAAAAGTCGTAAAGAAGTTCCTGAAATCTACATTTGTACTGAAATGTGCATTTAATACATTAAAGTAATTTACGTCAAAGCACACATTTCTCTTTTTCTTTTTCTCCACAGTTTTGTTTAGATACTCTAATCTAGCTATGTACATATTTCAAAACATCATTAATATATGCAGAAAATTGTGATCATAAAATTAATGTATTGTATGTATGGTTTCCAGAATTTAGTGATTTTAAAAAGTCGTAAAGAAGTTCCTAAAATCTACATTTGTACTGAAATGTACATTTAATACATTAATGTAATTTACGTCAAAGCACACATTTCTCTTTTTCTTTTACTTCACAATTTTTGTTTAGATACTCTAATCTAGCTATGTACATATTTCAAAACATCATTAATATATGCAGAAAATTGTGATCATAAAATTGATGTATTGTATGTATTCAAATCTAATTTATAGATTTTCTTGAATAGAAAGCAATGTTGAGTTGCGTTAAACAAAATTTTTAACCTTTTTTGTATTTGACGCTAAAATCATGTCTTGCATGAATCATTTGATTTAGAGTTAAAATAAATAGAAAAATCTTAATAATAGCATCTGTAATCAAGAGGAGAAAAAAATCGCTTTTTTTTCAATGTTTAATCACTTTTTAGTCACTTATTCTGTATTATTTGTCACATTTCTCACCTTTTTGAAAGTATTTCAGCAGTTGAAAGTCTGAGATTACTATTGTTTACTAGTAGTTAGCCCGTCATATGACGAGATTAGTAATTTTTTTAATTTTCCAGAATTGCAAAGTACACTATGAGGCAGATAAAAAAATGGTTTGTTATTTTACTGAGAATTATCTAGTACACGCTCAATAATTTGTTTATCTTCAATGGCTCTAAAGTCTTCCGGTACTGTAAATGCAGTTTAGAATCACGTTCAATTCATTTAGAAAGTTAATTCAAAGTTTTCTTAGCTACGTTGAAGTTCTTCCCAATTTTTTTGCCACAGTAAATAATGGAGGTAAAGGAATGTAACTATCATTTCCACTACAACCTGGAGGTAGACAGAATTTGTTATTAATACCGGTGATAAAATTCTCATTGCAACAAAAAGTCGAGTGAGAGGACAGATTTGGTTTGGAGCGCTACGATCTACTGTTTTGCACACGAGGGCTAATGAGACCGGGACCTACTGTTTAAAGCCGATTCCGAACGGCTACGAACATCCATGCCATCAGCGGGATTCGAACCCTAGTTCCGAAGAGCAGCGCTCTGCCATTCGGCCATCGTTCGGCATTGAGTGAGAAGAAATTGCATTTCTTAATACAAAAACATGCGTCGTACAAGTGAGAGTATAAATGAAAGACGTATAACTGAGAGAAATGAAACATTTCTCATGAGGCCTCTCCGAAAAGAGGCTCATAACTGAATGAGTCGCATGAATGAAAGGTCTCTGTATTCATTTTCTTATTGCATTTCTCAACACAAAAAAAGAGTCGTACTAGGGAGAGAGACGTATAACTAAAAGAATTTAACATTTTGTTTCCGTAAAGTTTCGTAGTGAAGAGAAAGAAAGAGATGCAAAACTGAAATAGTCGCATAAGGGAGAACTATATTTCTCACTTATACGAATTACTATATTTCTCAATATAAAAAAAGCGTCATACAAGTAAGAGATTTGTATAACTAGAAGTCGTATAACCGAGAGAAATTATACTTTATTTCCCATAAGGCTTCGCCGAAAAGAGAAAACAAGAGACGTATAACTGAAATAGTAGCATAAATGAGAGGTGACTGTATTTGTTTTCTAATTGCATTTCTCAACACTAAAAAGCATCTTACTAGTGAGAGAGACGTATAACTGAAAAAATTTAATATTTTTTCCGTAAAATTTCGTAGTGAAGAGAAAGAAAGATATGCAAAGCTGAAATAGTCTCATAAGTAAGAGGTCACTATGTTTCTCAATATAAAAAAGCGTCATACAAGTTAGATAACTAGAAGTCGTATAACCGAGAGAAACTAAACATTATGTCCCATAAGGCTTCGCCGAAAAGACAAAACAAGAGACGCATAACTGAAATAGTAGCATAAGTGAGAGGTCACTGTATTTGTTTTCCAATTGCATTTCTCAACACAAAAAAAAGCGTCATACAAGTGAGTAAGGCGTATAACTGAAAATCATATAACTGCTATATTTCCCTTAGAACTACACCAAAAAGAGAAAAGAGAGACGCATAATTGTAAAAGTCATAAATGAGAATTGCATAACGAAGAGGTCACTTTGTTTTTGCATTTCTCAACACAATAAAGAGTCGTATAAGTCAGTGAGGCGTATAACTGAAAGTCATATAACTGCCATATTTTTCTTAGAATTTCACCAAAGGGGAAAAAAAGAGACGCATAACTGTAAGAGTCATAAATGAGAATCGCATAAGGGAGAAGTCACTTTGTTTTTACATTTTTCAATACAATAAAGCGTCGTATAAGTTAGTGAGGCGTATAACTGAAAGTTATATAACTTCCATATTTCCCTTAGAAATTTACCGAAAAGAGAAAAAAAGTGACGCATATCTTTAAGACTTATAAACGAGAATTACATAAGGAAGAGGTCGCTTTGTTTTTGCATTTCTCAACAAAATAAAGCGTCGTATAAGTTAGTGAGGCGTATAACTGAAAGTCATATAACTGCCATATTTGCCGTAGGAATTTACCGAAAAGAGAAAAAAGAGACGCATATCTGTAAGAGTCATAAATGAGAATTGCGTAAGGAAGAGGTCACTTTGTTTTTGCATTTCTCAACAAAATAAAGCGTCGTATAAGTGAGTGAGGCGTATAACTGAAAGTCATATAGCTGCCATATTTCCCGTAGACATTTACCAAAAGAGAAAAAAAAGAGACGCATAAATGTAAGAGTCATAAATGAGAATTGCATTAGGGAGAGTACTTTGCTTTTGCATTTCTCAACACAATAAAGCGTCGTACAAGTGAGAAAGGTGTATAACCGAGAGAAATTTAACATTACTACCCATAGGGCTTAGCCTAAAAGAAAAGAAAGCACATGATTGAAAGAGTCGTATAGGTGAAAGGCCACTGAACTTGTTTTACAAATTTTTTTTTATTTTCTATTTCCAGTTTATTTATCTACGCTGAAATAGGAAATAAACAATATGAAGATTTTTGAAATTAAACTCAGAAAACATTGCTATGTTTTGTAAATTTATATCCCTCCACGCTGACAAACAAAATTCTGCGAATTTAAAAAGTAGTAATTTATAAAAAATAAAATACCCTTTACTTTATGAAAAGAAACATGTTATTTTCTAACAATTCAGTCATGAATAGTGTTTTATTTTTTTCCTTCGAAAGGAAAAAAGAACGTATTTAAACCAATGTAGCTGATATACATTAAATCCTTTTTACGGTATATAAACAGCTACATCTGGTTTATTATTAATAATGATATTTTTTGCTTACTATTTTCATCTCTGAAACACCTGTTTACGAATCGCCGGGATTGATGGAAACGTGGGTAGAATGGAGAAAAGTAAAAACCCGGATGTATCGCCTGGAAGGAAAACGTGTGATAGAACTTCTTGTATGTGAAGAAAAAAAATATGAAAAAGATAGTAAACTGCCTATTTAGATTACGATAATATCCAACAAATGTACATTATTTTCCATTTTTAATTTTTTTACGGGAGATAGCATCGTCTTCAATTTTTATTTTCATTTTCAAAAATGTACCTTATATTTAAACGATTATTCGACTATAAAATGTTTTGGGGTTTGGATGTTCTGTGAGATAGAAATTTGATTAAATCTAGATTTGAATTCTGCATATTAGAGTGATAAAAACATTTTTAAGGATTATTCAGGGTAAATGTAATTGTTATCTTCTGAGGTGATAACTATCACTGTTTAATAATTTAAGGTTTAGTTGCTATTTTTTTTCTTGTAAAGCAAAAGTTTTTTCGAATCATTTCTTCTTTATTGGCACAAAAATTCTTCTTTTCTCAAGAGGACCTTTCATAAAGTTCTCTTATTCTCTATTTCCTTATTTTAAGTAGTACTTGGAAATATTACCCAATTATATTAATATGTCTGAGCTTTGGTCTGACTCTTGTTCGAAAACTAAATGGTTTGACAAAGAGAACTAACTCTTTTGAGGCTTTTGTAGTCTTCCATTCGGACAAAGCATTTTTCACACTTCAGTCTTTGCATTTTTAGTAAATTTTACGATATCTTATTCACTGTAAGTGTTGCGTGCATCAATGGTTTTAATATTTGTTTTAAAATATTATCGTTTGTCATTAACTTTATTTTAAGCATCTTGCTCACTTCAATCTTTACATTTTAGTAAATTTTACAATATCTTATTCACTGTAACTATTGCGTACATCAATGGTTTTAATATTTGTTTTAAAATATTATCGTTTGTCATTAAATTTATTTTAATTTTTCTTTTGTGATGTGGCAACTTTTGAAAAGAAAGAATAATAAGTTTTTTTTGATGAGATTGGAGTATTGTAAGATAATGGAAGCATATGTATGAAAGTACTAAAAGAAATCTTATCGTGCTTCTTGTCGTGTTTCCATGAAACCGTCTATATCATGCAGTATTTGAATAAGAGAGCAAAGGTAAGCCTTCTACAGTTGTGAATTTGTACTTTTGTGTTACCTTCAACAGGCTTGACTGAAGAACAGAGTACATTCGCCAACTTGGCGAAAAAGCTCTGAGCATAGTAGCCTAATATTTTCTCCTGATCTTGCCGTGTCCAAATAATCTATACGAATATTTTAATTTATTTTATATTTGTATCCAGCTCTTTATGTGGAACCCATTTCTTATATATTAAATGCGCGTAATGCTTAAAATATTAGATATAATGAACCATTAAATGTTCACTATGGCTAATTTTTAATAATTTGGAGTTGTTGGCTTTGAAAACTGTTAGGGATTAATTGTCCATTAATGTAAATGCTTACTTTCTCAGTGGTTTTGGTTGATTAAGAAAATTATATAATTCTATTACAATGGCGTAATCTACGTTCATTAAAGTCACCCAAATAACAAGGGATACATTGTTGTTTGGATGAAATACCTTTGTGTTTTAGTAAACATCGCCAATAATTTCACCAAATTTGCCAAGGGTCAGCAGTACTCCTTCACCATCCACCTATATCCCCCAAAGATGCTTCTCTGTAACTTTCTTTTGAAAACAGCTAGAGTATCCTCATCTTTGTGAGTAAATGTCCGAGACATAGATTGAACTGGGACGATTTTAGTGAATAAATACCTTTCTAAAATTAAGTTACTTTATGTTCTCTTAAATAAATAGCTCAGCATCTAACTATTGAGGGCATTTTTTATGGTTTGAGTATTTTTTAATTTTTTTTAAAATAATATGTTAGACATTGGGCCAAATTCTATCTAAAGATTTACTATAGAAATTTGAAAATACTTTTATATATTTCTAACTTATGAATCATTTATAGAAAAACTATCGTAGACTATCCTAACAAATTTAGGCTCATTAAAAATGACTTCAAACTGAAACTTCTTTAACAGAAATCTTGTCAAATTCTAGGTAATTTAATTTTTCCAATAAATTCTGGACTACGATAAAGTCTAGGTATTACGTAAATAATTTTCTTTTATATTTGTTTTTAATAATACATTAGGTACATAAGAGATAATTTTAAATTGAATCATGAATTATTATTTGTTGCAGTGAAAATTTTATCATTGGCATTAACAACAAATTCTTTTCATAAAAGTCGAGAAGTCTATTTCACGGACTAATAAAAATCTAGCATTTATATACTTTCGAAAATTAAGAAGTTTGTTCGTTTGTGTGTTTGTTTTTTATACATAACCACACGGTGTGAATGAATGAATTTTAAATTGATTCATGAATTACTGCATTCACAGTATCAGTGAAAATTTTATCATTGGCAGTATAACAACATAAATAAATTATTGAGCGTGTACCAGATAATTATCACGGACCAAAGCACAAACCATTTTTTTTACTTTCGATAAATTACAATTCTGGTGTTTGTTTTTTATACATAACCACACGGTGTGAATGAATGAATTCAATGTGATTCTAAACTGCATTCACAGTATCGGGAGACTTTAGAGGAGTATAAAGATAAATAAATTATTGAGCGTGTACCAGATAATTATCAGCCAAAGCACAAACCATTTTTTTTACCTGTCTCATAGGGTACTTTACAATTCTAGAAAATTAAAAATTGTACTATACGGTTTGACTAAATGAATTCAGTGTGAATCTAACTGCATTCACAGTATGGGGAGACTTTAGAGGAGTATGAAGATAAATAAATTGAGAGTGTACCAGATAATTCTCAGCGATAAAACAAATCATTTTTTTACCTGCGTCATATGGTACTTTACAATTCTGGAAAATTAAAAATTGTACTAATCCCGTCATATGACGGGCTATATGCTAGTTTATTTATATTTCTCCAAATTTGTTTTCCAACCAAATAAATTTCAACTGTTGGCATTCGGAAATGATGTTTCAACGTACTTATATACTGCGATATGCGTTCCAGCTAGCTGTACGATCAACGGATACTCGGATGACCAAAAGAAAAAAAAACTGAATTAAAAGCGATGAATTGAATTAGATACGAATCTGTGATATGCGATTTCCGTGACTCATATCGTATGTCATAGATTAATGACAGCAAAACCGGCGTTTCGAATCGCCAATTCTTATCCCGGGGGTGTATGCAGCGTATTGTGTGTGTGTATCAGAGCCGCGTCGGCAGTCACTGGGTCAAATATTCTTGCAAGATGCAGCGTCCCATTTCGGGAAGTGACAGACCCATCCATTAGCAATTTCTCTCGTTTGGCATCAGCAGGGAGGTATTACGTCACACCACTCTGGAAGAACTGTCGCTTTCTGGCAGCTGGGTTAAATGGACCTGTTGCTGTTTAACGTTGGCATCATTCCTTGGCGATATGGGAGGGAATGAAATAACGCTAGAAAATCCGTTGGCAGAAATTTATGCCAAATACTATTTGAATTTGCGTTGGTACAGATGTATTATAGACACCGTGTTTTTTTTTCGCCAGACTTGGCGATTTTTTTTTTGGTTTTATGGGGCGAGAATTGATTTGGTGTATCTGTTATTAAATTTATTTTGCATTTCTTTTATTACAAGGAGAACTTCCCTTCACATGTTAGATTTTTTATAATGTTAGTGCTTATTAAAATGATATATATTGTTTTTATGCTGTATTGATATATACTATAAATATTACTAATATGTTATTTATTTTTTAAATAACGTAAAAAATGATAATTATTATGCTAATTTTATTCTAGTAATGCTATAAATTGTGCTATAATAATGATATAAATTGTGAAAAACGCGTACCACCGCCATGCCTTTTACTTGGCGATTTTTCAAACACTTGTTTTTCTGTTTGTCAAAAAAAAAAAAAAAAAAAAAAAAAAAAAAAACATGGCAAACCGGGCCGGCGTTTATAATGCATATGTTCCTTTACCTTAGAAGATAATTTAGAAACACAGCAAATGTAATTCTTTGTAAAATATGTATTTGTTCTTGTACATGTTTTACGTTAAAATGCAGTTTATAGGTGCCCCTTTGTTTTGTTGGCGATATTTTTTGGCGCCAATAATGCCAACATGCCATTTAAGAGGGCGCTTTTAAACATAAGAGCAATACTACAAATGCAATAAAAACCATAAGTATTAACACACTGTATGCGGGACACGCTCTAGTACGTTTTCTGACGATTGATATTTGAGCTCCGGATACGTACTAGTATGTTTTCTGACGACTGATACTTGAGCGCTGGAGTATGGGCTAGTGTAACAAAATGGTTTGTTTATGGGTACAAAAATAACGGTATATACAGGAAAACGAAGCCGAATGTTCTTGTCTTTCATTTTTTATAATGTAAAAATGTTTATATTAACGTAATTCGGAAAAAATTAAAACTATATACTACTATTTCTATTTGATTTTTCATATCTACGAAACTATTATAAATTGATCCACTAAAAAATATTTTTTGTTTACAAAAATCTTATGGTTGTTATTTGTTTATTTGTCTATTTATATATTTGTTTATATATTTCAATATAAAATACGAAAAGTGGGTTGAAACTTAAATAATTTTACATCTACTGAGATTTAACTGAATAACTAAATTGACGCGCAAAACGCCCGCTCCCGGTACAATTCCGCTGTGAAATGGACCCGCACACAATGTGTTAAGTAGGCATACCCGGTCACATTAGCCCACGTGTAGCAAAACAATAGACCAAAGCTCTCCCAGCGAACGAACCTGTCAGTAATTTACCTTTAAATGAAACCTGTGGATATTTTTTGCGAATTTTGTCATGATGGGATATATTTTTAATATGAATGTATTGTGCTAAAATATCATATATAAAGACGCCTTTTTCTATAAATTTTCAAAATTTAAAATTGTAATCATTAAAAAAAATTTGGAATTGTTTCTAGCTTCTCATTATTGAGATATTTGTGCTTATTATTTCTTAACCACCATAATATAAAATAGCTTTGACTTAACAATCAAAGTTTAACCAGTTTAATATGCCCTATTAAGGAGGAAGTTGTTTAAATTTCAGTTTTGCCTGTCAACAAAATATAATCACGTTTGTGACCCAAATATGGTGTACTTAGAATGCCCACACAGTGTTGCAACGCTCTCGTTTTCACCCTGGAAAGCTGAATGAGATTTCGAAATTCACGTCTAAATTTTCAGCCTTTTATTAAGTGATCGCTCTCAGTTATTTCTAGTTCGTAGCATGTTACGTAAGCTGTTGTGTTATGGTATTCCCATTCATTCATTTTCTCAACGTAGGTTTTAGCTTAAGAAATATGCAGTTGAACGGTCTTTAATTATTTCTTGACGTTACCAATACGCTATGACAACGATAAATAAACTTTCGGATTGAGCCAATGAACAAAAGAAAGACATTTCTCTGGCCAATATAATTAATTGATTAAAGAAATATTTAAAGTCTAAGTACATTAAAAGATTGACTAAAATAATATTGTATAAATGCCTAATAAGACCTGTTTTGACTTACTCAGCTGAAACATGGGCATTGACAGAAAGAGACAAGGAAACCCTAGCAGTTTTTGAGAGAAAAATATTGAGAAGTATTTTTGGAGGAATTAATGTAAATGGTATATGGAGAAGAAGAACAAATATTGAATTATACAGAACATATAAAAACCCAGATATAATTAATTTTATTAGCTTACAAAAATTAAAATGGGGCGGACACCTAGTTCGACTTAGTAACAATAGATACACAAAAAAAGTTTTTACGTCCAAACCAATAGGGACCCGAATGAGAGGACGACCAAAACTTAGATGGTTAGACTGCATTGAGAAAGACATAAGATCCTTGAAAATTTCAAATTGGAAATCCAGAGCCAAAGATATGACTGCCTGGTATGGAATTCTAGAGAAGGCTAAGGCCCATCATGGGCTGTCATGCCAATGAGGAAGGAAGGAAGGAATATAATTAATTATTGAATTTTAAGATCTGTAAAAACTCATCTAGATTCAATCCTTTCTAAGAGCATGAACTCTGAACAACTTTTAAGCGTTTTAGTAAACATTTTGGGGTCACCTAATCTGTCGTGCTAGATATTCTCATATGGGATTCATTCATTTTCCCAAAATAGGTTTTAGCTTAAGTAATATGCAGTTGAACGGTCTTTAATTATTTCTTGCCATTACCATTACACTATGACAGCGATAGATAAACTTTTTCGGATTGAGCCAAGGAACAAAAGAAATTTATCGGGCCAACATAATTATTGAATTTTAAGATCTGTAAAAAATTCTTCCAGGTTCATTCCTTTTTAACAGCATGAAATTTGAATCAACTTTTAAGTTTTAGTAGACATTTTGGGGCAAGTAAGCTGTTGTGCTAGATATTCTCATATGGGATTCATTCTTTTTCTTTCTTTGTATCGTAAGAAATATGCGGTTCAACAATATTTAATCGGTCCTGGGCGTTATGCTTACGCTATGACGACCAGAGGCGGCCGCAAGGGGGGGGGGTTGTTAGGGGTTTAAACACCCCCCTTGAACTTCGACAAAATGCCAAAAATAAAAATTATAGTAGCAATTATGCGGGCTATTATTTTTTAGAATTATGAATCCCTCCTTGAAAATTATGAACCCCCCCCCCTTAAGAAAATTCTGCGTAAGCCACTGATGGCGACTATAGGCAAACTTTCTCCGAGTAAGCCAATATAAAGAGAAAAAAAATTTTGTTATTCAATATAATTTATTCTAAAATTTTGATAACTGTAAAAAATATTTATATTAAATAATTAAAAGTGCGAAAGTTTGATGATGTGTTAAGGAATGGCTTCATTTTAGGGGAAAATTTGAAAAATGTTATGATGTTGAAAAATGACACAACATTTATAAGTCATGGTATGCTGTTAGTATAATTATTCCTTTTTCTTTCTTAAAAATTAATGTAATAGTTCATTCACTATAACTTTCCTCCCCCGGTAAACAATAAATCTTTATTTATACCTTATGTATTTATTTATAGAAAATCAATGAAGAGATATAGAAGAATCAATGCATTATTTTTTTCAGCTTTATCTTCATACAAAAATAAACTCTTTGAAAGTGATTTTTTTTTATCAAATTTCACCCAAATACTTGCTTTATTACAGAATAAAAATGTATAATTTTCTTGTAATTATATAAATATGTTATCAACACCTAAGATACTAAGAAAACCAGCTCCTTTTGAGTGGTTTCTTTTGTAAGAAATAGATCTCTGACAATCCAGTGTACTCGAAATGTCCAAAACATCTCTAGCGTAGTCTACTCACGTAGGCAAACAGCTTTCATTTCATTAACTCTCTCCGAACAAACATATTTAATAACTCTTCTTTTATTTCTTTTTTTCCAGCGGGAGGTCATATGACCAGTCTATATCTGGAGCATGACAGCTACAGATTCAGCCAGAATTCAAAACTAACCGGCAGATCTCCATTTTGTTGCTCTTTCTAGTGACGCGGATATCATTCAATCTCATATATTCTTAGTACACCAAATCTTTGTCAGTGAATCAACCCCTTATGATTTTGTAGCTCCGTGGTGAACGCTAAAAATGAAGAGTTTTTTTAATGCCGTTAGCAATATCTCACATTTTTGGAAAAAAATAATTATAACAGTTGTTATATTCCGTTTTGAGAAAAAAAGTCATATTAAATATTAACTAAATATTAATAGCGTCCCTTTTGACGAGAAAATGAACTATTACTTAAATTAAAAGATATTCCGAGGAAAATAATAATTCACGCTTACTAATTATTACATGTCCCGTTTGGAGAAAAATAATTAGCTGGACTTTGAATCGTTGTATTTTCTTTCCGATTCACCTTTTATATATATATATATATATATATATATATATATATATATATATATATATATATATATATATATATATATATATATATATATATATATATATATATATATATATATATATATACATATATATATATATATACATATATATATGTACATATATATATATATATATATATATATATATATATATATATATACATATATATATATAATATACATATATACATATATATATATATGTACATATATGTATATATATATACATGTATATATTGTATGTATATATATATGTATATATAAAATGTATATATATATATATATATATATATATATATATATATATACATATATATATATACATATATATACAATATGATAATATTTATCGAACCCAAAATAAACCGATATTTTTTTTCGTTCAATTCCGGTTTTCGTTCCGACCAAACTAACAGGTTCAGTTTCGGTTCGAAGCCCTGATAACAAGATATCCTGTTGGTTATAAAACCAGAAACAAAATGTCTCTCTTTGATTTCGTTTAATTCTTAACAAAGACGTTTGGAATCGCGGCATCGTAGAGAGACGCGCCCCTATCTCATTCATCAACTTACGGCTACTTGTCGAGTTTTTTCACCTGCTTGTTTCCTTTCAGTATCTGTTCCGAAATCCAAAAGTAAAATTCCTACATCCGCATGTTTATGTGTATCTCTTCAATTAATAAGCCAGGTGATAATAATTATTACTCAGTTAATTAGTTTGTTAAAATTTCTACTTATTACCAAATTAAGTATATTAGCCAAAGGGTTGTATACTAATATGATGATGGATTAGGAGTTGGTAATGCTAATTTAAAAACAATGGGTAATTTCGAATCAACACATAGAGTATATGCTTTATTTTAACATTTTTTTCTGAAATTTTATTTTATGCAATATCCTACAGTTTACACTTCTAATTATATACATATGTGTTATACATATATGTAAATACAGTGGACTCCGCTTAATGTAATCGCGGTTAATGTTATCAATCGCTTCTGTTATCAAAATCACTTGGTCCGGATTTTCTGTATCATTTGCATGTTAAATTTATCGTTTTATGCGATCGTTACATCGGTTAATGTTATCAGTTTTCGAACCTGATTTTCACTGGCAAAGGAATATTCACAATATATTCATAAGACTCGTTGGTTTCTTTCACTTCGCTGTTTGGATTTTCCAGAATTATCCCTTTTCCACCTTGGGAAATAATATACAAGAGAGTGCGAATTTACAAGTTCCTGGAATTTTTTAGAAATACGTACACACTGCTGGTGTTCAGTGGTTGTCAGATAAGTAGATGGCAACACATTCTTATCGGAACTGAGAAGGAGCGTATTCACAGTTTATATGCCTTGCTCGCTTACATGCAGATTGTCGATGTGGAAGCCAAAAAGCGAAATGATTTAACATTAAACAAAAGATCGAAATTCTAAATCGTTATGACAGGTTACCAAAATGAGTCACGCAGTACTGCAGAACATAAACATTTCACAGCTTCTTATTGTGCAAAATTTGAAAAATCCTGAGGACATTACTAGAAAAGATGAACAAAATGAAAATACGGAGTGCAAATGTAATAGAGCTGGTTGATGAGCAAGTTGAAAAGGCTCTAAGACTTTGTTTGGTATGAATTAAAGGGTGGTAAATTTATCTAATTTTTCATATCAATCGTTATTATTATCAAAATTACGGTGGCCGAAACTGATCACATTAAGCGGAGTCCACTGTATATTTAAACCATACCAACTTAATTATAATTACATGCTAAAATAAATTTCTGGTCATATTCTTAAAATGACAACCGTTTGCGAAAGTCTTTGTTTCTCTTTTAATTTCCAGTAATCTTTGGTGATCACGAGAACCACTAATCTAACTACTTAATTTCGATTGTTAGTGTCGCCCTCGTTGTATACTCTTAACACCTGTGATAGTTTGGTCTCCTACCGCCCTCTTGGCATTATATAATAAAGAAATGCACAAAGTTTTGGCAGGAGAGCGCCAAAGACGGGTTGTATGAATAAACTCTACATTTTTGTTTTCAATTTTTCACCTTTTCTTCCCTGGTCTAACATACAT
>CM063509.1:13345605-13363105 GCA_032207245.1 Pardosa pseudoannulata | reverse complement strand
ATACTTTTGTTTGTGGAATTGTTTTGCAAAAGTTAAGTCATTGGATAAATAAATCTATTAGAGTTAGTTCTATATATAATGCTCGGATAGGTTTCACCACTAAATGAATAAGATGACGTTTATATAGAAAGAAAAATCTTTAGAAAGAGCTATGGTGGGATATAAAACCTTCTACACACTTAAATTTTTAAATATTTTATTCTTTTTACCTTTTCGTTTCTAAAATAACAACTAAAATAATAGTGCATTCGCTATTTTAAAACAGATAGACACACTAAACGTAGAAAATCGTTTAGTAATTCATTTTTTTAAAATAAAATTGGCTACCCCGGATGTAATAATAGCCTAAGTTATCTGTCCATCTGTCCACGAATTGATGCAGCGGTTATTGGACCTAGAATGGATAGAAGCATTTATATTGGATTCTTGATGGGTTAGCAAATTTCATAGCGAGTTTTTAAAACGTTCAAAATCCCCCTTTTCCCCCCTTTTTGAGTGTTTAATGCCATTATATCAAGCCCTATTTTCCCCGGTTAAAAGCAGGATGTTAAATTTATCAGTTTATCACATAAATAGGTAAAAATAACATTTTTTCTAGCATTCTGACGTCATTCCTTTAACCATCTTATTGAATCATTTCTTATTTGAAATTATTTAAATATCGTCTACATTATTTTCATACGTTTTATCACTGAACTTAGGTATTACGTAAATAATTTTTTTAATATTTGGCTTAAATAATAGATTAGGTACGTATGTGATAATTTTAAATTGAATCATCGATTATTTTTAGTTGAACTGATAATTATATCTCCGGTATTAACAACAAATTCTTTTCATAAAAGTCTAGGAGTTTTTTTCGCGGATTCATAAATATCTAGTGTTTATGTTATATATCTTTGAAAATTGAGAAGTTTGTTCGTTTGTGTGTTTGTTTTTTATACATAAACACACGGTTTGACTAAATAAATTCAACTTGATTCTCAAGCGTTTCAAAAAAGATGAAAATATTGGATTTTATTGCTTTCCTAAAGATCCTACATTGCGAATGCTTTGGATAAAAACTTTGAGGAGGCGAGACTAGACTCCAAGTTCTTCTTGAGAATTTGCGGCAAATATTTTCAGAATGGTCATAAAACGTTAACCTTACTGTAATTTAATAGATTATATAAAATTATTATGATCTAAAACTTTTTTTATTATTACTAAGTTTTTTTTCATATTTCTAATGCATTTTCTATGCTTTTGTGAGAAGTACTGTACCTATAAATGCAATTGTTTTTTGTTCTTAAAATGATCAGGTTTTGCACATTTTTATTAGATTCTTATTTATGTAATAGTTTATTATGCTTGTTAACATAATCAAAGTAGTTATACTTTGATTATGATACTTAATAGTACTGTGTAAAGTGTTTAATTTTTTAAAATATATATATAATTTTGTAAGTGCCTAAAAAAATCTATTTTGAATTACTTGTTCAGTTTCTGATGTTTCCTTCCCCTTTCCTTAAATAAAATTTAGTTTTATTCTATCCGTGATCCATATCGAAGCTCATGATGCAATGAAAACAAGCCATGTTTTGTCAACGAAATGGGGAGTTGTAGTCAGAACTCATATTTGTTTATAAACATGCACTTCTCTATACCTTGAACAGTTCCTATATATTTTAAGCGAGTTTTATGACTCTGGCTGTAACGTATGCCGTTAGGATATCAGCCGAAAAGGAGAAGTGAACATAATCCATGCCGTATTTTAACGATTACATTTTCACGAGAATGTCTATTATTTTTTTCTCCTGTGAATATGTATCGGAATCCATTTACATCCAGCGCTTGCGAACCGATAGATTACGCGTCACTTTATTACTGGCACCAGATGGTGAGATTGGGCACGATTATGCATAATTTCTCCGTTCAAGCAAATCCCGTGATTCACCGCGGAGTTTGTCTTTATCACTTCCCAATCCTCCTTACAACTCCATAAAAGTCGACTTTCAAAGCCAGCCACAAGTGGCATTACGTCACCCACCCTCTGAGCTACTGACCGAATGTAAGGGTTACGGAGGAAAACGATATAAAATAAATCAACAATAAAGCGAGAGAAAGAACTGGATAAAAAGGCAATAAAAGAGGCTTCATTATCCAATGAGGGCAGTGAAACGAGTTTCGATGGGGACCCACAATGCATCGCTTTCTCTCGCCTGACATTCTCCCGCCTTTTTTAATGCAGGAAGATGTCTGCTGCCTATTCAATTATTCAAAAGAGAAAGTCCGTTATTACTTGCCTTTTTTTTTTTAACTTTCTTCTTCTTTTCTTGTGTACTATTATTTATTTTCTCCGTTTATTATAACTTTTACGATGGGTCATAATGTTACTGACGTGATGTGATCGTTTACTGCTGAACTGCAGCGAAATTGCAGCTTCATCGTGCAGATTGAAGGTGTATTAAATAATGAGAATTTAAAAAAAATCGCCATTTTGTTGCCGTTTCTGCTTTATAAAACTACTGCGGTACAACATTTTCTGGGGAAGATAATTTCTCAAAGAAAACTGGAGTCAGTTCTTGTATTATCTTAAAGCTGGTTTTAGTTTCGTTTAATTAAAGCTGAGTGATTGCCCTTTTTCAAATTGTCTTTCCATTACCATTAAACCTGTAGCAAGCGTGGTAACGCTGTCTCACATCTGTTGCAGTTCAATCATTTAAAAACAATAGAAAAGCGCACTCTGTTGCAAGAATGCATTTGAACGAGAAAGATTGACTTAACTTAAAGTATAAAATCTGTTATATGAAAATGAAAATTCATAAAAAGCTTGTCCGTTGTTATACCAGCGATTTTCAAACACTTCTCACGGTGGCATCCCTGGCATACGCTAGCAGTGTCCCAATTTGAGAATCGGGGAGGTAGATGAAAGCCATACCTTGGGGTAAATACAAGAGCAATTTGTGGCACGTTTTGGCTGTGGCGTATTATCGAGGAAAAACAACTTAAATTTTAATTATCCAGTCTCTTCATGTTTTCTTAAACGATCTTCCCTGGCATCCGCTCGCAGGATGCCAGTTTGAGAACCAGGGAGGTAATGAAAGTCGCACTTCGAGATAAATACAAGGGCAATTTGTAGCACAGTTTGACAGTGACGTATTTTCGAGGGAACAAAACTTAAATTCTAAGTATCTTCATGCCTTCTTACACAATTTCGCAATTTGAAGACGGCTTTTTTTATTGTTGCCGAGACACTGAGAACCTCATATTTATATTCAATCATTGCTACTAATTAAGATTTATGACTGAATTATGTTGTAGAATTTATTTCATTCGATTTGGTGCAACTGTGTATGGAATATTTAAAACAAATCGTACATTTGTATCTTTCGAGAATTCCCTATGTTGAGTTGGTATTAATAAATGGCTGCTTTACCGTTGATAGCATCATTATAGCACGATATTTGGTATTGCGCGAAAACATATATATGTAAATAATGCAATGTAAACAACTTGTAGCAAATAGATAAATCACTGTCGCGAATTATCTATTTTCCATATTCATGGTAGATGCATTGCCCAGCATATCATTCATCAAGCAAATATAAAACTCTACAAACAAAATTTTAGAACACTTCAGTGTAGCACAACGTAATAAATTTACTACATCGAGCCTCCCATCATCGAGCGGAGCAACAACTCTCGAACACATTGTACGAAAGTAGTAAAAATAGTAGTTCTTTATATAGTCTAGTAGAAGTAGTAGTTCATTTTAGTCTAGTAGAAGTAGTAGTTCTTTACAATGCTAATATATTTTTAAATACATGGGATCTTTCCGTTATTTAGACGGAAGACTGGGTGCATGAAGTGGCTAGACTAATAAAAAATTTTGTGAGAAGTAAATTGTAATACAAGAAAGTGTTTTTACTTTGATAAAACTACACTTTGTTTTGCAAATAAATCTTCATTTTCATGTTTTAACTTCGTTTAATTATTTTTTCATGCTTTATTGTGATATATTCTAACACCCGAGGAAATATTTTTCATTTCAGGGTTGTTGGGGTGTAAAAGGTTAAATCCGGTCATGGTCAAAATAATATGAAAACAAATGAAATTTCCCCCTCCTTGAATTTACAAGTAATTTCCGAGGTTCATCGACACTGAACTGGGAATCTGAACGTCGCATCTTAAACCCTTCTTATGTCTCGCGTTATCGAACGGCATCTGCTGTTCTCATACCCTCAACCCCTCCAGCTTTAATGGGCCTTTATGGCTTTTCTTTTAGTAATTGAATTCATTCTTGTGTTGAAATAAATGGCCCGAAACATAAAATTGCCAGTGTTCTGCGGGGACGCTGCTCAGCGGGTGGTTTTTAAGAAAGAGGGAGGGGCTATTCTCTAATATAACTCCATGCCTTGATTGTCGGGAGATGAATACTATATTTTTTTGGAAAGAGGGGGGCCCATTAACTCAATTTTCTGTGGGTTCATTACGAGAATTGGATTTGTTTTCATGGAGCTGTGTTTTCTTTTTCTCCGGAAATTGAGGTTGGAAATTATTTTCTGGACTATACGTTTCAAGAAACAAGTGTTAAAAATTAATCTTGTATTTATCAGTAGCTGTTCAAATCAGTTTTCTATAGGTTCAATACAAGCATTGGGTTTGTTTTCATGGATGCATTTTTTTCTTTTTCTCCGGAAATTGACATTATAAGTCAATATTTGGAGTTACGTTTCAAGAAACAAGTGTCAGAAATAAACTTGTAACTATCAGTAGCTGTTGAACTCAATTATCCATAGATTTAATACTAGAATTGGGTTTGCTTTCATGAATGCATTTGTTTCTTTTTCACCGGAAATCGAGATTGTAAGTCAATATTTGGACTATACGTTTCAAAAAACAAGTGTTAAAAATTAATCTTGTATTTATCAGTAGCTGTTCAACTCATTTTGCTATAGGTTCAGTATTAGCATTGGGTTTGCTTTCATGGATGCATTTGTTTCTTTTTCTCCAGAAATCGAGATTGTAAGTCAATATTTGAACTATACGTTTCAAGAAACAAGTGTTAGAAATTAATCTTGTATTTATCAGTAGCTGTTCAACTCAGGTTTCGATGGGTTCAATACAAGAATTAAATTTGGTTTCATGGATGCATTTGCTTCTTCTTTCCGGATATCAAGATTGGAAGTCAATATTTGGACTAAACATTTCAAGAAACAAGTGTCAGAAATAAACTTGTAATTATCAGTAGCTGTTGAACTCAGTGTTCCATGTATTCAATACTAGAATTGGGTTTTTCTTTCAATTGAGGAGTTTGTTTCCTTTTCTCTGGAAATCGAGATTGTAAGTCAATATTTGGAGTTTACGTTTCAAGAACCAAGTGTTAAAATTTAAGCTCGTAGTTATTCAGTTTTGTTTGGATTCATTAGAACCTGGTTTTCTTTTATCGATGTGTAGGTTTTCTTTTTTTTGAGTTTGGAAGTCATTATTTAGAGTATACGTTTCAATAAACAAGTGGTAAAAATTAAACCGCTACTTATAAGTACAATGTTAATTCAGTTTTCAATGAGTTCAATATGGAAATAAAATTTTCTTTTGTGGAAGTATTTATTTTCTTTTCTATCCGGAAACTGAGACTGAGAATTACTTGGAGAATACCTTTCAAGAAACTAGGGTTAAAAATTAAGCTTGTAGTCAACCAGTTTTCTTTGCTTTCAGTACGAAAATCGGATTTGTTTTCATGGAAGTTTATGTTTTCTTTTCCTCCGGAAATTGAGATTGGAAGTCATTAGTTAGAGTATACGTTTCAAGAAACAAGTGTTAAAAATCCAGCTTGTATTTTATCAGTAGCTGTTTAAATACCGAGAATGTTGAGTCACGGGTGAGTGAGCGAGCGAGAGAGAGAGATCAAACCGTTTGACCTCTCCAGATAAATGAAGGCCAATTGGGAAGTTGAACGATAAAAGGTATCATCATTAAAAGGAGCTTCATAACGTTAAACTGTCGGCCATAACAAATTGTAAGCCCAAATTCAGCAAACATTCACAAAAACCTTTTTAGGATTAATAAGTGAATAGAGACGCGATATCCGCAGTCACGCGTGCAGTGAAGTTGTATTTTATGTATGGCAGAGACGAAAATGTGTATATTATGTCCACCAGGTGGCGTATCGTCAAAATGTATTTCTTTTTAACCCGTTTTACCCCATTTTAATTTGTTCAAATTTTAGAATATTTATATTTTTTGAGTTATACTAAATTATATTTATTTCTCTATCAGTCTTGGATGCCAGCCATAAACCATGTGTGGTCGGTTGAAGGTGTGAGTTAGTCAGTCAGTCAATTATATTAAATATAAGTAGACTAAATAGGACAAAATTTAGTATTTATTCTATATTTTATAAAGAAAATCTCACCCACCCTTAAAAGAAGAAGGGGAAAAGGATGAACTTAGATAAAGAAGATAAAATTTCCCCCCAAAATACAATTTTTTGGTTGTTTTGCCAATTTGGCAGTACTATAAAATAAGTAAACTCAGATTCAATGGGACCACAACAATTTTTTATCAGTTCTTACAGGGGCATGATGTTATGGATAGCGTTAAAGGGAATATATGATGTTTTATGCATTTCTGCAGCGCCCTCTGAAGTATATAATTGAAATTAATTTTGTAAATTCTTATTCCAATTTTGATTGAAACAATTAGATATATATACGTGTTTTTTACATCGTTTATAAAATTTTTAAAAAGCTTTCAGACCTTTAAGTTTTTTGTAAATACAGAGATAATGAATTATAAGTAAAAAAAACTCGTTTATTTTATTCTCTTTATAATGACTGTGTTAATTTATAATATTGTACGACATTTTTCAAACATTCGATGTGTGATTAATGATATTATTTTAAAGCATGCAACTGTAATTTAAGCCCATTGAAAAAAAAAGCTTAGTTAGGTTTATTTATTTATTTATTTATTGTTGTTGTTTTTACCTTTGAAGATATTAAATTATCTTCATACCATCTACAATTTATCACAGCAGTAATCCGCATTCTTTTAAATAAGTACTTTTTCAAATAAAACCAGAAAGACAATGAACTTGTATTTCGGTAAAAATATATGAGGCAAATTAAGAAAAAAGAAAAGAGATGGGGATAAGATATATCCATTATGTGATGTTAATGTTTTATTGTGTTTGGGGGAAAATAAATTTCTTTAAATAAAAAAAAGACGGGAAGGGAATGAATGGAACGCATTTGAGTAATTATCTGTAAAACGTGAGTTACTGCATTCAAGGGAAGTTACCCAATAAATTACCTCATTATATGAATCGTCTTCTTCAAACCCTTTTCTAATGACGTCACTCACCATGACACACAGTCGAGAATAGGAGAATGGATTAATGAACCTAAGTATCCACTCCTCTTATTTCAATCATTCTTTTCTGTCTTCATATGGCAACATTGAAGTACACCCTATAGTTTCTGAGTCACATGACAGTCATTTCTAAAGAAGCTAGTATGAAATTTTTCTTTCTTGGTTTCTCTTGAAAAGAGCCGCACAAATTCGCCTTTTCATAGAGTGAAGTATATTATCCTATGACTTAACAATTTTATAACGCTTGAATTGAAACCGCCTCCATTTTATAACTGCAGTAGAATCGTAATGTCTTCTGATATGTGAAGTGTTTTCAGGAGAAAAATGTTTTATGACATATTGCTAGCTTAAGTGAAAGACTTTTATAAATTTGTTTACGAAATCGGATATCAAACTGTTTTGCAAGATGAATTTTATATTGTGCTCAATACATTGATTTATCAATAAATAGTTTGCGTACTGCAGTGTTTAAAATTTTATCATATATTATAATTTATTAATAAATAGTTTCATATAAGGAATTTTAAATTTAGATTGTAATCAGTATCACCGCAAGACTGTATCCATATTTTAATTAAAATTATCTAATATACCACACCTTCGCTGTATATTTTCTTTGCTTCAAAAGTTCCATAAATTCAAAAAACGCAATAATTTAATTAGGCGAAAATATGGTCAAATTTTTCAAAAAGTGTTTAAGAGCTTATAATTAAAAAAAAACAAATAAATAAGCATTTTAAGCTAGTTTATAAAGTCAGAAGTACTTAGCGAGGTGCTGCAAAGTCATTACCGTGGATCCAAAAATTTCCGATGTATACTGACTCAGATGGCAGGTCATAACTTGCCAATTTTCCAAAACAATTTATAGATAAATACAAGCCGGGGGATAGCAAATATAATGTACCATGCTTAGCTAAAGTGTGGAGACCAGGTCTTACCTACTGCAATACTGGTTCATGTATATTAATACTAGTGTTTTATTTTTTAATTAGGTAAAAAGCCTGTAAAAACAGACTAAAATATGGCGGAAATAGATAAATAGAAATATATTTATTTATTTTAATTCAATAGAGCAATTTCGCGTAATAACGTCATGAATTACTATAATGCCCCCCCTTTCATTTTCATGTTTACAACAACCAATAGGCAAACAATAAACTGCCCTTCCGTTTGAAACTAAAGCCAGATTTGGCATAAGTTGGATGTGCCCTGCTGCGTGAAATAGCCTTATGGGTGTGTTGTTAAGCTATGCAGTTTGAGAATGTAAAAACCAAATTTTGAAGAAATCTTTTCTTCACTGTTAAAGTTAACTTTAGTTACCGTTATATCTATATACACAATATTGAAAACGAATTATATAGAACACAGCCCAAGGGGGATCGAACCAACGACCTCACGTTATTATCATGACGCGTTAACCAACTGAGTTACGAGACTGCATTGCGTAGTGACGGTCTTGGTTACTACAACGGTAGCAGTAATTTCCTTGTAAAATCGTACTAAAACCACTGTATACAAATACAATCATGCAGTAATCCTGTAATCTTGACTTTTAACCCCTTGCCTGTGGAATATATTTCAGAAAACCGTGTCTAAAATGGAAAAAAAATTCTCTTTAACTTTTGTTATTATCATAAAAATGTTAGAAATAGATTCTTTAAAAAAAAAAATTTTTTTTAAACGAAACAACTGCTATATTCAATATTTTAACACATAGGGAAATGTTAAAGGGTTACAGTAAATTTTCTCAAATTACCTCAAAATAAATCAACTAACATAATTTTCTTGATAAATATAATAAACTATTACAACAATGTTGTAATCTCGATCAACTGCCATGAATTCCACGTCCCTCGGATTCTTTTAAATTTTACAAATCCTTTACATTATCCGAAAAATAGTGACCAATGGCACGAAACTGCCGAACTTTTCGCGGGAAAATATATCTATCTATTGTGAAAATGGCAAATTAGATATTATACATTGGACGAACCGATTTCGGGATTCCCGGAATTGAAATACTATTTTTTCTCTTGCCCGAACTTAGGTCGGGCATTCCAAAATTCAGATATATTTTTCTGCTCCGTTATCTGAATTTTTTTTACAGCTTTTAGTTTTCAATCAAACATTTTTTTTCAATTATGTTGCAATGGCATCGGATCGGTTACCAAATCTATCTTTCTTTTGTACATCTGTTGAAAGCGAGTCATTAAATCCCTTCAAAAATTTTGTTTTAAATGGTACTGTACTGTTTGACTTATAGAAAACGAATTTTGTTTTCAACTTAATAACTAAAAAATATATTTAACTAAAAAATATATATAAAAATTATAACTAAAAAATATATTTATAAATTAATATTTGTGTTGACTCTTAAGCTAGTTTTCTAATTAGGTATTATAAATACTTTTTTAGATACAACAGAAAATATTTTAAAATATTTTTTCTTTTTGTTAAATATTTTCAGGAAATTATATGTGTGTATATATATATATACACACATATAATTTCCTGAAAATATTTTATATATTATATATATATATATATATATATATATATATATGTATATACATATATATATATATATATACATATATATATATATATATATATATATATATATATATATATATATATATATATATATATATATATATATATATATATACATATAGTATATATATATATACATATATATATGTATATACATATAGTATATATATACATATATATATATATATATATATATATATATATATATATATATATATATATATATATATATATATATATATATATATATATATATATATTGTAGTAGATTAACATTCGTTATGAAAAAGCAGTAGAAGTAAAACTAATTAAGGTGCTTTAAGTTATTTAAAAACAAGGAATTTTACATGTATATTTTCAACGATGGTAGACTTAATTATTGTATGATGTCCGGTAAGATAAATAAAGCTTTCTATCTGTCAAAATAATAATTGGAAAAAATCCCCCCTCCACTCTCTTTCCCCCTTTTTTATCTATGTGTGTGTTTAAGAATTTGTTAATTTTTAATTCCCTGAAAATAAATGAAAAATTCGTATTTCAAAACAGCTCTGTGTGAAAAATTAGAAAACCTGTCTGTGCATTAATATCAGGAAATTAGTGTAAGAGATCTAAAGTATCTTAAAAACTATGAAAAAAAAATTATTTTTATATATTGCTCTGCATTGGACGAACCGATTTCGGGCCTCCCGGAATCGAAATACTATTTTTCTCATGCCTGAACTCAGGTCAGGCATTCAGAAAATTGGCGTATTTGCTACGCGCGAACTTAGGGGTTAAAATCATGTTTTCATGCTATCGAAGGATAGAGTCGGCATGTTAAATTTCACTTTTTGACAAAAGCTGCTTTGGAATTTTTTTTTCTTTGACTTCGGTTTTCCGTAATATAATTTATTAAAACTCCCCGCATTTTTCCTAACTGCGACTCTCTTATCTCCGTTCATTCGGCCTGCGACACATGAATGGTGGATGCTGAGAGATACGGGAGGGAAGGAGGGGGTGGTAGTCCAGGCTGAAGTTCGTCTGCCGAAAAGCGCTTCTCACGAAGTCGCTGGCGAAGGTCAATTGCACTTTTCTTTCTTTTTTTTTTTAATCTTTTTTATCGTCGACTCTAGATAGAGAGGGTGAGGGAGAGAGAGAGAGAAAGCAAGAGCGAAAATAAAGAAGAGAGTACACTGTTGCTAAAAAAAGGCAGTGGAGGCGCGCACGTGCAGTGTTCCGGTCGGAAGTTTCGGGGTCGTGACATCATCCCCCCTTTTGTCACGTGACGCGACGTCGGAATGCAGTGACGTCACTGGATTACGACATCTCATATTCGCACGTTCTCTTCCCGAGTCGCTTTCATTAATTTTTTTTATTCCTTCCACCCATCCACTTACTCTATGTTTCCCTTTACAACGAAACATGCTTTTATCGGGCATTTGTTTTTTATTTTCTTGATTTTGTACCGAGCCGCTCATTTTTTGATAAAAGCCGCTTCTAAAGCGTCGTTAAACTGTGCCTGCGGTTAATAAACAAGTCTGTAATCGCCGGCACCGCTGATATTATGCGCCGAATGTGTGAGAAATAAATCTTTCCATATTTTGTGTGCGTGGGAGAATATTCTGGCTGACCTGCGTTCGACCTTGCACAGTTTCTTACATTTTGCACCAACTCTTACATCGATGCAACATTTTCAGATGCTAAGAATTTTATTCTTTTATTCTTTGCACTAGCATTCATTTGCATTATTGTATTCTTTTACTTTCTGACGCCTGTGTTAAGAGTAAATTATAAATTAAAAACCTAATTCTAAGACAAGGCAACACTAATATGCTAAGAATTTCAAGCTTACGTTTTGCATTGTTTGTATCTTGTTCTATATTTAAATCTACATTCGGAGTAAATGGTAATTTTAGCACTCTTTACATCAATTTCAGATGAAGGAATTCCATTCTTACATAGCATACACTGATTGCTCCTATCTTATCTACTGGAAATTGTATGTAAGGTAAATTATAATTTTAGCATCCAATTGTGAAGCTGTGCAACGCTTTTAGTCTCTAAAACTTTCATTCTTGCATTTTACACTGCCTTTACCATTTTAGAACTCACTTTTGTAGCATTGCATCCAATTCAGATGGCTGGAATTTCATTCCTACTTAACATATACTACTGGTATATTTATCATTCCATACTGAAACCTGTATTCAAGGTAAATGGTAATTTTAACATCCACTTTTAAAGCAAAGCAATGCTCTCACGCGCTAGAATTTTCAGTCTTGCATACGTTACAATATCTGTATCCTTATCATAATGTCTTATACAGAACAAAATGTATAATATACGTTGCAAATATGTACATATACGCATTTGCAACGCATATGATATATTGTGTGCTGTATTGGGTACTGGAACCTGCATTTGAGGTAAATGATAATTTTAGCAGTAACTTTTGAAGCATTGCATCACTTTCAGACGGGAGGAATTTCTCCCTGCATCTCTTGCACTGCTAGTACCCAATTTTAAAGCAATACAACACTTTCAGACACAAGAAATTCCATCCTTGCATACCTTACACTGCCTGGATCTTTCTCATCCTATTTTATAAAAAACACAAAGTATCATGTTTAGTACTGGAACCTGCGTTTGAGGTAAATGATAATTTTAGCAGTAACTTTTGAAGCATTGCATCACATACAGACAGCATGAATTTCTTCCTGCATCAAGCAATGCACCGCTAACAGACACTAGAAATTTCATCCCTGCATACCTTACACAAGCTGGATTTTTCTCATCCTGTTCCATACAAAACAAAAAGTATCAGATAGTTTGCAAAGACGTATCATTTACAGTGATGCATGTTTGCGTCGTATATGATATATTGTATGCTTTCTGGAGTATTGGTATCTGCAATTGGGGTAAATGACAATTTTAGCACGATTTGAAGCACTACATCACTTTCCGACGGCAGCAATTTCATTCCTGCACCCCTACACTGCTTGTAGTACCCCATTTTGAAGCCACGCTTTCAGGCCTTAGAAATTTCATTCCTACATATCTGTACCCATTTCATCCCATACTGGAACCTACATCCGGGTAAAATATCAATTTTAACTTTTGAATTATTGCAACGCTTTCACACGGCAGGAATATCACCCTTGCACTTCATACACTGCTTGTACCCTTAACTTAACCCTCATAAATCAATTTCGAATGTCTACAAATATCCATTTCAACAGTGGAACTAGGAAGTTTCAGCTATCGTCGCTCTAGAAATTCCATCAACCGAGACACTGATACCAGGTCTTAACACAATATTCAACATTAGATATCATTTGTCGATTTTCTCCTAATTAAGCAGTAATGTGGAAGATCCTTTGAAGAGCTCATTTTCGTATGCGTAGGGATAAATAACTCCCCTGAAATATTTATGTACCGTTGAACTCTCAGGCAAAAACATATTAAATTTTCAAAAGATTATGTGTGTGTATATTGAGGAGGAAGAGGAATAAGCTGGCAACGTATTCATTAATTAAAATGATACCGTAAAGAAGCGGAACAATAGTTCTTAGTTACGGTTATGGTTATGTTTAATGACGAATTTCCAACAATAACAATCTTCCATTAACAACTTGTTGTGATCCGCTTACGAGGGAATCGGACGAGCGTGCTTGTTTTCTCGCTAACGAGGCTCTCTATTCGTGGGAAAAAAAAATCCTATTATGTTGGTCTTAAAATTAATATCTATGTTTATTATCTTGCAATATTTCCTAATGGTTTGTTAAATCATAGTATATATTTCGGGTATTTAAAAGTTGCTTTTACAGAAAAAAACCATTTAAGTACCCTATCAAAATTATTCTAACTTTTTCTGTATAAAATCGACTTTCAATTTAGAGGATTTTCTTTGTTTGCTAATAACGAAACTCGACATCATACTTTACTATAAAAAACGTCAAACTTTTTACTTCCTTGCTACAATGTATACTCGTTTTTTGTACAAAAAAATATTGAAAAAAAAATCGAATGGCTTCAATTTCTGTTTCCCATTTTTTATGGCAATGATAGGCCGACACATTTATATGCAGGCTAAGAAAATGAATTAATTTTGGTGGACAAATGTAATGTGTTTATGTGTGTGTGCGTCAGGTTTGGAATTTTAAAGTTAGAAACTAACATATTAATAAAAATTGGGAGAACTCTTTGTGAAGCGGACGAATATTGGGGTAAAACAACACTATTTGAAAACAAGTGCTAAGTTCCAGAAAAGAACATTAATCTCTTTTGAGCTGGTGACTAGGATTGAATTTCATGTTGAAAACAAATGGCTAATGTTGCTATGATATTCGGATAAAACTTAAGCGCTTGGAATAGATGTTTTCTTAATTTTCTTTTCAGGATTTGAGCCTGACAAATATAAGTAAAAGTAAACCAGATCGGAAAACTAATGTAGTTAATTATATAAAACCCTTGGTAGTTAATTATATAGTTAATTATATTAACGGCCCCCATTAAGGCCCTAGAATATTCTCAGGGGTTTTTAAATCTTAAGTCAAGGGCGAAAAACCCCTCGCCCCTTTGCTTTCCCCTTTTTAACCCCTAACCTAAATTAACTTCTACTTTTATCTCATTTTTGTTGGTAACAAGTGTGCCTAAATACTTAAACTGGGTGACTCCTTCAAAAGTATAATTCCCAATTCTGAGTGACTGCACTAGAGCTTACTATCATAAATTTTGTGTTTTCTCCATTTACTGATAAACCCATATCTTTGGCAGCATTAGGAAGTGACTTAGGACCTATTTTTTTATCGCTGATTAGACATAAACATAAATGCCAAACGGTATAAAGCAGTGTAAAAATGTTGATAATAGTTAAGGTGACAAAAAATTTTGTATGGAATGATACAAGTAAAATGATACATTATCTTAATAAATGTTTCACCACATCCTGTGTTGTACTGTCGCAAGTTGTTTGAAAGACTCGTTTTCACAACGCTTTACTGTTCCTTATTGTTACACTTCTGGCGTACTAGTTACTATTATTTATTCTATGAAAATGGCTATGGAAAAGTTGGAAAATGCATTAACAGTTTTTCTTTTAAATTTCTGTGGTGCTTAAAACTTTCTCGAAGAACGCCTGGAGAGATGTTGCAGAAACTTAGATCTCGGTGGAACACATTTTGAGAGGTGTTAGATCACCCTAGAGTCTGAGTGAGTTTCCTTTCACGGAATGACTATAATGAAACTTCCTTGACCAGCCAGTCCACTCAATTAAAAAAAAATATAGGTTCGAAGTTCATAGTTGCTAATATAACCAGTTTTCCTATCTCATCCACCGTTAATGTCGCTGTAAAAAGAAAAATTTGGAATCTCTTATCTCTCCATTTCGCTAACAAGTAATTTATATGTTTCCAGCCCTTTTTTTTTATTTCGTGAACTTGGAAATAAAGAAAGGTATAAAAACAACAAGTTAAAAGATTTTACTGGTAAGGAAACAAAAGCGATTTAGGTTCTTTTCATCACAATAAAGTGGAATCGAAATTGATGAAAATAATTGATATGTGTTTACGTAAATTTCAAATACATGAGTACATTATATATGTATGTTTAGCTTTCTGAAACAAACAAAATTTTTGGGAATTTTTGTCATGGTAAGCATTCTTAAAACCATGATTTTCTTTTGATACACTTTAATGGTTTCTAATATAAATGTTTTTTTCTTTTATCTTCTCCGCTGTTAATGTCAAAAAAATTTGTTGGCTGTAAAAAAATTTGGGGATCCCGTATGTTTTCATCTCTCTTCTCCATCTTCAATGGCCAGACAGCCCAGGATGGGCCTTTGCCTTCCTCAGAATCAAATTCCAGGCTCTTCTGTCCCTGGCCATAGGCATCCAGTTAGTGATTTTTAAAAGTCTCACGTCCGATTCCAAGCAGTCTAGCCACCTAAGTTTAGGTCTCCCTCTTTTTCGGGTGCCTAATGGTCTGGCCGAGAAGATCTTTTTTGTTACAAGATCTTCATCCATTCTGCACAGGTGTCCTGCCCCTTTAATTCTCTGAATCCTTATATATTGTACTATATCTAGATCTTTGAAAGATTCAGAGTTAGTTCTTCTTCTCCAGATATTATTATGTTTTATGCCACCAAAAATACTTCTCAAAATTTTTCTTTCGAAAACAGAAATGATATTTTTTACTTTTTCGCAAACAATTAATTAATATAAGTTTTCCGCCTATTTATTATTTTTGACGTGAATTTAAAAATAAGCAAAAGAGTAAAAATAGCAAGTTGGAGATTTTACTGGTGGGAAAACCACTGAGATTGAGCACTAAAATTGAGATTGTTTATTTCACAATGAAATGGAGTCAAAATTGAGAAAAATAATTGATATGCGTTTAGGTTAAATTTCATATACATTACATACATATTTATAGCCTTCCGAAACAATTTTTGGGTACAGACCAAATTTTTGGGAGTGTTTCCGTGGCAAGCATTCTCAAAACTATGACTTTCTTCTGATTAATTTTAATGGTTTCTAATAAAAACCAGTTTTCCTATCTCATCCACCGTTAATGTCGCGGTGAAAAGAAAAATTTGGGATCCCTTATCTCTTACAGTTCGCTTGCGAGCAATTTATATAAGTTACCCGTCTCTTTTTTTGTGACACTGGGCTGTGAGCGCTTTCGCTGTTCCAATTTTACAAAATAGATTTATCACGGCGAGTGCCGAAAATGTGCTGATTCTGCATTAATTATTAATGAGTGATAGTAAAAGGGGTGAAGGAACGGGTCATTTATCTACGGAGGCGGGGAGAAAATTGACTGACTGATTGATTGCGCAAGTGCGGTTTTCCATCTCACCTGCAGGCCAGGAATTCGCGTATTCCAAATTCTTTCTGCGGAACTTGCCTCCATAGTCCGAAAGTCATTTCAGTTAGACGCTGCTGTAACGCGAAATGGGGAAACGTGTAACTGTTACGGGAAACTGTCGGTTTAGAATTATTAATGATGCCTGTATCGTACATACGCCAGTGTTTTTTTTTTTTCCTCAATTAGTTGAAGCGTCAATTTTACTACATTCTTCTTTTCACTGCTCAATCTTTCTACATTTTTATGTGTGTGTGCATCTAAACTTTTCAATATTACGCCCCGTTAGATTGTTATAAGTATAACTTATAAGTTCCTTCATTTCCCTTCAATTGGTGAAAAAGCATCCTTTCATCTTATTCGTTATTGATTTACTAATTTTTAGAGTTTTTTCTGTTAATGATCCAATATTATTTGTTGTAACCTCTAAGAGCTGCGATCTAGTCATCTAAAACTTTTCAATATTATGCCTCGCTAGAATGTTATATGTATAACAGAGGCTTATAAATTCCCCCATTTCCTTCCAATTGGTGCTAAAAACATCATTTCATCTTATTCTTTGTTGATTTACTAATTTTTAGAGTTTTTTCTTTTAAGGATCCAATATTATCCGTTATAAACTGTAAGAACTGCGATCTGGTCATCTAAAACGTTTCAATATTATGCCTCTTTAGAATGTTATATGTATAACAGATGGTTATAAAGTCCTCTTTTTCCCTCCAATTGGTTCAAAAAACATCATTTCATC
>CM063509.1:13318105-13340605 GCA_032207245.1 Pardosa pseudoannulata | reverse complement strand
AAAGTTGGGCAATAAACATTACGAGAGACGGCGGATAATAAAATGGAACATGAGTCTTCATAAATATTTGGTTAGTCATTCTGCTCGGGGAGGAAGTGTCTTTGGCCTTCGGTTCTGTAACTGGAAACTCAAATTCTCTATTAATTTATTTTACGGGCTTTTGTCTTCCCTATTTTTAGCGCACTTCTCTACCACTTTGGGTATTTCAATTACGTTTGCACCGAGTTTTAACCTTAAGGATCGAGTTTCGAGAGCAGTTTTGCTAAATTATAGGGTCTTTTTGCTTCTCCTGTAAGTCGAAGCAACAGTTAAAAGATTGTGGAAATTTCTTAACCGTTTGAGTAATAATGATTGAGTAAAATAAAAAGTCGAAAACAGTTTAGTTGCGCCTTAGTGCTTGTCACTATTTGATTTTTTTTATATGATTTCAATTTATTAGGTTGGGGAAAAGAAATCCATTATTTTTGCGTGAAATTAATGACTTTATTTAACATGTTTCGGATTGTCCGATTTGTGTCAAATATTCACCGTTTTGTCGTATAATTTGTTGCCATTTTAGAGGTAGATTCATAATGCCTCTCTCATAGAAGTCTTGTTCTTATTGGCGAAAAATTCTAGTAATCGATTTTCACAATCTTCTCTTGATCCCAATTTCTCATTACTCAGGAAGTTTTGCAATGCGAGAAAAAGGTGGTAATCACTTGGTGCCAGGTACGGACTACATGGTGGATGCATTAAAACTTCCCAACCAAGCTCCCTGAATTTCTGGCGAGTCACTGCAGACGTGTGTGGCCTCGCGTTGTCCTGATGGAACACAACACCTCTTCTGTTGGCCAATTCTGGCCATTTACACTTCG
Organism: Pardosa pseudoannulata; assembly: GCA_032207245.1. Lineage (NCBI taxonomy): Eukaryota > Metazoa > Arthropoda > Arachnida > Araneae > Lycosidae > Pardosa > Pardosa pseudoannulata. The sequence goes on along the minus strand of CM063509.1, from coordinate 13,339,748 downwards.
ACAATTACTTTGATTATTTCTGTGATTTTATCGACATTTTCGACGACGGGCCTGCCTGTGCGAGGTGCATCTTTAAACATCAAAAATGCCTGAACGGAATCGACAAAACCATATTGGCATGTAATTAGCTGTTATAGTATCGGCACCATAAACACCATTCCCAATTTCAGCCACCTGGCTTGCATTTTTGCCTTTATCAAAGAAAAACTGTAAAATAGACCGAATTTTCCCTTTGTTGACTTCCATTTTTGACTCCCTGTAACTCACAAGTGAATGGACCAAACAAAAAGCAGTAAAAACATTTGTTTAGTATAAAATGTCACCTTCAAAACGAGCGTAAATTTCAAATTGTTTGATCGATACTTTACGAAATATCGATCACTACAACCATCTTCCGAAAAAAATAATGGATTTCCTTTTCCCCAACCTAATATAACAAGTAACAACTGACAAAATGTATTACTTGGATTACTAGTGTAAATAAAAGCAGTCCTACCCGTATTGTTTTCTTTCCAATGAAGCTGGTAATAGACTGATATCTTTATATCAATCACTGTTGTGAAGCTGTTACTCGTTTCAACTGGGATAGCACGAGTAGCATAAGAAATGCTACGGACACAAGTAACACTACCCCAGCTGGGTCCTCACAATTTAGAAGCACAACTAAGGAGAAGGTAACCCAAGGCTTGCTTTACCACCTACAGATATACTATTTGAATTTGGAGGGCACTGTGACCACGGACCACCATTCCAGCCACCATTAAAGACCATTAATGAGCCCCAGTCACCATTAATGAAGAGGAATTATGGTAGTCCATAGACCACCAGTGGTCCTTGAAAAAATTTTAATGGTCTGCAGAAAAAACGGGTAATTATTTACCATAAGCTGCAACACAACTAATGAAGTGTTTCATTAACATTCAAATTAAAAAATGAAAACTAATTGAACGTAGGATAAATTATAATTTTTATTACTTTTTAGTCTTAAATAGTATTATTAGGGTACTATTATTATTTATTAGCGAAATAAATAGTACTTACGATTGAATTCCAAACTACCTCATTGATCTATCTTGCAACTTCAGTCTCAAATCTATATTGCCTAACGAGGGTCGATTCGTTAGGGTGCCGGCCTTCGGTACCGGAGTTCGTGGGTTCGAATCCCACAGTGGCATGGATGTTCGTAGCCATTCGAAATCGGCCTTAAGCTGTAGGTTTCGGTCTTATTCACCCTCGTGTTGAAAGACAGTAGACCGTACCAAACTTAAACAATTTATAAGTGTTGTTTCTATATACATTTATATGGGTTTATAAGTGAAAAAATCATATTACTGACTTTTCCAAATAAAGCAAGTTTAATCACGTATATTTCAAATGAAGAATAGACTTCTTGTATACTCTCTGTTGTGAGTTGAAAATGTCATAAACATAGAAAACCTAAAAGTCCATCTTATGTCTTTCAAAAGCAGAGAAACAATTTAACAGGTGGTGTCTTTCCGAAACCACTATCCGTTAAAGGGTTAAGCATAATTTATTTTCACCCTTGTGGTGCTCGTTATAAAACGAAAGGCGCACCTCTTTGCCCTAAAACGATCAGCCTCCGACTTAACCATGCTTGGTTTCACTAAGTGCCATTAGTCAACAACAACGACAATTTTAAATTCATATAATTGCTGGTAAAAAAATAAAAACTGTATATGTAGTGGTCCTTGAAGTTCTAAAGTTTGCCGATCGCTGTTCTAGATGATATCGAGATAATGAAAGTAACACAAAAAAAACTCCAACTTTTTCTCTTTTTACCGGAGTCATGACGCGGACATTTGTCGCTTCTCTGAAATGAACCGATAGCGATCCGCAACACCTGAATTCAAAGACTTCCTCGGAAAATTGGACATCTCTTCTTTTTTTATTTCCGTTAAGATGTAGGATCGAGTCTCGGCAGGTGCTATGCACACCGAGAGCAGCTGACTCCACGGAACTGTTCGGCGGGGTAGCAGGTGCGTTCAATGACATCACGGTGAATCACGGTGAATCTTCTTGCACGGTCTGGCGGCCCGCGTTTATTCTATCTTTCATGTCCCTTCCCCACGTCCACGTATTTTGTGAACTGATCGTTAAAGGATGTTTAGATTAATTAAAACTGGAATAAGTCACGAAAAACACATTTTTTTTTCGGTGGAAACTCTTCAAATTCGTGTAGGCTTTGTTTTTTTTATTTTATTCTATTTCTCAACCCTTTGTATCCCAACAATCCCGAATTCAAACAAAAAAAAAAATTTGTTAAAAGAATTTAAAACATAACGATAAAAATATTGGCAACAGTTAGAAACGTAAGAATTTAAGTATGTTTTCCTCCAAAGTTAGAATCCATCATATCAAGCACGTAAAAATTTTTAAAAGAACTTTAAACATAAAGATAAAAAGTTATTGGCAGAAATAGTGTGTGTATAAATATATATATGTATGTATATATATATATATATATATATACATATATATATATATATGTGTGTGTGTGTGTGTGTGTGTGTGTGTGTGTGTGTGTACATATGAAATAACTTAATGTAACGTCTACATAATTTAAAAGTACTGTAGAATAATGTAGCCGAGTCGACTGATGCAGACTTACAAAAACATCTTTTATTTAGAACACCAGATAACACAGATAAGGAAAAAGAACACAAAACAGAAAATATTTGATGATGTATTACATCGCCTTCTCAAAGAAAAGCCTCGAAATCTGTATGCTAGGCCTTTTTATTAACTGCTGGAAGGGGTGTGGCTCCAGGAATAATGTCATTCCGGTTACCAATCACTTTACTTTTAATTATTTATAGTTTATTCTAGAAGGTAGTACGTCACAATGCGCCGGGAAATATTAGTTAACGGGGCAGCGATTCTAAATTTAAGGTGCCAGGAAATGAGCCCTCTCCACCATATTTAAGAAAAGTGTGTTTTAGAATTTTATTATTACATATATATATATATATATATATATATATATATATATATATATATATATATATATATATATATATATATATATAATAAGAATTCGAGAATTATATATATATATATATATATATACAAAAAATTCTCGATGGGTGGTTGCAGTCATGGCCATAAAAATGACACCGTTTTAGCTAACGACCTTTATTAAGATAACGTTGGAGGACGGGTTTCCACTTCATCATAGGGACAGGACAAACTGAGGGGTCAGCTAGCATGAAGTTATATGTACAAAACCCTTAACACCTGGGTCAACATCTGTGGGAAAATCTCTAGAAAAATCTCTGCCTCCGACAGAATGCATCTCCTTTTTGTTAGAAAATTTTCTAAATTATCCGCTAGGGTCATGTAGAGTTATAATTGGACAGACCCCTTCTCTGACGGCTTAAACTGTAGCCCTAGTGGTCCATTTAGGTTAGGGGTTAAAAAGGGGAATGCAAAAGGACGCGGGAATTTTTAATCCTTGACTTCAGATTTGAAAACCCCCGAGAATTTTCCTTACATATATGTATGTGTGTGTGTACAAACATAATGCAGCCCGCACAGTCTTTTTGTTGGATAGAGACTTACAACATTGCTATCAGTAGTTCTTCGAGAATTTTGCTAATGAATTTTCCTGCCGAATAAAGCCACTTTTTCATTCTTTCTGTGGAACATATTTTAAATGGCTCTAGCTTTGCACAGCTTCCGGCCTTTTATTAAATGCTACTTATTAAAACATTGAATCTCTCTATAAGAGTGGTGGTGGCCCTAATTTGCACTTTTCTGACACATATGAAAAGCGGCGAGGAGAGGTCCTTTTTCAATGAGTCAAATGTGATCTAGATTGGCGAGATCGATCCATGTTGGCGCCTAGTTTCTTAACACGCGAACACGCAATTTAGTTTTCTATCGTTGCACATTTCTTCTTTTCAAACTGTTTATAGGTAAGCGCTTGAACTCTGCGATTTCTGTTAGCATTGCTCCTCTGTTTACTGCTCAGGATTCGTGCATTCGTGTATTTTAGAGTCTTTGAAATGCTTTACATATTCCTTTGATTTATTTTACGTCTTTAGAAATGTTTGAAGCAATAAAGTATATTACAGTGTGTGGGATGTTTAAGGAGACATGTACCTTATGAAGCTTAAAATTGTCTTTATAACAGTTTTTTTTTATTTATCATAAAATAAGTCAGAAAAGTGCAAATGAGTTCTACCAAAGAGATTCAATAAAGAGATTCAATGTTTAATAGCAGTGGTTAATAGCATTGTTTAATAGCATGTTTAGTAATATTTATAAGGGGTCTAACCAATTATAACTCTACATTGCCCTAGCGGACGATTCAGGAAATTTCCAAACAAAAAGGAGATGCACACTATCGGAAGCTGATTTTCCTAGAGATTTTCCCACAGATTTTGATTAAGATGTTGACCCAGGTGTTAAGGGCCTTTTCCTTATAACTTCATGCTAGCTGACCCCTGTGTTTGCCCTGTCCCTATAATGAAGTTGGAACCCGTCCACCAACGTTATCTTAATAAAAGTCTTTGACTAAAACGGTCTCATTTTTATGGGCCATGACTGCAACCACCCATTGTGAAGTTCGTATTATTACACACACACATACACACACACACACACACACACACACACATATATATATATATATATATATATATATATATATATATATATATTAAATGACCCGACAGGCGTAGTCCTTTTTCAAAGCTGTAAATCCAAAAATTGTAAAATGTTTATAAATATATTATAAATTGGACCGTTTGGATGGAAATGTAAGAAAAAAAATTATTTTAAAAGTACTTGAAGCCACCACGCGTACAGTTAATACAAAAGTAATTTGATTAAATTAAAGTACCCATATCGGTTGTACTGAGATTCGATCCTGGGACTTCTTGTACTGTATCCCGTTGTGCTGACCACGTCACCACGGATACGTTGGCAGCGACATTAACATAATCTCAATAAGCACGAATTCTGGATTTTTAATTAAAAAGCATTTTCTATCGCATCAAAAATTGTGAACCCAAACAATTGTCGAATCAAGTTAATTACATAGACAAAATTTCATCCAAAATCAGTCCAGCCGTTTGGGAGGAGTTCCAGTACAAACACACGGACAGAACAATTTTATATATAAAGATATCCGCATGATACCTTCTGAAATGTGAATATTAGAAACTAAATTTTTATGTTACATTAAAATAAAACATCTGTTTTATTCAGTAAAAATTTAAAGTTATTTGACATTTAAAAATTATAAAACATCAAAAACTCTTAAGAAATTAAAAACTAAAATAAAAGTAATCATATATCATGATATCGAATAACATATATTTACTAGTATTAATATAACTGTGATTGACAGAATAAAAATGATAATTAGTTTCTGTTTGATATAGAAAATCAGTTTCGAATTTACAAATTTCAAAAGTAGTTTATCTAATAAGTAAATTTCTATTTTTGCACTTATCTTCTTATTTCTATCTTATCTTATTTCTATTTTTTTCACTTTTTTCACTTCTTTTATGTATTTTTTATGTATATATTTTAGGAATTTTTTAAGATGTATTGCTTCATAAAACAGAATTCTTTTTTTTTTTTTAAAGTTCAGCGTTTTTAAATGGTTTAATAAGAATATTATTCTAAACAGAGCAGAATATTTTATGTTTTATGAAATCAGAAATAGGCTGCTTTAATGTAAATTTTTATCTGGAAAGGTACTGTCTCCTTAACCCTATCTTTTGAGAGTCTATTGGGACATGTGTGTCACCCATGCAATCAAATTTTTTTAAGACTACTAGATTTTATGTGTCGCACCTACTAGCTCGTATATGCCCTGGTTCTTAGCATAAGAAGTACATACCCTAGATTTATAAAATTATCACTTCTTTACATGAGTATCCATATTTATTTACTTAAAAATATGGCCTCAGATACAACATAAGTAAACGAAAATAAACCAGTCTCTAAAGGGTTAACTATTTCTTGCCTCTCCTCCCCAAAAAATCCTTTAGTTAATATTCATAATTAATAGACAATAAAATATAATAATAATTATATATATGCAAGGAAAATTCTCAGGGGTTTTCAAAACTTAAATCAAGGGTAAAAATTCCCGCGACATTTTCCATTCCCCTTTTTAACCCCTAACCTAAATTGACCACTGGGGCTACAGGTTACGCCCTCAGAGAAGGGACCTGGCCAATTATAAACCTACATGGCCGTAGCAGACCATTTAGGAAATTTCCAAATAAAAAGGAGATACACGCTAGCGGAGACAGATTTTTCTAGAGATATTTTCCCACAGATGTTGACCCAGGTGTTAAGTGTCTTGTACATAGAACTTCATGACCTTCAGTTTGTCCCTATGATGAAGTGGGAACCCGTCCTTCAAAGTTATCTTAATAAAGGTCTTTAGCTGAAACGGTATCATTTTTATGGCCATGACTGCAAACCGCCATCGAGAAGTCAGTCTCATTACATATATAATAATAATTAATAGACAAACTTTCGCGGTACAATATCTGAATAAGCTACCGGTGACATACAGTCAGTAATTCTGTAGTTTAAGCAATGTGTACTCGCTACATGACTACAATAATTTCTCTAGAATTAATAATTTTTTCGACTGCCCTCATAAAACTTTATTCTTATATCCTTTGAATTTCGTTATGGCTGGGTCTTGCTTTACAAAATAATATACCTATTTGTTAAATAGAAAAAAAATGTTTTTGATGACCCAAAACATTGTAAACTGTATGAGTAATCTAAATTTTAAGATCTGGTCTTCGTAAATTGGACTCAGAAGATCTGAAAAAGTATATATTCGAGAAGATTCAACATTTTAAAATGTAGATCTCACAATAACAAATATTGGTATAAACAAAAATCAAACAGAAAAAAAATCTTTGCCTGACAATTACGCCCACAAAGTTCTCGTTGAAATGTTGCATACATTTTTATTCCATTAAAAATATTTTCCTATTTTTTCTTCTTGTAATAAACTAATTAACAAATCTAGTTCACTAATTTAACTCATGGTTCCCAGCGAACTGTAAAGTCAGAAAAAGTTAAGGAACTGTTAAATAATCAGGAAAAGTCAGAAAATTTACAAATATTTATCAAAAGTCAAGAAAGTTTTACAATTTTTTCTAAAAGTCAGAGAAAAGTCCAAAATAAAATTTAAAAAATAGTTTAGAAAGTCAAATTTTTTATATTATTTCCAATAGAAAATGGACTTAATTCCATGAAAAAACATCGTAAAGGTTTAAAATTCAAACCTTTTAAATTATTTGTTAAAAATAAAGGTTTGATTTGTGTAAAAGTTTCAGCATATTTTGTTACCTCTTTCAATTAGCGTTTAGTAAAAATTTACTGTCTCAGTAGCTTAAGTTTGTTTTGATAAGGTTACTGGTAAAACAAGTTCAGATTTCATTTGCCGAAAAACAGCAAGTCTCTCGTATGCGCCACACAAAATGAAAGCGCAATCAATGTATCTCTTTTTTGAGGGAAAAAAAAAACTCTTTACCTAATGGCTCCACATTAACAGAAATTGAAGCTAAAAACGCTGAGTGTACGCGATATATTCCGCTTACTTTCACGAACAAGTAAAAAAAATAAATAAATAAAAATTGCGCGCACAACCTGGGATTCGAAAAACATCTCTATCGATTAATTTTGGCGCCTGTCCGGCACTCACGCGAGCACGCGTGCGCTCCCCCCTCTCCCGTTTCTCTCCCGTATCACGCGATACAAGTTTCCCCAAATGGGACTGTCCCTGGCCAAATTCGCCATAAAGAGTTATTTATTGTCGAGATGTGTGTTGTATCTTTTATTTTTAATCGCCGGCGTTTGCACGACTGTCAGGTCGGAAGGAAGTTCAGTGCTTTTGGTAGTGGAATGGGGAGAGGGAAATAAAAAAAAATAAATAAAAAAGAGCTTTCAAGGCTGGAAACTTTAAGGTATTTGGCGACGTCAGGGACTAATGAATCGCTGTAGACGGCTGTTAGGTCTAAATGTGGGTTGAAAAAAAATTTTGTATATTAGCGGGATTATTGTTAAACGAAATTCTTTCAGAAAACATATGACAATAATCGGTGGGATATTTTATCTTGGAAAGAAGATCAAAATACGAAATGAATTCACATGATTTAAAAAATATAGTTCATATTTTTTTATAATATAATTTGTACCTTTGTTGAGATGAGAAAAAGGTAATAAAAATAAATCAAAATAAATAAATAAAGTTTGGAAGTTTGGAAACTTTAAGATATTCATTGACGCCAGGGTCTAATGAATCGTAGTATACGGTTGTTAGGACTGCATGTGAGTTGAAAAGGAATTTTTATATTTGCGGGACTATTGTTAAACAAAATTCTTTCAGAACACATATATACCAATAATCTCTTCGATATTCTAGATTTGAAAGGAGATCAAAATACAAAATGAATTCACATGATTTCAAAAATATTGTTTATATTATTTTTTTTATAATATAGTTTGTACCTTCGAAGAGATTTTAGAGCTTTGGTGGGGGGGGGGAAGAAGGTAATAAAAATAAAGTAAAATAAATAAATAAAGTTTTGAAGTTTGGAAACTTTAAGGTATACAATAATGCCAAGGACTAATGAATCGTAGTAGATGGCTGTTAGGTCTAAATATTCAATGACGCCAGGGACAAATGAATCTTAGTAGACAGCTGTTAGGACTAAATGTGGGTTGAAAAGGAATTTCTATATTTGCGGGACTATTGTTAAACGAAATCTGTCAGAACACATATATAACAATAATCCGTTCGATATTTTATATTTGAAAGGAGATCAAATTACGAAATAAATTGGCATGATTTCAAAAATATATTTATTTATTACATTTACAACATTATTTGCATTTATTGCATTATTTACATGTTTTTTATAATATGGTTTGTACCTTCAAACAAATTTTAAAGCTTTGATGGGAGGGAAAGAAGGTAATAAAAATAAAGTAAAATAAATAAATAAAGTTTAGAAGTTTGGGAACTTTAAGGTATTCAATGACGCCAAGGACTAATGAATCGTAGCAGACGGCTGTCAGGACTGAATGTGGGTTGAAAATGAATTTTTATATTTTGCAGGACTATTGTTAAACGAAATTCTTTCAGAACACATATGACAACTATCGGTTGCATATTTTCTATTTGAAAGGGAGGTCAAAATACGAAATGAATTCACATGATTTCAAAAATATAATTCATAATCTTTTTTAAATATAATTTGTACCATCGGAGGGATTTTAGAGCTTTGGTGGGAGGGGAAGGAGATAATAAAAATAAAGTAAAATTTTGAAGTCTGGAAGCTTTAAGGTATTCAATGACGCCAGGGACTAATGAATCGTAGTAGACAGCTGTTAGTACTAAATGGGGGTTGAAAAATAATTTTTACATTTGTGGGACTATTGTTAAACGAAATTCTTTCAGAACCCATATATGACAGCTATCGGTTGGATATTTTCTATTTGAAAGGGAGGTCATAGTTTGAGATAAATGCTATAAATCTATAAATAATTTGGTTCTATCTCTAAATAGAAATGAAACACATTTAAAACTTTGTTATCACTGCATCTAATAACCGAACGATGGCCGAATGGTTATTGTGCTGGCCTTCGGAACCGGAGCTCGTGGGTTCGAATCCCATTATGGCATGGATGTTTCGTAGCCTTTCGGAATCGGCTTTAAGCAATAGGTCCCGGTCTCATTAGCCCTCGTGTTGCAAAAAGTAGACCGTAGCACTCCAAAACAAACGGCATCTAATAAATTCAGATATGTATGTATACAAGGCCGAGGCTAGTAGATGTGCTGTGCGTGCATGCTCACTAGCGCCCGAAAATCTAGGGAGGCCAATAGAATATCTACCAAATATACACTAGATGGTAGAGGACGGCCCAATACTACCTTCTTCCATGCAGACGACTTTAGCCCAGATCTCGACCCTGTATGAATGTATATGTGTGTGTGTGTATATATATATATATATATATATATATATATACACACACACACACACACACACACACACTAATATTTAAAGTATTTATTTTATTGAACAATTTATTTTGAAAATATACTGAAACGCTGCAAAAACTTTTTCCATTATTTTATATTAAGATATTAGAAATCGAAATCAAAGACACGTATACACTGCAGTGTAGAAGCTTTAAAATTCTGAAATCGCTTAATGCAAGGCTATTGGACGAAATCATTTTCAGCAACCGATTTTTAGTGAGGTAACCAAACGAAACCCAACTATTCTAACTTCCTTTTTTCAATTGTCGAAAATTTCCTTTTCCTCTTTTATCGCCCCAGTAACAACTTTTAGAGTAACTTTATAGCGTTCTTAACACCCCACCATCCATTTCCATAAAATTATTTTTACGATTATAATCTTGAAGTGACACATACAACGAGTTTTACGAAAGTATTAACATGGAAATGGCAGTCGAGAGAGGACGGTTTCGCCACCTCACCGCACTCCTTCCCCAGAATCTGGAAAGAGCATGCGGGGTAGATCATTAATTCAAACAGGAGTGTTTAGGTGGTAAGAAGAAAACGAACAAATAATCAATTTGCAGACGATTTCTAACGAGGACTGAAAATAGATTACCTCTAATTATTATCCAGAAGCATATATGAATTGATATTAAAGATTGATTTTAACATTAGTGGGGTTTTTTTTTTCTTTTTTTTATGTCTGGTAGAAAGAAGAGGTAGTTTTCCTCGGACATTAATGTTTAATGCTTCCGTAATAAATCAATGAAAGAGAAAGAAAAGTTTTAACGAGATATTATAATTAAGTTTTATTAATAGAGACTAGCATATAGCCCGTCATATGACGGGATCAGTAAAACTTTTAATTTTCCAGTATTGTAAAGTACCCTATCAGGCAGATAAAAAAAATGGTTTAATAAAAGAATGATTAGATAAAAGAAGATTTTTAATGCGCAAAATATAATTGACATGTTTACTGAAGAGTCCTATGGACATCATTTTATGTAGCCAGTTGTTCACCACTTCCTGATGGTGAACTCGAACGATGGTTCACGGGTCGCATCTACACGCTGGGCCACTAAATGAGCTGAGCGCATTGATTCGTCCATAGGGTCTACTGCGCACTTTAGTTGCGCATCTGGCTGCCTTTGATCTCTGGAGAAAAACCGCCTCCGAAGCCATCGTCCGCCAAGGCTATTTTATCGTCTGCCGCCATCGGCCACGATAAGCCAAACCCCCTCCAGACGGTGGTAATGGCTTGCGGTGGACCATAGTGTGGAGGCGCCTTCAGGATTGTGCTAGCTTAACAAAACATTAAGCTGCACTTCTGGATGGAGAATTACACTTTCAAAACTCAATAACAGTTCTTTTTACCATGCCATCCTTCGAGAATTCGGGATGACCTAGACCTGGGTTCAGAAGACCATGGCTCGAGAGCCGCATGCAGTGTTTTGTATAATTGTTTGCCGCTCTTCAGACTTGAACTTCTACTTCTACCAATGGTATCAATAGGAATTGATACACAGAAATAGCTCGGTGATTCTACGTTTATATTGTTTTATTTACAACTAGCATATAGCCCGTCATATGACTGGATCAGTAAAATATTTAATTTTCCAGAATTGTAAAATACCCTATAAGGCAGATAAAAAAATAGTTTGTTTTTTGGCGGAGAATTATCTGGTACACGCTCAATAGTTTGTTTATCTTCATACTCCTCTAAAGTCTCCCGATGCTGGGAATGCAGTTTAGAATCACGTCGAATTCCTTTAGAAAGGTAATTCAAAGTTTTTTTAGCTACGTCGAAATTATCGTTGAGTTCTTCCCAATTTTTTTTCTCGGTAATTAGTGGAAGTAAAGGAATGAAATTATCATTTCCACTACACCCTGAAGGTAGATAGAGGATGCTACCATATTATAGTCGACATATATCACAGGTGATTTCTACGTCATAATGATGTCAGAGAGAGAAATTTATCACATCAAATTCTCATCTCTGCCGGTTTTTGACGTCATTATGACGTAGAAATCACCAGTGACATATGTGTACTGTAATATGGTAGAAGCCAGAATTTGTTGTTAATACCAGTGATAAAATTTTCATGGCAACAAAAAATAATCGATGATTCAATTTCAAATTATCACATATGTACCTAATCTATTATTTAAGCCAAGTATAAAAGAAAATTATTGACGTCATATCTAAGTTCAGTGATAAAACGAATAAATATAATTCAGACAATATTTAAATAATTTAGAATAAGAAATGATTAAATGAGACGGTTAAAGGAATGATGTCATATTTTGCTGAATCATCATTTAATGATTAAGTATACAATTCCAATTCATAACAAAGTTTTTATCCGACACAGAAGTAGGGAGGACATTTTACACTTACCTTCCTCTATTGATATAAAAATATAGTGGACACCCTGATTTTGATAACAATAACTGATTTTTAACAATAAACGATATGCAAAATTAGATAAATTTATCCCCCCCCTTTAATTCCCACGCACTAAATTTCAAAACAAAATGAAAAAACACACCTTATATTTATGTACTGTATATTATCCTTTAAAACATAAGAATTGTATACATAATTAAACAGAATCAATTGTTGACTGTCTACAATTTTTTCTGTGAAACTCATTGATAAATTGTTCGTAATCATAATGTTTTTTAAAGTCATCGGAGCGGTATTGTACTGCACATTTCAACACTTTCAAAGCAATTCAGAAGCTGAGAAATGTTTAGCTGCGCTGCAACATCGCGCTGACTCATATTTGGTTTGGTTTGAAGTGCTACGATCTACTTTTTGCAACACGAGGGCTAATGAGATCGGGACCTACAGCTTAAAGCCGATTCCGAAAGGCTACGAACACCCATGCCAATGTGGGATCCAAACCCACGAACTCCGGTACTGAAGGCTAGCATCCTAACCATTCGACCATCGTTCGGCTGACTCATATTTGGTAACCTGTAATAACGATTTAAAATTTCGATCTTTTGTTTTATTGTTCAATCATTTCGCTTGCTGGCTTTCATATCGACAAGCTGCATGGAAGCGAGCAAGGCATAAAATGTGAATTCGCTTCTTCTCAGTTCCGATAAGAACGTGTTGCCTTCTGCTTCTCTGACAACCACTTACCACCAGCAGGGTGTGCATATTTCTGAAAAATTCCAGGAACGTGTAATGTCCCACTCCTTTTATCATTCCCCATTTCCCTAGGTGGAAGAGGGAGAATTCCCTAAAATTCAAACAACAGCGAAAGGAAAGTAAATAATGGGTTCCTTCTGAATACATTGTGAATATTCCTTTGCCGGTTAAAATTAAGTTCAAAAACTGATACTATTAACCGATGTAACGATCACAAAAAGCGATAATTTTACACATGAATAGAAGAAATCGGGACCAAGTGATTTCGATAACAATAAGCGACTGATAACATTAACCGCGATCACATTAAGAGGAGTCCACTGTATTAATATGCATTTTGGTCCGTGATTTAAGTCTCATTAGTGAGATGCAGAAAACGAAACGAAACCTTATCAAATGTGGTACGATGCTGGAGAAAGTGCGCATTTCATTTCTCGAAATCTTACAGTTCTCTACATTTTGGGGGTTTTAATCCTGTTTATTTTAAAATATCAAATCGTTGTTCACTTTCTCTATTTCACAGTACTTCAAACAAACCCTATAATTTTCTTCATCATTTTAGCAACCGCACGTTTCTCAGCTGATAGCAGACCAAATTTTGCATTTTAATTCTGTTACTCACGCACCACGCGTGTGCTTTCAGCATCCTCTGTACTCTTTTTCTCTTAGAACAAAAATTTACCGAGAATCGAACGCAGAATCTTCGCGGTGACCTTTTCCAACACACGCCTTTTTTTTTAAAGCGTCATGGTTCGATGGGAATTCTTAGGAACGAGGCGTTGTATTGCTTGCTGCTGCACATCTAAGCATTACCGTATCTTCTTTTCTCCTGGCTAGCCTCTTCTGTTTCTGGAATAAAATGGAATCGTTCTTTTATTCTTTTCAGAATCCATAAGAGGTGGATTAAAACAGGTTCTTCTTGGGAAACGTTAGGCACTTTTTTGAAGAGTGATTTCTTAGGTCCAAATACGTTAAGGCACAGCTGTTTGATTCTCTATCTCGCTATTAATGAAACATACTTTTAGCTTATATATTTAGCCAAAAATAAGTTTAAGGATGGGCAGATTGGATTGCAACTCAAGGAATCCATACCAAATATATATATATATGTGTGTGTGTGTGTGTGTATATATATATATATATATATATATATATATATATATATATATATATATATAAATCAATAAAGTTAGTATTCTTTAAAAATGTGTCTTTATTGCTACTGAAAAGATAAATGTAGGAAAACGCAGGAAAAAAAAGGGAGGAGTAGCAGCATAAAGGTTGGACACCACAGTTGTTCGACATAAATGTCTCACGGACTAATAGACGTTGGTTTTTATTTTCAATAAAACCAACGTTTTACATAAAGTGTCCCCTGGACTAATTGAAGTATTGTGTTTTTTTTTAGAATAAAATTAGTATTGTTTAAAATGTGCCATCATTAAAATTAAAAAAATAAAGGTAGGAAAACGCAGAACAAAATCAGGGAGACGTAGCAACATAAAGGAGGGAAACTGCAGTTGTTTTACATAAAGTGTCCCCTGGACTAATTGAAGTGTTGTGCTTTTTCTAGTAAGAAAATTAGCATTGTTTAAAAATGCGTCTTTATTATTATTAAATAGATAAAAGTAGGAAAACGCAGAAAAAAATCAGGGTGGCGTAACATCATAAAGGTTGGAAACCGCAGTTATTTTACATAAAGTGTCCCTTGGACTAATAAAAGTGTGGTTTTTTTTAGTAATAAAGTTGGCATTGTTTAAAAATGTGTCTTTATTATTATTAAAAAGATAAAGGTAGGAAAACGCGGAGCAAAATTTGGGAGGCGTAATAGCATAAAGGTTGGAAACCGCATTTGTTTTACATAAAGAATCCCATGGATTAATAGAAGTGTTGGGTTTTTTAGTAATAAAGTTAAAATTGTTTACAAATGTGTCTTTGTTATTATTAAAAAGATAAAGGTAGAAAAACGCAGAAAAAAATCAGGGAGCCGTAGCAGCATAAAGGTTGGAAACCGCTGCTGTTTTACATAAAGAATCCCATGGATTAATAGAAGATTTTTTTGTAATAAAGTTAATAATGTATAAAATTTGTCTACATTATTATCTCTAATTAAATTTAAAGATAGGAAATCGCAGAAAAAAATTTGGGAAGCATAGTAACATGAAAGGGGAAACCGCTTTTATTTCATGTAAAATGTTTCACAAACTATTATTTTTTTTTTTTGTATTGCAGTTAATTTTGCTTAAAATGAGTCTGTACTATATACACATTAAAAATTAAAGGCAGGGGAGCGCAGAAATAATTAAAAATGTGTAGTAACATAAAGTGTGGAAATAGCTCTTATTTCACATAAAGTGTTCCACGGACTATTAAAGGTTATTTTTTAAATAAAGTTAGTATTGTTTAAAATATCTTTATTGTTATACCTATTAAAAATAAAAGATAGGAAGGCGCAGGAAAAAAATAGGGAGGTGAAAAGCGTAAAAGGTTTACATAAAGTATCCTACGAACTATTAGAAGCTGAACATTGCCTACTGTATCTGAACTAAATGGATCTGTATTTTCTTTGATTTACATATTGTATGTACGTTATGATTACAGAATGGCCTCCTCAGATTTCTTACCAAGAACGGATTCAAATCGTGAGTAATCGACTGTTTGATTTCCAAGCCTGCACGTAAGATTGTCTCTATCAGACTCCCATCTCTAAAATCGGAGGATTTAACTCAATTTTCTACAACCTCCGAGAAACCCTTTTTTATTCCCCCGGTGTTTTATCACCGCTGACCATCGATGTCTCTTTTTTTTTTCTCCGCATCGCTGGATATGACCCCACCTCGCTCTCCGGACATTGACCTCTCCTCCAGAAGTGACCGCTTAGCCGAGATGGAAACAAAAAAAAAATCAGCTTTGTTGGTTCTGCAACCTTTTCCTGTCCATATAAAACTGGAATTTAAATCCCTTCCTCGCGGAGAAGTTTGTAAAGTGAAGTAAAGCATTAAGCGATTAATAGTCTTATCAGAACTTATTTCTTTCCTTACTTCAGTTCTGCTCGTCAGTTCTCATTCTCGTTTAAATTGTGTTCTCTTTAAAGTAGACTGTGAGATGTACGATGTCCTTTTTGCTTATGATATGTATAACATGTAATTCGAGTCAGCCTGTTATTTTGCAGCTGTTATTTTATACCCCGCTCTGTCCATATAAAACTGTAATTTGCATTCTTTCCTTGCAGAGAAGTTTGTAAAGTAAAGCATTACGTGATTAACTGTCTTATTAAAACCTATTTCTTTACTTACTTAAAGCCCTGATCATTAATTTTAATTCTCGTTTAAATTGCGCCATCTTTTTAGTAGATTGTGAGATATGCGATGTCGTTTTTACTCATGATATGTATAACATACAATTCAAATTAGCCAATTAATTTGTTATTATTACTTTCTATATGCTTCCTATCCATATAAAACTACTTTATTTTCCTCCCTTGTGAAGAAGTTTGTAAAGTAAAGCATTAAGTGATTAACAATATTATCCCAACTTATTTCTTTGCTTACTTGAGTTCTAATCTTCAATTTTTATTCTCGTTTAAATTGGATTTTCTTACAAACAAACTGTGAGAAATGCGATGTCATTTTTACTCGCGATTATGTATAACATGCAATTCGAATCAGCTTATTATTTTGCTATTACTCATTTCTACACGGCCCAGTCCATATAAAAACCGAATTTATATTCCCTCCTAGCGGAGAAGTTTGTAAAGTGTTAAGTGATTAACGGTCTTATCAGAACTAATTTCTTTGCTTGTTTAAATTCTGCTCTTCCGTCATTTAAATTGTGTTTTCTTAGAAGTAAACTGCGGAGTAGCCTAGTAACTGGGGTAGCGCACGACAGAGATCCGAGGTTCGATCCCCGTGCTGGGGAAGGTTGACTTAGCCTCTCATCCCTTCAGTGGATCGACAAACTGAGGACCAAGCATGCTTTGTAACTAAACACTGAGAGTTCCACGTAAGGTTGACCACCTAACATGAACATACTCTTAAATATTCAAAAGGATAAAATGACAGTAATTAAATTATTTTATGTATAAGTCGTAGTATATATGTACCTACATCAGGGCTCGAAATTTCATGAATATAGTGTTATTCATTCATTATTTTGTAAAGAATGGAGCAGAAAATAAGCATTAACGCGAATGAAAGTTGTGTCTCGGAAATCGTTCGAAAATAGCACGTGGGTTATTCAGTTGCGTGGGTTACAGACTAACCCACGCCAGCGTCTGTCGGACATATATTCTAATTTGCCGGTTTAGAATTTTTACCTAGACTACTATCTAGTTCTTGTCGAACTGTGTTGAGAGAACTGTTAAATGAAGCTTTTTAAAACTCGATTTTTCAATTTCTATTTTAAATAATTGCAGGTGCTTCATTGCAGGTGTGTGTTAGAAATGTACTGTTTTTAGAAGTTTTAAGATTGAAATTCAGGTTAATGAGTATAGGAGAATATAAACAACCATAAACATGTACATAAAATTACAAAATTATTTGAGTTTTTCTCAAAATGTGTTTTTTTAGTAATTACATACTTTTTCAGTCATTAGGTGAGTTTTCTTAAAATCGCGTTCAATTTATTTGAAAATTATCACTTTTTTCTATTAACACATTGTATGCGGGACACGGACTAGTACGCTTTCTGACGATTGATACTTGAGCGCGGGACACGTACTAGTACGTTTTCTGATAATTGATACTTGAGCGCGGGTTATGTACTAGTACGGGTTAGTGTAACAACTTGGTTTGTTCGTGGGTACAAAAATAACGGTATATACAGGAAAACGAAGCCGAATGTTCTTGTCTACTACATAGATTCTGGAAAAATTGAGACAAATAAAAACCAGTTTTTACATTATTAGTTTTATGATTGCTCTTTTTATTTTTTTAATAATGTAAAAATGTTTATATATAACATAATTCGAAAAAATGAAAACTATATACTACTATTTCTATTTGATTTTTCATATTTACGATACTATTATAAATTTATCCACTAAAAATTATATTTTTTGTTTACAAAAATCTTATGGTTGTTATTTATATATTTCTATTTATATATTTGTTTATATATTTCAATATAAAATACGAAAAGTCGGTTAAAAAATGAAATAATTTTCGATCTATTGAGATGTAAATGAATAACTAAATTTAAGCGCAAAACGCCCGCTCCCGGTACAATTCCGTAGCTAAATGTATCCGCACACAATGTGTTAAAAAATCAAGTTCAATGCTATCTAATAGCATTGAACTTGATTACCATACTTATCTTAGCACCTTATAATGGTCATGTTGCTTAAAAAATCGCTTACGTATTTTAGAAATTCATTTATAATGCTTTTTTTTTTTTTTTTTTTTTTTTTAAATAATACACTTATTTAGCCGATAAATTCCTTTATTTTAGAATTGGCCATACTTGTCACATTTATAATACACATTTAGCCTATTGGTTCAAATACTTCATTTCATAACAGGGCAGAATTTTTTGCAGCCCGCGAGGGAATTTTATGCGGCCTACTGCTCCTTTCTGAAAATGTTAATATTTTGTACTGTGATTAGCTTTCTATATATCGCAACATGGGCCGAGGATGACTTTGAGGTATAGATGATAGTTGATAGAATACTGTGTATTTTCAGAATTAAAACGGTATTTTTACGAGCATTTTTTCGTTTTTTTAAATCACAATCAAAAGTTATTTTATAGAAAAAATATTTAAGAGACGATATTTTGAAAACTTGCATCATACTGGGAATGTTTACTTCATGGACGCTGTTGTCTGCGTCTAAAATTAACAACAGAGGTAATTGTTGGTTTCAAACATATAAATTGTTTACTAACATTTGTAATTCTGTACTACAGTTCATGTATGACTTCACGGTATAACCCAAAGATCGTACAGACTAAATCTCTGGGTCAGTTGGAAAAATAGTTGGAAAAGAGATACGGAATTAAGAACAAAATACCTCCTCCTGAGGATGAGCAAAATAGGTGAGATTATCCCCCTGGGCCACCTGAACACCCGTCACAGATTAAATGACACGTTTCGAGGTGGCAAACAAAAGTTCCAGTGGGGTGATTCAATTTTGGATTATCAAAGTTCCATTTGGTGGTTAGCGTAAAAACCTGATGCCTAGTTCTTAGGTTCGTACATGGCAGAGTCTTAAAAAACTCCCTAATTATCCAGAGAACAGTATAAATCTATAGGTTGTAAAGTTTTCTTGCTGGGAGGTTCTTTATAAATTGCAATTTTATGTACTTATTTCCAACTTCTTCAGTTCTGTGGGATACTTTTTCCATGTTACCACAGTATTTTATTAATCCCGCAATATCTGTCCATGAATACGTAATGTACTATAATATATGTCAACCTGATGCCGAGGTCTTAGGATCGTACATGGCAGGGTGTTAAAAATCTCCCTAAATATCCAGAGAACAGTATAAATCTATGGGTTGGAAAGTCTTCTTGCTGGGAGGTTCCTCATAAACTGCAATTTTATGTACTTATTTCCAACTTCTTCAGTTCTGTGGGATACTTTTTCCATGTTACCACAGTATTTTATTAATCCCGCAATATCTGTCCATGAATACGTAATGTACTATAATATATGTCAACCTGATGCCGAGGTCTTAGGATCGTACATGGCAGGGTGTTAAAAATCTCCCTAAATATCCAGAGAACAGTATAAATCTATGGGTTGGAAAGTCTTCTTGCTGGGAGGTTCCTCATAAACTGCAATTTTATGTACTTATTTCAACTTCTTCAGTTCTGTGGGATACTTTTTTTATGTTACCACAGTGTTTTATTGATTTCGAAATACCTGTCCATTAATACTTAATGTACTATAATATCTGTCATACATTACCTTTCGCCGGGAGAGTTAAAAGGTTGTAACTTTTGTATAACATTGAAATGTATAGATAGCCCTTTCGTCGAATTGTAAGCGAATGGTGCCATTTGGCTTCCCCACCGCGTCAAAGCTACAGTTGTTATCGATTATAGTCGCTTTGGGGAGACATTAAGTCCGAAATTGGGATAATTTTCGTGCAATTTTGAGGCCCGGCTGCTTCGCCCATTAGCCAAGCAATGTATCCCATCTTTTCCCCCTTTTACATCGAAACTGGGGAAATGGATATTTTGCTCTGAATCGAGGCCGTCTCGTCTCTCCGGTTGCCATGACGATGGGTCGCGTGACTTTTCGCGGCACGGACGTGACCCCGTTTTCCCGCACTTTCCCTTTCGGAGCGATGCTAGCGACATCCAGCGGTCAAAGGGAACAATACTGAATAAATCATTTATTAATTAAAAAAATTACTCTTCTATGAAGTTTTCGAATATTTTCAATTGGTGTTGATTTTTATCGCTTAAAAATGTATTATGTTTTCCATTTGATTTTTACTAATACTATGTGATTTTAGGACGATGTTATAAAACTGTTTTGTATATTAGCTAACTTATGAAACTTTGAACATATATGAACAGAAATATAAATATACTAATCACATTAAGTTTTTTCTAATTTGTAAAAATTATTTTTTATTAGAGTTTTTGTTCATTTTAAAAATTTTCCTTGCTATTATAGTCCAGGGTCCCTTGATAGTCCGAGCAATTTTTCCAAATTTGAAATTTTTCGCAAGCCGCAATTAAATGCGTATTTAAAAGGTATGCAAAAAAGGTATTAAAATTTTTTTACAGAAATTATATTTATTGAATGCCATTTAGAAGTTCTTCTTCCTTTAATTTTTCAAGGAATTTTTTGAATTGTAGATGATTTTTTGCATTGGTGCGAATGTAATTCACAATGTTTTACACTGTTTTTATAACATAAGGATATTTTGGTATGGTTGGTATGGTTTGGAGTGCTGCAGTCTACTTTTTGCAATACGAGGGCTAATGAGACCGGGACCAACAGCTTAAAGCCAATTCCGAATGACTACGAACATCCATGCCACTTGGGATTCATCATGATATTTTAAATATTTTGTAACGAGATGTTCTCGGTGAATTATGCAGTGAATCGGTATGAATTGTGGAATTTGAGAATCATCTCTTAAAAGCCCAATAAGACCGATTTTTTTTACCCAGCATTGCCGGAGGGAGCTCCATCAGTTGTAAGAATTTTTTTAAAATATAATAACACAAAAATGAAAAGGGAACTCGGGTACATTTATCGAGAGACACAAATAATCCTTTAAAGAGCCGCATGTCCCTCGCGAGCCACAGGCTTGCCATCCCTGCTGTAGTCGGTAGCACATAGCCCATCATATGACGGGATCTATAACATTTTGAATTTTCCAGAATTATAAAAAAATGGTTTGTTTTTTGGCTGAGAATTATTTTGCAACAAAATAATAATCGATGATTAAATTTACAGTTATCACATATAAACCTAATATATAATTTAAGC
>CM063509.1:13293105-13313105 GCA_032207245.1 Pardosa pseudoannulata | reverse complement strand
AATTCTTCCCAACCGTATATTGAATACTTACGTATATGAAAAAATCATAAATTATTAGTTACTTGAAACAATTCTTAACTATATCTTGAATACTTACTTATACGAAAAAATAATAATAATTACTTAAAAAATTCTTCCTAAGAGTTTGTTAAATACTTAAGTATACGTAAAAATAATAAGTTATTAGTTACTTGAAACAATACCTTTTTACTGTATATCGAATATTTACGTACATGAAAATAATAATAAATTATTAGTTTCTTGAAACAGTTCTTCCCATATTGAATACTTACGTAGACGAAAAAATAATAAATTATTAGTTGCTTGAAACAATCCTTTTTTACTGTATATTGAATATTTACGTACATGAAAAAAATAATAAATTATTAGTTTCTTCAAAAAAATCTACCCATACTGAATACTTACGTAGACGAAATAATAATATATTATTAGTTGCTTGTAGCAATTCTTCCCAAGTGTATATTTTGTACATACGTATAGGAAAAAAGAATAAATTTATAGTTACTTGAAACGATTTTTCCCAAGTTATTTCAAGCTTATATTGAACACTTACACATAAGAGAAAATAATAAATTATAAGTTTCTCAAAACAATTCATCCCGAGTTTATATTGAATGCTATTTTTAAAAGTTCTCGGATGTATTAGTTGACACATTAGTTTTCTCTACATCTGTTTTACATACATTCCTGACGCCTGTGAGTGGAACTTAACAAGCATCTATAAGGGTGGAGGGGTATTTTCTCTTTTAACGGAAAATACGGCGTTTCATTAAAATTTTCTTTGATAAGCATACGAGCGTAAAGAGTTGATCCGTTTCCCCCATGATAATCCCCCAGGAAAAGTAAAAAAAAGTGTGGTATCTTAATTTATCGATCGGCGATTTTAATTTTCACCCACCGCTGCATTTTAAAGTCTTCCGATAATTTAGACACTTCAAATATCCACACAAATTAGGTTTATCGCCTCTTCTCCATAATCATGCGGTGTAGAGTCTAACCGGCAGTGTGTGTACTTTTGGAAGTCTGCCTGCAAGCAAGTTTAGGGGAAATCGATACCCCTTCCATTTATCCACAAGGGAGGAAACCCGATTTTAATTGGCCGGGCATCATTTTGACTTATTGGCTCAATTAGCGGAGACTTGATAAATCTGGGGAAATGCAAAAATCGAGCCTTATTTTAACTCCTCGCTTTTATAAGCAGGCAAGCAGTACGTGGAAGAGGAAATTATTATAAAGTTCCTTCAATAAAAGTAGCAAGAGTATCGAATATTCGTATTTCATTACTTAGTACGTCGCAGTACTTCCACAGTACTAGGGAGGCAACCAGTCTCTGAGAGAGGATATTCTTTAAAGTTCCATCAATAAGAGTAGCAAGAGTATCGAATATTTGCATTTTACTACTTAGTAACTAGCAGTACTTCTACGGCGATATGCAGCCAACTAGTAGCAAAGAGAGAAAATTAAAAAAGTTCCACCAATAAGAGTAGTAAGAGTATCGAAGATTTGCATTTCATTACTTAGTAACTACCAGTACTTGCACGGCGTTACGCAGCCAACCAATGTCTGAGAGCAGAAATTATTATAAAGTTCCATCAATAAGTGTAGCAAGAGAGTATCGAATATTCGCATTTTATTACTTAGAAACTAGAAGTACTTGCACGGCGTTACGCAGGAAATCAGTCTCTGATAGAGGATATTCTTTCAAGTTTCATCAATAAGAGTAGCAAGAGTATTGAATATTCGCCTTTTACTACTTAGTAACTAGCAGTACTTTCACAGCTTTAAGCAGACAACCAGTCTTGAGGATATTCTTTAAAGCTCCATCATTAAGAGTAGTAAGAGGTATCGAAGATTCGCATTTTACTACTTTATAACAAGCTTTGATGTACTGCTAGTTACTAAGACGAGGAATGACATTTTACTTACTCTGAAATGAGGAATAACATCAAAAGTGCTAGTTTCTACGGTGATACGGAGCCAAGCAGTATCTAAGAGCAGAAATTATTATAAAGTTCCATGAATAAGAGTAGCAAGAGTATCGAATAATCGCTTTTTATTACTTAGTAAGCCGCAGTACTTCCACAGCGTTACGCAAGCAACCGGTCTCTGAGAGAGGAAATTATTTAAAGTTCCATCAATAAGAATAGCAAGTGTTATTGAAGATTCGTAATTTATTACTTAGTAACTAGCAACTGTTGCACGGCGTTACCCGTGAACATCTTTGGTATGAGACGTACTAATACTAAATAAAACAAGAATACTAATACAGATTCTTTTTCATTAATTACATGAGCATGATGAAGTGGGAACCCGTCCTCCAACGTTATCTTAATAAATGTCTTTAGCTAAAACGAGGTCATTTTTATGGGCCATGACTGCAACCGCCCATCGTGAAGTCCGTCTTATTACACACACACACACACACACACACACACATATATATATATATATATATATATATATATATATATATGTGTGTGTGTGTGTGTGTGTGTGTGTGTGTGTTTATGAAGTTCATGTAAAACCTTCTGTTATACGTTTCAGTAAATGTATAAAAGAACTTCGGGCAAAAATTCTAAAATACAGAAAGGAGATAGAAATTCGAAAATTTATTTTAAAAAAATGTTTTGACTAAGTATGTCGCTTTAAATTATTTATATTTTCACAATTCACTTTTATATCAGAGTTGAAATGCAATACTGTAAATTTCAGATTTTCGGGGATGCTCAAGAGCTTTCCGAGCACCCCTCTCAGGCTACGTTCCTGAGCTCATGTAAAATAAGTAGTCTCGCCTTATCCACGAAATTTCGTTTTCTTGGATCAAAACAGAGCTTGAAAGCAAATTACGACACTACTTTTTCGGTACAGTTAAACTTGGCTGACCCGAATTTCTTTATATGGACATCGCACTCTGTAGTATTTACGATAACGCGTCAGTCCGGTTGACTTCCGGTCTACCCCCGCCAGCTCTTTCGAAGTGACCGATCTGTGTGCGACCTGGGATGAGGTCACGAGCAAAGGATCTTGTGGTCACTCGGGGAAAATGTGACATCATCTGCCGAATATACACGAGGGTTGGAAATAAGGCCGTGGAACTGTTGCCAGAGTCGGGGGATCAAGTAAGAAGGGGGTCGTCGGATTGCGGAAGATTTTTGGAAATTGAAACATCTGGAGAGGCTTTTAGCGTTGGCCCCAATCGCAGCTGTTTCGTTTCTTCAACTCGTTGCTGTTGTGAAAGAAGAAATTGGATTAAGGATGTTTACGTAGGTGTAGGAAACAAGTATTTATGTACATTAATGAGACGGACATATACGTTTATATGCTTGAACACATATATGTTTGTGTGGTTGTGAGTGAACATATATCAAGCATGAGCCGTTATATTTTAATTAGGGAAAGTGGAGTAAAATATTCCTCAAAGCTGTTTTAATATAATAAAATCACCAAAAGCGTTTTTAGAGCCTAAAACAATAGAGCTTTAATCAAATGGTATGTATGTACAGTCTCCCAAAGAAATTTCCGAATATCTCAACGGGTCCACCCATTTATAATATACATTATAATAATCCAGAAACGATTTGCTTTTTGGAAATTAATTTTAAAGTCAGCACTGGCATTTTTCTAGCGGATATGTAAAATAATTGTTTACGTAGAGGAAATGTTTAAATAAAAAAATCAGAAGGTAAAATAAAGAATATCTGAACTTGTCAAACAATACAGTCTTTGTATACATAAAAATAGTAATATACAATTTTGTTTAATTATAATAAATTTTATTTCCTTTCAATCAGGAAGCATCAAGTCCAGTCATAGTATACTTTAATTGCATTTTACTGAAAACGGTGCACTGTAAATAAAAAAAAAATAGCACATATTAATTTAAATTTTTTTTTAAATCTTAAGAATGGTACACTTGAATAGTTAAACTGTATAAATTGTTTATTGACCTTTTGCCAAAAATTGGTAAAAGACTGATGTATAGGTTCTTCAAACTAAATAAAATTATTAGATATCGTTGTTCTAAAACACTCTAATTAAAACAGCGATAAATATTTTAAAAGCAATTCTAAACACTCAGTTCTTCGATTTCAAAAATTCGTCCGATTAATTGTTAATTATCGAATGGATATTATTGAATTATTTAAATTGTGTAACATTAAAATCTATTATTTCTGAGGAAAAAATAAAGTTATATTATTTATTAATCATACAAAGCGAGAAATATTTTAAAGGTTGTCCTAAATATTCAGTTCTTCGATTTCAAAAATTTGTCCGATTAATTGTTACCAATGAACATTATTGAATGATTTAAATTCTGTGTAACTTTAAAATCTATAATTAGTGAAGAATAAATAAAATTGTATTGTTTATTAATCATAAACAGTGATAAATATTTTAAAGGTAGTCCTAAATTTCACATAATTTAAACCAAAATTCAAAAATTCGTCCGGTTAATTGTTACCAATGAACATTATTGAATGATTTAAATTCTGTGTAACTTTAAAATCTATAATTAGTGAGGAATAAATAAAATGATATTATTTATTAATCATAAATAGCAATAAGTATTTTAAAAAATAGTCCTAAATACTGAGATTCTTCAGAATCTTCAAAAATTCGTCCGGTTAATTGTTACCAATGAACATTATTGAATGATTTAAATTCTGTGTAACTTTAAAATCTATAATTAGTGAGGAATAAATAAAATTGTATTGTTTATTAATCATAAACAGTGATAAATATTTTAAAGGTAGTCCTAAATACACAGTTCATCGATATAAAAAATTCATCTGATTAATTATTACCAATGAGCCTTATCTAATGATTTAAATTATGGGCAACATAATAATCTGTAATTAGTGATGAATAAATAAAATTATAATACTTATAAATCATTTTGCAACTGATCCGTTTTTCTCTTAGAGAAAATTTTACTTTTACAAAATATTTTATTTAAAAATTTTTAGTTTCATAGTAGATTTTCACTTTTGCTATTAATTATTTGTTTTTAACACTATTTCAGTCAACATAGAAATGGTTAGAAATTATCTAATATTTTTAATTAATTTATTACATTAGCATACTTTTTTTTTTTTTAATTTTTCAAAAAACTACTTATCTGAACTGTTTGTATCCTAATGATGTCAAAAGATGGCGCCAGCAACGAAGCAAATATTCGAATGTTACGTAGTTCTCAATTCAAAAGATTCTTTTCTTTTGAATTAGTATATTTTAAATAAGATACTAGGAATTATTTATATGTTTTTATTAATAATTTTTTGTGTAAAATTCAGTTATTAGTCATTTAGTAATAATATTAAGTTTAGTTTATAATCAAATATTTTTTAATTATTTCACTCTATTTTTACTTAAATTCTTATTACCGTGTTAATTCTCTCTATTGAAACAATTTTGAGATGGTTTTAATTTAAGTTGCAGGTTAATACATATATTCTAAATTTAGTTATCTTGTAGGCCTTAGTATAAAGTATAAATAAAATTGTTTTTACAAAATAATACTGCATTAATTTATCTTTGTATAATTATTGTATGTATATTATATTGCTGCTTTAATTACTCAAATTTTATAACAATCATTCAAGACTGATTATTTTCATGATTTTACAAGAGTTGAGACTCGTCTTAATTATCTCAGATTTTTAATTTTTAAGTATTTAAAGACAGTAATATCATATGTCGAGACAATATGATCTGTTCCAATATTCATCAAGTTTCCTTTAGGAAGTATAGGACGTTTTAAACATCCTCAGTACTACTCATGTAGAAACCTCTGTTACTAATTGTAACAATAAGTTACATTCGGTTCAGCACTTTTTACCTCTTCCCATGGGTCTTCGTCAAAGACATACCAGAACAGGATCGGTTTGAACTAGAAAGAAACTTCGGACTTCTCCCAACCAATAGAAGGGTCCGTTCGTTTGGGGGATTTTGACCCTCCCCTCATGGAATGGACCCCTGTTTTTTCTCCGCATGTAGTCGGATTTTTTGAGCGGACAAGTTTGTTACCAGAAGAAGAGAAGGTGAACGCTGCTAGCATCCGCGGCATGTGGATAACCCTTTTGGAAAAAATCTTCGCCATTTTTTTTAGGACCGACGCCGACTCGAGAGCAGTCTTCGATATCTATAAATGATAAGTTAATTCCAGTTGTATTCCTTACGTATTTATTTAATTGTATAAAATCATTTAACCAAGACATATTTGTCCATGTGTTTCTTAATGAGTTTTAATTTCTTCTTTCTCAAACACTAGGCCAAC
This sequence comes from Pardosa pseudoannulata, assembly GCA_032207245.1. Lineage (NCBI taxonomy): Eukaryota > Metazoa > Arthropoda > Arachnida > Araneae > Lycosidae > Pardosa > Pardosa pseudoannulata. Next base: position 13,306,807 of record CM063509.1, on the reverse strand, counting down.
GTAACATTATTTTTACACTAACTAACATAAAAATCGAGATCAATTATTCATAAACTAATGGAAAATGTCTCAGATATGTCATTGACAGTGCAAACAAAGTTGAATTCTTTTTAAAAGTATTCACATCTCAGTGTAACCTCGATAAAAAGTTTATAAGAGTTTTGCTTATACTGATGGCATACCTTTTCTGGTGTTTTTTGTGAATTTGTTCTCTTTTCTTTCCCGCAGACGATTCTGGAGATGGAGCGGTACCTGAAAGAAGAGCCCAAGTCGTTCAAATGCCTGGCCGCCAGCCCTTGGGACCGGTTTCAGCTGAAAGGGGTGGAAGACCTCGAAATCAGCAGTAGCAGCAGTAGTAGTAGCAGTGGGGGCGAAGAGGGCCCGGGCGAGAAAGGACCCCCTCCGGCCAGGCGGTGTCCGGCCAAAGAGGGGGCCCGGCGCTTCGACGTCGTCTTGGATGGGGGCAAGCGGAGAATCCACAAGTGCCAATTCAGCGGGTGCAAGAAGGTGTACACCAAATCATCTCATCTGAAGGCTCACCAGAGGACGCACACCGGTAAGGAACGAATCTCTACTCAACAACCTCCTTTCCACGGTTTGCAAAATAGCAGATCAGAGTGCTTCCCAACCAAATCCTCGTTAGAAACACATTAACACTCGAATCCTTTCTCAAGAATATACTTGGATTATTCATTAAGTAGACCATATTTATACAGATAACTGATTGACAGATGACTATTAATCGTCATTATGCCAAGCTGACCTTCTAGCCTTATCGAGGTACATTGTCACCTCTTCTTTTGTTTGGGAGTTATTTGAGGTTCTCTGTGACCTTGCATCATGCAAAATGGTCGTCGTTCTCCATTTGATGGTGATTTACGGAGTTCCTGGCGCGGCTGGGGCCTATCGCCAGTAAGGTAGGACATACTGAGAGGGAGCGGTTCTTCATGATAATACAAGTATTAAGATGCCAAATACAGAGTTGATAAAATAAAATAATGATAAAAGAATGTAAACTTAATATGTAATTGAGATAAATAGTGTAAAAATAAATAAAGTGATAATATAAGGTGTAATACAAAGATGAGATATTAAACGCGATTAAATTGATATTAAATAAGAGTATATATATATATATATATATATATATATATATATATATATATATATATATATTCATATATGTGTGTGTGTGTAAGGAAAATTCTCAGGGGTTTTCAAAACTTAAATCAAGGGTAAAAATTCCCGCGTCATTTTCCATTCCCCTTTTTAACCCCTAACCTAAATGGACCACTGGGGCTACAGGTTACGCCCTCAGAGAAGGGGCCTGGCCAATTATAAACCTACATGGCCCTAGCGGATAATTTAGGAAATTTCCAAATAGAAAGGAGATACACGCTGTCGGAGACAGATTTTTTAGAGGTATTTTCCCACAGATGTTGACCCAGGTGTTAATGGTCTTGTACTTAGAACTTCATGCTAGCTGGCCCTTCAGTTTGTCTTGTCCCTATGACGAAGTGGGAACCCGTCCTAGAAGTCCGTCTCATTACATATATATATATATATATTGAATATATGAAAAAAAAACAGAAAAATCTGCACAGAACGTAAATCGAATTCTGGCAAACTATTAATAAAATTTTAAAGAATTCAGTGGGAGGAGCCTAAGCTACCTCATGAGTTAGACTTAATTACGCTGACTTTTCTTGTTCTACTAATTAGAAATTAAAAAATTTTATAAATAACCTGAGAGCAATATTATGAAAGGCATGTAAAATGGTCAATCTGATAGTGAATTATCTAAGTTCAGTACGATTAGACTACTGGTTCCAACAACCAATAGAACAGAAGTCAAAGAACCAATAGCAATCTGGCAATCAGGAGACTGACCTTCCCAAATGCTGTCCATGAAAACTGCTGCTTAGCTTGGATTTGAAGTGCAAAAAGCAGTTTGTTGGGATAGTAGTGGGGGAAATTTACATTGCAAGTTGACCTTAGAAAGTTAATCTGAAGAAGTACCGGGATCTCCATTACTATTACATTAGTTTTGAGTCGTCATACTCCAGTTTTTTATACTAAATATTTCATAATAACACTCCTAATTTAACATACTTTTCATTAACAGTTGCGTTTATACTTGGTAATTCAGTAAATGAACCCCCTAATACCTCGGAAGCCTATAATAATTCACAGCAGCTGTTTACTTTTGAAATCTTTCACTAGATGGCAGCAGCACAGATCTGTAAGATCTTTTCGTTGCTCCTCCGAAAAAAATTTCTTCTGAATTCTTTCTTCACTTTTACTGATTTATCAGAAAATGGTATTTGTGAAAAATTGTTTATTAAGTTTATTTTTGTTCAGTGATCGAAATGTATTTGGAGATTTAGCTATTTTATTACTTATAATAACTTTTGAAAAACATTAAGCAACCGACTCATACATTGCAAGTTTCATTTTGTGATTATTCAATTAAAATGTTCTTTTAGGGTCTAAATTCCAAAATTTTAAAAATTGAAAATATAAAACACTGGAATTGAAAAGATTAAATAATGACTATTTTTATTAGCTGTTTTTCATTATAAAATTATGCAGATTAACTATTCATTAACTTTCATTTAGTTTCTCATTTAAAAGTTTCCCTATTTTAAATCTATAATTATTTTGGAAAGAGAAGTAACTATCTTTTAACTAATATTTTATCATGATGCATATTTAGAAACGTTATAATAATTATTATTTTATTATTAGATGTTTTGCCTTATAAATTATGATGATTAGATTGATGATTGTTTTTCATTTATTAGTTATTTTGGACAGAGAAGTAACTATCTTTTAACTAATATTTTATAATTATGAATATTTAGAAACGTTATAATAATTATTATTTTAGTATAAGATGTTTTGGTTTATAAATTATGAGGATTAGTACGATTGATTTTTTTTCCACTATTAGTTATTTTAGAAAGAGAAGTAACTATCTTTTACTAATATTTTATGATAAATATTTAGAAACACTTTAATAATTAATTTATTAACTATTTTGCATTACAAATTATGCAGATTAGTGTCATAATTATTATCCATGTATTAATTAATTTCTTATTTAAAAGCTTCCCTCCGCTAATTCTTAAATTATTTTGAAGAGAGAGGTAAATTTATGTTAAATAACATTTTATCATGATGAATATATAGAAATGTATAATAGGTTCATCAGTAATTAATAATCAGTCAGGAACTTTAATCTTAACCACCCTATATATATACTTGTGCTGTCCATATTCTCAAATGTTTGTAACCCTTTCGAGATGTGACTGCTGCCATCCTAATGTGTCTTTTTTGTTTTCTTTCAGGCGAGAAGCCGTACAAGTGTTCATGGGAGGGTTGCGAGTGGCGCTTCGCGCGTTCGGACGAGCTGACGCGTCACTACCGGAAGCACACGGGGTCCAAGCCCTTCAAGTGCAGCTTCTGCGACCGCTGCTTTTCCCGCTCGGACCACCTGGCGCTGCACATGAAGCGACACCAGTGACACCCCACCCCCTAGTCCATCTCGCCGAACGACTGCTCCTCTCTCTTCTTTTTACTAGACACGGACGCTTTTTTGTAAACGACGAACTCTTTTTTATATACACGAAGGGGTTGGAACAACGCCCGCCTCCCTTGCCCTCTTTTTTGTAATACTACCGCCGGATGCAATTGTGTGTGGACAGAGACCTCTGTTACTACTTGTGTGTGTGAGTGTCTGTGTGTATATGTGCACGTTTTCGAACGTTCCGTACCGGTGCTTGTTTCCTTTTTCGGATTCGCGAAGTTCCGTTACATACAGAAAAAAAAAGAGAACATTCCCATGTTATTTTTATAACTTTTTCATAACTCGTCACTGCCTTGCATTTTTTCGGAAGAAAAAGAGACTTTTGAAGAAAAAAATGAAGCAAAAATATAAAGGGTCCGTTAAGTCAAACGTATCTTCGGGGATCAATGCAGAGAGAGACGGGAAAAGACGAAAGACGTTGTTGTTGCCATGGACACCTGACAAAATAAAGTAATAAAAATGTGGATGGACAACGAAAAAAGGTGGTTGCATGGACCCAAGTGTTCGTCTTTTCTTTCTTTTGCGTTTCTGGAGTTCCCGAGTCTGATGAAGCCTTGCCTCTTTAACTAGTCGGTGCTTAACGGAACATAAATGGAATATTAGTTGCAATTGGAACTGGCCGAAAGAAAGCGTTCAGTTTGCGTCAAATTCATTACTACATTGAGCATTTTGTATATATATATAGGAATCGTTTTATTTCTCTTCATCATTGAAAATAAATTAAAAAATAAAATAAATGAAGAAAAAAAATCAATGACTGTGTTCCTCTCACGTTGGTTTTGTCATTGCTGCATCTGTATATAACTGCTGTCGTTCGAATATAAACGGTTTAATATATAAGTATAAAGAATGATTTCAACAAAATGGATAAATGTTCAAAGAAAAAAAAAACAAAATCACAAAATGTATATTGTTCAGTGAACTGTAACAGTGCTTGGCATTCACTAACGCTTCAGATAAAAAGGAAAAAAAACAAGACTTACCTGTGCTTTAACAATGACTGTTTGCCTGTGCTCTCTTTCTGATCAGATTTGTAGTGAGATGGAGATGGGAGAACTCCACAGTTCTTCCCTTTTCTGCCGTGGGTCGCCATTTTCCATGATGGCTTAGTGGTAAAAAGGCAAGCCTCTTTATCTCGTCGTACTGCGAAAAATGTATTCCAACCATCGACTTAAATTTAAGGCATTTGTTTATTAAACTAGTCCATCGCTTTTCTAAACTTCTTCTAGACTTGACACTTGTCGCTACCGCAACCATGACGTCATAATGAGAAGTGGGCATAAACGAAACCAATATATTCCACATTTATTTGTACATATGCTTTTAAACTTATTCTCTACTTTCATGCATCATCGCGCATTTTGTTCCTAAAAGTTTTGTTATAAATATCAGTTCATTAACTTATGCGCGGAAAGCCATTGGATTTATGCCCAGAAATATGTTATGACGTAATGCTTGGGTGGCGTGTAACTACTCTGAGACATTTCGTACGTCTCATTTAAATAAAAAGGACAAATAATACCTGACCAGACAAAATCGTTGATTTTTTTTTCGAAATTGTGGCGCTTTGCTTTAAAGAGACGCTGAGCGTTACACGAAGCGGTTTTGTATATGATTAACCTAGACTTATGAAACTGTACACACATAAATGAAGTTTAACTAAATCGATGCCATTTTTAAAAATTAAAAATTAAAAATTTTAATTAATATTTTAAATTTGTTTTTTAAATGTTTCTTGTGAATTTTTAAAAATTTCTTCTCATAATTTTGATTTATTATTACTTAAAATTACACTAAATTAGTTTAATAACATATTTTAAATATTTTTACTCATTATTTTGTGGGTTGATCGAATATTTAACATACAAAAAATGTTTTTATAGGTTGAATTTTCTTGAAAAATCCATTCTTTTTTCTAAAATTGAGCTTTAATAATTTATTTGAAGTGTAAAACTAAATTTAAAATGTACATACAGATTCTTTATGTATGTATATTTAGAGTATTTGGTAAAAGTTTAATTAAAGTCTATAAAGAAATGTGCCGCAAAAAGTTTTTTAAAAACTCCAAAAATTAAATTTTTTAATCTAATTTTTATTCGAAAAAATTGATTTTTCTAATATAATTTTTTATTTCAAAAAACTAATTTTTTAAATTTTAATTTCTTATTCTAAAAAAAAATAATTTTTTAAATTTTAATTTCTTTAATTTTTTGAAATCTGATTTTTTAAATTTTAAATAATTGAATTTTTTAAATATAATTATTTAATTTCAAAATATTGAATTTGGAAAATTTGATATTTTAATTAATGTTATCAATATATTTATAATTCAATGTGCATATATGTGTACAAAATTTCATAATACTAAGTTAATAATTTAAGAAAACGTTTCGTAACGTCTATTGTCCCCGTAAAAACTGTTTTTTAAATAAAATTCGTTTAAAAAAAAGCGTCACACGTTTGATTATATTTAAAATTGCTTTCCCCTTTGATTTCTTCTTTGTCTGTTAACATAAACCTTTGTTAAACAACAAACAGTACGCTTTACTTTACAAAATTCTGCTCAACACTTCTTAATATTATTTAGAAATATTGAATTGATTTATTTAACATAGTATTAATATCGTACGTGTTAATTGAAGTTTGTACTTTAAAATGACTAGTATTGTACTAAGTTTCGTATTGTTATTGACTATACATTTTTAAATGCCACGATCACAACATTGCGTATAGAATTGAACTATTTATGTATAATGATGTTTTCTTTTGTTCTTAGGAATTCTTTATTTAGACGATGACCAAGAGGTTAAATATCTCATTCTTTATTATTTAGTAATTGCGTTATTAGAATTTACATTTTAAAATATATAACATTTGAGATATTACCATTTCCAATTCATTTCAATTAATTGTTAACTAGACAACTTAACTTAAGTGATTCTGATTAAACGTTGCAAAAATATATTGTCGTATAATATTACATGTTTCATTTCTGCATTATTTATATATATATATATATATATCCCTGTCAAGGTATACGTATCTTTATAGAGAGGTTTCACGACATTAAATATAAAAGTAGTGGTACATAGTAATAAAATAAGACAAAAATAAGGATTTTGTTTTTCATTAATGGTGCTTTAATCCATTGGTTTGTTCGCTATCATAGCGGAAATTCTACCAAAATTAGAAGCAGTATAAATCTGCTTGTTATTAAAAGAAAAAGAAAAATTCTGTGGTCGCCAGGCCATAACTGTGATGCCATATCTCTTCACTCGTGGTTTTGTTTGCGTGGAATAAAACAAATGCTCACTAAGCCAGTGATATAACCAAATGTTTTGATAGTATGTTCTACGTTTGTATACTCAGTAGAAGATTTTATGCTAGCAGTACCTCTTTAGAAAACAGTAACTAGGCTTTGCATCCGAGTGATGTATTGTCATAAACGAAAATCTATTCTAAAACCTGACGTTTGTCGATGTCAGCTTCAAATCCATTATCTCCTAGTAGACCACGAAATATAAACATAAGAATATCTCGATCTTTATAAAAGCTAATTGTTCTAGTTATAAGCGTTTTTTATGACATCGTGCCTTTAAGGTGGTTGTGGAAACAGTATTTTAACCACTGCCATCACATATGAACAAAGCTCTAACGTAGAAATTACAGCCGTTCATTCTTCTCTAAATTTTTTAAAGCTTTCTTTAGATATATGACCCAGCAAGTATATAAGTTAGAAAAACAGCATTCTTTTTTTTTTCATTTTTAGTAGTTTTAATAATTTTGTTTACTTTTCGTTCCATTACTTACTTAACAATATAGGTGCTATATTGTACAAATTATCGCTCATTTAAAACATCTGACAAACGAAGATTAAATTTAGTTTTGTATCATTAGATTTTGTTTTATAATCTGTTAGAGATCAAAGCCCTATTCATCGTTTGGTTTAAGCCTCGTATTTATACTTCAAAGACCTCGAGAAGCTCGAAAAATGTTCCATAAATCTTCTATTTAAAAAAAGAATATTTATACATAAAACTTCGTTCAAATATTTAAAAAACTTTTAATCTATTATCAAATTTTCGTATAATATAATTAATCCTACCAATGACTAAGAGACTAAATATTCTAATCACATAACTAAAAGCTTCTCTTTTTGAGAAAGTTTTCCTTTTTCGGTCTTTCATGTTTAACGTGAAGGATTGTTATCTATACATCCCAGCGTACAAAATAGTTTTTTCGTAGTATATATTAGCTGTTTCTTTATTGTGGATAAAAGCTTTACATTTGTGAAAGCAGAATGGATGTTAATTCTTCGAAATCTTTTATATATGTCAGTATAGATCCTTTAGAATTTTTCTTCGCCGATCGTAGTGTAATGTTCGAAGTTCTCTAAACACCTGTTGGGTGATTTTCGTTAAGTTTGAGAAGAACAAAACAATTCCTCACATAAATCCCTCACACTGATAAGTAGCTAGGAAAAATTCACGCACTCTGTGCACGCTCACTCTAAAATGTGTTATATATAGTTTTACTGTGCTCTATTTGGTGCCTGTGATAATATACAGTCGCATTTTGTTCATTCTAATTCCAAAGACAATGCAAAACATTCTGAATTATGGTAGGAAAAATAAAAGATAATTTTCAATTTTAAGATTATTTTTCTGCGCACTTGTCTTTCTACTTAAAAAGTAGGAAATCTGTACATTTGTTTGTTAAATACTAGAAGTCGCGGGATCCTTTGGAGATGTATGCTTATTAATTTTCTTTCACCACTGAGCATTAACTGCGAAGCTCTGGAATTTGTGATTGTTAGATTTTATTTCTGTACTTCGTAGGTCCATGTAATGTTTCTCAAAATTAAACCTATACTGTTCATTAAAGAAGCTAAGATGAAAAAAATCATCGTAATGACCATAGTTACATATTATCCTTAATTACTGTTATGTTAATTACATTTTTACTATTAATTAATATGTTGTCAACTTTATGTACTCATATTTAAGTATAAATTGAATCATTGATAGTTACGACGAAGAAATTCTGACATAGTCTGTGACTGCTAATAATGCTCCTTGTTGCCAAGGAACATAAGGACTAAGAGATTTCTATTTTACAAATTTTTCTAATTAGCTAAAATTACAATCATCTGCATATGTGGGGCGGCAGATTGGAGAGAAATAAAATTAATATAGTTTGAATGTCAATTAAAAGGCACTCTGTTTTTGCATTAGTTGTAAGGCTTATCACGAATGACAAAGATATTAAAATAATTGAAAGAGTGAGCTCAAATATTAATACAAAAATTCAGGGAAAATATCTTTTTTCGAAATGTAAAACCTCCAAAGTTTATTCCAAACATTTTTTTTTTTAAATCGAATTACTTTATTTTAACATCGTACAAAATAGTAAAAGTTAAATTTTTTTCTCTGTTCGAATCAACAACGTCCGACTGTTATCCCAGTTTTTTTATTTATTTATCTTTTATTCAGACGAAATGAAGTGAATAAAATTTTTCACTCTCGTTGTGTTTTAGTGCTTAGGGCTTAAGGTACTCATAATCGCGTTGCCTAAATAAAAATAACGGATAAATAGGAGTTAGAATCACAAGCCATTAGAAATTAGAAGCTTCTTGTTTCCTTTTATGAAATTTCAAAAAGAGAAAATAACACTCCGGTGCTGTAGGCTGGATTTACTGCTGTGCCTTTTCTAGTCATACTTTCATAAAATCCGGATAACTATTAAGTAGTTAGTTCTTCACTCAATCGTTTTAGCTGTCATTGTATTTCTTACACTCATCTTCTATTACCCGAATTGTCTTGTGCGCCAGTTTTCATGTATTTAACTGTGATGTTTCAAGAGCCTGTAGGTTTGGGCTGTGCATAATACACAAGATGTGTTTTTGCCGCAGATTTTGACCCATAGGAAATACTTAAACAAAATTTAAATATTTATCTTTTTAAATTTTATTTCTGTGATTAACATTTTCAGCCTGTACTTTACTTGAAAAGTTAAAGATGATTTTATGAACTATACTACTGGGGAAATTATATATTAAGATTAAAGTAGTAGTTATTAATATCATAAAACTATCTGGATCTAATTTTTTAAGCACTATTATGTTGAGAAGTATGTAAACATTAAACTGTATAAAAAGACATGTAGGGAAAATTTTGATTATTAGTATAATTATTAAAAAACAAACGAGTTTGTTCTATTGTAAACCATGCCTAAAATTTTAATTGAATTTTCAATGCTAATTCAAAAAACTCTTAGGAGCACTTTTAAAAGTAGAACCTGGTCATAATCACTTTTAGAATGCACTTGACTCGTAGATCTTTTTTATATGTTACTAGAGAATATTCGTGCATTCACGCCATACATCAATTTTTCAACGATACCTGCTATTTCATCATCGAAGAATTCATGCTAGATTTCATTTATTACTAGATCAATCTCTAAAATTCTCTCATCGAAAAGATAATGCAATGTAACAGGGTAGATCTACGAATAACGCTATCAGGTACAGAATGCTATAAAGTGAGAGCAATCCTTAATGCTTGAAAATGAATATATAGCAATAAAAATTTTAAAGAGTACATTTATTATAATGCAAACATTAAGTAACAGTATCTGAAGAGTCAGTCACTGAAAACAGTGTCTAACAAATATTAAAAATTTTAAAATTTATTTCTATTGAGCATAAATAATATCATCGCGTAAAATTTACCTATGATTTATATATACTATATCTATACCTATGATTTATATATACTATATATCAAAGTTTAATATGCTACCTTTAAATTGTTTCTCTGAATTATATACAGTATCAAAACATAATAATCTAATGAAATTGATTATCTTTGATCTAATCTTCGAAAAAAAATGACGCATCCCATAAAATGATTATTTTTCCTTTATTGTCAAATTTGTGGATATAGTATGAGATTTATGTAATAATGATTTATATATGTTATGACAATAAGCAGTAGCAAATGGAAAGCATTTTAAATCCCTGACATTTTGGCGTATTTTATGCATATATTTTAATCTGACGCCTTTCGTGTAGCAAAAACATTCGATATTCTTTAAAAAGTCAACGAAGTTTTAAATTTAACTGATATTTGCTGGTAGCAGATATCTTTAAAATTACTCCACGATTTTTTTGTATTGTTCTTTTACGTGTTTTAATGTTTGTACGTGTGCATACATGTATTTGTTGCTTCAAGTGCTAATGTGAAACAATTGTTTGTAATGTAATATTGTTGTGGTAATTTTTACTCATCTGTGTTGAGTAGTAGACTTGCTTATCGACGAGGTACAAGAGGCCTGCCTTTTTTTAACTGTAATTGAAACCATTCAAAATAACCCATGGAGTTTGTCTTTCATTCCTCTTCAAATCTAACGCTGTGGCTTTGAATATCTTTCTCTAATCGCTTAACCATTGTCGCTTGATACAAATTAAAAAAAAAAAAATCGCTTGCTCTCAGATATATATCAACGCAAGTGATACGAAAAAAAAAATAAATAAAACTCAAAATGTGTGATATTAATTCTCATAGGTGGATTGCAGACTAGATATAAATTAATGATAATAATAATAATGATAATAATAATAATAATAAAACTCTGTTTTTTGAAAGCAAATTATTACACTGTCGTTCATGTGATTTGCTATTTTGGTACAATTTCTAAGGATCATTTGCAATTTTGAATTATTGAAGTTGAGAGCTATTTTGGTTTAAAAAAAATATAATCGGAAGCATTTAAAAGGTCTTTTCTTTTCACGAAATCAAAAGACCTGGGTGCATTTTAAGCACGCAACTGGCACAACTTTTTGTCATGGAAACTTTTTGTAAAGTCAAATTTCGACGTTGACAGCCTTACTAGATTAGTTATTATAGAGTTGTTTAAGACATATGCATGGCAAAGATTTATTATGTAAATTGTTTTCTTTAAAGATATAATGCATTTCTGAAAATAAATATATTTGTTTCTAAGAAAAAAAAATATTGAAATGTTTGTTGTGGTGGATTTTTATTTTCAACATTCCTCACTCTTTCACCTTAACCCTCTAAGCGGTTTGCACGTACAATTCCGCCAGCTGTCACAGACAGTTTTCGACCTCCAAAAACGTTCCAAAAATAGATGTATTGTGCATTTTTGACAGTGTTTTCCATCATGAAATTATGAGGTGGGAGGGTCAGGTAGATTGTTTAGGAACTGCACCCCTCTTTCACTGACATTTATTGAGGGATGCACCCCTACTCTCTGAGGAACAAAGACACTGATAGCTTCTCAGGGCTTTGTCAATCTCTATTTCGAAGTATTTCGTTTGCGGTAACATATATATCTCTAATTGCACCACTGAAATATCTTGGATAACTTTAGTAAAAAAGTATAAATAATTCTCAAAAAAAAATTTTTATTCGTACTTTTAGAATACATTATTTCTTATGTAATGATCTTCGAGACTTTACGAGCTTTATGTGTATTAAAAATTAACAATCATTAATGTCTATTTTTATATATATTTATAACCGGAAGTAAAGGGACAATAACGAGGGTGGGGCAAAGGGTGAAGTAAAAAATCATAGAACACTTTGGTCACTGACACAATAAAACTTTAGCGTATTTTTTGGAGACTTTTTTCCCCGGTGTGTTCCACTCGGAGGGTTAACAAATGCAAACACATTATCAACTTCAACACACTGATCGCCATAGAATTTTATATAAATTTATTAAAAAGTGACAATTCACTTCCAGGCTTATTCTGTGAGGGAATGCGAGAGCCTGTAATCCTGATATTTTCTATTTCCTTATTAGCAAAATTACGTTTGTACCTAGTTACTTTTTACACATATTCTTTCACAAATGACCATACGTTACGTTTCTCACAAATAATATTTCCATATCAAATAATAGCACTATGTAGAAAGGCCACAATGGTCACTCATGTAGTGAAATACATAGAGATTGTGACATTCAGTGATAGCTCAAAGATTAGTCTGCTTTGCCAGTCACCTGCGATTCCCATGACTGAAATAACCAGATGTGACTCACCGGTGACCTCCCCATAGCGACCAAATTGCAATTAAAACAATTCTTCCGGAAAGCTTGGACGGACAAAACAAATTTATTTATTGACAAAACAAAGATTTACGAAAAATTAAAGTGTAACACAACATAAACATATTTCTGAGTCTTAGAGCCTGTCCACCATCAAAACTGCATTATCGAGCTTACTTGTCCGAGGAGAAAAAAGAAGGAATAAAGTTCTCTCCCTTCAAAGCAGAGTGGCCGAACGATGGCCGAATGGTTAGGGTGTTGGCCTTCGGAACTGAAGTTCGAGGGTTCGAATCCCACTGCGGCATGGATGTTTGTAGCCGTTCGGATTCGGCTTTAAGCAGTAGGTCCCGGTCTCATCAGCCCTCGTGTTCCAAAAAGTAGACCGTAGCGCTCCAAACCAAAGCTATCAAAGCAGAGGGATGTGTGTCGGTCGCTGGCTCGAATCCAACTCCCACTGCCCTCTTGCAGATCTTCCCTCCCTTCCTAGGGGGGGGGTCTGAAAACTTGAGCATATCCTCCTTTTCCGAGGCTCTGGAAAAACAAACGAGCGACACATCCGAAAAACGTTATCAGCCCCCTTTGCCCGCCGGCTTCTTATTTCCCCTAAGGAATGCCGGGAAGGGGTCAAATGGGGCTATTTTGCCGATATTATCAAGGGCACACAAGAGTCGTGGGTACAAATTCCTTAGGAACAACATTTTTAAAAAATTTGCAATTTTATCACGTGGTATAACTTATTTTAATTAAAGAATTCTTAAACTGTGAGCTGACCAGAGGGGATTTTATTTTTCCCATAAGTTAACACTGAGCGAAAATTGCCCAATATGTCCAGGGCCCGACTTACAGAAATGGGGCCCAGGGCAAACCATTCATCCGGGGGTCCCCTCACTCTTGTGACGTCCTGGAGTAGGGGGTAAACGAAGCCGTCAATGGCACAGGCTGGACAACCGTTTACTCTGGATTAAATACTTTATTCGAGTGAATAATTATGTACAGGTGTCAGTAGATTTAAATCTTCTGGGATCTCGTGCTGAGATAACA
>CM063509.1:13260605-13285605 GCA_032207245.1 Pardosa pseudoannulata | reverse complement strand
ACATACATCTTACAGAAATGAGACAGGGTTTTATTTTACAATACATAAATATATGTACAGAAAAATAGTCATACAAATACTGATTATACTTTATAAAACATCTCTGCAGTGACAAATTAAACAGATGCGTTTTAAAGTAAAATATAGTGTATAAAAACCTTAGTTAAACAAATTTTTCAAACTTAAAAACTCATTTTAAACTGGTTGAATACATTATATACAGATGAAAATGTAAATACAAAACTGAGCATCAAGCAGAAACCATACTATAAACTTCTCATTTTTTATAAGCACAACATTATTTTCCTAGATGAATAAAGAAAAAATAATTAGGTTTTAGAAACCCTAATAAAAACTTCTATAACTGAATAAGATTAAATGTAACTTTAATTGCAAAGATGTATTGAGATAGCAACAGAATAAAATATAATTTTCACAAACAGTAGCCTTTTTTTCTGAAGCTATAAATCTAACTAAATTTACAAGAAAACTGAATTCTACCTGACATCGTAAAATTTGTATAAACTGTTAATCAATTCACGATTATCTGTTAGAAACTTTGTCATGGTTTTTTTTTTTTTTTTTAACATACTAAAATAGCACACTTAGTAAAACGAATAAATAAAATACAAACAGTTTTATAATTACAGTTGACTGTCAATATCTGGATTTTCTACAAATCTTGAAGTTTTTGCAAAGTTCCAAGATAACAAATATAATTTAATAGGAATTTTTTTCACTATTGAAATTTTACTTCACTGATGCTTTATGGAGACATCTAATGTATTAATTTTTAATCAAAAAATAGAATGAATGAATAATTGAACAGAATAATAAGTATACAAATTTCATTTTAGTTTTAGAAACTTGGGCACTAATATTAATTGTAAAATGTGGATTCATTAAAGAATTTTACATCAGCTGTGAAATATGTTAATGACTATCTGAACAATGAATATGTTATAATCAAGGTATCTGCCAAAATAAAATTTTTCAAATCCATGACTTTCCCTGATTTAGCGGATTATTTTCCATGACTTTAAAAAGCTTTCATAAAAGTATATATGAATAAAATTTCTGATGTACATACAAATAAAATGTATGCTTTTAGAGAAATTACAGGAATTTTAACATAAAAAAACTATAAACTTACTTTATAAGTGTTAATAGACTCACACACATAAAAATAAATTGTTGTATCTACATACCTAAGTTTAATCCTATAGCAGTTTTTCAATCAAAATGTTTCCAATTTGAATTCAGGGTACTTTGGTATTATCCAGGTGACCATGAATAATAGCCAAATATAACCCTATAATGTTTATATACAATATCCCTAGAGATAAACTTATATTTTGTGCAAAAATCTTAACTCATTTTTATTAAAAAATAATTATTATTATATTAATAAAATTTTAATCTAAAATTTAAGAAAAAACCAGAATAATATACATTTACCCACCCATTAAGCTTTCTTGCTTTGAGTTTCCTTGGTGAACAAATTTTACTTGGCAATAGGGTCAATAGGATAATACATAAATACCAAACTCAGTAACTTCTGTCAAATGACAAGTAAAAATAGAATTAAATAATTCAATGCATTTTTTTTAATCGGTAGTTTAGTGGATCCATGACTTTCCATAACTTTTACTCATTTTACTTGAAAAATCAAGACTTTCCATGACAAAATTAATCCATTGTCTAAATACATGATTTTCCAGGTGCGTGGAAACCATGTATAATGAAACAATTTGAAAATATAATATTTCTTTATTTTGGTATCCTAAACTTAAATATCTAGAATAATTTTTTCAGTTAAAATGATTTCAATATCGAGAGTTGGCTGTATTAAAATTGAACACTTTGTAATTACATGAGCTTTATTTTTTAACCTTTGAACAGTTAATCTCTGTTTGCAACAATTTCATTTTTTAAATGACTTTTATTATTATTATTATTATTTTTATGAGCATTCCTTAACAAAAATGTCTAAATAATTACTTCCTGTTGAAACTAAAAGAAAAGCAAACATAACTAAACACTTGAACTTATGGGCTGCACATAAATGAATGTATGTTTAAAAAATTATAATAAAAAATGCTATTCACAAAAAACAGAGCTGTAAAACTATTTACACCACAGCATGAGATTCTTAATTTTTTATATAAAGGTAATAATAAAATATAAACTACAAATAATTTACATACACATACATGTTTCAGGCACAAAACTTCCATATTTTGCTTTTAAAACTAAATAAATATTACTATGTTAAAAAATTAAAACATTTAAAGTGTAACTGTGACTGTCTCAATAAATTTGCTTTTATCTAAATTACAAAAGGAAACAGTTTTTGTACTCTGCACTTGAAAGGCACTGCTTGAAAAGATTTAAAAGGAAAACAGGCAGAAAAAGACTAGACACAAAAACATGCATTTCATGAAATACCTTATTTTACATGACAATACTGAATTCATACTGAAGCTTTCACAAGTTACTAGTCAACATGAGCAATCGAATCATATGATAATAATGAAAATTGAATGGCTGCCTATCTCTCTAAAGTAATAAAATCATCACTATCTGATTAAACAAAAAATTTGAATTAAAGATCTAAAAACAATGAATTTTCAATTAACAGCATGTCGAATGTTGTATTTTCCACACTGAAAGTCACTTATATTTATTCGACTCCAGCTACCATCTTGCTTTTGTAGAAGCACTTCACTTGTATTCACTGATATCACATGAGCTCTGAAAAGTACATAACAATATTATATTAGGAAAAAAAATTAACATGAAATATAATTATATCAACAGGCTTGCAACTGTTGAGGTACTTTCAAAAAGGTCAGAAAAGTGACAAACAATACAGAATAAGTGACTAAACATTGAAAACAAGAAAAGCAATTTTTTTCTCCTCTTGATTACAGATGCTATTAGTAAGATATTTCTATTTATTTTAACTCTAAATCAAATGATTCCTGCAAGACGTGATTTTAGCGTCAAATACAAAAAGGTTAAAAATTTTGTTTCACACATCTCAACATTGCTTTTTATTCAAGAAAATCTATAAATTAGATTTGAATACATACAATACTGTAATTTTATACTCACAATTTTCTGCATATATTAATGATGTTTTGAAATATGTACATAGCGAGATTAGAGTATCTAAACAAAAATTGTGAAGAAAAAGAGAAATGTGTGCTTTGATGTAAATTACTTTAATGTATTAAATGTACATTTCAGTACAAATGTAGATTTCAGGAACTCCTTTACGACTTTTTAAAATCACTAAATTTTGAAAACCACATGACTAATTACATTTTAATAAGAAATATAAGATTAGAGCATCACATTTTTAATCTTTTATTAAAATATTTTGTTATTAATTCAGATTTTCTTTTTTCAACAACAGACTTTTGCTGCGATACAATATGAAAAAAGTGACTGTTTACTTAAAAAAGTGACAGAATTGGAAGGCTGTATCAATACTAGAGTTTGAAATACTGGTACACCATTGCAAAAATTTATTTTTTTTCTCTACTATACAGCTGACAATAGAGACAGATATCTTTATGCTAAAGGTGACTGTGAAGCTCTTACTCATTTAGCACCACTTAGGTAGCATGTGTAAATTAAGGAATACTAAAGATTTGAGTAACCCCCCCCCTAGGTTCTCATAAATTAGAAGAAAAGCCAGGAAGACTCCTAGGCTTGATTTGTCACCCCTAAAACCCCTGAAACTAATGTGCGATTTCAGAGGGTATTTTTTGAGCAAGCCGAGTCATGGATGTTCCTCAGGGCGGGACAAAGTTCTATCACAGTGACTCACGAGCAATAGTTCCGGGGCTCAGGACTGGGTCTCAAAACTTATTGCTCCTCCTCTTCTGGCCTTCTGGAGCAAAATTTCTAAGGCTACAAATTAGCCCTCTTTTGGGTCTGTGTGGTTTGCACCACCATCACTAACTCTAGCATCAAGAGACCTGCTAGAGCATCCAGCAATGTTCCAAATATCTCTTCTAACTGCAAATCAGCTGATTTCACCTGCCAGTGGAGCTCTCCGATTTTGAGAAAGGTATAATTATCGGGTATCACAAATGTGGCTGATCCTTAAGGGACATATCTATCGATCGGAAGTATCCAAAATCGACAGTGGCCTATGTGCTTAAGAAGTGGAAGATAAGCGGGGATTATCGGAATGTGCCCGAGTCGACACACCAACGAAACTGGGAGATAGAGACCGATGAGTGCTGTCCAGAGAAATTTGGTAGAACTGCACCCAACCCATGGCCCTAGGCCAACAGGCATCCAGGAATATAGTTTCAGTGAATACCATCCGTAAGGAAGTACATCTGCTTGGTCGTGCTGCTGCCCATAAGCCTTTAATCACAAAGTCCAACCGCGCTGCTCAGTTAATGTGGTGCAAAGCACAACGAAATTTGACCATAGATCAGTGGAAACAGGTTCTTTGGAGAGACGAATCAAGGTTAACACATTACCGTTTGGATGGCAGGGTCTGGGTCTGGCATCTGCTTGGAGAACGTTTCCTGCCAGAATGCATTGTGCCAACTGTCAAGTTCGACGGAGGTGAAATTACGGTCTGGGGGTGTTTCTCCTGGTATGAACTGGAACCCTTGGTCCCCATTCATGGTAAGCTCTACACCGATGCCTACTGCACTGTTTTGGATAAAAATGTGTTTCCCAAGTTGTGGCAGTTTTACTGGTTGGACCCCTGTTACTTTCAGGACGACAATGCCAGTTGTCATGTTTCGAGGTTAACCGAGGCTTGGTATAGTGCCAATGCAGTTCATTGAATGGACTGGCCTGCCCAGAGCCTAAACCTGAACCCTATCGAGAACCTCTGGAACGAGTTGGATTGCCGAATTAAAGGGGTACACTACCTGTCCAAAATCGGTGAATGAACTTGTGTGTCTACTCTAAGCGGAGTGGAAGACAATACCAGTAGCTGTAATACAAAGACTTGTGGAAAGTATGCCCCGGAGGGTTCACGCTGTAATTGCCTCTCATGGAGGCTCTACTAACTATTGATTTTGAATAAAGTTAGTTTTTCTTTTCTATCAGAGGTGTCCAAATACTTATTGGTAGACACTGTATAACTTTAATGTGGCATTATATTGCAAACAAATAAATATCTATCATTTTCATACACTTCCTATTTTACTGACTTTTTTCAGACTTTCCTGGCACATTTGCTATTTTCATGACAAGTACACATCTTGTATCGTAACAAAGTAATATTTTACTGTATAAAATCTGCAACTGTCTATGTTGACCAATTAATTACTGATAGCAAGTCAAGCAGTTTGCATAATCCAAATCAATGATTATCACTATGAAAATATTTTACAAATAGCTCACAAATAAACATATGAAATAAAATCTTACGGCCATGGACTTTCTATTTTGTCATCAACATAAACAGATTCTCCTTTACGAAAACAGTCTCCTTTAAATAATAATTTCCCATCAGCAAAACGAGCACTAACTCTCTGTTCAGGTGTTGTAAATTCATCTGTTGAAAAAAAAAGTCAAACGCTTATTTATTTAAAACAAAATAGCAAATTGTATAAATTCCACATACAAAATAATTTTATTATAGACACACATCAAAGTGACAGAATTTAAAAAGAAAATGTTAATAAAGATCACCCAGGGGAAAATGAACAAATGAATTTTAAAAAATAAAAAGGAATTTAAAAATGATTAGTAATTTTACTAATATTGTCAGCTACAATATTGATCTCCTTCCCCTATCAAAAATCTCTTCAATGAAAGAGGGATTACTGTTACCCTTGGCTTGTTACCAGAGACTTGAAAATACTGATTTTTACTGACTAAAATTGGAAAAATACTGACAGATTTTTTAAAAGTACTGACCATAATGGCCAGCACTCACTGGCACACAGAGCAATTCATCTAATTAAAGTTTTATATAGCTTAATTTTTGTTTTAAAATGAACAAATTTGGAGTTAAGGTGGTTTATTAATTCACAGAAGCACTTGTTAACCATAAGTAACCTCTTGTTTACTTCAACTTTTATATCATTAAATGATAACAGTTTAAAGGCATTTAAACTGTTGTACACATTCAAAGGTAAAATCATTAATTTTCTATGGAGATAAGTCATAGTTTCTCTGCGTAACAGCCAAAAATTTAGTTTTCTCTTGGTTAATAGCGAGACCCATTCTTCTTGAAGTCTCCTCAAGGGAGACAAAATTAATAATTACTGCTTGTTTTCTTCTGCCAATAAAATCAATATTGTCAGCAAAGGTTAATAAATTGTATGGTTCTATTGAAAATAGTATCTCTGAAATATCATATGAAATACATTTATGTTAAAACTGTATAATAATAATTGCATATGCTTGTAATGATAAGCCTTGTATGCTATTATATAAAAGTTAAGATGTTATATACCAACTTACTAATAATAGCCAAAATTTACTTAATTGCAAAATAAAGAAAATGTTTAATCTGAGCAAAAGCATTAATTACTCCTTGTTTTCTTCTGCCAATGACATCAATATTGTGAGCAAAGGCTATTAATGTATGGTTTTATTGAATTAAGTACCTCTGATTAATTATATGTAGTACATTTATGCAAAATCTGTATAATAAAAATTGAATATGCATGTAATAATGTGATTTGTACATTATTATATAAAAGTTAAGATATTATATAGCAGCTTACTAATACAGGGTTCCCACTCTTTCTAAAGAAGAAAAATTAAGGACTTTCTACGGACCAAAGTAACTTTTTATAAGGACCTACTTAAATTACATGCCATAACGACATAAACCCTATTTCCCAAGGAGCGTATTTAAATGATTATGAACCAGACAAGGCTTGTTCAATAAATGCCCTAGAATATTTCAGAATTAAGCTCTTAAAAATGTATAATAATTAATATAAGATAAATCTATTTGACAAAAACATTTTCAAAAATATACATCTAAAGTTTTTTGAGTGATCCAACTAAAAATAAACTGTGAATAAAATATATTATAAACAGTACTTTCTGAGGGTTTAAAAATGACTTATATATATATATATATATATATATATATATATATATATATATATATGTATGTATATATATACTAGCTGATTATACCCGACATTGCTTGGGAAAGAAAAAATTTTTAAACTTTTCTATTACATTCAGTGCAAGGAAAATTAAACTTCCATAAAAAACTGAAATATCTACAAACCCCCATACTCCATGCTTCCTTTAATTAAAATCTGTATGACCGTTAGCTATTAGGAAAGGGCAGCTGACTTTATACTTTAAACCTCTTAAGTATACAAAAGATTATATATTTGTCATATAAGAAAACTGATAGGAAATCACATGAGACTGTCAATCTCATCAATTGAGAAAATGATCGCTTTCCAATTTAAGAATTAAGGAGTTTTTAAGGACCTTTGACAAAAATTAAGTAGTTTTAAGGGCCCTTAAAAATGAAAGCTAAAATTAAGGAGTTCTTAAGAACTTTTAAGGACCATGGGAACCTTGTATTTAATAAAGTCCAAAATATTTCTTTAACTTTTCTTTTTCCCAGTCTTTATATTTAATTTTTGTCCTTGCTTGAAAGGAAAAAAAAAATTATTTAATTTAACACACACATTTTTAAGAGATTTCAGAATTTAAATTGGGTAAAAGATTAGAGATGAAAATGCCTGGAGAATATTCAGGGGTACATGGATAGGAACGGAGCCAACTGATGGTATGTATACTGAAAAAGGTTGAGAACCACTATCATAGATTGATAGTCAATATATTAAAATATGGACACTGACAATATATATATTGTAAAGCTATTTGTTCTTGTTAGCTTTGACAGCAGAATTAGGGAAATTTATTTTGAAAAGACAAAATAAATAAATAAATAATTAAAAAATAAAGTTTTCATTTAAATAAAAATTTAGCTGATTTCATATTTGAGGAATTTAGAGAAACCTACCAAAATATAATAAATAAATTCCATTAAGGTATCCGTCTACGTTGAAAACGTCATTTTTTGCCAAATATCATGATTTTTTTATTTTTCTATTGTAAAATTTCAACTTTTAGGCTTCTAAATCTGTTTTTGTTTTGTCTCTACGACATTTTAAAGAAAAGTTACAGCTGTTTAAACATCAGTGATAGCTGTCAAAACAAAACAGAAGTAACGACTTCAGAAACGGAAGTTGTGCTTTTAAAGAGCATTTTTTGGACAAAACTTTTTAAATTTTCATGAAGTAAAAGTAGTAGTTTAAACATTTTTCTAGTATTTTTAATAATTAACATCTTGACAATCAGAAAGTTTTGATACAAGAAAGTGTGGGGAATTTTAAACATGTTTTAATTTTTTAATAGTTAAAGTTGCTTTCATAAACTTCAAATGCGTTTTTCTCAGAATGGTATTTTTAATAAAATGTTGAAACTTGAAATGTGATTTCTCAAAAAGTTCTTAAAATATTTTGTTGAAAATTATTATGAATGCTTTTGACAGTATTTACTAGTAAATGACCTAAAAGCTTTAAATTTGAATAATTTTTAATGATGTTACACTCATAGTTAGATATAAAAGTAATGAAAATTCGTTAAAAATTCAATGTGCATGATTTTGAAGGACCAAAATTTTTTACCAAATGTAAATTAAGCAAAGATTTTAGGTGATTCACTAGTCCAGTGTATAAGAAATGTGTTGCATCAAAAAATATTGAAATAATTTAATTTATTAAAAAATTAGACCTTTTGAAAAAACCCAATTTTTTTACTAAATTTTCTTCATTTATTAGAAATTTTATAAAAACTTCTCCAGGAATAAATTTTTTAAGTGCAATTCTCTATGATAATATAAAAAATAAACCTAAAAATGTAAAAACATGAACTAGTTTCTACATTTAAAGAAAAAAGTTCTCCGAACGTAGATGGATACCTTAAGTAGTTTATTAAAGTACAGTTATTATTCCTTCCTGATGATTTAATCAGGTTAATTTACAAATTATAAATTTTAATGTCAAATCAAAATTTCTGCAAAATATTTTTTTTAATAAATTTGAGATACAAATTAGATTTTTAAAAATGTAAATATAAAATGGCAATAAATCACTGAACAAATATCTAATTTGAACATTCATATGATTATATAATAATAAATATGCACTAATTGTTTGAATATAATTGATGCCCTTAAATATATTCAAACTTATATATCTAAACACTTATATATCTAAAAGCTTTCAAAGATACCACCCTTCAAAAACTACAATGTATTTAATCTTGCATAAAATTAAACATATGAAAGTTAAGATAAAATTATTCAGTTTTCTTTGAAGGCACTTTAACCCTTTGATTTTTATTTAAATATAAATTTACCTTACTACTTTCTTATACAAAGCAATGCAAATATAACAAAGAAGTTCAATTGTTTAAAAAACTTTTAAAATGTCAATAGTAATTAATAATGCAGTTATATCCTTAGCAGATATTATCTGTGAACAAAACACGCAAATTAAAACTTTCTTATTTTAATCATAAATTATGTATGTATATATAATATTGTATAACTAAATTTGATTTTATATTTAGATATAAATAGGAAACATATAAAATAGTAACTTACATTCACTACTTTGTTTAGATGCTTTCAGAGCCTAGAGAAGATAAAAAGGAAATTATAAACAGGATATGAAAATAATTTCTGTCAATGTGAAAAACAAATTATAAATTGTATAAATGAATTGCAAACATGAATAACACTCACTTTTCTGATAGTCGTCCAGTCTTCTAAAATATCATTTTCATGAAGCATATATACAATGTAGGGACGTATTTTTATGTAAGGAAATTTCATTTTCACACGAGAAAGAAAATTATGAAATATATATCCAAGTAGATAATGGCCAACATTTTTGATACACACAGAGTTCCCACTCTTTTTCCAGAACAAAAATTAAGGACCTTTTAAGGACTTTCTAAGGACCAAAGTAACTTTTTATAAGGACCTACTTAAAATACATGACATAACAACATAAACTCTATTTCCTAAGGACCATATTTTAATAATTATGAACAAGACAAGGCATGTTCAATAAATGCCCTACAATATTTCAGAACTAAGTTTAAAAAAAAAAAAAACCTAAAAATTATTATAAGATAAAACTATTTGACAAAAACATTTCAAAAAATGTACATCTAAAGTTTTTTGAGTGATCAAATTAAAAATTAATTGTGAATAAAATATATTATAAACAGTACATCCTGAGGGTTTAAAAATGACTCCGATAGATATATGTGTGTGTATGTCTATATTAGCTGATTATACCCAACATTGCCTGGGAAAGAAGAAAGTATTAGACTTTTCTATTACATTCAGTGCAGAGAAAATTAAACTTCCATAAGTAACTGAAATATCTACAGTCTGCTGCCAACCTTTATGCTTCATTTAATTAAAATTTGCATGATTGTTAGTTATTAGGAAATGGCAGCTGATTTTATAAACCTTTTCAGTATGTGAAAGATTATTTATTTGTCAAAAAAGTTTTCTAGCTTATGACTACAAAAAGTACTAATAAACTGAAAGTATTTCCATGATATTTTAAGGATATCAAGGAAAGGAATTTTGAATTACTACAGAAATATGCTAAAAACATATGTATTTGAGGATTTTCTTTATTATTAATACTGCACTTTTGGCTAGAAAATGAAAAAGAATGTTATAAACATTAACAAATGTTTTATATATTCTTTGACCAGTACTTATCACCTGTACTGGCATTCTTAATTAGAACCAGTTTGGGGCAAGTTTAACTTCGAACTTACAAAACCAGAAAGTTTGGAGAGTACAGCGAAAATTGATAGGAAATCACTTGACGACGGATAAATTGTTCAAGTTCCAATTTAAAAATTAGGAGTTTTTAAGGACCTTTGACAAAAATTAAGTCGTTTAAAGGGCCCTTAAAAATGGAAGCTAAAATTAAGGAGTTCTTAAGGACTTTTAAGGACTGTGGGACCCTGTACACAAAAATTTAGTGTTGTAAAATTATCCACTATTTTAGCAAGGTAAATAAAGATGCAATAAAGTAAAGTAATAGCATGTTCAAGGGTAGTACTAGCATGTGAAATTTCAAGATACAATTTTAAAATATTTCTGGCCAATTTCAAGACAATTTAAAAATAAACACAACCTTTAAAGCAGTTTTACACAAACACATTTGCATTTTACATTCCAAACTGTTTTTCTAAGACACTACAGTCCATTAAACGGCAAGACTGTCCCAATCAACCTCGACCATCTGGTTCTATCTGAGGCAATGCACTTCTAGTCTTCCCTTATGTAAGATTTTTAAGTCACTTCAACAGAATCAAGCCACCTATTTAGTGGTAGTCTCCACTTTCTTGTTCCCATAGGCCCTACAGCAGTATGCTTTTCAATGTTTTGCAACAAGCTTTCAAATAATCAAAAATATTCTACCGCAAATTCGTCTATTACATCAGTTTTTACTTTTTCATAATATTACTGCCATTGTGGTACATATATACAAGTAAAAAAGTATACAAATACATTTTTATCTTAAACAATAAAGAGCCAAAATATTATAAAACAATGTTAAAAAACAATTTAGGAAAATGTTTTTATTAAAACCGGAAGAATGACATAAGATTTACAGTCTTGTTAATTACTTTGTGAATATTTTAGAAACATCACCACGATGATGAAATAGGAATAGTCACTTTGACCCAACCATTAAAAGAAAGGGAATATTTTAGTACTTTTTGGACTTAACTGTGTCCTGGTGGTGCAAAATAAACATTCTTTTATCAGTTGTTCCGACATTGATTTCATCATCATCATTTATATTATGACTATTTTAAAGAGTTCCATTTATGCCTATTTGTTTTTATCTTTTGCTGATTCCCAAATTTCAAAAATGGTTTTTGGTATGGAAACCGATAAAATGTCTATTAAAAAACTGATAAGTGTACGTTTTCAGTTTTTAATGCATTTACAGCTTGCGCTAATAAAGATTTGATTTCAATAAACATGGCATTCCCTCTTGAATCCCACCTTTGCCGCAATTCATTCCTTCTTTCTGTATGTAAAAAAGATTTTTTTTAAAAGTTAATTTTGCAAACCACAAATGTTTTGCAATGGAGCCTATCGTTCTGTGACATGTGTCACACATTTTGACACATTCTGCTTTGGGACCCATAGGTTTAGTAAATATGAGTTTTTTTACTAGGTTGGTATTCTCAACTCTAAATAAATATTCCAGTCACTGAATCTTGGGACATTTTATGATCTTAATGCAGTCTGGTTTTCGATATTTTTTGTACTTTTCAAAATTAAACATTAATCCTAAACATTGTTTCCCTAAACTGTGTTAAATATTTTTTGTAGTATATTAAATTCAAAGGTCAATAGTTTGTTTTTTATAGATTTAATCACTGCCCAGCATTCACAGACATAAAGTATCACAGATCACAATAGGGTATTACGTATATTAACTTTGGTGCTATGGCTAATGTAAAAAAATTTAAACTGATTTTTAAGACCATGATAACATTTATTTTTCATATAGAGTCTATTGTTTATTCATTATCTATCCCTTTCTCAGCAGTAAAATTATTGTTATTAGAAACAACAGTTTCAAGATATCTGAACTGTGATACTCTTTTAATGGAGTTTAAGACTAATAGTAGTGGGTTAAATGTATTATAGTCAGTTTCTAAAATTTTAGTAGTATCTTTATTTATTATTAGGCCCAATTTACTAGCCTCGGCTTATAACAAATTGAAGGCCTCTATGACATAATTTCTGGATTTACCTATTAAAGCAATGCCGTTGGCAGATGCCAAAACTTGTAGTGTCTTTTGATAGATAATTCAGCTAGTTGTAAGACCAGAAGCTTTGTTAACTTTTTCTAGGACCAGATTAAAGAGTAGACAAGACATTCCAAATTGTTTAAAATGTATAAAAGTAAAACTTCATAATTAATTAATGAAAAGTAAAAATTAAAAGACAGTTTTGAAATGAACAAATTCAATATAAGTATTATATAAGTATTTTCAGAATAAAGAACCATATTTTAGGAAATTTTAAATTTTTTCAACAATTTCACATTTTTAAAACAAGTAAGGGCCTTTGCATGTTTCTGTAACTAGTTTACACATTTTATTTAATCCTCTGACTATCGAATCTATATACATATGGGTTCACTTAATGTCATTCTTGATGATAAAAGCATAGGCGAATGGTTTGTAAATTGTGATTCAGAATTGTAACCTACATTTTCCCTTTAATATATATTAGGACTTGATTCTGAAGCTCAATTGTTTGCAGGATGCAATTTAGTGTGTTTAGTAGGATTTCAGACACATTTTTTATTTGAACAACAACCTAGACCAGGGATGGACAAACTTTTTCGGCTGCAGACCAAAAATCAAAAGAAAATAAATTTGGTGGGCCAAGATAAATTTTTCTAAAATGTTAAGAATAATACAATTACCTAACAGTTATAATACGTTAATGATATGAACGAAATTGCGATTTCATTTTTAAAAGTTCCTTATACTGAGGTTTGCAGTGAAATGTACTGATTTTAAGGAATGATGCTAAATGCTCATCTGTCAGTCTACTTCTGAATTGATTCTTTCTAAGGTTCAAAGTTTAAAACACTTGTTCACATATAAAAAGCAAATATACCGCTGATCTTCTGGGAGTGAGATAATAAATTTGGGATATAATATTTAAGCAAAGTAGAAAAAGAGATGGATATATAATGTATAAATATATATTTCTTTTAATTTGCCTTGGACTGGCAACTTAAAATTCTATCTGCAGGCCAAATAAAACCTAGTTTGTCCATCCCTGACCTAGATAATCAATGGGTTAACAAAAACACATCACATAGGCAAGTGGAGCAATAAATAACAACTTCTTGAAAAAATAGCTCAACTCCTACAAATCTCCAAAAATTATGTATTAGAGAATCATTCACTTGACTGAAATAATAAGTTTTAAAAAACTAAATTCAACTGTAATAATAAACATCAAATAATTATTTTAAATTGATATTATAGTATTAATACTCCCAAACAAAGAAAAGGATATCAGATACTGTTACAGGCTTTTTTCTTTTTCCTAAAGACAAATTATCTGTTTTTCTTTTGTTTTTTCTGGTGTTAACTTGCTCATTCCACAGATCTAAGAATGAAAAAAAAACATAAAATTAAATTAAACAAAATGGCATTAGCTTTAAAGTGAGTTTTAAAGCAGCTAAAATAGGTTGCATAATTCTTAAAGTTATGATTTGCATAATCAAAATATATTTATCTCAGACATGCCAACATTCAGGCACTTGTGTCAGGTGCAACAGCGTGGTTTAAAATTTTAACGTGCTACTTACATATTATACATAAGTACATATCTTATTAGTTTCTGAGTTAAAATTAAATTTAAAATATTTACACAGTAAATAAAGGCAAATTAAAATTAATTTAAAAGGTAAAAAGTAAATTAATTTAAAAGGTAAATTAAAATTTATGCATTTAAAAAATTATGAGTAGCTTTTTTAGCTTTAACAACTTATTTTTCAGAACAGTGTTTCTTATAGTTGTTGTAAGAAACACTGTTCTGAAAAAATTGATTAAACTACTTTCATTTTTCTATCATCAGGGATTCTAGACTTTGTATACCCAATGTGTGAAAAAAGTAATTAATATTCAATATTATTCTTTTCAAAACTTTGTATTTAAGTGATGAATAGTAATCTTTTAGCTGTTCAAATGTTTTGTTATTTTCCGGAGAAATCTGAGACGTTTCCGGAGTTACCAATTTTTTTCATTTTTCCGGAGATGCTCTGGAGAATCCAGAGTAGTTCACATGTCTGTTATCATTCATAATGCTGTTACAAAATTAAGATAAACATTTAAACCCAATTTATATTAAAATCATCCACTATGTACAATTATGTCATAGAAGGATATTTATACATCTTTTTATCAATTATGTAGATTTCTACTGAAATTATAATGATTTTTCTATTTTTACAAATTACTAAAGGAAAAAATCTATTGTCTTTTTTTTCATAAATTTATATTTCCTTTTCACATTGCCAAAAACAGTGAAAGTTCTTGGTCTGTCTATAAATCTGTAAAATTAAACCCAAAACCATAAATTACTAAACTCAAATTACTAGTACTCAAAAAATAGGAAGCAAAAATTGTGTTGGACAATCGATGATCCAATTAATTTCAATTTAGAATTTCAAACACAATAGTATGGCTTATCTTATGAAATTCCATTTTTTTGGGTCAATTATCATGTGTGCAGTACAAATGCCGAGGCTATTTATCCACCAAAAATTACCATACTTGGGGCTAGCTTCTTGATAGTAAGTCTTAATGAAATAAGGTTTGTAGCTATTGTTCCAGCTACTGCTTTTTATACGTTAATGTTTTACCTTTTATTAGAAAATAATTTTTTTATTACAGAACATTCTCACCATATGTTAACTTTGAACAGATGCCTCATCTTGGATATTTCCATTTAAATCTATAATTTAAATGTTATAACATAAAAGAGTACTATAGAATTCATTTATACCAACTTTAATTTTTTTTTTTTAAATGTAACACTACTTAAGAATATTTAGATCAGTGTTGGCAGGTTTTCAACAACAGTTTTAACCATGATTTAAACTATCATGTAATAAATTTCAAATATTAAACTTTCTATAACACTAACAATATTACAATTGATATCTTAAAGCACACACTGACAAAAATTGTAAAATCTTAGAAGCCAGGAAATTTTTTTAGGAGCCAATGGCACAAGTTCTTTCTACAACTAATTGACTTTAATGCATTCACTGCAAAATGCAACATGGACCACTCATACTCAAATAGGGTTTTTTCTACAACAGGACAAGTACACGGAAAATCTTTATTTGATTACATTCAGGGTATCTGCCAAAATAAAATGTTTCAAATCCATGACTTTCCCTGATTTAGCAGATCATTTTCCATGACTTTAAAAAGCTTTCGTTAAAGTATATATGAATAAAACTTCTGATGTACATACAAATAAAATATATGCTTTTAGAGAAATTACAGGAATTTTATCATAAAAAATCTATAAACTTACTTTATAAGTGTTAATAAACTCACATACATAAAATTAAATTGTTGTACTCCATACCTAAGTTTAATCATATAGCAATTTTTCAATTAAAATGTTTCCAATTTGAATTCAGGGTACTTTGGTATTATCCAGGTGACCATGAATAATAGCCAAATATAACACTATAATGTTTATATACAATATCCCTAGAGATAAACTTATATTTTGTACAAAAATCTTAACTAATTTTTATTAAAAAATAATTATTATTATATTAATAAAATTTTAATCTACAATTTAAGAAAAAAACAGAATAATATACATTTACCCACCCATTAAGCTTTCTTGCTTTGAGTTTCCTTGGTGAACAAATTTTACTTGGCAATATGGACAATAAGATAAGACATAAATACCAAACTCAGTAACTTCAGCCAAATGACAAGTAAAAATAGAATTAAACAATTCAATGCATTTTTATTTAATCGGTAGTTTAGCGGATCCATGACTTTCCATGACTTTTACTCATTTTACATGAAAAATCAAGAATTTCCATGACAAAATTAATCTATTGTCTAAATCCATGATTTTCCATGACTTTCCAGGTGCGCGGAAAGCATGTACATTATACAATGGAAAATTATATCAGGTAATGTAACTATAAATCTTAAAAGAAATTATTAACATTAACAGCATCAAAACCTCAATGAAACTGTAAAACTCTTTACATTTATAACTTCAAAATAATTTTTTTTAGTCTATTTTTCTCTTTTATTTCCTTCTTATATATATACTATCAGACCACTAATACAACTTACCTGATGTTATATCAATACTGTTACGATCTTCTTCTAACCTACGTATCTTATCTTCTAAATCACATTTAATTGAATCCCATAACAATGCTTTTTCACTCTGCATAAAAAAAATAAAATAAATAAATAAATAAATAACAATACAAAATTAAATCAAATACATTAATCAACAAAATAATTATGCAAAAATTAAATAAAATTGCTGAAACGATTAAAAAATGTTCCAATTGACAATACAAATCTGCCTTCAATAACAAATTTATGAATTTCATAATAAAGTTAGCTAAACAATCAAATGGTTCTTAGAAAATATTCTTGATTCTGTAAGTTTGAGATGAAAATTTTCAAATGAAGAATACTTACTTCTAAATTCTGCAGTGAGGCTTGTTGTTCTGCTTCATAAATATGTTTGATATTGACAAGCTTCAAATCCCTCAAGATTTCTAAAAAAAATAGATAAAATATTAAAAACTTTACAAATCAGTTATATATATATGTAATCGTCCAGGGGGGACCAACCCGCCCCGAACTTCACTTGAATACTTCTTTTGAAATTTGCTCCTATTATTTTCGTCAGCCCGGGCATGCTGGGCTGCCAAGAGTCCCGCTAACCGTCTGTTAAAAAAACGCATCAGTCGTCATGGCTGAACTTAACTTTTATTTCATCTTATCAGGATAGGACAAAATCTAGAGGCATCTGAACCGGACGGTGTCAGAACGCTCTCTTTCTAATGTGGCAGCGGCAACCTTCTGCGAGAGACGACCAAAACCCGTGCGTGGGAAAAATGCTGAGGCAAGTGTTATTTGCTTATAGAAAGTAACCTTTGATTAGAGATATCTGCTAAAGTGTGCCGTTTTCAGATGAGCATTACTGCTACAAATTTTCCTGGGAGAGTTATTGCATCCTCATTATAAAATGCCAGCAATATCATTTTCTGTTAGGGGAATCATAGAAAGAATTTCGGGGTTCGGCCGAAGGAATGAAAACTTCCTCGTCCAATTTGCGTGGCTGGGAAAATATGATTAATATAGAGAGAAGAAATTAAGATCTAGAATAATGAATGGGGAAAAGGGATAATTTTGGATATACTTTAGGGCTTAGATATTGATATTATTACATATATATATTTATACATAAATGTAAAACCATACCAGCTACTTCCAAGCGATTTTTTAAATTTTGGTGTAACTCTTCCAGAGGTTGAGTATATTCAATGGCAGTACCAATTTTAACTTCTTCCAGGCGTAATTCTACCTGGGAATTTCTTTCTTCATATAACCTACAAAGAGAATTAGTTTTGAACATTAAAATGTTTTAATACTAACATGTAAATCAAATAAATATAAATATGTTCGTCTTTCAAGTTAGAAGCATATTTATAAAATTTATATAGCCAATCCTTTTCTTAGTATCGTTTTTATTACAATATAACAGCATGGCATAATAAGAAATGAAAATAATTAAGTTCATTTAAACAACATTTAAAAGTCTATATATATAAAAATGAATTTGTGTCTGTCTGTCTGTGTGTACTCGATAGATTCAAAAACCATGCATCCAATCGCTGTAAAAATTTGGGAAATTATTAGGTACATCCCTGGGAAGGTTTTTGTAAATGTTTAATGTTCGAAATCCATTCCTTCCCCTTTTTTCAAGCATTTTATGTCATTATTCCATGCACTACTTTCCCTGATTAAATGTAAACGATTAACTTTTTAATTTATCGCATCATAACTAAGTGAAAGAAGGAATAATTTCTAGCAATGTGACGTCATACCGTTAATCCCATGTAACTGTTTTAAGCGCAGTTTTCCTCTGTTAAAAGAAGGAGATTAAAATTTTCAACTTATCACATAATAAATAGGTGAAAACGATATTTTTTTATCATTATGACATCATTCCTTTAAATATCTCATTTATTCATTTCTTATTTTATATTATTTAAACATCGTCTGCGTAGCATCAATTCGATTTGACCTGGAAATTTAGATATAAAGTGATTAAATTTCATTTCTATGTGACACAAATTATAGCATTTTTATATAAGAACTAATTTTAAATTTAATTCTTGGTTAATTTTTACGTTACAATGAAATGTTTACAACGATGTTCTAACAACAAAAAGTACAAATTTCAATGACTCTCATAGGCAAATACCTATCATTTTTTACAGTTAGCTTGATCCTTGATCATTTTGGAGAATTGGACAATGGTTGATCAGCTTCTGGGTAGTCCAGAATGTTTAGTAAACAGAAGAAGTTCTTCAAAACTATTGTCAAATTTTCGGACTCTTATTTTGCACACGTTTTCATATCTTATTGATGTACAACTCAGGTTTAATGGAAACTGAAGTATTAAAACAATTTTGTTTTAATACGCTTATAATAGAAATACATAAATATGCCAATGACTCGAACTGCACTGTGACAAATTTAGAGACTTATGCACGAAAAAAAAAAACTTTGTTTAAAAGTAATTTATAAAGTTAACTGTAGCGAAGAACGGGCACACTTGCTAGTAATTTATAAAAATAACTTTACACTTTTTATTGCATTATTACAATAATTATTAGGTAAAATAGCTTTCATTTCTTTCATATCTTTTAACTTCTTTGATGCTTTATTATTTAAAATTTATAATTAAACTAAAATGCCTTATAAGAAACTGTCCCCCTTCCCTCCAAAAAGGAAGGTATGAAGTTATGGGTTAAAAAGTATCTCAGATTTTACAAAATTATTCCTAATTAAGCCAAACATTAACAAAATCAAATTTTCAAAAACATTTTTTTAAAAAATTCAAGTACAAGATTAATAAAAAATATAAAACAGAAAGTGAGTACTTACTGTTCTTTAACATGAACAAATTGCTTTTCCAACTCAGCCATCTGAGCTAAACACTCATTAAGCTTTTTCTCGCAGTCTTCTTCATCCAGTTCTAAAGGAGCACATGAAATACTATGGTTAATTTTCAAATTCTTATTATCCATTTTAATATTTAATAACATAAACATAAACTAATAAGAAAAAAAATTATTATAAATCATGTGGTAATTTTAACATTTGACTCTTTAGTCATTTTTCTGCCCATGATGACAACATATGCATTAAAGAAGTTTTGCCAAACATTGCAGGATAATAAGCCTGAAGGGTTCAAAACCAGATAGACCCAGATCTGTGCATGAATGTGCTCAAGAAATATTCTGTGTCTAAGTTGTTATTTCGACTCCAAATGCTCTGTTACACAGCTTCAGCAATGGTTGAAAAGCAGCATATAGTAGCCTACAATATGTGTTTAATACTGGAATCTTTATTCTTGTTTATTGATTAAAGCATTAGGTGATGAAATCAAGTATACCCCTTAATGAGCTCATTTTAAGGATGTGCTTAGAAAGGAATTTTTTGAGTAATTTTAATTTTAGGTGATCGTAGTTGCAGCCACAGAAGGGCAAAATAACTGATTAATATGAAAGTGAGCCTCATTAGTATTTAATCGTGTGTGAGTCATGGTAGCTCAATAGACAAAGGCAACAATCTGTTAATTAGAAGGTTGGGGGTTTAGGGCTCGAGCAAACCTAAGATCCACTGCGTGTTTGTTAATGGTAACTGGGCACATAAAATATGTTAGTAGTCACAATGCTCTCCAAGTTCTCAAATAACACCTTTGGGGGTAGCAGACCAAGCCTAGGGGTCTTCTGCTTGGTCCCTGCTTCTAAATTATTAGGACCCACTTAAGCTAAAATGTTCTTTCACCCTAGTGGTGCTTGTAAAGTGAAAGACATACTCCGTTGTGTTAATTTGTATGGCCTCTGGCCCACATGTTTGGCTCATCCAAGTAGCACTGGTAAAAACAACAATATTACATGCAGAGAAAGTTAATTGATTGAAATCCTTTAATTAAATATAAATATATGTATTAAGCATCTCTTTATAAAAATAAGAAGCTTTAGTGTAAATTCTCATTTATTTCAGAAAAATAAAAATTCTGTACCTTTATCTATAATTTCTTAGGTTTAACTTGTTTTACTAATCAGACTATAAACCACAGGATACAGGTGCTACAGAACTGACTGGGCCAAGCCCTCAAGTTCTGCAGTACATGGGATTTTGGCAAACAGAACTAATGAATTGATTTGGCTCTAACATGGTAAATGAGAGTAGAAAAATGGGGAGGAATGCTTGAGTTTGGGCTAGGAACAAAATAATAAACCATAATAAAAGAAGAGAATTAGGAGAAAATTCCGTGATGGAATGTAAGTTGGGGAGACAGATTAAGTTAACTAGAAGAGATTACAGCACAATTATAATAGGAAAAACAATAAAGTATTTTTTAAAAGGAAGATGGTGAGATGAGCACAGTGCTCAAGTTGATCAGTAAGACTATAAACCACGTCAACTTTTGTTTTAATTAATGATTTTCATACAAAAAAAAGTGGTATTGTAAGTAACTGTAGTATTTGTGGTTTATTGACATTTGGATAAAATGTGGTCAGCAGTATTTCAGATAATTGGTCACTCTTTAACCCTTTAAGGATGGGTGCATCATATATGCAAGGTCTTTCAAATTGACTCAGAATGAGTATAGCATTAAGGATATTTTAAGTAAAACATTTAATTAGTATTTCTTATTTCCACTGGAGTTAGCCCTGTGTCTGTTATAGGTGAACTTGTCTACTAAGGATATCTGAATACTAAAGAATCATCTAGTTCAATTTAAAAGATGTTGTATATATGATACGATCGTCTTCAAAAGGTTAAAAATTGATGCCTTCCTGAGCCCCTTTTGTACCCTGTACAGGGATCATGCTATTTTGGGTTATAACAACTTTCTCTATTCCACTCCCTTCAAGAAGAAATGATGTAGATCATTCAGGGTTGGCACGATTTAAATCAATTGATTTTTTTGAAAAAATCATTGATTTAAATCATTTTTTTCTTCCCATCTTTTAAAACCTATATTCCAAAGACAGGAGAATTGGGAATCAGTCAGCACAGTAATACCAATAAGTAAATAAGTGTAAATAGATAGCATGTGCTTTCCAAGAATTTAGGGGTTGTTATCAGAAAGTATGTAGTAGGGGTAGTACAATGATTGATTATGACTGGTTGAATTCATTTTATGTAATGGGAGGTAAAGAGAGTATTACAGAACTTGAAATCCAGTTTCTCTACCAAATAACAACAGCCGTGGCTTCATCTGCGGGAATGGAAAGACAGTTTTCTTCTTTTGGTATTGTTCATTCTAGCCTTCGTAACCAATCAGGAGTGGATAAAGCATCGAAGCTAGTGTTTATATTGAAACAATTAAATCCATAATTCGATGCTTAAAAAATATTGAAATAATTGCGATTTGTTTTATTAAATAAATAGTTTGCATTAAAAAAATATTTAATATGTTCTCTAAATTTACATCTTATTTAGTTTGCACTATTCAGTTACAAAATAATGGAATGTATTTAGATTAAAATTTATATATTTAATTTTAGGTAATCAGTATATAAAATATACTAGATAGATAAGATGTTACTTCTTATAACAAACTAATCTATATATATTGCAAAAAACATAAAAACAACAATTAAAATTAGTATTCAGAAAAAAATCAAAGAAATCCGATTTAAATTTTAAAAAAAATCTGATTTAAATCAAATAAATCTGATTTTTTTTTATCATGATTTTTTTTTCTAAGTTTGGAATTATTGTCAGCTTACACATGTACATCTCTTGCTTAGTTAAGCACCTCCACAGTCTATATACTGCAAGATACCTTATAGAGTCACACACATTTTAACTTCATGTTGTTGTTTAAAATCTATGCAAATAATTATATAATTTTTTTTTAGAAATTCATCCCTGAATATTGATTAAATCATTAGAAAAATGCTGTATTTAGGCTTATTCCCCTTTCTTCACTGTTTTATTTAAACTGATTAGTGATTTTAGACAATTTTTTAATGATTAACTTTCTGTTTTTGGTTTAATGCAAGGCTTTTTAATCAAGCTTAACTAATCTATTATGTTAATCGCTTTTATCTTACTCAATTTTCTAATTTTTTATTAATGTTAATTGTTTTTTATCGCATTTTAGACCTCTCCCCTTTTACTTTTGTTATCCACAAAATTATTTTTACTTGTAAATTTTTGAGTTCTATTGTCTTTTATTTTTACACCTTGTCTGACACAATTTGTCCCTAGAGGTTTTATAAACTCCAATCAACTAACCACAGAACCCTTCATGGAATTTCCCTGTTGGGATGTAATGGGAGTTGAAAAGATGTGATATTCACACTCTGGCTTTTGTCGCCAAATTTGGTGGTTTTTAGAGCATTTTGCCAGGCAATGACTGGTTAGCTTTTTCTACCCTGACATTGGAGCTTTGTAGTGGCAACCCTGGTTCGTTCTTTCAGCCCCATTGGTGCACGTGATTTCTGACGTCACCACCCGTCTCTTTCGAATAAATTCTTTCTAGTTATTTCCATAGCCTTTTGCCTTACGGGATTCCTGGAGTTCAGACATGCCGTCTCGCGTGGTCAGGTTGTAGAATTTTATGTTTTTTCTTTTTAGTTTGTTTCTTTCTAGTTGTGCAAAGTACTTGTCATATGTATATATATTGTTGTATGTAATAATCTTTAAGATAAGGGGGGTTAAGAGGGGGAAAACCCTCAAAAATTTGAAATTTGTTTTAAAGACTTCCTTCCTTCCTCAGTGGCATGACAGCCCAGGATGGGCCTTAGCCTTCTCCAGAATTCCATACCAGGCAGTCCTATCTTTGGCCCTGGATTTCCAATTTGAAATTTTCAAGAATCTTATGTCTTCCTCAATGCAGTCTAACCATCTAAGTTTTGGTCGTCCTCTCATTCGGGTTCCTATTGGTTTGGCCATAAAAACTTTTTTTGTGGATCTATTGTCATTAAGTCGAACTAGGTGTCCGGCCCATTTTAATCTTTGTAAGCTAATAAAATTAATTATATCCGGGTTTTTATAAGTTCTGTATAATTCAATATTTGTTCTTCTTCTCCATATACCATTTACATTAATTCCCCCAAAAATACTTCTCAATATTTTTCTCTCAAAAACTGCTAGGGTTTCCTTGTCTCTTTCTGTCAATGCCCAGGTTTCAGCTGAGTAAGTCAAAACAGGTCTTATTAGGCATTTATACAATATTATTTTAGTCAATCTTTTAATGTACTTAGACTTTAAATATTTCTTTAATCCAAAAAAACATTGATTAGCAGCAGTAATTCTGCTATGAATTTCCACAGATATATTATTTTGTGTATTAATTTCCGAACCTAGGTATATAAACTGCTTTACAGTCTCAAATCTATAACTGCCTATTTCTAAGAAGGAGTGATTATATTCTGATTTTAAACAAAGCATATATTTGGTTTTAGTTTCACTAATGATCAAATTCATCTTTTTGGCCTCAGTTTCCAGAGAAATAAATGCTTGTTTTAGTGCATCTAATGTCCGGGCTATAACATCAATATCATCTGCATATGCAAGCAATTGTACAGATTTGTTGAAAATGGTTCCTCTAGAATTTAAATTTGCATCTCTTACTATTTTCTCCAGTGCAAGGTTAAAGAGAAGATAGGCCAGGGCATCCCCTTGTCTTAGACCATTCATAATAGTAATAGGTTCTGATAAGCTGTTTTGTATCTTAATTCTTACATTGGTCTGGTTTTAAAGACTTATCAAACATTTATTTTCTATACAAGCGCATTATAAAACTCATTTTTGGTGTGATCATATAGTTCTTAAATAGTAAAAATTTGTAAAATATATGCTCTGTCAATTTTTGTAGAATGTTGCAATATCTTTGGTTTCTTAAAAGCCATGTGGTACTGTCCATGTTTTTTTTTTTTTTTTTTTTGGTGATCTTTCAGAAAATGCCATTTTTGATTGGTGACTTTCAAAAACGGATTTCTTTTTGCCAAGATCGCCAAGAAAAAAACATGGCGGCCAGAAGAGTGTAGATATCACATATGTTCCGCCAAATGAGAAAACGGCATTTTCCTTTTATATTTTTTTCAGTTCCCTTTATATA
>CM063509.1:13175605-13255605 GCA_032207245.1 Pardosa pseudoannulata | reverse complement strand
TGGGTAGTGTTTGAACATTTTGGATTGAAACCCATGCTGTACATAAAGAAAAATTTCAATATAATTCTATGGTCCATAACTTGCTGGAACCATAAAATGCTGGAATTTGGTATTTAGGACTCTCATATCTTGTTTTGCTTACCAAGCTCATTTGGTTGCTCTATGTAATCTATCTAAAAAATTCTGATGTAATGTAAATTGGTGCTCTTTAGTATGATAAAAATGATTAGTCTTATGATACTGAAATTTTATAACAATTGTATTTAGGTCTATTACAACATCTAGATATGCACTCTTTTTTTATTGCAATCTGCTCTCTTTATAACAAAAACTTTCCACATAATATATACAATTCTGTGGAACAAAATTCAAAAATGATTAGCTATAAAATACTGTGAATCTCTATTTTTTATTAACTCTATCAATCTACAACAATCAAACTTATAAATATCAATGTATTTATGTGCAGTTTAAACAGTGGAAAAATATGCTTTTCAAGTCTAATTTTAGTTTTAAAAAATTTAGCTACAGGGAATTCTCATTTTTTGTAGTTTATTACTTCCTGGTATAGAGTGAAGGAAGTGTTACAATTGTGAGAAACATCCATTTAACAAAGTTTCATTATAACAAGCATTAACAGGGATGCTACGGCTGCACCAATTGCGCCAAACTGCGCCATTTTCCGATAAACAATATTTTAACAGAAATTGCACCGAAACTGACACATTTTAAAAATTTACACAGTTTTTACATTTTAAGACTTGATCAGTTCTACTATTCGGCAAATTTTCCCCGCCGAACGTTACTAAATACTATACTTTGGTGATGGTGGGGGACATGTCATATTTGTTCTTCTTACCTTGTTTGTCAGGTAAAGTACATAAAGAAAGAGAAAAAGAATTTCCTGCTTCAGCCATGCTGCCACTCGTTGGTACTACAGACTCAAGGTTGTCCAAATTATCCAACAAAAAATTAAAATTCTGTACCCGCTAAAAAGAAACACATTTATAGCATGTACGAGAATGGAAAATTTTCGCTCTTTGTTGGAGTTGCGCTTCCATGTTTTTCTATAGCCGATTTCTGATTTTCGCCGGTGATTGTCTAGCTCAGACCCATCCAGTTGGTTGAATGCGAGATCATCGCCAGATAATCCAATTATGAAATTGTGGGTGAGGCCCCCTCTCTTAGAGGCTCCTCTCCTATTAAGAGACGAGAGAAGATTTTTTTTTAAGAAGTTAGTTGCTAACAACCAATTCGGAGGTCGTCGTCTTGACCAGTCTCTCCATCGGAGAGTTTTTTAGTGAAAATCCCGCCTTAGGATATATCTCTTTCTGAGATTGATAACGATACCCTGTGCCTTGGGTTTTCTTTTAATATAATCCTCTTCAGGATTGATTGCATATTCCCCTTAGGAACTCCAACTGTGTTTTGATATTCTTTGAAGAAAATCATTTGTTATTTCAACTTATCTCGTCTAATTGAGAGTACTTTCTACTTAATTACTTCAATGAACTTTTGCACGAGCCAATATTTCGGCAGAGGCAGATCTCAGATATTGCACGTCTCTACTCAGGCCTACGTGTATCGAATCACATACCTGTGATCTGAAATTTTTTTGTGTTTATATAGAAATGATGTATATAGCAGAGGTGTAAATAAATCAATTATTCAAGAAACACCTGATTCTTCATTGTGTCACCTAAAACAGGGACCGGATACGTTACAATGGTTAAGGCGATAATCTTCGAATTTCACTGCGGTATGGAGGTTCGTAGCTCGAGTATGATTTCAAACAGCTCGAGCATGATTTCAAAACAGTTGTAAACGTCTGCGCAAATTCAAAACAGTTTAAGTCTCTGACTTGCTTGTAACCTGGAATATCGATTAGAAACAAGCGTGTTGTTTTTAAAAAGAAAGCATTTAAAAATTATCTAAAAAGGATTTGAAAAATAATTAAGCATGCCGAGTTAAAAAAGAAAGAATATTTTGATTCAATTTGCATCGTCCTATTTATGTGAGGCTAGTTTTTGAAAGTTAGTAGCGAGGTATTAAACAAAATATCGAGCTCGGTTAGACTTAGGAGAACTTCCAGCTTGTGATTTCAAATACATATCTGGTTAAACGATGGATGAATGGGAAGGTAGCTGCTCTTTGGTACAGAAGTTTAAGTGTTCAAATTCACTTCTGGCATGAATGATCATAGCTCTTCGGAATCGGCTGTAAGCAGTACATCCTGGTCTATTTCTTTCTCTTTCAAGTTTTTCCACGCTAGCTAAATATTTCAAAGTATGAACTTACTTTCGATAGAAGTAAAATTCATTTAAACGTCACTTAGCTGCCGTTTCACATTAGCCAAAACAAGCTGTGAGCTAACCAGATTAAAGGCAAGTGTCAATAAAGTCGTTTAACAGCTAACCGCGATTAATTTTTGTTTAAACGGAGAATTGAGTCCCACCATTGGTTGGAACCATGGGTTAATCGCGATTAGCTGTTAAACGACTTCAATGAAACAGGCCCTAAAAGCTAAACATTAAGGGCCGGTCTCACCAAAGTTGTTTAACGGCTAACCGCGATTAATCTCTGTTTAAACGAGGAATTGCATCCCACCATGTGTTAATCGCGTTCGCCGTTAAAGGACCTTGGTGATACCGGCCCTTAATTGTAAACAATTACCAACTATCTTTAACCAAGAATTATGAAGCAAAACCCAAGTATTCTCAATGATTAATATACGTTACTTTACAAAATTTAACATTGGAATCTGTACTGGAATTTTTAAACTACTTTATAATATCAAATAAATCGTTAAAGGTAAATATGACTTTAATTCCACTCATTGGTGATGCATGTTTGTATAGAAATAAGTAATTTTTGTGTAGTTATAAATACCCTGTTATTAAAACAATTTCTAGATTTTAATAAAAGTCTGACATTTATGCAGATTTACACTTTT
This sequence comes from Pardosa pseudoannulata, assembly GCA_032207245.1. Classification (NCBI taxonomy): domain Eukaryota; kingdom Metazoa; phylum Arthropoda; class Arachnida; order Araneae; family Lycosidae; genus Pardosa; species Pardosa pseudoannulata. The sequence goes on along the minus strand of CM063509.1, from coordinate 13,252,652 downwards.
GAGGGAAATGTAAAAGTTTTACTTTCGCTGAATATTTATGTATGTGTATGTTACAAATAATTCATTTGTATACACATATCGCAGTTTGTAAAATTTCTACTCGAAATATTGAAGAAATAAAATGCAAGAAAAAATTTTCTTTGTACATATAACATCGATAATTCCATTTTAAAATGTTAGAGTTAGGGCAGATGTTTATAATTCTGATACGCATTTAAACGGGCGTGTAATGCGATTGGCTGTCACTATTGACATCACACGCTTTTGTTTGAATATCTAATGAGCTATTCAAACAGAGAAACAAAAGTTCGTAAACATGTTTGCTGGGTGAAATCTCTTACCAGAGTTTGAATTATAAGTGATTTCAAGCTGGAACTGTTAAGGTAAGCGTACGCTACTTGTTTTAAATATTCTTATGTGTGATGCTAGTTTATTCAGATTTCTATCTTTTCAGGGTTAGTAAATTTAGCAGTGTTTTATCAACACATTCGTGGCGGGTATGCGGGAGATATTCGAACGTAGGTAGTAAGAATTAAAGTACGCCGAATTCGATCCGAATCATATAAAGTGAAAGTTACCTATTCTAGAACAAATACATTATTTAATGATTTTTTTCGTTCAGTGAAAAAGTAAAATAGACTAATATACTGTGTTTATGAAACAAATTCCTTAATTTTTTTTTAATGAATTACATTTTTTCGTGCTTTATTGTCAGAATACAGTTATATAAGTCACAGGAAACATATCTTTTATATACAACGATAATGTTTTCCTTTTTATTGAATAGTTGTATTACATACGACATTTATGTATTTCGAATAACACCAATTTGTACGCATGTTTTATGTATTTTAAAACTATATAGCGTCATACCGAAACAAATACACACTCAGGTTTGGTGTTGTGTTAAATCATGTAAACAGTAAGTTTTAATATTTGTCAGTCTTTAGAATTTTATGAACGACTTAAAGCGGCCTTTAAAATCTAATTCGACTAAATAATTTTTATAATCTTGAAAAAGGTAATCTAAGAATAAGTTTGCCTTTAAAGTAATGTAATTCGACTAAATTTTTATAATCTTGAAAAAGGTAATCTAGGAATAAGTTTGCCTTTAAAGTAACGTAATTCGACTAAATTTTTATAATCTTGAAAAATCTAATCTAGGCACAAGTTTGTTAATGAAACGAAATTTGCAGTTAACTGATTATTTTATTTCAATAACGCCTTTCTTTCGATCACAAATTTTTTGTACTTAATATTTCCTAGTATGATTTATTTTCTTAGCGACTTCGTAATGCTTAATGCGCATTATTTTTATATTTAACTGAAATTTTTGTGCTGTGTCTTACTGAGTGTTCGAATTAAAAACTGAGTATGAGTCTTTTCAATTCACGGGATTACGTCAAGTTACAGGTTTAATAACGCAAAGCTGATAAAAAAAACAAGGCTGCTAAATTAGCATATACTTCAAGTAATTTTTACGTAAACTGTATTTAACGCAAGTCGACACTGATGCCCTGGTTTTTAGAATAATATAGAATCTAAACATACAGTGAAAAAATGAAAATAGTTATTTTGAAGTGCAGTATAAATATTTAGTGAATTTTGAAGGGTGTCTAAATTTTTAAACAAATGTTTTGTACCTAAATCTAGATATTTTTTATCTTGTAGATTTTACTAGCTTTTGCTTTATGCAACATTTATGCTCATAAGTTAAGACAAATGTTGAATATTTTAAAAATGATATTCAAGGCATTTTGATCTATCAAAGTTAGTGTTATTCAACTGGTAATGATATGTTTAATTAAGGGGAAGCAATTCAGCTTATAATTAGATTCACTAGTATTTATGAAATTTATTGTAAATTATGTTTTAGTAGGCTTTGCTTTAAGCAACATTTATGCTCATAAGTTAAGACAAATGTTGAATATTTTAAAAATGGTATTCAAAGCATCTTGATCTATTAAATTTAGTGTTATACAACTGCTAATGATATGTTTAAATGAGGGAAAAAATTAATCTTATAATTAGATTCACTAGTATTTATGAAATTTATTGTAAATTATGTTTTAGTAACATTAGCATTGATAGGTTATTTTCAATTTTCAATTCTGTATCTGTTAAATATATAAGCTTTAATTATTTTAAGGAAGTTAATGGCTAAAAATTTTATTACCTTGATCAAATGTGGTTTATAGCGTCACAGTAGTAAAATTTCTTGTCCTGTGGCGAAATTCATAAAACGTCTAATTAAATAATGTATCTATTATAGTAAATATATATTTAGATGGATTTACTAATTATTATAAATATTATGCACATTTTCAAATTAACTGCTTCATTTCTAATTTATGAATATTAAAAATTTTAACGTATTAATGTGTCACCTCAAATATAAATGTACACATACTTAGGACAAACTATGCTGCTCACCGACCTAAGACACTTCTAATATGCCACGTAGGGTCCGACTAAGGTACTTTTGTGCCCAGGGCACAATCCAATGTTTGTGCCCTCCACCCCCTTGCAAACTTATAGCGACAAGTTATTATACTTACAGAAATATAAAAATCATAACATTGAATTAGCAAACATATTTAAGAAATTAGCATTAAAGTAATAATCAAAATCAAAAACACCAAATTTTTATTTTACGTAATCATTATTATCTCTGTTTACCCATGCTAATTAAAGACTTTTAAAGACCTAGAGCAGAGGTGGGCAAAAGCCGGTCAGATCCGTCCTTTTTTCTTACTTTATCCGGCCCGTTGAAAAACCCTGCATGCAATTTTTTTAATCTCTTATATCCGATTTTGTTGAAATAAACAGTATTTATATGCGTAATGTACATATATAAATAATGAAAAAATATAAATAATAGAGAGTATTATAATTTGAACAGCTGTAACCATATTCCTACTTTAATGTACGCAACATATACTCTCATAAGCCGTGTGGTCGGCTTACTACATAGAATTGAACGTGCACTCCTCTCATTCTTCGAGGGACGACAGACCGGCTAAAAGAAAATTTTCACTGAAACGAGTTGAGTGTTTTCTACGGTGCTTTGAATACAGAACATTTAAAAAATTTTTTGAACTATGTTAAAAATACCTAATTTTATTTGATTCAACATATATTTGTGAAAGAACTTTTTCTTTAATGATTCACACGAATAATAAATATCGATCACAAATTACTGACAAAAATCTAAACTCGGTATTAAGGATTGCTACAAGTGATTTTGGACCCAAATTTTGAAGAAATAATATCAAATGAACATTCCAGATTTCTCGTTTCGCATTAACTAAAACTGTTCTATTTTAACGTTCGATGTTTGTCTTTTCTTTTTATAACTCTATTTACTATTATATTTACACAATGTAATCCCCTATATAATAATAGCCTAAGTTGTCTGTCCACGAATTTATGAAGCGGTTGTACCTGGAATGGATATAGGCATCCATGTTGGATTTTTTATGAGTTAGGGTTAGCAAAATTCAAAGCAAGTTCGAAATCCACCCCATCCCCCCCTTTTCGAGCGTGTAACGCTGTTATTTCAAGTCTTATTCTCCCTCTTATTTTATACTAAATTCATTCTTAATATGAATTTAGTATAGAATAAGAGGGAGCAGCGAGGGCGGAGATGATACTTGGAGTGTTTTTGTCAAAAACATTTCTTGGCCAGGGAAAACACTCCACCCAAAACATTCGCGTGTGCACAGTGTATGTGGCATAGTCCTCCGGCCCTGGAGACATTTTGAAAATTTCATTTTGGCCCGCGCTTAGCAAGTATTTGCTTACCCCTGACCTAGAGTGACCCACTTTTATTTTTACCTTGTCACACTCACAAGTTCTGTGGTGCAGAAAATAAATAATAGAATTAAAAATAATTTAAATGGATGAGATGATTTAATGGTTTATAGTGGTACGTTGCTAATAATCTGTCTTATAAATAGGCAATAACCCATAGGATAAAAAGAGCACCAGGTTTGTCGAGGGAATTAATAATCATGTAAATAACAGTAAAATTAAAGTAAATAGGAAACAATAGTTCATGACAAACACAATTACCTCGTACAATAATTTATTAAAACTTAACGATGGTAGCGTAAGTTTGCAATTTTCCCCACTTAATGTGTTTCAAGCACTCGACTAAATTTTCGTGCCCAGGGCACGTGCCCTAAGTGCCCGTGCGATAATCAGGCCCTGATGCCACGCGGAGCTTTCTGAGCTCCCCAGGCCTGATCTTGATGAATACATGTGTATTCTATTCATTTTGAACTTGTGTATCAGTCTTTGTTATTTTTATTCAGTTTCTATTAACACTCCGACGGCCACGGTTTCAATATACCTAGAACTGCCGTAACGGTCATTTTGACCAGTTTTTCAAAAAAATTAAAAAATATATATTAAACTAAAAAAAAAACATTAAAACACATTTTCAGAAAATAAGTTTAATCACAAGTTATAAAACAAACGTACATTTTAAAAAGGATTTTGAAAAAAAATTAGTCATTTTACATTCTTTTACTCTTCATAGGCAATCTTGACGATACTGTCTGATACATTTAAATTTTGATGCAATGTACTTAGCAAAAGAACATTTTTTTTTTACAGTTCTACGAGACATTTATTAAATGAAATTATAATAATTATTGTTACTCTAATATTGTTTACATAATTCTGAAACGCAAAGAATAGATTCAAGTATTACTTCGCTAATCACCTTTGGAACCATATTTCTGGGTACTTTTCCCGGTGGCGCATGCGCAGATGCGTTTCAGACAGGTGTTCTGCATAGAAACCACACTAGACCAGTTGTCGGCCGAATGGTTAGGGTGCTGGCCTTCGGAACCAGAGTTCGTGGGTTCGAATCCCACTATGGCATGGATGTTCGTAGCCGTTCGGAATCGGCTTTAAGCAGTAGGTCCCGATCTCATTAGCCCTCGTGTTGCAAAAAGTAGACCGTAGCACTCCAAAACCAAACCTAGACCAGTTATCCAGCACTCTCTTCCCCCATACTTGCCTTCATTGTCTAAAAAATAATTTTACTGGAAAAAATGATACTTTTTTTTGACGGCGGTCATTTTGACCGTTTCCGGTTGTTCTAGGTATACAACGTTTTTTTAGAAAAACTAATGAAAATATTTGAATTAAATTTCTTTTGTATATTACCTATGAATATTTACGAAAAGTCAAAGTATCGCATCAAAAGGTGAAAACAAGAAATTCGAGATTGAAATGCATTTGCGGTCAAAATGACCTCCTTGGCCTTTCTAGTGTTAACATATTATTTTAACTCTTTTCCCTTCAACCTTAACTACACGTGCTACTTGGGTGATGCTAAATAGATAACAGCTTCGCAGCCTTGTATTGGTATAAAGGAATATTGTGCCTGTAGTGCCAACTGCGTTAGGAAAAAAATCTTTTCCTTTCAAATTGTTAAAATTTATTGTCATTGGCTAATACAGTTTTTTTATTACATATACCATATTGAAATATTAAATTCTCGTGGTACATTAATTTGCATTAGAACTGTGTTAAGCTTCCATGAGATATAAAAACGTTTCCCCGTTAAAAATACGAAAATTTTATTTCAGCAACGAAACGCTTCTCGTGCCCACTAAACTTCCATATAAGTATTGGTCTGTCGCAGTTTTATTAATCTACCTGTGGTTAGGGGTAAATGTTAATTTTTCAAATTTACTTTTAACTTATTGTTAAACATAATTAAAAGAATACAACAACTTACTCTTATAAGAAAATTATGCTTGTAATATCAAGAAATATCTAGCATATATATTTTGCTCACCAATTAATATAAAAAGTAACTGCTATCTGACGTTGATCGGCAATATCATTGCCTCTTGCAAAGTAGAACACGAAATAACCGTATGGTCTATTTCTGAGGATTAATCAGGGACCATGTATTTTGTTTAGACCTAATTGACCTGGACCACGGAATCATAAACTGTTCGTTTACCAGATGGGTTTTTGTTCAAAAAACACTCTCATAAGTGCATTTTTACAGCTAACTCTAATTTTAATATTATTCTGCATTGGCAAATACAAACATACAGAAATTGGAATACGGAACTTTGTTATGGAGGCTATTGAAATAGTTATATATTCCACTTTACATAATCCTTGGATTCCACTCCTCATTAGAGCGCATCACTCTCTCGTACCCTAGGTTTATACACCGTTGAAGTCATCTGTTGGTGTTCTTGCCTTTCAATTTTGTAGAAAATAAGAGTAAAAAATTTAAATTCCTACTTCTAAACACGCCATTTGTGATAGATATGCATTTTTATAACTGCCAGTCGTAACCCCGAGAAAAGTATGAAGGAATGTTACCTAAAATCATTACCATAGCCCTTTTTTTTTTTAGTCCAGTCATCCGGATTTTTCGTTAGCGGAATCGGTTTTCTCCGGATAATCTGCACTCTAGTGTATTTTCATTTGGATGGAAAAAAAGTTTTCGAGAAGGATAATTTTTATGACAAATTTTTCATATGAATCTGTTAACTTTAGCTAGATACATGACTTCAGAAATGTGCATGAGAATATAAAACTTTCTTAACCTGAGACGCCGAAACTCAGTTCGGGCAATGTAAATGCGCCAATTTTGGAATGACTGACCTGGAAAACCTAAACTTTTGCTTTAAAAATCTATTTTTGACATAAAAACCCGAATTTTGGGGTTTTTTTTATAAAAACTATTTCTAAAATTTTAATAACAAAAAAATTTTCTTAATCTTTCATTTAGCACATTTTCCTCAAATATATTCCACAGCTAAGGGGTTAAATACCAATATATTCTGTGTAGTCTATTTTACATAACCCTTGTATCTGTTCTATATTCGTTCCCTCTCTGACCTTCCTGAACGGCACAATTACCCAGTACTCCTATACTATACAGCTGAACGGTGGCCGAATGATTAAAGAAATACTCTTAAAGTACCTGAGTTCGTGAACTCGAATCCCACTGAGACATGGATGTTCGTAACCATTCGGAATCGGTTTTAAGCAGTAGGTCCCAGTTTTATTAATCCTCGTTATGCAAAACGGTACACCGTAGTACCAAACCCAAGCTGTACCATATAACTCTCCTGTCCATCGCGCTATTCACTGCCTTTATCTTTAAGTTTTGAGGAAACAAAAATATTTTAAAAGTTTAAGAAATAACTTCTCAATACGCCATTTGTAATATGGTAAAATATGTAATGCAACAACAGTTGGCTACAACGAATGATTATTCCCCTATGATGAGTTTTGTTAAAAGCAAACTATCTGACAATAAACATGAACTGGCGAGAACAATTCGGGACTACTTAAGAATTGGGCACAGCCTGCGATTTTTGGCGCCAATCGCGCCAACTCCTTCGAGAGGAGTTACCGGAAGGCTGAAGTTTTGAACGGCAACGGATTTTCGGCGCGATTAAATTAACTGACTTATTTTATTGTGAAATAATGTACTAATTTTGCAATTAATGGCAAAAACGTTGAAAATTGCGTAAAATGATATTTATATTAATACAAATTTTGTTTATTCATGTTATTTTTTAATATTAATTGGTTAATTTTAAACCATTAAAAATTGATTATTTTTGTTTTTTGATATTCTTAAAATATTTCCTGGTTTTAAGCACACAAAACAATTAAAAATAGATAAATTAGAAATAAAAAAATAAAACATACGCAAAGATTTTTTTAAATTTTCAAACAATATTAAAAGGTTAGTACTTTTTAATTTTTTAAATAAATTTTTGATTTATCAAAAATTTTTTAACCGCATCAAAAATTTTTTAAGCGCATTTAAACAAAGAACCAATAGAAATTAGGCGTATTGAAACGTAACGAAAGGGTTACATAAAAAGAACGGCCTCTAAATTGTACATAAGCGAAAAAATATCATGGCGAGGAGAGAAGAAAGCAGTCTGGGTTACTAGATTTGGCGCTTTATCGCCACCAGATTTGGCGCCTAACAGCGTGTACCCAATTCTTAAGTGAACCCAACAATTCTTTCTTTTCACGCCAAAGGTCACTCCTAACGTAGTCTTGATTTTCGATAACACCCACATAGGTGTAAAATATTTTCGCTTTATATTGTCATATCATGTGATAGGATGGGCAAAAAATAGATAAAGTTCATTTTCCGCTATTAATACTCTCTGAACTTTATTTACATCAAGACTGACCATTTATATCAAAATAAAAGAAGTATCAATCAGGTACTTTTCTTGATATACACAAATAAACAAAAAGATAATGTTTATTTGACCGAGAATTAAATGAAAATAATTTTTGACACAATAAAATATGAAACTAACACTAAAAATAACTTTACTAACTGCTGTCGTACATTAATTACCAACTATGATATATCCTGTCGTATAACGTTAGCCCTCGTGTTGCAAAAAGTAGAGCGTAACACTCAAAACTAAACCAAACCTGTCATATGTGATAAGATGGGCAACAGAGGTTTTAATATTAACAATGTTTATTTAGCGATAAATATGAATCTGTTGAAAATTTGTTGAATCATTGGCAAACCGTGTAGTTATGAATAAAAAACAAATAAACGAACAAACTTCTTAATGTGCAAATATATGTAAATGAAATTCTAGATATTTTTTGGTCATGGCATATATTCTGGGGAATTTAGACTTAAAAATAATTTAATGTTAAAATAGCGATGAAAAAATGTTCATTGTAACGAAAAATAATCGATAATTAAAATTAGCTCAAATGTACCTAATTTATTTCAGTCAAAAATAAAAGTAAATTAATCGCGTGATATCTAAATTTAGAGATAAAACGGATGAATATTGTTGCAGACGATGTTTAAATCAGTTAAAATAAGAAGTGATTAAATGAGACGATTAAAGGAATGACGTCATAATGCTAGGAAAAATGTTATTTTCACCTATTTATTACTTGATAAATTTAATCGCCTTCCCTAAACCGGGGAAAGTAATGCTTGAAATAATGGCATAAAACGCTCGAAAAGAAGGGGAAGGGATGGATTTCAAACTTTTTAAAGTAGATAGTATTTTTCGCAGTGATACAAAGTATATTTATACAAATTTATTTTAGAATCGGACCCATAGTTTAGGAGATGTGGAACACACACACATACATACAATGACTTTTATTTATAAGATTGTACGGGGATAATGTACCATAAAAATGGTACATTAAGAAAAAAATAGTGGATATTTTGTGTTTACACCTACCTTAAACTGTAAAATATGTGCTATAAAGTGAAATATTTTAAATTTTAATGTCCATTTTATTTCATTAAAATTTATACTTGTTGTGAAGGAAACGTGATTTTCTTCTCAGTTTGATGCATCCGATAACTTATTTGTAACTTAGTGCATTTTTATCAAAATCTTGTATAATATTTCTGATACTGTTTACTAAATTCTTATCCATGAATCTAGAACCCTACTTCATTAAGTTTTTTCAATGAGATACAGTATGTATGCAATACTGAGAAACATCTATAAAAAGTGCTAAAATATTTTAAAAACTGAAGTGTTTTATACAAACTGTTTAAAATGAATAAAATGTGATACTTACTTACGTTTCTATGTTAATATTGTGGCTGATGATCACAAAGAAACCGAAATTGATAATGTAATATTTTTCAGGTCACGAAGGATTTCTTTTAATCTAGAACATTTCTGTTTGGAAATTCAAGGTAAGAGAATCGGTTTATTTTTATACATATTATTCATTATGATAATTTAAAATTCCAAATATTTCACTAAACTCGCTTGTTAGATTTTCAGGCTTGCAATTCTGTCACTTTTCTCACCTTTAATCACTTTTTTTACAATTGATCACTTTTAGTCACTTTTTTAAGTAAACAGTCACTTTTAGTCACTTTTATCATGGTGTATCACAGCAAAAGTCTGTTGTTGAAAAAAGAAAATCTGAATTAATAACAAGATATTTTAATAAAAGACCAAAAATGTGATGCTCTCATCTTAATTTTCTTATTAAAATGTAATTAGTCTTATGGTTTCCAGAATTGAGTGATTTTAAAAAGTCGTAAAGAAGTTCCTGAAATCTACATTTGTACTGAAATGTACATTTAATACATTAAAGTAATTTACGTCGAAGCCCACATGTTTCTTTTTCTTCACAATTTTTGTTTAGATACTCTAATCTAGCTATATACATATTTCAAAACATTAATGTATGCAGAAAATTGTGGTTATAAAATTAATATATTGTATGTATTCAAATCTAATTTATAGATTTTCTTGAATAAAAAGCAATGTTGAGTTGTGTTAAACAAAATTTTTATTTTTTTCGTATTTGACGCTAAAATCGTGTCTTGCATGAATCATTTGATTTAGAGTTAAAATAGAGAAATCTTAAGAGCATCTGTAATCAAGAGGAGAAAAAAAATTGCTTTTTTTTTTTTTCAATGTTTAGTCACTTTTTAGTCGCTTATTCTGTATTTGTCCCTTTTGTCACCTTTTTGAAAGTGCCTCAGCAGTTGCAAGCCTGGATTTTGTAAATGCATATGTTCCCTTTTGTACCTTTCGGGGGGGGGTGATCTAGTCATCTAAAACTGATTTGTTTGTGATGCGGTTATGTTAAGCTTCCAAATGGACTTGGGTTTGATTTCAAAGGACTTAGATTTGTGCCGAAACCGTCTAATACTGACAGCGTATGTTCTGCTCTCGTAATAAAGTGATAAATTGGCGAATGCTGAAAAAATGCAAGTATCCTTTTATTACAAAAAAAAAAAAAAAAAATTAAATCTCGGGGCTAGATCAAGAGTCATAGTTTCGAATGTTACTGATGGCATGGATAACGTCGCAACATGCATACACTTCTGTGTTTGTGGGGGCTCAGTAAAAACAATCGCTTAAAGTCCTAGACATTATCTCGACTATATACAATATATACATGATATAAAACATCGTTTGGGAGAGAAACAACCTTCTCCACCCTCAAGCCCCAAACAATCCACTCCTTCTTGAAAGACCCCTCGCAAAAAAGAGGGGGGGGGAAGAAAAAGGGCTAAGAGCAAGGGAGTGATCAGCGGACCGGACTCCTCAATGATAGCCGGCATTCCACACAGATGTACGCAGGGACATAAAAATCCGAAACCCCTCTGGGTTTGGAACTCCTACTTTTTCAGGGGAATAAATTCCCACGGGTCCTGAGAATGACCAACCCTCTCTGGTTCTCTTTTGACCAGCTGCCACAATGCTAGTCCTTTAGATTTAACAAAGTAGTAAGTCAAAGCCTCATGTTGCAAAGAGTAAACCATGGCGTACCTAACCAAACATTGACATTTAGTTAGCTATTATCTAGGGTGAATATTTGATAGTCCAAAATTGAAAACCTTCTCCACCCTCAAGCCCCCTACAACCTACTGCCTTCTTCTTGGAGGACTCCTCGCAAAAATTAAGCAATTAAGTAATTTTTAACTAATTATTAAAAATACTTTTAACATTTTAAAATGCATTTTTCATTGAGAAATTTTATACACTTAAATCCCTCCCCCAATGTGAATATATTTTGATCAACATTCGTCGGTTTTAAACACATTTTTTATTAAAATAGCTTTTATTTTAAACATGTAATAACCGTTTGAAAAAAAATATACTGGAATTCAGAGAACATCCAAAGTGGTGCCAATTGTGCTGTAAACATGTAAATTAATCGCAGATATTCATATATTCTCTCAATTAAAGATTTCAGAGTATGTGGAAAGAGTTTAAAACTGTAATAAATTACTATATTTTAAAATATAGGATCTCAGTAAAGGAAATTTATTTGACCTTAGACACAAAGTGTCTGCAGTACACTGCAAAACACTGCGGTAATTGTTATTTTTATGCCACCCTGTATTATTAGAAGACAGTTACAGTCCAGATTATTCAAAAAATGTGTGCTCATACTCAGCGTACCCAAATTAAATGTTAAGGCAGTCCTATGGACATTCCTGCAGGGCAACTGTTCTTCCCTAGACTTTCGAGCAAATCTAAACTCAAATAGTCGTAAATTCCTAGAGCATTTCTGACTGTATTTAAATATTTTCACAATGCAATGATTGTCATATTTTTTCCTACTGTAATACTACACGACAGTTACAGTGCCAGATTATTCTGAAAATATTTGTACTCATGGTCAGTGCACCCACATTAAATGTTAAGGCAATCGTATTGACATTCCTGCAGTGCAACTTGCCTTCCCTTCAAATTTGGTCAAATCTATGATCGAAAAGTCGAAATATTCTATAGATGTGTCGACCTGTAATTTATATATTTACTATGCAGTAACTGTCTTTTTTGTCACCCTGCATTATTTGAAGAAAGTTGCAATGTCAGATTATTCTAAAAATATGTGTACTCCTGGTCAGTGCACCCACATTAAATGTTAAGGCAATCGTATTGACATTCCAGCAGTGCAACTTGCTTTCCCAAGAAATTAGAGCAAAACAAGGCTCGTAACGATGAAATTTTATATAACAGTTCTTGATTTGTATTTTGTATATTTACGCTGCAACAGCTTTCCTTTTTGTTACCCTGCATTATTAGAAGAAAGTTGCAATGCCAGATTATTCTAAAAATATGTGTACTCCTGGTCAGTGCACCGACATTAAATGTTAAGGCAGTCGTATTGACATTCCTGCAGTGCAACTAGTCTTCCCAGGAAATTCGAGCAAAACTATGCTCGTAACGATGAAATTTCCTATAGCAGTTCTCGATTTGTATATTGTATATTTACGCTGCAGTAGCTGTCCTCTTTGTCACTCTGCATTATTAGAAGAAAGTTGCGATGCCAGATTATTCTAAAAATATGTGTACTCATTGTCAGTACACCTACATTAAATGCTAAGGCAGTCGTATTGACATTCCTGCAGTGCAACTGGTCTTCCCAGGAAATTCGAGTAAACTATGCTCGTATCGATGAAATTTCCTATAGCAGTTCTTGATTTGTATTTTGTATATTTACGCTGCAGCAGCTGTCCTTTTTGTCACCCTGCATTATTAGAAGAAAGTTGCAATGCCAGATTATTCTAAAAATATGTGTACTCATTGTCAGTGCACCTACATTAAATGTTAGGGCAGTCGTATTGACATTCCTGCAGTGCAACTGGTCTTCCCAGGAAATTCGAGCAAAAGTATGCTCGTAACGATGACATTTCCTATAGCAGTTCTTGATTTGTATTTTATATATTTACTCTGCAGCAGCTGTCCTTCTTGTCACCCTGCATTATTAGAAGAAAGTTGCAATGCCAGATTATTCTAAAAATATGTGTACTCATTGTCAGTGCACCTACATTAAATGTTAGGGCAGTCGTATTGACATTCCTGCAGTGCAACTGGTCTTCCCAGGAAATTCGAGAAAACTATGCTTGTAACGATGAAATTTCTTATAGCAGTTCTTGATTTGTATTTTGTATATTTACTCTGCAGCAGCTGTCCTTCTTGTCACCCTGCATTATTAGAAGAAAGTTGCAATGCCAGATTATTCTAAAAATATGTGTACTCATTGTCAGTGCACCTACATTAAGTGTTAGGGCAGTCGTATTGACATTCCTGCAGTGCAACTGGTCTTCCCAGGAAATTCGAGCAAAAGTATGCTCGGAACAATGAAATTTCCTATAGCAGTTCTTGATTTGTATTTTATATATTTACTCTGCAGCAGCTGTCCTTCTTGTCACCCTGCATTATTAGAAGAAAGTTGCAATGCCAGATTATTCTAAAAATATGTGTACTCATTGTCAGTGCACCTACATTAAATGTTAGGGCAGTCGTATTGACATTCCTGCAGTGCAACTGGTCTTCCCAGGAAATTCGAGCAAAAGTATGCTCGTAACGATGAAATTTCCTATAGCAGTTCTCGATTTGTATTTTGTATATTTACGCTGCAGCAGCTGTCCTTTTTGTCACCCTGCATTATTAGAAGAAAGTTGCAATGCCAGATTATTCTAAAAATATGTGTACTCATTGTCAGTGCACCTACATTAAGTGTTAGGGCAGTCGTATTGACATTCCTGCAGTGCAACTGGTCTTCCCAGGAAATTCGAGCAAAAGTATGCTCGTAACGATGAAATTTCCTATAGCAGTTCTCGATTTGTATTTTGTATATTTACTCTGCAGCAGCTGTCTTTTTTGTCACCCTGCATTATTTGAAGAAAGTTGCAATGTCAGATTATTCTAAAAATATGTGTACTCCTGGTCAGTGCACCGACATTAAATGTTAAGGCAGTCGTATTGACATTCCTGCAGTGCAACTGGTCTTCCCAGGAAATTCGAGCAAATCTTTGCTCGTAACGATGAAATTTCCTATAGCAGTGCTTGATTTGTATTTTGTATATTTACGCTGCAGCAGCTGTCCTCTTTGCCACCCTGCATTATTAGAAAAAAGTTGCGATGCCAGATTATTCTAAAAATATGTGTACTTCTGGTCAGTGCACCTACATTAAATGTTAGGGCAGTCGTATTGACATTCCTGCAGTGCAACTGGTCTTCCCAGGAAATTCGAGCAAAACTATGCTCGTAACGATGAAATTTCCTATAGCAGTTCTCGATTTGTATTTTGTATATTTACGCTGCAGCAGCTGTCCTTTTTGTCACCCTGCATTATTAGAAGAAAGTTGCAATGCCAGATTATTCTAAAAATATGTGTACTCATTGTCAGTGCACCTACATTAAATGTTAGGGCAGTCGTATTGACATTCCTGCAGTGCAACTGGTCTTCCCAGGAAATTCGAGCAAAAGTATGCTCGTAACGATGAAATTTCCTATAGCAGTTCTCGATTTGTATTTTGTATATTTACGCTGCAGCAGCTGTCCTTTTTGTCACCCTGCATTATTAGAAGAAAGTTGCAATGCCAGATTATTCTAAAAATATGTGTACTCATTGTCAGTGCACCTACATTAAGTGTTAGGGCAGTCGTATTGACATTCCTGCAGTGCAACTGGTCTTCCCAGGAAATTCGAGCAAAAGTATGCTCGTAACGATGACATTTCCTATAGCAGTTCTTGATTTGTATTTTATATATTTACTCTGCAGCAGCTGTCCTTTTTGTCACCCTGCATTATTAGAAGAAAGTTGCAATGCCAGATTATTCTAAAAATATGTGTACTCATTGTCAGTGCACCTACATTAAGTGTTAGGGCAGTCGTATTGACATTCCTGCAGTGCAACTGGTCCCAGGAAATTCGAGAAAACTATGCTTGTAACGATGAAATTTCCTATAGCAGTTCTTGATTTGTATTTTATATATTTACTCTGCAGCAGCTGTCCTTTTTGTCACCCTGCATTATTAGAAGAAAGTTGCAATGCCAGATTATTCTAAAAATATGTGTACTCATTGTCAGTGCACCTACATTAAATGTTAGGGCAGTCGTATTGACATTCCTGCAGTGCAACTGGTCTTCCCAGGAAATTCGAGTAAACTATGCTCGTATCGATGAAATTTCCTACAGCAGTTCTTGATTTGTATTTTGTATATTTACGCTGCAGCAGCTGTCCTTTTTGTCACCCTGCATTATTAGAAGAAAGTTGCAATGCCAGATTATTTTAAAAATATGTGTACTCATTGTCAGTGCACCTACATTAAATGTTAGGGCAGTCGTATTGACATTCCTGCAGTGCAACTGGTCTTCCCAGGAAATTCGAGCAAAAGTATGCTCGTAACGATGAAATTTCCTATAGCAGTTCTTGATTTGTATTTTATATATTTACTCTGCAGCAGCTGTCCTTCTTGTCACCCTGCATTATTAGAAGAAAGTTGCAATGCCAGATTATTCTAAAAATATGTGTACTCATTGTCAGTGCACCTACATTAAGTGTTAGGGCAGTCGTATTGACATTCCTGCAGTGCAACTGGTCTTCCCAGGAAATTCGAGCAAAAGTATGCTCGTAACGATGACATTTCCTATAGCAGTTCTTGATGATTTGTATTTTGTATCGCTGCAGCAGCTGTCCTTTTTGTCACCCTGCATTATTAGAAGAAAGTTGCAATGCCAGATTATTCTAAAAATATGTGTACTCATTGTCAGTGCACCTACATTAAATGTTAGGGCAGTCGTATTGACATTCCTGCAGTGCAACTGGTCTTCCCAGGAAATTCGAGCAAAAGTATGCTCGTAACGATGAAATTTCCTATAGCAGTGCCTGATTTGTATATTGTACATTTACGCTGCCGAAGCTGTCCTTGTCACCCTGCATTATTAGAAGAAAGTTGCAATGCCAGATTATTCTAAAAAAATGTGTACTTCTGGTCAGTGCACCTACATTAAATGTTAGGGCAGTCGTATTGACATTCCTGCAGTGCAACTGGTCTTCCCAGGAAATTCGAGCAAAAGTATGCTCGTAACGATGACATTTCCTATAGCAGTTCTTGATTTGTATTTTATATATTTACTCTGCAGCAGCTGTCCTTTGTCACCCTGCATTATTAGAAGAAAGTTGCAATGCCAGATTATTCTAAAAATATGTGTACTCATTGTCAGTGCACCTACATTAAGTGTTAGGGCAGTCGTATTGACATTCCTGCAGTGCAACTGGTCTTCCCAGGAAATTCGAGCAAAAGTATGCTCGTAACGATGAAATTTCCTATAGCAGTTCTTGATTTGTATTTTATATATTTACTCTGCAGCAGCTGTCCTTCTTGTCACCCTGCATTATTAGAAGAAAGTTGCAATGCCAGATTATTCTAAAAATATGTGTACTTCTGGTCAGTGCACCTACATTAAATGTTAGGGCAGTCGTATTGACATTCCTGCAGTGCAACTGGTCTTCCCAGGAAATTCGAGCAAAACTATGCTCGTAACGATGAAATTTCTTATAGCAGTTCTCGATTTGTATTTTGTATATTTACGCTGCAGCAGCTGTCCTTTTTGTCACCCTGCATTATTAGAAGAAAGTTGCAATGCCAGATTATTCTAAAAATATGTGTACTCATTGTCAGTGCACCTACATTAAATGTTAGGGCAGTCGTATTGACATTCCTGCAGTGCAACTGGTCTTCCCAGGAAATTCGAGAAAACTATGCTCGTAACGATGAAATTTCTTATAGCAGTTCTTGATTTGTATTTTATATATTTACTCTGCAGCAGCTGTCCTTTTTGTCACCCTGCATTATTAGAAGAAAGTTGCAATGCCAGATTATTCTAAAAATATGTGTACTCATTGTCAGTGCACCTACATTAAATGTTAGGGCAGTCGTATTGACATTCCTGCAGTGCAACTGGTCTTCCTGGACAGTTCTAGCAAATCTATGCTCGTAACGATGAAATTTCCTATAGCAGTTCTGATTTGTATTTTGTATATTTACGCTACGCTGCAGCAGCCCTTTTGTCTATTGCATTATTAGAAGAAAGTTGCAATGCCAGATTATTCTAAAAATATGTGTACTCATTGTCAGTCACCAGTGCAACTGGTCTTCCCCAGGAAATTCGACAGAACGCTCGTAACGATGTAATTTCTATGCTCGTAATTTTGCTGATTTCTTTACTTTTTGTCAGCAACTCTCTGCACCCTATTAGAAGAAAGTTGCAATGCCAGATTATTCTAAAAATATGTGTACTCATTGTCAGTGCACCTACATTAAATGTTAGGGCAGTCGTATTGACATTCCTGCAGTGCAACTGGTCTTCCCAGGAAATTCGAGCAAAAGTATGCTCGTAACGATGACATTTCCTATAGCAGTTCTTGATTTGTATTTTATATATTTACTCTGCAGCAGCTGTCCTTTTTGTCACCCTGCATTATTAGAAGAAAGTTGCAATGCCAGATTATTCTAAAAATATGTGTACTCATTGTCAGTGCACCTACATTAAGTGTTAGGGCAGTCGTATTGACATTCCTGCAGTGCAACTGGTCTTCCCAGGAAATTCGAGCAAAAGTATGCTCGTAACGATGACATTTCCTATAGCAGTTCTTGATTTGTATTTTATATATTTACTCTGCAGCAGCTGTCCTTTTTGTCACCCTGCATTATTAGAAGAAAGTTGCAATGCCAGATTATTCTAAAAAATGTGTACTCATTGTCAGTGCACCTACATTAAATGTTAGGGCAGTCGTATTGACATTCCTGCAGTGCAACTGGTCTTCCCAGGAAATTCGAGCAAAACTATGCTCGTAACGATGAAATTTCCTATAGCAGTTCTCGATTTGTATTTTGTATATTTACGCTGCAGCAGCTGTCCTTTTTGTCACCCTGCATTATTAGAAGAAAGTTGCAATGCCAGATTATTCTAAAAATATGTGTACTCATTGTCAGTGCACCTACATTAAATGTTAGGGCAGTCGTATTGACATTCCTGCAGTGCAACTGGTCTTCCCAGGAAATTCGAGCAAAAGTATGCTCGTAACGATGACATTTCCTATAGCAGTTCTGATTTGTATTTTGTATATTTACGCTGCAGCAGCTGTCCTTTTTGTCACCCTGCAATTATTAGAAGAAAGTTGCAATGCCAGATTATTCTAAAAATATGTGTACTCATTGTCAGTGCACCTACATTAAATGTTAGGGCAGTCGTATTGACATTCCTGCAGTGCAACTGGTCTTCCCAGGAAATTCGAGTAAACTATGCTCGTATCGATGAAATTTCCTACAGCAGTGCTGATTTGTATTTTATATATTTACTCTGCAGCAGCTGTCCTTTTTGTCACCCTGCATTATTAGAAGAAAGTTGCAATGCCAGATTATTCTAAAAATATGTGTACTCATAGTACACCTACATTAAATGTTAGGGCAGTCGTATTGACATTCCTGCAGTGCAACTGGTCTTCCCAGGAAATTCGAGCAAAAGTATGCTCGGAACAATGAAATTTCCTATAGCAGTTCGTGATTTGTATTTTATATATTTACTCTGCAGCAGCTGTCCTTCTTGTCACCCTGCATTATTAGAAGAAAGTTGCAATGCCAGATTATTCTAAAAATATGTGTACTCATTGTCAGTGCACCTACATTAAGTGTTAGGGCAGTCGTATTGACATTCCTGCAGTGCAACTGGTCTTCCCAGGAAATTCGAGCAAAAGTATGCTCGTAACGATGACATTTCCTATAGCAGTTCTTGATTTGTATTTTATATATTTACTCTGCAGCAGCTGTCCTTTTTGTCACCCTGCATTATTAGAAGAAAGTTGCAATGCCAGATTATTCTAAAAATATGTGTACTCATTGTCAGTGCACCTACATTAAGTGTTAGGGCAGTCGTATTGACATTCCTGCAGTGCAACTGGTCTTCCCAGGAAATTCGAGCAAAAGTATGCTCGTAACGATGAAATTTCCTATAGCAGTTCTTGATTTGTATTTTATATATTTACTCTGCAGCAGCTGTCCTTCTTGTCACCCTGCATTATTAGAAGAAAGTTGCAATGCCAGATTATTCAAAAAGTAAGTGTACTCGTAGTCAGTGCATCCACATTAAATGTTATGGCAGTCGTATTGACATTCCTGCAGTGCAACTGGTCTTCCCAGGAAATTCGAGCAAAAGTATGCTCGTAACGATGAAATTTCCTATAGCAGTTCTGGATTTGTATTTTGTATATTTACGCTGCAGCAGCTGTCCTTTTTGTTTTGTCACCCTGTATTATTAGAAGACAGTTGCAATGCCAGATTATTCTAAAAATATGTGTACTCATTGTCAGTGCACCTACATTAAATGTTAGGGCAGTCGTATTGACATTCCTGCAGTGCAACTGGTCTTCCCAGGAAATTCGAGCAAAAGTATGCTCGTAACGATGAAATTTCCTATAGCAGTGCTTGATTTGTATTTTGTATATTTACGCTGCAGCAGCTGTCCTTTTTGTCACCCTGCATTATTAGAAGAAAGTTGCAATGCCAGATTATTCTAAAAATATGTGTACTCATTGTCAGTGCACCTACATTAAGTGTTAGGGCAGTCGTATTGACATTCCTGCAGTGCAACTGGTCTTCCCAGGAAATTCGAGCAAAACTATGCTCGTAACGATGAAATTTCCTATAGCAGTTCTCGATTTGTATTTTGTATATTTACGCTGCAGCAGCTGTCCTTTTTGTCACCCTGCATTATTAGAAGAAAGTTGCAATGCCAGATTATTCTAAAAATATGTGTACTCATTGTCAGTGCACCTACATTAAATGTTAGGGCAGTCGTATTGACATTCCTGCAGTGCAACTGGTCTTCCCAGGAAATTCGAGCAAAACTATGCTCGTAACGATGAAATTTCCTATAGCAGTGCCTGATTTGTATTTTGTATATTTACGCTGCAGCAGCTGTCCTTTTTGTCACCCTGCATTATTAGAAGAAAGTTGCAATGCCAGATTATTCTAAAAATATGTGTACTCATTGTCAGTGCACCTACATTAAATGTTAGGGCAGTCGTATTGACATTCCTGCAGTGCAACATGTCTTCCCAGGAAATTCGAGAAAACTATGCTCGTAACGATGAAATTTCCTATAGCAGTTCTCGATTTGTATATTGTATATTTACGCTGCAGTAGCTGTCCTCTTTGTCACTCTGCATTATTAGAAGAAAGTTGCGATGCCAGATTATTCTAAAAATGTGTACTCCTGGTCAGTGCACCTACACCTACTTTAAATGTTAGGGCAGTCGTATTGACATTCCTGCAGTGCAACTGGTCTTCCCAGGAAATTCGAGCAAATCTTTGCTCGTAACGATGAAATTTCCTATAGCAGTGCTTGATTTGTATTTTGTATATTTATGCTGCAGCAGCTGTCCTTGTCCTTGCATTATTAGAAGAAATTGCTGCCCGATTATTTCTAAAAAATATGTGTACTCATTGTCAGTGCACCTACTTTAAATGTTAGGGCAGTCGTATTGACATTCCTGCAGTGCAACTGGTCTTCCCAGGAAATTCGAGCAAAACTTTGCTCGTAACGATGAAATTTCCTATAGCAGTTCTCGATTTGTATTTTGTATATTTACGCTGCAAGCAGCTGTCCTTTTTGTCACCCTGCATTATTTAGAAGAAAGTTGCAATGGCCAGATTATTCCTAAAAATATGTGTTACTCCAATTGTCAGTGCACCTACATTAAAAGTTAGGGCAGTCGTATTGGACATTCCAGCAGTGCAACTGGTCTTCCCAGGAAATTCGAGCAAAACTATGCTCGAACGATGTAAAATTTCCTATAGCAGTTTCCTCGATTTGATATTTTGTATATTTACGCTGCAGCAGCTGTTCCTTTTTGTCACCCAAGAATTATTAGAAGAAAGTTTGTATGCTCGTAACGATGCCCAGATTATTCTAAAAAAGTTGCAATGGTGTACTCATTGTCAGATTATTCAACCTACATTAAATGTTAGGGCAGTCGTCGTATTGATATTCTGCAGTGCAATGCCAGGGTCTTCCCAGGAGTGCAATTACAGCATTGCGCTGACTCATATTTGGTGACCTGTCATAAGATTTAAAATTTTGATAGTTAGTTTTAATGTTAAATCATTTCGTTTACTGCCTTCCATATCGACAAACTGCATGCAAGCGAGCAAGGTATAAAATGTGAATACGCTCCTTCTCGGTTCCGAATAGAATGGGTTGCCTTCTGCTTATCTACCAATCATAGACCACCAGCAGGGTGTGCGTATTTCTGAAAAATTCCAGGAACGTGTAACACCCCACTCCTTTGTTTTTTTCGTTTCCTCTATGTGGGAGAAGGAGAATTCTAGGAAATTAAAACAAGAACGAAGGGAAAGAAAAGAATGGGTTCCTTCTGAATGCATTGTGAATATTCCTTTGCCAGTTAAAATGAGGTTCGAAAACTGATAACATTAACCGATGTAACGATCACATAAAGTTATAATTTTAACATACAAATGACCAGAGAAAATCAGGACCAAGAGATTATGATAACAGTAAGCGACTGATAAAATTAACAGCTATCAAATTAAGCGGATTCCACTGTATTTAATTCTGGCTCATCTGAACAATTTTGTGCAATTTAAAAAAAGAGAACGTTTTATTTTGAAATTGTTATTGCTATGTAATATTTAAGGAGATTTATATTGGATGCTAATGTGCAATAATTAACAGTATAAAATTATGATTTAACACTTTGCCCTCGATGGCTCCATTTAAAATTTGTCGCCAAACTCGAGGACTTCGCTACGGGGAGAATGCAAAAAATAGTTTTTACGATTTGTTTTTGTTCCTATGTTAGCACTTCGCATGCGGGGAACATATTTTTAAGTTTTTTGCAGTCTGTCGCTAGAGCGCGGGTCACGTAAAAATATCTATTTAATAGATTTGAGGTGGATACCCGCTAACCACCACAAATCTACTAAATACGTATTGTATGAATGTGTGACATTATATGCGTGTTTGTGTTGCTATGCAACGCTTTGCATTTTTTCTTTCCACAAGTTATGACTGTCGAGTGACTCGGTCTTTTGTCGCGTTATTTCGTCTTCAATGGAACTTCTAGCTCCAGGACGTACAGGTCGTGTTTTGTCAATTTGAAGATTGGTTTTTTATTGTTGAATACAAAATTGATAATAAATAGTTCTATTTGTACTTGTCATGAAAAAATATTTTTGAATACATTGTAAAATTTTAAAAATCGTTTATTTTTGTGATTTCGTAAAAATATTTTTTTAAATAATCATACAGTATATAAAGTGTAAAACAAAGTTTCGTTCATAAAAACAAAGTAGTTTTAGATTTACTGCGATTTTTCTGAATAAACTTTCGCACGATTCACGAAAAAACGCCCGCTGCACGCGTAAGTTGGCGATGAAGTATTACCCGCATGCCAAGCGTTAAAAACTGAAAATTATTTGCATTGTCTCTGTAGCGGAGCCCTCGAGCTTGGCGACAAATTTTAAATGGCTCCACTCCGAAGCCATAGAGAGGGGTATTATGATGCTGCACGACGTTTGTCGGAGACGTCAAAATCTACTTTGGCACATGAGAGGACTGAAGTCGCACAGACGTCATTGTATGCCAGGGGATTAAGCTATAAATCATTTTATAGATCTAATTTTGAAGTACTAATGAACATTATTATCCTATCTTAATTAAAATTATTATTTGATTGATGTGGATTTGGTTTACACCGCTACTTTTACCACGTTCCTATAATTGAAACTATTGTATCCTATAATTGAAACTAATTGAAACTATTTCATGTAGGATAAGTTGAAATATTTCTTCATTAAGTTTTAAAATGTTTAAACTGTTCTAAGGAAAACTTGCTGTTCAAGCCTTTTTATGCCAAATAGATGTAAAGATGTTTGGTTACTGGCGATATTGGATTGCTCTAGGTCTGTTAAACTGTATTATAAATTGTTTTGCTTGTTACATTTGAAGGGGTCATTAAACTCATTTTTACTGTGATAGAAAAAAAAAATTCTCCACTAAAATGCTTTTAAAAAAAGCAAGAAAATATATCCACTATATAATAATAGCCTAAGTTGTTTGTTCTCCAATTTATGAAGCGGTTGGACCTGGAATGGATTGAGGTATCCGTATTGGATTCTTGATGAGTTAGGGTTAGCAACATTCAAAGCGAGTTCTAGAAACATTCGAAATCCACCCCTCTCCCCCTTTTCGAGAGTTTAATGCCATTACTGCAAGTCCTATTTTCCCTGGTTATGAGCGCTACGGTCCACTGTTTCGCTAACCAGGACTAATGAGATCGTTACTTACTGCTTAAAGCAGATTCCTAACAGCTACGAACATCCATGCCATCAGTGGGATTCGAACCCGCGAACTCCAGTACCGAAGAGCAACACACTGCCGTCCGGATGTACATTTCAGAATACTCTAGTATTTAATGAATAACGATGCTCATTCGAATGACAGTAAAATTGGCCCATAATTCTGACATAGGAGCTCTCCATTGTCGGAAGAATTGTCCCTATTTGGGGAAGGCGATAAATTTATTGTTTTGAGGTACCTTTGGGTACAATTTTAGCCACTTTTGGTGTATATAAAACGCCGAAAATGGTTGTTTAAATCAGATCTAATGATACTCTTTCGAATGACACTAAAATTGTTCCAATATTCCAAACGTGTGGAGAGCCGAACGATGGCCGATTGGTTAGAGTGCTGGCCTTCGGTACCGGAGTTCGTGGGTTCGAATCCCACAGGGGCATGGATGTTCGTAGCCGTTCGGAATCGGCTTTAAGCTGTAGGTCCCGGTCTCATTAGCCCTCGTGTTGCAAAAAGTAGACCGTAGCACTCCAAACCAAACCAACGTGTGGAGGGGAGGTAACTTTACGATTATGGGATACTTTTGAAGTTGATTTTGGTGCATTGTCAGTGTTGATTATACTTCAAAAATGATTGATCGAATCTGATCTAACGACGCTTATTCGAATGACATATCTATCGTTCATGTTTGTAAGATCATTTTAAAAAATCCATAAAGTTATTTTCCCCCCTTAGTTTTTTAATAATTTCTTTTAACTGATCATTGATATGTTGAACAAATCTGATCAAATGAATGATGTTAGTTTCTGTCATGGGGGGAAGATACTTTATTTGGGTATATTTTCAGTTACATTTAAACCTTAAATTGACATTAATATCTAACCTTTCAAAACAATTTTGTAGATAATTAAATTTACCGACTTTGTTAAATTATCATTTTTGTAAATGTAACTTTCAAAGTAGTCTCAAAATTCCTTTATTTTTTAATAAAATAAAATCAATTTTCAATTTCGGTAAAAAAAATATTTACTTTTTTGCAGCATGTATAACTTTTATCACTAAATTCTCCAAAAAAGTATTTTCATACTCATTATGCATTTATTATTTGATTCACAGTTCAATAATTTATCTGTTAGATCCTGACTTGAAAGTACTTCTTCTAATTAATCTAAATTATAGTATTTCGAATTTCCATATCTAGTTTGAATATCTTATTACTCCTTATATTAAAGCATTATTTATAGCCTTTGACTCAAAATGTTGAATTATCTTATTCTATATTTTCCTTAGTAAACTTCTAATTGTTCGCTTTTTCCCTTAATTTATTTAGTACTGAGGACATTCGATTTTTCCCGTATAATGTTAGTCGTAAGCACGACGTTTTAATTACTCGCTTGCGTATTGGGCACACTCGTCTCACACATAATTACTATCTTTCAAATGACCCCAAACCCCGGTGTTCTTTCTGTCAGGCCCCGCTAACTATTTTACATTTACTTACATCTTGTAGCCACTTACAGCCTGCGTATGTCTTATTTTTTGGTACTCGGCATCCTACCTTAAGGGAGTTACTTAGATGAACTCCCGCATCCCTGTCTTTTATCTTTTTCACGTTTTATAGGCTTATTTTGGTCTATTTAACTTTTTCCATGAAGTGTTTTAGTATTTTTTACATCTTTAATTAAAATTTATTATGCTTTTAGCTTTTTAATGTTTCATCTCTTTTACCTTTTACATACCTATCTGGTGTAATTGAGTTTGTACATTGGAGACTACTTTTTTTTTAACTTTATTAAACTGGTACGGTTTTACCTTGTTCTGTTATTAGGTTAGGGCTCTTTTATCAGTTAGGTCTTGTTTTTATGAAAACACCTTGTGCTTGGTGCTTATGTCCTAAACAGGACCTTGCGCCGTAAAAACTCCAACCAAACAACCAACCTTAATTTATTTAGCGTCATGGGTATAATTTAGGAGGAGCAGGTCGGGTAAATTATTTATATAGTCAACAGATGTACCTACAAACTTACTCTGAAACATGAAAATTTAGAAGAAAAAAAAATCCCAAAGTGCACTTTTATGATATAAAATTTTAATGAGCAAATTCCCCCCATCTACAAATTGGACACATATTTTACAAAAACACTAAAAACATTTTGAAATTTGAAAACTAAGAACTTTTTTGCAATATTAGAAGGAAATTGGGGTGAAAATTTGGTCTCATAAATGAGAACTTCAAGCCCTTGCATAGCCATACTTTCAGGATGGGTTTTAATAAACAACTATCCAAGGGATATAGCAAAATACATAGATTCACAATAGCATAAGACGATAAAACAAGGCCGTAGCCAGAAACTATTTTCTGAGGGAGAAAAACATTTGTGAATAATACTTCAGTAAAACTACAGGTTTTGTTGTGCTTGTATATTCATAATGAGTAATGATTATCATAACACAAATGAAGTTTTACAATAACAAAAAAAAAAATGATATAGTGAACAATTTTAAAGCTTTGGAATGTTTAATTAAATATTTGCTCAATGGATTTAATAATAAATGAAATATTGAAAAGATATAAACTATACATGGCATTAAATTCTAATTTTAAAAACAGAAGTGTAACTGAAGAAAATGCCCACTTTTGACAGAAAATGAACAAGTTCAAATTTTTTTACCTTATAAGTATGCTTGCCTTGGATATTTGCAAAAAAATTTTCCCAATTTCTTCTAGTTGTCTCTATCCATAAAGCGATGAATTGTTTAGAGTGAAAATCGATCTGCTCTCACTATTAGAATACTGTTTAGTGATCAAAGTCTTTATGTATGACAACTTTCCGGTCAGAAAAAGTTCCCAGCTTCATATCTGAATAGCACAATAAATGACCGAAAAGAAGCACTCATCAAGCGTTCCTAAAACCAATTTCTTACTCCCTAATGTAGGAAGGTTCTGAAGATTGTTGCTTTTTACCTGTAGTAAAATCTGGAAGGACTGACTATACCAATCCTATACTTTGCTAACTATACCACCCAGCTAGATATCTAAATGATTTCAGCTTCTGCACTGGTATATTATTTTATTTCTAACACTTCACCACAAAAATAAGAGAATGTAAATACAGTTGTAAATACTTAATATTGTTAAATTATTTAAACTGTTGAGTTTTACTAAAAAACCCCTTTAAATCACCACTGCTGAACGGTGAGCGAATCGGTAGGGTGCTGATCTTAGGTACCGCAATTCGTAGGTTTAAATTCCACTGCTGACGTGGATGTACGTGACCGTTTGGAAGGCAGTAGGTTCTAGTTACACCAGATTTTTTGCAACAAAATAGTATACCGTAGCCCTCCAAACCAAACGAAATCACCGCATAAGATTTAAATAAGTATGTAAAAATATAAAAAATATATTTATATCTTAATTTTATTTTTAAAATTATTGCAAGGAACTTTTTTGGGAAGCAATTTAATCATATTGATGCAATCGGGATATTTCATTTCAATTTCAGTTGAAAGGCCTTTAACCCTTTATCTACTGACGGTACTTATAAGTACCAATCACCTTAACCGTTTATGTACTGATGGTACTTTTAAGTCCCACTTTCATTAATTAGTACTAACAAACTAAATTTCACACCGGGGAGATTTTTTACTTGTATATTTGACTTGTATATAATTATCAATGTGACAGCTAAAAAACAATATAAAGACATTTTCAGTATTTCATAATGCAGTGGATAAAGGGTTAAAAGGTTTACAAATATAAAGATGTTTATCTGTGCTACAATAGTTTTTCCTGAGTAAGAAGATTATTAATGATCCATCTCTAAGTATAGTAAAAAGTCGGTACTTAGTAGCATATTTTGATTAAAATCATAAAGGTAACTTCATGAAGATATTTACACATACTAACTACATTATGCATGCACCCTTTTATTACTTTTAATTGATTGCAAATTAACTGTCTTTCAAATGTAACACTTGTTTTCGAAGTTGTTCTTGGTCGAATGGGTTGGTTGCTCTTGTTTGTTACCGGTATTCGTCAGTTTGAATCTCACTGCTGTAGTGGATGTTCGTAGCCTTTCGGAATCTGTTATAAGTAATAGGTCCGGGTCTCAGGACTAGGTTTCATACTCATGTTAAGCTGTGGAATATAGCGCTCCAAACGAATCAGCAAACCAACCAAAACTATCCTGGGTATCTATTTTTAATAATTCCTTTTATGTAGAATTTAAAATTTTCCTATTGCAAAATAATTTATGCAAGTATAAAATAAAA
The DNA here is from genome assembly GCA_032207245.1 of Pardosa pseudoannulata. NCBI lineage: Eukaryota > Metazoa > Arthropoda > Arachnida > Araneae > Lycosidae > Pardosa > Pardosa pseudoannulata. The sequence continues at coordinate 13,224,726 of CM063509.1, read as the reverse complement.
AAAATGTTTGTTTTCAATCATGCTCATTTAGCTGTATACAAATATGTAGTCTAAACGTAATAAGTTGAAACTATTTTCTAACATAGAATCTGTCTCTCCTAGAAATGGTCTTTTAAAATTTCAACCCGGGGGGGGGGGAATCTCCTGAATACTCCTATGTCCTTGAAATAAGAAATCTGTTGGAGAATCTTGAAAATTCTTGAGAAGAATCTTGTTAATTCCGTTTTCTATAGCATGTGATTATTCCTGAAAAGGTCTTTAAAAAAGTCGAAAAGCATACATTTATTCGAGTACCTATACTTGCATTAAAATTTTCTATGCATATACAGACACACAAAAAGTAAACCTAAAGAAAAAATATTAAAAAGTACTTACTAATTCGCACGATATTTGCCAGTGCAACTCTGTGCACTGCAATCTAACAATTTTAAATATTAATTTGGAAATCTGAAATAGTCGAGGGCTGACAGTATCCTTTCAGTATGCAACTTCTCAGTAACTTACACGAATGATGGGTTAGCTGAATTCCCTGACCTTCCGCCTAGTTAAATCTGTTACTTAAAATTTTATTATACAAGTCGCTTGTTAGGCTAATAATGAAATAAGTACGGTGAGAGATTTCTATGGATTCCTTATGATTAAAATTTTTGAATTGTTAGGCTTTTCCAGTTTAAGATTATATGACGCTTTTTTAATGGCTTCGTTAGAATACCTAGCCCAGTCCACGAATGATAGTTTAAGGGGCGATACTTTTGTCGACCAGATGTTAAATTCCCTTTTTTCAAGAAAAAAAAACTCGTTTAGAGACTGACTGAATTCCATGCTCACCCCAGACCATATTGTGTCAATTTATCTCTCTTAGGGGTCATTTCCGTCACTCGAGTCCGTTTCTGTATGTATATAGGTCTGTAATGTAAATAAAATTACCCATACTTGCTTTAAAAATTCGCAGTGAAGGACGATAACCACAATTATTATAAATAATAAGCATAATAATAAAATCAGAATTTCAAAATACATTAAAATGTCAAATCAAAAATTTAATAAACCCTAGAAATCTAGAGGGGCAAAACTACAAGTTCGGGTATCTATACTTCGTTTTAAAAATTTCGCTTGAAAGGATGTTAATTGCAATTAGAATACATCTTAATCATACTTAAAAAAAAGGCCGAATGGTTAAGGTGCTGGCCTTCGGAACCGGAGTTCGTGGGTTCGAATCCCACTTTGACATGGATGTTCGTAGCCGTTCGGAATCGGCTTTAAGCAGTAGGTACCGTTCTCATTAGCCCTCGTGTTGCAAAAAGTAGATCGTAGGTCACCAAACCATACTAATAAAAACAGAATAATTTCAAAATTTATTAAAATGTCGAATGAAAAATTTCATCTATGAATTAAACCCTAAAATTTAGGAGTGGCAAAACTGAATGTTTGCCCCTCCTCTAAAATTTCTGGGGGGGGGGGCAATTGCCCCTTTGTCCCCCCCCAAATTACGCCCATGAAGTTGAGAGAAACGCAGCCGCAAATCTACGGGCAACAAAGGATGGCTCCGGCATCAATCGAGGCATCAATTGCGGGAACTTTGAATCGGCGTCACCTCCGTTCTTGAAACAGGAACGGCAGCTATGTCGTCACCTCCACGAAATAAATAAAAAAAGTTATATTGAATTTTTACTTTTCAGTTGATTAGATATTTCTTTAACTTTCTTGGTGTTTTTTGGGAAAAAAAAAACGCTTAAACTACTGAGACCCTATTAACGCCCAGCGTCTCTTTTGTAAGACTGTATAATAGTTTGTTAATTTTTTTTTCTTTACACATCGTGTGTGCAGCGAAATTGTACCGGAAGCAGGCGTTTTGCGCGTCAATTTAGTTATTCAGTTAAATCTCAATAGATCGAAAATTATTTAATTTTTTTACCAACTTTTCGTATTTTATATTGAAGAATATAAACAAATATAGAAATAGACAAATAAACGAATATATATATATAAATATACATATATATATACATATATATCATTTTCGCAAGGATAAAGTTAATTTTAAATCTAAGTTTATTTTTTTTAATCAACTTTCCCGTTTTGACTGATGTAAAAACTAGTTTTTATTTGTCTAAATATTCCCAGAATCTATGTAGTATACAAGAACATTCGGCTTCGTTTTCCTGTGCCGTTATTTTTGTACCCACAAACAAACCATGTTGTTACACTAACCCGTACTAGTACGTGACCCGCGCTCAAGTATCAATCGTCAGAAAACGTACTAGTTCGTGTCTCTCATACAATGTGTTAAAATTTTCATTTAACACAATTGGAAAAGTTTTTTGGTTTTGGAGCTCTACGGTCTACTTTTTGCAACACGAGGCTTAATGAGACCGGGACCTCCTGCTTAAAACCGATTCCGAACGGCTACGAACATCCATGGCATAGTGGAATTCGAACCCACAAACTTCGGTTCCGAAGGCCAGCACCTTAACCATTCGGCCATCACTGGAAAAGAAAATCGCATTTTATGCGCAATTTATCAAATTCATTATTCATTATTTTAAATTTTTCCGCTGCGAAGTCTTGCAATTTTCCAACCTCGAACATAAATTTACTTTCTCTGCAGATACGTAGATTGAAATCGTATCGAATAGATAAATCTATTATAAAACTTCCCTTTAAAGTATTATGATTACATGCGATACCAAACATGTGTTATTACGAAGATTCATTTTTTATAAAGTATATACAATGGCGTGTTTAAAATGACAGCTGATCACTGTTGACGAAACACCGTCGGATTCGAAGTTCTTTTGATCTCATATTTGGAGAGTTATTTGCTTTCTGTGAACATTTATGATTCTCCCGCAGATATCTCGCAAGATCTTACATTAAATTCCCATGGGAACACCGTCAAGTTTCAGGTGGCCACAAGTTCTGACCTTTTGGCCTTGTATAACCCCTGGACATACGAATAAAATAAGCTTTGATGCATACCATTTAATTTGGTTGAATAATGATCACTCTTGTAGAATCTCAAATACGGGCGGTTTTTTTTTTGGGATTTGCATTGTTATATTAGGTTGGGGAAAAAGAAATCCATTATTTTTGCGTGAAATTAATGACTTTATTTAACATGTTTCGGATTGTCCGATTTGGGTCAAATATACACCATTTTATTCTATAATTTGTTGACCTTTTAAAGATAGCTTCATAATGCCTCTTTCACAGAAGTCTTGGTTCTTATTTTAGAAAAAACTCTAGTAATCGATTTTCACAATCTTATCTTGATCCCAATTTCTTGTTACTCTAGAAGTTTTGCAACGAGAGAAAAAGGTGATAATCGCTTGGTGCCAGGTCCGGACTATATGGTTGAAGCATTAAAATTTCCCAACCAAGCTCCCTGAGTTTCTGGAGAGTCGCTACAGACTTGTAGCAACCAATGCAATGTCATCAGCAAATGACAAGGTATGTAAAGTCTTCTGGTAAATGGATCCTCTAGTTGTGAGACCAGATGCTCTGATGGCCTTTTCTAAAACTAGATTGAATAAAAGTTATGATAGGGCATCGCCCTGTCGTAAACCTCTTTCAATATAAGACCTCAGAAGAATCGTTCTCTAATTTCACTCTACACTTTACTTTCTTAAGTGTAGTTTTTGTTAGATTAATTAATTTAGTTGGTATATTGAATTCCTCCATTGCTTCACAAAGTTTCGGTCGAATAATGCTGTCATATGCAGCTTTAAAATCTATAAAGAGGTAGCATGTATAGATATTAAATTCTTTAGCCTTCTCCAATATCTGTCTCAAGGCGTGCATTTGGTCAGTAGTTGATCTACCTCTAATGTAGCCTCCACACTATGGCCAGTTGTTCACCACTTCCTGATGGTGACTTCGAACGATGGTTCACGGGTGGCATCCACATGCTGGGCCACTGAATGAGCTGAGCGCATTGATTCGAACATAGGGTCTACTGCGCACTTTAGTTGCGCATCTGGCTACCTTTGATCTTTGGAGAAAAACCGCCTCCGAAGCCATCGTCCGCCAAGGCTATTTTATCGTCTGTTGCCATCGGCCACGATAAGCCAAAGCCTCTCCAGACGGTGGTGATGGCTTGCAGTGGACCATAGTGTGGAGGCGCCTTAAGAAAGCCACATTGATAATTTCCAATGACCTTAACATGGGGTAATAAACAGGATGTACTAGCCCGTCATATAACGTGATCAGTAAAACACATTTCTGGCCGTATGTTAGTCGCCAACTTAAATTTATCTTGTCATATTACATGATAGGATGGACAGAAGGTTTTAACATTTATTGTAATTATTTGGCGGTATATATGAATGATGTCCAAAATTTGGCGAATCGATTGCAAACCGTGTGGGTATGTATAAAAAATCAAACACACAAACGAACAAACTTCTTAATTTTCAAAGATTGTAACGTGGCAACATACATACACCTCTGTGTTTGTGGGGGCTTAGTGAAAACAATCGCTTAAAGTCCTCTGGGTCTGGAATTCCTACTTTTTTCAGGGGAATAAATTCCCACGAGTACTGAGAATGACCGACCCTCTCTGGTTTTCTTCTGACCATCTGCCACAATATATAACTTAAACGCTAGATATTTATTAGCCCTTAAAATATACTCCTAGACTTTTACGAAAAGAAATTGTTAATATCGATGATAAAATTTTTATTGTGACAAAAAACAATCGATGATTAAATTTAAAATTATCCCATATGTACCTAATCTAATATTTAATCCAAATATTAAAGAAAATTATTGACGTAATCTCTAAGTTCAGAGATAAAAAGTATGAAAATAATGTAGACGATATTTAAATAATTTAAAATGATTAAATGAGGTAGTTTAGGCGCACTGCTCATCAACTTGTGGTTTGATTTAATTAAAATAGGCATCTAGCGGAGTCCGTGAATTCAATTACATTTTATGTCTTCGCAAAGTTACCTCTTGCTGAGGTCACATTTGTGCACGTATTGTCTAAGATTTTATTACCTAACTTCCCTTTTTAAAAGGGTTAATATGCCTTAACCCCTTGACATATAAAAACATCTTGACGTCTCCTAAAAGTCAAGAACTCTCTTCGGCCAACACCGGGTAGTATATTTTATAAATTATTGTACGCTAACAGTATATATCAACTTTACTCAATCCCCGATAAATATAATAATAGTCTAAGTTATCAGTCCGTCTGTCCTCGAAGTTATGAAGCGGTTGGACCTGGAATGGATAGAGGCATCCATATTGGATTCTTGATGAGTTAGGGGTAGCAAAATTCGAAGCGTCGCCTTTAAAACGTTCGAAATCCACCCCTTCCACCGTTTTCGAGCGTTTAATGCCATTATATAAAGTCCCATTTTAAGAGCAGTTGATTAAATTTATCAATTTATCACATAATAAATGAGTAAAAATAACATTTTTTCCTAGCATTATGACGTTATTCCTTTAACCATCTCATTGAATCATTTCTTATTTTAAATTATGGAAATATCGTCTGCACTATTTTCATATGTTTTATCATTGAACTCGGATATTACGTAAATAATTTTCTTTCATATTTAATTCAAAGGGAGTAAAGTATATCTCTTCTATTGATCAGATTCTAAAATAAATTGGTGTAAATATGTTTCATATCACAGCAAAAAATACTGAAGTTTTTAAAACGTTTGAAATCCACCCCTTCAAAAAAAAAATATTTTTTTTCCCTAGCATTATGACGTTATTCCATTAACAATCTCATATAATCCTTTCTTATTTTAAATTATTTAAATATCGTCTGCATTATTTTCATACGTTTTATCATTGAACTCGGATATTACGTAAATAATTTTCTTTAGTATTTGGATTAAATAATAGATTAGATACATATGTGATAATTTTAAATTGAATCATCGATTATTTTTTGTTGCAACGAAAGTTTTACCATCGATATTAACAATTCCTTTTCGAAAAGTCTAGGAGTTTATTTTACGGATCAATAAATATCTAGCGTTTAAGTTATATATCTTTGAAAATTAAGTTTGTGTGTTTTTTTATACATAACCACACGGTTTGCAATCGAGCAGTGCGGTTGGACTTTGTGATCATAGGCTTATGTGCAGCAGCACGACCTTGAAAACCAAGCAGATGTGCTTCCTTACGGATGGTATTCATTGAAACAATACTCCCGGATGCCTGTTGAAACTCCTCGCGGATGAGGGCCATAGGTTGGGTGCGGTTTCTATGGACAGCACTCGTCGGTATCCATCTCCTAGTTCGCTGAACGATGGCCGATTGGTTAGGGTGCTGGCCTTCGGTACCGGAGTTCGTGGGTTCGAATCCCACATTGGCATAGATGTTCGTAGCCGTTCGGAATCTGTTTTAAGCTGTAGGTCCCGGTCTCATTACCCCTCATATTGCAAAAAGTAGACCGTAGCACTCCAAACCAAACCTCCCTGTAACGTTCGTCTGCCGACTTGGGGCACATTCCGACAATCCCCGCTCACCTTCCACTTCTTAATCACGTAGACCACTGTCGATTTTGGGTACTTCAGATCGCTAGATATGTCCCTTAAGGATCGGCCACATTTGTGATACCCGATAATTATACCTTTCTCGAAATCGGAGAGCTCCGAACTGCGCGGCATCTTGCATGCGACTCATGCCGATGCTGTTTCCTACACGATGTGTACCGGTGGAGGGCGTGACGTACCTCAGGACCGCAGATATCGTCATTTGCATAGTGTAAAAATACTTATTGGTAGAAAGTGTATAACAATGCAAATCCGAAAATAAAACGGCCATTTGAGATTCTACAAGAGTGTTCACTATTGAGCCAAATTAAATGGTATCTTCCGGTCGCATTAACGCGTATACTATTCGTATGTCAAGGGGTTAATCGTCAACCCCTTGACGTAAAATGACGTCTGGAAGACGTTAGTCATTTCATTTGCCAAAGTAGATTTTGACGTCAATATCTCTCCAATAGACATCGTGCAGCGTAAAATTAATTTAACTCGTTCTTCTATTCTGTTTTGATTAGAGTATTCGAGATTCACATGCCATTCAAAGTAATGTAGGAATCCGATCAACTTAGAAGTGTAAAACAAATGTCAATTATTCTACCTATTCGAAAAAGATTCAAAATGTTTTATACTTTATAGTGTAGCATCACGCTACTGGAAATTTATTTCTATTTGTATTTGTTTGTGTTTTATGGCTAACTCTGACGTCAGTCGAACGTATTCTTGCTATCTGGGGGTCCCCATGCCTCCATTCTCACCTCCCAAACCTCTCCTCTGGGAAAGAGAGAGATAGGGGTGTGGGGGATTTCGAGTGACGTCAGGAGGGCCAAGCGTCGTTTGATGTAAAAAAGACGCGGGGAGTTGTTGTCCGGCGGGCTAGGATGAATGAGCGCGCCATCTCCACCTCGATTGTGTTCGATGAGTCATCCTCATCAGGCCTGTGAAGAACCCTGCTCGGCGATTACGCTACCAAGTTGCCTATTTTAGAGCTGTGACGTTACAATAGAAATACTAATTTTACACTATAGTGTACTCCGTTTAATGTGATCGCGGTTAATGTTATCAATCGCTTATTGTTATTGACATCACTAGGTCCCGATTTTCTCTGTTCATTTGCATGTTAAAATTATCGTTTATGTGATCGTTACACCGGTTAATGTTATCAATTTTCGAACCTCATTTTAACTGGCAAAAGAATAGTTGCAATTTATTCAGAAGGAACCCAATCTTTTCTTTCCATTCGTTCCTGTTTTAATTTCTGAGAATTCTTCCTCTTCCACCTAAGAAAACGGGGAATGATCAAAGGAGTGGGTTATTACAAGTTCCTGGAAATTTTCAGAAACACGCTCACTCTGCTGGTGGTCAGTGGTTATTAAATAAGCAGAAGACAACACATTCTTATCGGAACAGAGAAGAAGCGTATTCACATTTTATGCCTTGGTCGCTTACACGCAGATTGTCGATATGGGAGCCAGAAAGCGAAATGATTTAACATTAAAACAAAAGATCGAAATTTTAAATCGTTATGACAGGTTACCAAATATGAGTCAGTGCTGTTAAACATTTCTCAGCCTTTGAATTGCATTGAAAGCGTCGAAATGTGGAGTACAACACCGCTCCAATGACTTTAAAAAACATTAAGAACTTTATTAGTAATTTAAAAAATTTATCAATGGGCTACTTAGAAAAATTGTAGACAGTCAACAATTGATCAATTATTTTTTAATTATGTATATAATTCTTATATTTTAAAGGTTAATATGCCGAACGATGGCCGATTGGTTAGGGTGTTAGCCTTCGGAACCGGAGTTCGTGAGTTCGAATCCCACCGTGGCATGGATGTTCGTAGCCGTTCGGAATCTGCTTTAAGCTGTAGTTCCTGGTCTCATAAGCCCTTGTGTTGCAAAAAGTTGACCGTAGCACTCCAAACCAAACAAAGGATAATATTAAGTACATAAATATAAGGTGAGTTATTTTATTTTGAAATTTAGTACGTGTGAATTAAAGGGGGAGGCAAATTATCTAATTTTGAATATCGTTTATTGTTATCAAAATCACGGTGTTCCAAACTGATCACATTAAGTGGAGTATATATAAACGTTATTAAATGTTAGGTAGAAATGCCAATTTCAAAACAAAAGCTCTTTTTCTCATCTTGCACAGAATTGTTCTGTTGAATCGGAACTAACTAGTATTTTTCAGATACATCAAATTCCTTTTTATTTGTATGGCAAGGAGTTAACTTACTGCAGGATTAATTAGAAAAAATACAATTGTGCCTGAAAGTATTTGATTAAGTCTTCTGGTGGATAGCCGCCCTGTGTTGGAAGAGTGGTCATCGTTATTGGCCAGTTTATCGTACTCGGTTTCATAGGAATTACATCAAACGTAATTATAATCATCGACATGTTTTATTTTGGATATTAAGGGCCGATCTCGCCAAAGTCGTTTAACGGCTAACCCCACGATTAATCTATGGCACCAATCAATGGGGAGACTCGATTTTCCGTTTAAACGGATTAATCACGGTTAGCGGTTAAACGGCTTTGATGAAAGGCTAATCACGATTAACTCATGACACCAACTAATGGAGAAGGCGCTATTCTCTGTTTTAAATATAGATTAATCGCTTTCAGCCGTTAAACAACTTTGGTGAGACCGGCACTTAGAAAAAAATGTAAAAAAAAAAATGTCAGTTATTCTACCTATTCGAAACTGATTCGAAATGTTTTATACTTTACAGAAATATTAATCGGCAGTTAAATAATAATATAAAATTAACATCATATATAAATCGTATTAAACTAGCATATAGCCCTTCCTATGACGGGATCAGTAACATTTTTAATTTTCCAAAATTGTAAAGTACTTTATGAGGCAGGTAAAGAAATGGTTTATTTGGCTGAGAATTATCTTGCAACAAAAAATAATCGATGATTCAATTTAAAATTATCACATATGTACCTAATCTGTTAATTACGCCAAATATAAAAGAAAATTATTTACGTAATATCTAAGTTCAATAATAAAAGTATGAAAATAAGGCATAATTTAAATAATTTATAATAAGAGATGATTGAGATAGTTAAAGAAATGACGTCATAATGCTAGAAATAATTTTTACCTATTTATAATGGGATAAATTGATAAATTCAATCGCCTGCTCTTAACCGGATAAAATAGGGGTTGGAATGATGGCATTAGAAGCTCGACATTGGGGGAAGGGGTGGATTCCGAACATTTTAAAGACAACAGTATTTTTCGCTGTGATATGAAGCATATTTATACCAATTTATTTTAGAATCAGATAGATAGTTTAGGAGAAGATAAACATTACTCGCTTTGAATTTTGCTAATTATGGGTGGCTCTGTCCATTCCCGGTTCAACCGCTTCATAAATTCCAGGACAGACGGACAGATAACTTAGGCTATTATTATATAGGGGATGGTAGGTAACAATACCAATTTCAAAATAAAATGCTCGCTTTCTCATCTTACACAAAATGGTTCTGTTGAGCTAGAACTGAATAGTATCAAAGAACTAAATAGTACTTTTCAGATACATCAAATTCCTTTATATTAGTATTCCAAGGAGTTAACTTACTGCAGGATTAATTGGAAAAAATGCATTTGAGCCTGAAGTCTTTGATTAAGCCTTCTGGTGAATAACCGCCCTGTGTTATCAATTGGAAGAGGGCGCTATTATCCGTTTAAACAGATTAATCGCGGTTAGGCGTTAAACAACTTTGGTGAACGGCTAATCACGATTAATTCAGGGCACCAACAAATGGAGAGGGCGCTATTATCCGTTTAAATAGAGATTAATCGCTGTTAGCCATTAAACGAATTTGATTAAACGGACCCTAAATGTATATTTTAACTAATTTTTTTTCTCACAAAAGTGGGTTTTTAAGGTTAAACTTTTCTTTTAGAACAAACAGCATTTTATTCACAAATAACAAATATTAGTTTATGAGGTTTTGTTTTTCATTGTAGGTCAATGTTAATCGTAGTTAGAACAGAATTAACTGTATCTTAAAAGTCTGTTTTACCGAATTCTTTTAACAGCTATCCGCGGTTAACTCATGGCGCCAACCGGTGGTGGGACTCAATTCTCCGTTTAAACGGAGGTTCTGGATTGGTTTTAGAGCGCTACGGTCTACTTTTTGAAACACCAGGATTAATGAGATCGGGACGTACTGCTTAAAGGAGATTTCGAGCGGCTACGAACATCCATACCATAGTGGGAATCGTACCCACGAACTTCGGTTCCGAAGGCCAGCATCCTAACCGTTCGTCCCGTTTAATCGGAGATTAATTGCAGTTAGGTATTAAACGACTTTGATGAGACTGGCCCTGAATTTACTCAAAACTAAAAAAAAAAAAAATGGTTTTATTCTTTAATTTAGTCTGAGCACATCCCTAACAACCTCTTAATGAGTAAATTATTACAAGTTTAGGTCGATCTCACCAAAGTCGTTTAACGGCTAACCGCGATTAATCCATGGCACCAACCAATGGTGGGACGCAATTCTTCGTTTAAACAGAGATTAATTTCTCTTAGCCGTTAAAAGATTTTGGTGAGACCTGACCTAAATGAAGCTGATTTTTCTCGGGCATGGCATACAATTCATACGAAAAATTTAAGCAATGCCGAAAGTTGAGTTGTGTCGTTTCAAAAAGCACAAGATTAGTTGTCAAGTCCTTTTTATTGTGGTTTCAACCTGATTAAAAAATGGTTTAAAAATAACTGATAACTCATTTTCTAGATTGGTAGTTTTTAAGTAAACGAGACTAATTTGCATACGCGAACATGACACTGGTTAGACATTCCTGGTTAGGCTTACCTCTGAAATCTGTTTTACAGGAACACAGAGTACGCTGTCTCGTTGGATTTGATTTTTTTTCATAGCAGAAATAACATCTGGGAAATGCCTTGAATGGTAAAGGACTAATACTAGGTCCTCCTGGTGTCACATCAAACTAGTCGCGATAATTTTCTGAAATTAATTTTTTTTTAAATCCGTGAAAAACACGTGACCAGTCCAGCCAAAAAAATCGCAAAACCAACAAAACTTGGTAAACTGCCAATCAAAGCTGAATATTTCCTTTCATTCTGAATATTTCATTTCAAAACTGTGATAAAATAAATCATACTGACAAATTCTGCTTCGCCCGAGTTTTCTCGGGATTATAATTAACTGGTATATATACGAACCCGAGATAACTCGGGATAATCAGGCAATCGGTTAGGTTACAGGAGAATGTAAAACTAGACAATGACCTTTCTTAATTTAATCCTTTCTTATTTTAAATTATTTAAATATCGTCTGCCTTATTTTCATACGTTTTATCACTGAACTTAGATATTAGGTAAATAATTTTCTTTTATATTTGGCTTAAATAATAGATTAGTTACATATGGAATAGTTTTAAATTGAATCACCGATTATTTTTTGTTGCTATGAAAATTTTATCACTGGTATTAATATCAAATTCTTTTCATAAAAGTCTAGGAGTCTATTTCGCGGACTCATAAATATCTGACGTTTAAGTTATATATCTTTGAAAATTAAGAAGTTTGTTTGTGTGTTTGTTTTTTATACATAATCACGCGGTTTGCGATCGATGCGATAAAATTTGGACATCATTTTATATATCGCCAAATAATCACTGTCAATATTAAAACCTCAGCTGTCCATCCTATCACTTAATGTGACAAGATAAATTGAAGTTTGCAACTAACAAGTGGTCAGTAAAGATGAACAAATTACTTATATAGTACCAGATAATTCTCATCCAAAAAACAATTTTTTTACCTGCCTCATAGGGTGCTTTACAATTTTAGAAAATTAAAAATTTTAATGATCCTGTCATATGACGGGCTTTAAGCTAGTTCTATAATATTTGTGAAAATATTGTAAAAATGTATAAAAAATTTGTACTAAAATTATACAAAATTACTTTTTCTCAGATCTTTTATATCATTAGTTTCCTGCTCTTCTGGCCGAACGATGGCCGATTGGTTAGGGTGCTGGCCTTCGGTACCGGAGTTCGTGGGTTCGAATCGCACAGTGGCATGGATGTTCGTAGCCGTTCGGAATCGGCTTTAAGCTGTAGGTCCCGGTCTCATTAGCCCTCGTGTTGCAAAAAGTAGACCGTAGCACTCCAAACCAAACCAAACCAAAACCTGTTCTTCTGCTTAAACGAGACTACATTATTACATGTATAACAAAAATTTATAGTCTGCGTTAATAGATATTCTTAAGTGCAAGAAAACTTAAAGCTTCTTATAGTTTAAGCAAATTTAAACACATTTATCCATTTACTTTAATGAGGATTTAACAGGCCCGTGCTGATTTTAAATATTAATTATTTGTATATGCGTTAAAAGCATACTGCTATAAATTATTTGTGGTCATCCGGGTCATATCGTTAGGCTTATTACCTTTTCTTCTTTGTACTGGCTTGTACTTTGAAATCTGATTTATATTTGTTTTCTGGCTTTTGATGTTGTAACGTCGCAACATACATACACCTTTGTGTTTGTGGGGGCTTAGTAAAAACAATCGCTTAAAGTCCTAGACTTTATTATCTTGACTATATACGAAATATACACGATAAAAACATCATTTGGGAGAAACAACCTTCTCCACCCTTCTTCTGCCTTCTTCTTGAAAGACCCCTCGCAAAAAGAGGGGTGGAGAAAAAGGGCTAAGAGCAAGGGAGTGGTCAGTAGACCGGACTCCTCAATGATAGCCGGCATTCGACACAGCTATTTACGGGGACATAAAAATCCGAAAGCCCTCTGGGTCTGGAACTCCTGCTTTTTCCAGGGGAATAAATTCCCACGGGTCCTGAGAATGACCGACCCTCCCTGGTTCTCTTGTGACCAGCTGCACAATGGTCAGTTTTATGATATTTAATTCTTAATCTTTTAATTCTAATATTTTAATAAATTTGAATCTTTTAATTCTAAATTTTCATTTTTGTTCTGTACGTTTTTCAATTTTTCAGTTTTTTTTTTACATTTTAACCTTTATTTTTTTAATCAGACTTTGCTGATTAACGTATTAATTTTTTGTCTTTCTAAATTTTCTATCTATTTTTTTGCTTTTAAATGTATTTTTTCTATTAGATTGAGGCATCTTTCTTTTTTAACGTTTCATCAAAATTGATTTTTTCAAAATTGTGTTGTTGTATTGGGTTTTTCGTCATGTATGGCGCAGTTTGTCCCAAGAGGAATTAGCGCTACTAAATTACAACCAACCAACCGGGTCATATCGTTCGTTCGAAATAATTTAGCTGCAAGTTCAATTATATTTTAATTCTGCAAATAATGACCGTATTTCTCCAAACCAAAGTATGTACAAATAATTTTGCAGTACATATATAAAATTCAGTTTATATCCTTGGTCTGAGCGAATTTATTTGTAAAATCCCTAAGAGCTTGAAGCGTTTATGTTAATATAAAATATTACGTTACTAGGTACTTGAAATGACAAAAGACAAATCGGCCCGTTGTTAAAGTTAAAAATAAATTTGACACTAGTGTTCGAACTTGCGTTAGTGTTCACAATGGATCGACATTTATTTATGCTTTATGCCTGATAAATTATGATATTTCTTTCTGATACATTGACTATCAGTACGCTTCTATCCAACGCTAGAAATCCGTATTCAGCCCTTGATATACAATATCTCGTAGATGTCAGTCATTTCATCTCCCAATGCGGACTTTGACTTTTCAGACGTCAAAAGCTGTAAACGGCAGATGTGCAGCAAAATATTAAATCATTCAATGAACTCGTGCTTCGGTTCTGCTTTGATCAAAATATCCATGTTTTTTATCGCCGAACGATGGCCGAATGGTTAGGGTGCTGTCCTTCGGAACCGGAGTTCGTGGGTTCGAATCCCACTGTGGCATGGAGGTTTGTAGCCGTTCGGAATCGGCTTTAAGCAGTAGGTCCCGGTCTCATTAGCCCTCGTGTTGCAAAAAGTAAACCGTAGCGCTCCAAACCATGTTTTTATCCTTGCAAAATAATATAAGTTGCAAAACTACATAGAAATGTACAAAATGTCAATTCCTCTACCTAGCAGACAATGCTTTGTAATGTTTCATACTTTACAGAAATATTAATTTTATACTATTAATTATATTGTCCATTAATATCGCATATACCTCATTAAATGTTACATAACAATGCAAGTTTGAAAATAAAATGTTCTTTCTCTACAAAATTGTTTAGAAAAGTCAAACTAAATAGTATTTTTCGGACACATCCTTTCGGTATATTCCCATCACCAAATGCTTTCAAGTAATAGCTGATTGGTCGGCACAAATGATTATTTAAGCGAATGTCTAGAGTTCCATCATAGTTTCCGATAGAATTTCGACGGAGTTTTTTTCAGGGAGTCTTCATATAGGTTTAGTTTCGTATAAGGTTTCATGGTGATACTTTGATTTGTCAATGAATAAAAGAAGTTAGATTGAATTTCGAGTGTAGAATCACCGATGGCAAAAACTAGGCAATTTTTTTTAAAATCCTTAAAGCATCTCAACCTACAATTAAAAAGAAAATCAAAAATTTTGGAGGTTTACGGTTCTTGAGACCCTTTAAGTAAATTTTTTTTCACCAGATTTATACGGCATTATTAACAGTTTTGCTCCTAGAGGCAATTACATCCTATTTGTTAAAATTAAAATATCTAGTGCGAAAACAGTTTTAAAATATTTAAAATATGTTTTATAGTTTTTTTTTAAATTCTTAGATAATAAAAAAGAACAGCAAAAATTTTTACTCAAGCTATATTATGAGCAAAACAAAACACCTATCTGAATGTTATACGTGACGGTTTAGAATTTAGTTTAGACATTTAATACACTCATTGTTTCCGCTGCGATTAATCGCGGGAAAAAGGAATTTTCTCATCCTGGAAAAGTCTGTTTAAAAAGTAATCGTGTTATTTAATAATTTTGGTTCCTAATGCTCTCTATCGAATGCTGTTGAGAAATTTTTTTGAATATTCACGGTACCAACTTCACATAGTGGACATATGGAAACATAGTGCATTATACTATATACTGGTCCTGGTTTCCTTGTATAAATTCGTAAAAAAAATGATGTGAATGGGTATTGATTAAAAAATATTTGGGGATTTTACAATTGAGTTTAAATGCTGAAAAATCTTCATACCATCGCCCACCACCCTCTTAACCATGTTCACGGCCACTCGCCAAACGATGGCCGAATGGTAGAAAGCTGCTCTTCAGTACCGGGTTCGAATCTCGCTTCTGGCATGGATGTTCGTAACCGTTTGGAATTGGATTTAAGCAGTAAGTTCCAAGGTTTTTACACTTCGTAAACAGAACAGTTGACCGTAGCTTTCCAAACCAAACCAAATCAGCGCCATGTAGCATATTTCCATTGTTCCCTGGGCTTCGTTTTGGTTTGGTTTGGAGCGCTAGGGTTTACTGTTTTGCAACACGAGGGCTAATGAGACCGGGACCTACTGCTTAAAGCAGATTCCGAACGGCTACGAACATCCCTGCCACAGTGGAATTCGAACCCACGAACTCCGGTTCCGAAGGCCAGGACCCTAACCATTGGGCCATCGTTCGGCTTCCTGGGCTTGGGAACTCCCCCGTTAACACCCGATGCTGTAGGTCAGGTTTTTGCCTGAGTAGAGCTGAAATACTGCCATTTAATATTCGTGCCATTCATATATAACTTTAGTATCCGTTATATTCGGATTTCTTTATATATAGAAATTGCTTTGAAGCACAGTGACGTTGGGGTAGCGCTCCAGAAGAATTATGGAAGTGTACAGGGCAATTTAAAACTCTTCTACGTAAAAATGTTTTAAAATCGACCTTTCAAAATAGCTTCGTAAAAAACAGTAAAAATCGTAATCTTCCGCAAGACCCATATTTTGTTTGTTTGCTCTCCGAACAGACAAACGTAGAACATTGTGCACTCTCAAGATTTGCGTTAAATATATTTTTTCTTGTATGTCAAAAAAATGTACGAAGGATAAACTATCGGTATGTACTTAATAATTTGTGCTTCCATTCTAATTACTTCTCGAACGAGTGGGTGAGAATTTTATAAAAGTCCAAAACGCTATGCAAACTAATTTGCGCATGTCATTTCGGTGAGAGTTGCTAAAAAATTCACTTTAAAGGTTGAAGAAATTGAACCTTTTAAGTTTGTAATACCTCCTTTAACCCTTAATTTGGTATTGTATGCTGTGCCATACAAACTTTAAAAAAGATATAGTGTTAAAGAAATATAATTTCAATATAATTATTAATATTTATTCTCATAAACTAGTCGCACTTTATGAAAAAAAAAAATGTTTTTCAGTGTTAGCAACACTCAAACATTCCTATTTCAGTATTCGTTTCAATTCAGAATTTTTTTTTCGCCAAATAAAGGGTTAACCGCTTCCCTTACAAATTTTTGAAAAAATTGCGAAAAATCATCACATTTTTAAATTTTATTATTAAATACAAGGAAATGAAACAAAACAAAATATGTAGGTTTTAAGTTGAATTTTAATTTTTTACAGGTGTAAAAGCATTTAATTTTAATACTAGTTTACTAGCCCGAGTTATCTCGGTCAAATGGAAAAAAGTTAAATATCAATCTTTGTATGGTAGTTTTTGAAACAACGGACAACACAGAGTGATACTTGACATTCTACACACTGGTGTCTGGTCTCTTTTCTTGTTGGATTACCTCTGAAATCTGTTTTACAGTAACACAGAGTACGCTGTCTCGTTGGATTTGATTTTTTTTCATAGCAGAAATAACATCTGGGAATTGCTTTGGGTGGTAAAGGACTAATACTAGGTCCTCCTGATGGGGCAGAAAACTAATCGCGATAATTTTCTGAAATTAGTTTTTTTAATCGTGATAAACACGTGACCTGTCCAGTCAAAAGAACCGCGAAACCAACAAAACTTGGTAAACTGCCAATCAAAGCCGACCGAACGCTGGCCGATTGGTTAGAATTCTGATCGTCGGTACCGGAGTTCGTGGGTTCGAATCCCACTATGGCATGGATGTTCGTAGCCGTTCGGAATCGGCTTTAATCAGTAGGTCCCGGTCTCATTAGCCTTCGTGTGCAAAACAGTAGACCGTAGCGCTCCAAACGAAACCAAACCAAGCCCATCAAAGCTGAATATTTCCTTTCATTTTCTCCAGGCCGAGTAAACCTGTGATAAATATAAATCATCCTGACAAATTCCGCTTCGCCCGAGTTTTCTCGGGATAATTAACTGCAATATATACGAACCCGAGATAACTCGGGATAATCAGGCAATCGGTTAGGTCCCAGGAGAATGTAAAACTAGACAATGACCTTTCTGTTGTCATTAAGAAATGTCCAGTGTGAAAAATTTGATCGAGATTTAAAAGCAGCTATAGATACACTTGGGGGACGTACTTTATATTACATAAATTAATGCCTCTAGGGAGATAGCTCAATGTATCAATCAATGCTTTATTCCATAGTATTAAACTAAACTCTCATTTATTCATATGTTCTGTTAGATCAAGGACATTATTGTAACATAATTTATTTTTTTTCTCTTTTACAGGTGTTTCTATTTGGAAGAGAAAATTGAGAATATTTTTTCTTCATGCATCCTCCATTCAAACATCGGCTAATACTATTTTCATGAATAGTCGAATTAAGACAGATGCAGACTAACATGAGAATGAGGACGATTTATATCGATAAGACCATATAATGGGCAGCCCAAAGACGTTACCATCTGGTGATTAATAGTCTCCTAAACAACTTGGAAACAAGCAATATATCAACGTTTGACAAGTTCTGTGGATGACGAGAACCCAACAGTGAGCTCCAGACTAACACCACTCAAAATATTTTAAAGATAGGTCTATACACATTTATACAAGAAGGTATTCTTTGTCAGAAAGTGCCAACATAAGGCCCAAACAGAAAGACTAAAGTCAGATCTCTGTTTTGCAGCTACAAGGGAGTTGCAATATCGTTGAAGAACTCGGTGGCTGAAAATTCAGACAGAGGCGAAGCAAAAAAATCAGTCTCGTAATATCATGCGCTGAGGCAATTTCACATGCAAATAAACACAAGTAGTACGCTCGGACACACGGAAAAGTGCAAAGCAAAATTAAGATCGAAAGTTAAAGAAATAAAACGACAAACAAATATTGATAAACTATTTCTAGTTCTTAGGAGCATTCGTGGAAGGATCGTTTTTTGAACTCGTACACAATTTTGATTTGAGTGAAAATGGTTTTTAAGTTTCCTCCCTGTTTCTTCGAAGAGTAAGTCCTTTCTAAACAAATTTTCTCATCGTAATCATTCGGTTTTCCTAATTATATTCCCTTACCTGTCTTCAATCGGAATCTTATTCTTCACATTTTACGTTCTGTATATGAAGATCAGCTTTATCATATGAAATTTTATAATTTTGCTTTTGGACTTTTTTTCCCCCCATAAGTTAATTATTCGGACTGAACAGTCTTTCAAACATGAGCTTTTTACTTGCTAATTAAACATTCTATTAGAATCTGGACACCTGCGATAGAAAAGAAAAACTAACTTTATTCAAAATCAATAGTTGGTAGAGCCTCCACGAAAGGCAATTACAGCGTGAACCCTGTCTTTGTATTACAGTTAGTATTATCGTCTTCCACTCGGCTTGGAGTAGACATAAAAGTTCCTTCGCCGATTTTGAACGGGTAGTGCCAACACCTCCTAAAGAGAAGGCCTGAGCACACTCACTGTGACGTCACGAGATTAGGCTGACTATCAAAGCCATCCAGTTGAAGCTGTAGTTTTAACGGCAACAAAAAAAAAAAATTTATTTATTATTTACTGGCGATTATTTATAGCAAATTTCAGTTTTTTTTATTAACATTAACCGTTCTCAAACACAGAATGTATTGCTTTTTGTTTACTCTATCAATTACGCCTAAAATAACACACATTTGTAAAACATATACACTCTAAAATTTGAATTCTCTAATAAAAAAGAATTACCTCAAGCACAAATTATAATCCTTCCAGATTTTCACAATAACACCTATCATCCCCATAATCAAGATATTAACATACTTTATCTAAAATATGGATAGTGCATTAAATGTCAAATGGAGAGTTATAAATTATTTTTTAAAAAACAACACTTATTTAAATAAGTTTATAGTTTTAAAAGAAAAATAAAACATCCTAGAATTTTATTATTTATGCTTCTTCTACTACTTAGAAATACATTCATAAAATTTTAAGAAATTTCTACATTTAATCCAGGAAACATATTTAAAACTATTTCATCTAACTTCAAGTAGAAAAATTTCCCCCAAGTTTTGAAGAGCAAAACCCCAAGTAAACACTGTACTAAATAAGATTAAAAAAACATACATTTAAATGAAATTTTATTTCTCGAAAACAAAACAAAATCAGAATTTTTTTTTTTTACATTTGATGTTAAAATTAAACACGAGAATGAATATTTCATTATTGATTAACATAGTAATGATTCTATTAATAGAAAATTAGACTTTAACTTTATTTCTTTACACTTGATAACTTGATACATACACAATGAAAATACACATAACATACTTAAGAAAATTTGTTTAAGATATGGTTGTATATTGTAAATGATTTTAATATGAGTATTAACCTATGTAATTAATACATCAAATATAGATTTTAAGTCAGTAAAAACACAGGGAAAGTTATACTGATCTCTTTTGTTGAACTTTATATTGTTAAAAAACACAGATACAGATAAATTTTTATCAATACAAACGGAAGAAGTTATTTATGGATTTGGTAACTATATGTGCAAAGAATATATTAATCTTCATATTCAAAAATGTCCAATAATTATCCAGTTCGTTTTGGGATACACAAATTGAAAGTTCTGCCATAGAATTAAAAATACATTTGGATTTTTCCATAAATTCTAAGCTCTGTTCAATGGTTTTTGATAATACTTTTTCCTCTTTCCTAACAAGAGACGTACAATACTTTAGTATGTTACAAATAAAACAGTTTTTGTAATATGTTATAAAATAATTATCTAAACAGAAATTCACTATACTTTTTAAAGTATTAAAAGGGTTACATCCAAATGTCAACTTTAATGATATATAACATATAATTACTATATTCTTTTAGTTGTTTTACAAATGAAAATACAAAAATTTCAACCGTCTATACAGATAGGAATATTTTTCAAATATCAAACATTAATCAATTTATTATCAAAATATCTAATTCTAAATGACGTTTTAATGATATAAAAGTTTATACTACATTATATTTTGAACTGTTTCTTTTTACTCAATTAAGAAGAAAATACGATATTTAACATGTTTTTAGCATAATTTTAATTAAGTAGTTTATTCTAAAGAAATTAATATTGCATTGTAAAATTTGCTAGTATTATTTATGACAAACTACATTTTTAATAACTGAATAATTTTTAATATATATGTGAAAAAACAAAGAATATTCTTATTCGTCAAATTTCTTCTAATACGTTAGTCAAAACAAAAGTACTGTCTATAATCTAAAGTAACTGTAAAAAAACTTTAACTACTGTAAAACTACTTTTTAAGTAGGGGTTTAATCTTATATCTTATGCTTAAAAATTGTAAATAACAATAGAGTTTACTTACATGACAATTCTTGTTCACAGTCAGGCTTTTCTAGGAATCGAGTTAATCCACTTTTGTCACAAAATTTCTTTTCTTGGAAACGAGAAAACTGATTTTTTGTTACCTTCAGAGTCATAATTACTTTTACAAATAGGAACAATACATTTAAACGGCATTATTACAAAAAAAAATTAACCAAAATATACAGGAATTGAATTCGCATACTCAGAGCAAGCACAAAGGAACTCTCATATCCTCCGCTCAGGAAACGAATTCCGCCAACGTTGTCTATACGCACATTCCTTACATATATGTTGATTTTGCATTTGGCGGCGGAAATAATTGGAAAAGTGATAACTTGGAAGTTTCTGGTCAGAGTAACAGAATGTTGTCAGCCTAATGTCACTACGTCATCACATTTTCAGGTAAACTGTGCTCAGGCCTTCTCTCTTTAGGAGGTGTTGGTAGTGCACCCCTTAATTCGGCGATCCAACTCGTCCCAGAGGTTCTCGATAAGGTTCAGGTCTGGGCTCTGTGCAAGCCAGTCCATTCGATGAACTCCATTGGCACCATATCAAGCCTTGGTAAACCTCGAAACATTACAACTGGAATTGTCGTTCTGAAAGTAACAGGGGTCCAACCCGTAAAGCTGTCACGTAGGAAGCACATTGTCATTCAAAATAGTGCAGTAGGCATCGGCGTTGAGCTTACCATGAGTGGGGACCAAGAATGGGGACACAGTCCATACCAGGGAAACCCCCCCCCCAGACCATAATTCCACCTCCGCCAAACTTGACTGTTGGCACAATGCATTCTGGCAGGAGACTTTCTCCAGGCAGACCCCAGACCCTGCCATCTGAACGGTAAAGGGTGAACCTTGATTCGTCGCTCCAAAGAATCCGTTTCCACTGATCTACCTTTCTCGAAATCAGAGCACCGAATTTTCTTCTTTCGGTTGACTGTTGATTATCGTTTCTTTCAATATTGATTGATCCAATTTTTTTGGAAAACCGTCTGTCCACCAGGCTTAAAATTCAAATTGTAAACCTTTTGTTGTTTTAACTTTTCTAAAATAAGTCAGCAGATTAATTTTTTTATCAAACCGGTTTTTATATTAGGGTTATTTTGTCTCACTTGCGTAATTTGTTTTAACTCTCATACATGCTATTAAAAAGCTATTAATCATGGTAATGTAATTATTAGTTTGATATTTACGCTGCTTTTAAATTTTGAATGTGTCTTTCTCTTCTACCTTTAGGAATTTTTCCATTAGTTAATTGTGCTATTGGTAATGCAGAATTAGATTAGTTAAGATTTAGAAATCATTTTGAATATTTTCCCCCGCTTTCTTATTTTATTAATATTGTTGGTCATTTTTCTCTGAATATTACCACCGCTTGAGGTATGCTTCCTTTCATATTTACTTTAACTTTCAATTTGATGCTCTGTAAAGTAAAAGCAATTATTACATAAGGCTTTTATTGGACCTATGATCCCATACGGCTTCTGTCTGTATATCAGCGGCATTCACACAAAATCGGAAAACCCAAATTTATCAGAATATTAGGCTATTACTTAAAAATTAAAAAAAAACTTATTTAGGTTTTATAGAGATATTTCTAAAAGGGATAATTTTGTGATACATTCCATTTATCTCTATAATCCCGGATCTGATTAAAAGTCTAAGAAAGTAACTGTTAGAATACCTGCTGTATTAACAAATTGTATGCGGGTACATTTCGCAGCGGAATTGTACTGGAAGCGAGAGTTTTGCTAGCCAATTAACCCTTTGACAGTTTCATTTTTTTCCAGAATTCGGTCAAAAAATGTCATTTTTTTATTGCATTTTTTTGTTCATTTTACATTTTTAAGTAAAGATATGTTATTGAAATTAACATTTCTAATATTTTTAAGCATTTATTACAACTTTTTTCTTTCTATGAAAGCATCATAGAACTGAAGTTTACCTTTAGTCTCATCGACATCCAAGTTAATTTTTGGAATTCCAGTGAAAGCAAATCTAGGAGGCGGATCCGAAGGATTATCACAATTAATTTAAAAAAATTGTCTTGCTTGACTGATTCCATCTGTACTACTATCAGTCACTACTATCCAGGTCATCTAGTAAACTTTCGCTACTATCATTTACAGATAATTCAGTTTCTGATTACGAGTCAGTTTCGAATTACAAGAAATTTGCTCTATGCGCTCTGAATTATCCGTTTTTTAAAAGTAAAAATATATTATTGAGCTCTTACATCAATAAAATTATCAGGCGGTTAGTAAAATATAACCAGAAAGCTATACACTGAAAGATAACAATTGGTCTTCTGATACAAAACATGCGAAAAGACCCGCACTTTTGAAGCAAGCAGAGTAGAAAATACAATAAACTGCAAACTATCATTTACTGGACAAACTATCATTTACCATCTATACGAATAATTTGTTACTAAAATTGGAAAAAATAAGGCCGAAACAGTGCAAGCGAAATAGAAATCAGAAATAGGGAAGGGGTTAAATCAGAAGGTGAGGTTAGTTTCGATTCTAAAGTCTTTTATTATTCAAAAATAATTGTATTCGTCATCGTCGGCGACAACCTGAGCTCCATTTTGTTTTTAACTCTTTTTTTTTCTACGTTGCCAATCGCGGAAAACTAAAAACAGCCAAATAAATTTCGAGCTTGCGACACCTGGCCTTCTCTAGAATTCTATACCAGGCAGTCCTACCTTTGGCCTTGGACTACCAATTAATAATTTTTAAAGCCTTAGAGTCATTCTCAATAGAATCCAACCATCTAAATTTTGGCTATCCTTTTTTCTGACTGTAAACTTTTTTATTTGTGGATTTGTAGCCATTCAATCTGATGAGGTGTCTATCCCATCTTAACCTTTCATTGCTGATGAAATTAACTACATAATTTTTTTTATAAATTCTATATAATTCAATATTTGTTTTTTTTTCTCCATGCACCATTTACTTGGATACCCCCCCAAAATGCTTCTGAAATTTTTCTTTTAAAAACTGCCATGGTATCTTTAACCTTTTATGACAGTGTCCATGCTACCGCTTGATAAGTTTTAAAACAGGTCTTATTAACGCATTGTGTGCGGGTACATTTCGCAGCGGAATTGTACTGGGGGCGGACGTTTCGCGCGTCAATTTAGTTATTCAGTTAAATCTCAAGAGATCGAAAATTATTTAACTTTTTAACCCACTTTTCGTCTTTTATATTGAAATATATAAACAAATATAATTAGAAATATATAAATAACAACCATAAGATTTTTGTAAACAAAAAGTATATTTTTTAGTGGATAAACTTATAATAGTATCGTAAATACGAAAAATCAAATAGAAATAGTAGTATAGAGTTTTAATTTTTTCGAATTATGTTATATATAAACATTTTTACATTAAAAAAAATGAAAGGAGCAATCATAAAACTAATAATGTTTTACAGTGTCGTAACGTTCAAAGCATTTTCCTCTATGAAGAGGTACACGGCAAAACTTCACTTTCGATGTCACTATTACACGAAACATCTGATAATGCGTCAGCGAAGATTTCATCATAATTATCTTCGTTAAATTCACTCATTTGTGCAAGGTTAAGAGTCGCATGCGCGTCAATTTAGTTATTCAGTTAAATCTCAATCTATCGAAAATTATTTAATTTTTAAACCAACATTTCGTATTTTATATTTAAATAAACAAATATATAACGCACACACGCACACGCATATACACATACACACACACATATATAAAAAAATAAAAAAAAAGTTAATTTTAAATCCAAATTGATTTTTTTAATCAACCTTCCCGTTCTGTGGTTCCGCATCAGCTGATGTAAAAACTAAATTTTATTTGTCTAAATAATTCTAGAATCTATGTAGTATTCGAGAACATTCGGCTTCGTTTTTCTGTATTTGCCGTTATTTTTGTACCGACAAATAAACCATGCTGTTACACTAACCCGTACTAGTACGTGACCCGCGCTCAAGTATCAATCGTCAGAAAACGTACGTAGTACAGGGTTGGGCAAACTACGGCCCGTCTGAAGGTTTTATCCTGCCCGCGGATAGAATTTTAAGTTACCGGTTCGAGGAAAATTAAAAGAAATATATATTTATATATTATATAATCATCTCCATTTCTACTTTGCTTAAATATTATATCCCAAATTTATTATCTCACGCCCAGAAAAACAGCGGTATATATTGCTTCTTATATGTGAACAAGTGTTTTCGACTTTGAACTTTAGAAAGAATAATTTTAGAAGTAGACTGACAGACGAGCATTTAGCATCGTTCCTTAAAATCAGTCCATCTCACTTCGAACTTCAGTATAAGGAACTTTTAAAAATGAAATCTCAATTTCATTCATCTCATTAACGTATTTAAACCGTTAGGTACTTTTATAACGTTTTTAAAATTTTAGAAAAGTTTATTTTGGCTCGCCAAACTTAATTTCTTTCGATTTTTGGCTCGCGGCCCAAAAAGTTTGTCCATCTCTGTACTAGTACGTAACCCGCATACAATGTGTTAAAGCATTGTGTGTCATATTAACACCGCTGTCGATATCATTTTTTTCTCCTGCTCCACACTCGTGATCACAGCACTCTAGCGGTCGCAGTTTGCATTTTCAGACACAAGTTCCTATGTAAATCTTGTTTATCGTGATATGACAGACCAGCATGTTAAGTTTGTAAACGACCTTTTGGGACACCCTGTATAATAGTATAAAAGTAACTGGTTTTCCCCACTACAGTTAAATACTATCTTAGCGCTGCACTTTGTTGGTTTAGCTGTATTTACTATGTTCGGAGGTAAAGCAGTTGTTTATCCCTTTCCGTAGAAAATCACTTAAACAATATTCTTTGTGTGCATTCTTAGTCCTATTTCAGCCATCGATATCCTGTCATCGATAATACAGCTCGGACGTAGCGGCAAAACAGTTATCTGCGCCTATGCTTTTTCAATTTTTGACGAAGGACGAAACAGGCCTGTGTCTGACCCGAACATTCGGTGAAAAGATGACATGTTCTCTCTTTACTATGGACATTACAACAACCCTGGTCAAACATTACCACATTGTTAGCATTTAATGACAATATCAATTCTGTTGAAATGAATAATTTTACTATCGCATTTTAAAATCTTTAAAAAAAATTGCTGAGAACGTATGAAAATCTACATATCTCATCGTTTAGAATCCCAGAATATATAATTGTGTCGCATAATTCTTGAAAGGAATCAAAATAGGAAGCAATATAATTTTGTTATCGTATAAAATTATCACTACAACTTTATCTGAAATATGGAATGCAAGACAAGAGTTGAACCCGATTGTGTAGATCAAATTTTAAAACTATCATTATTTCAAGAAAAGGAAAGTTTCGTTCAATAGACATATAAAGGGCCGTCAGAAAAATGGCTTTCAATTTTAAACGTGTGAAGGATTCTCAATTCGACATAGGCCGAGGATTTAACACTATTGAAGATATTAAGCATGAATCCAATGTTCTGTATAGCCATCTTGATTGCTTTTTATTTCTTTGGTTTTTCGTAGCAAAAATATGTATTCTTTTGTGTCTGTCTTTATTTACACACAACAATTTGTAAACTAATTGCCATCTCTCGCAATTAATTTACAATCGCATCGTAACTCCCAAATTTATTTTTCACAGGTGTATATTTTAACCCCTTCCGGTAAAATGACGAGTCTAGCTCGTCATTAGTTTTTCATTCCATACCGCACAATGACGAGCTACACTCGTCATGCGATTAAAGTTACTGTTAAATATGATGATTAATTTAGTTTAAAATTTCTAGTGTACTGAATTTGGCAACACTTTTATCACTTGTGAAAATCACAAGTCACTATTGCATATTGTTTACTTAGAATTTCTTGGTACAAGTCATTGCCAAATTAATGAGTCAGAATAAAAGAAAACCTACTAAGAAATGCCGTGTGTGTTACAAGAATTAAATTAAAAGTGAGACTACTTGGCGGTGTAAACAATTAAGAATTCCTTTGCACTTTGTTTTGAAAAGTACCACTAGCTTGAAGACTATTATCTGTATACCTTATTAATGTTTTGCTTTGATATTTTCTTAATTTCGCTGTTTCTGATATTATTTAACACTATGTAAAAAGTGGATTTTAATTAAGAATGGTTATTTCATGCACAGTTTTTCATTATTAAATCATACCTGAAGGGGTTAATTAGACTTCGAACATCTTGGCAGGGCAACGAAATTGGGAAACTATTAAAATAAAATTTCTATCAAGCCTCTAGTAAAATGGAAGGGCAACGTGATGCATCGTGGTAAAAAAAAATATGGCTGTGGGAGATAGGGAAATTCTAATATTAGTCTTATCATATGCTACACAGGGTTCCCACGGTCCTTAAAAGTCCTTAATTTTAACTTTCATTTTTAAGGGCCCTTAAAACTACTTAATTTTTTTCAACGGTCCTTAAAAACTCCTTAATTTTTAAATTGGAACTTGATTTCCTATCAATTTTTGCCGTACTCTCCAAACTTTCTGGTTTTGTAAGTTGAGTTAAATTTGTCCCAAACCAGTTCTAAGAATGCCAGTACTGGTGATAAGTACTGGTCAAAAAATGTATAAAATAGTTGTTAATGTTCATAACATTCTTTTACATTTTCTAGCCAAAAGTGCAGCGTTAATAATGAAGAAAATCCTCAAATACATACGTTTTCAGTGTATTTCTGTAGTAATTCAAAATTCCTTTCCTTGCTATCCTTAAAATATTATGAAAATAATTTTAGTTTAGTAATTTTTTTTATCATAAGCTAGAAAACTTTTTTGAGAAATAATCTTTCGCATACTGAAAAGGTTTATAAAATAAGCTGCCCTTTCCTAATACCTAATAGTCGTGCAGATTTTAATTACACGAAGGGTGGAGGTTGTAGATATTTCAGTTACTTATGGAAGTTTAATTTTCTTTGCATTGAATTCTAAAACATTCTTCTTTCCCAGGCATTCGGGTACAATCAGCTAGTATATAACATACACATATAAAATATATATGGTCTTTTTAAATCCTCAGAAAGTACTCTTTATAATATAATATTTTATTCACAATTTATTTTTAATTTGGTCATTCAAAAATTTAAGATGTAAATGTTTTTGTCAAATAGGTTTATCTTATATTAATAATAGGTATTTTTAAAAACTTAGTTCTGAAATATTGTAGGGAATTTATTGAACATGCCTTGTCTGTTCATAATTATTAAAATATGTTCCTAGGAAATTTTATGGTTATGCCGTGTATTTAAGTAGGTCCTTATAAAAAGTTACTTTGTCCTTAAAGTCCTTAATTTTTGTTCTCGAAAGGGAGTGGGAACCCTTGTTACTATAGGTTATTATAAACATACCGTCCAACCAATTGGTCAACATAAATAAACAAGACGAACACAGTTTAAAGATTAAATTAAAAAAAAAAAAACACAACAGAATTTTTGGCTAGATTATTGCCTGAATTGAAGATTAAAAATTGAAACAAAACAAATTCATATTTCGGTATAAATTATGTTTGACGAAATAATTGAATTTATAATTAATAATTGGATTACCAAAATTATAAGGTTAAAGTTCTGACTTTTAGATAATTTAAACAGGATGTTAAAATATGTGCGACTGTGTAACTATCTATAATATTTTAATTTCAACTTCGTTTAAAAAACTTAAGATATCCGTCTACGTTAAAAAAATCATATATATATATTTTTTTTTAATTTCTCTATTGTAAAATTTCGACTTTTAAGCTTCTAAATCTGTTTTTGTTTTGTCTCAACGGCATTTTAAAGAAAAGTTACAGCTGTTTAAACATCAGTGCCAGCTGCGAAAACAAAACGGAAGTTGAGAATTTAAAGCTTTTTAAAGAACATTTTTTAAACAAAACTTTTTACATTTTCGTGAAGATTAGTTTAAACATTTTTCTAGTATTTTTATTAGTTAGCAACTACGCAATTAGAAAGTTTTGAAGCAAGAAAGTGTAGGGAATTTTAAACGTGTTTTAATTTTTTAACTGTTAAAGTTGCTTTCATAAACTTCAAATGCGTTTTACTCAGAACGGTATTTTTAATAAAATGTTGAAACTAGAAACGCGATTTCTCAAAAAGTTCTTAAAATATTTTGTTGAAAATTATTATGAATGCTTTTGATAGTATTTACTAGTAAATGACCTAAAAGCTTTAAATATGGATAATTTTTAATGATGTTACACTCATAGTTAGATATAAGGCTAATGAAAATTCGTTAAAAATTCAATGTGTATGATTTGGAAGGACCAAATTTTATTACCAAATGTAAATTAAGCAAAGATTTTAGGTGACTCATTAGTCCAGTGTATAAGAAATGTGTTGCATAAAAAATATTGAAATAATTTATTTATTAAAAAATTAGACCTTTTGAAAAAGCCCGATTTTTTTTTACTAAATTTTCTTCATTTATTAGAAATTTTATAAAAAACTTTTCCAGGAATAAATTTTTTAAGTGCAATTATCTATGATAATATATAAAATAAATCTAAAAATGTAAAAACATGAAGTAGTTTCTACGTTTAAAGAAAAAGAGTTCTCCCAACGTAGACACGAGTGGATCGGAACAGCCAATTTGGGTGCTACGATTCCGGTAGAAAATTGCTTGGTTCACTGGCGCCATCTATTCACCAATATATGGACTAAAGCTAATCACTTATTTGGGAAGTTTTATTATTTTATTTACATTTTTGACAATATTTTCAGTCAATTTTTTTATTTTTTCCTTTTTATTTTTTGTTACCTGAATTATAAAATTTTTATTTTTGTTAGTTATTGTCGTTTTAAGTTTATAAAATTAGTTTTTATTATGAAATGAGCTTGAGAAGTGGTAGTATTTCTAATATTTTATTTTAATAAATTTATTTATTTTAATATTTTATTTCTAATATTCTCTCAACATTTTTGAAAATTTTGATAATTGATTTTTATTTTTAACTGTCAATTTTTTTATCTTATTTTTTTTTTATTATTTTAAAATCAAATTTTACCATTATAAACTTTATAACTCAAGCTGTCTATAAATAGCAGCAAACAGCCTTATTTTTAAAGATAAAAACATAGTTCTGAAAAAATGTTATTCAATATAATAATTTAGAAACTTACATTTTTCTATCAAAGAACATTCATAAGTTTAAATTTTACTATTCTTCTCAAAAGTATACAGCAATATTAAATAATTATTTCTCTTAGTAAAGAGTAAAAAAGAATTCTTGAATATTCTTTGATAGAAAATTATAAGCTTCATACCTTATTAATGTTTTGCTTTGATATTTTCTTAATTTCGCTGTTTCTGATATTATTTAACACTATGTAAAAAGTGGATTTTAATTAAGAATGGTTATTTCATGCACAGTTTTTCATTATTAAATCATACCTGAAGGGGTTAATTAGACTTCGAACATCTTGGCAGGGCAACGAAATTGGGAAACTATTAAAATAAAATTTCTATCAAGCCTCTAGTAAAATGGAAGGGCAACGTGATGCATCGTGGTAAAAAAAAATGGCTGTGGGAGATAGGGAAATTCATAATATTAGTTTTATCATATATTACACAGGGTTCCCACGGTCCTTAAAAGTTCTTAATTTTAACTTTCATTTTTAAGGGCCCTTAAAACTACTTAATTTTTGTCAAAGTTCCTTAAAAACTCCTTAATTTTTAAATTGGAACTTGATTTCCTATCAATTTTTGCCGTACTCTCCAAACTTTCTGGTTTTGTAAGTTGAGTTAAATTTGTCCCAAACCAGTTCTAAGAATGCCAGTACTGGTGATAAGTACTGGTCAAAAAATGTATAAAATAGTTGTTAATGTTCATAACATTCTTTTACATTTTCTAGCCAAAAGTGCAGCGTTAATAATGAAGAAAATCCTCAAATACATACGTTTTCAGTGTATTTCTGTAGTAATTCAAAATTCCTTTCCTTGCTATCCTTAAAATATTATGAAAATAATTTTAGTTTATTAATATTTTTATGGTCATAAGCTAGAAAACTTTTTTGAGAAATAATCTTTCGCATACTGAAAAGGTTTATAAAATAAGCTGCCCTTTCCTAATACCTAATAGTCGTGCAGATTTTAATTACACGAAGGGTGGAGGTTGTAGATATTTCAGTTACTTACGGAAGTTTAATTTTCTTTGCATTGAATTCTAAAACATTCTTCTTTCCCAGGCAACGTCGGGTACAATCAGCTAGTATAAACATACATATAAAAATATATATCAGTCATTTTTAAATCCTCAGAAAGTACTGTTTATAATATAATATTTTATTCGCAATTTAATTTTAATTTGGTCACTCAAAAAACTTTACATGTACATTTTTCAAAATGTTTTAGTCAAATAGGTTTATCTTGTATTAATTTTTAGGTATTTTTAAAAACTTAGTTCTGAAATATTGTAGGGAATTTATTGAACATGCCTTGTCTGGTTCATAATCATTAAAATAGGTCCCCTAAGAAATAGGGTTTATATGGTTATGCCGTGTATTTCAAGTAGGTCCTTATAAAAAGTTACATTGGTCCTTAGAAAGTCCTTAATTTTTGTTCTCGAAAAGGAGTGGGAACCCTAGTTACTATAGGTTATTATAACATACCGTCCAACCAAGGCCTTGGTCAATATAACTAAACAAGACGAACACTAGTTGTAATACATAATTTTTAAAAAAAACTTCAGTAATTATTGGCTAGACACTTATTGCCTCGATGAATGAATATGCAAAACAAATTCACATCATACCGGGATAAATTATGTTTGGACAAATAATTGAATTTATAATTAACCCTCCGAGTGGGAAAAAAAATTCTCCAAAATACGCTGATGTCAGAGGCCAAAGAGTTCTATGATTTTTCCTTCCCCCTTTGTCAACTAGAATGGAATATGGAAAACCCACCCTCGATATTCTTCCTTTACTTCCGGTTATATATAGATATATAAATAGATATTATAAATTGTTAATTTTTAATACACATAAAGCTCTTCAGGTCTGGAATATTATCCCATAAGAAATAATGGATTCTAAAAGTACAAATAAAAATATTCTTTGAGAGACTTATTTATATTTTTTTAAGAAAGTCATCGAAGATATTTAAGTGTTGCAATTAGAGATACATCTGTTAAGGCAAACGAAATACTTCGAAATAGAGATCTACAAAGCCGTGAAAAGCTATCAGCGTCTTTGTGCCTCAGGGGGTATGGTTGCATCCCTCAAGAAATGTCAGTGAAAGAGGGGGTGCAGTTCCTAAAATCTAGACCTAACCCTCCTACCTCAAAACTCCATGGAAAAAAGCACTGGCAAAAATGTACGTTACATACATTTTCGGAGCGTTTTTGGGGGTAGAAAATTGTACGTTTTGAAGACATCATCGGTTTGGCGGAATTGTACGTGCGAACCGCTTAGAGGGTTAATAATTGAGCATTACCTGTGAAAATTATAAGGTTAAAGTTCTGACTGTTGTGGAGATATTTAACATTGGTAAGTATTTCCGGATAATTATAATATTTTAATTTCAACTTCGTTTAAAAAACTTAAGATATCCGTCTACGTTAAAAAAATCATATATATATATTTTTTTTAATTTCTCTATTGTAAAATTTCGACTTTTAAGCTCCTAAATCTGTTTTTGTTTTGTCTCAACGGCATTTTAAAGAAAAGTTACAGCTGTTTAAACATCAGTGACAGCTGCGAAAACAAAACGGAAGTTGAGAATTTAAAGCTTTTTAAAGAACATTTTTTAAACAAAACTTTTTACATTTTCGTGAAGATTAGTTTAAACATTTTTCTAGTATTTTTATTAGTTAGCAGCTACGCAATTGGAAAGTTTTGAAGCAAGAAAGTGTAGGGAATTTTAAACACGCGTTTCAATTTTTTAACAGTTAAAGTTGCTTTTCATAAACTTCAAATGCGCTTATCTCAGAACGGTATTTTTAATAAAATGTTGAAACTAGAAACGCGATTTCTCAAAAAGTTCTTAAAATATTTTGTTGAAAATTATTATGAATGCTTTTGATAGTATTTACAAGTAAATGACCTAAAAGCTTTATATTTTGATAATTTTTAATGATGTTAGACTCACAGTTAGAAATAACGGTAATGAAAATTCGTTAAAAATTCAATGTGTATGATTTTGAAGGATCAAAGTTTTTTTTTACCAAATGTAAATTAAGCAAAGATTTTAGGTGATTCATTAGTCCAGTGTATAAGAAATGTGTTGCATAAAAAAATATTGAAATAATTTTAATTTATTAAAAAATTAGACCTTTTGAAAAAACCCGATTTCTTTTTTTACTAAATTTTCTTCATTTATTAGAAATTTTATAAAAAGCTTTTCCAGAAATAAATTTTTTAAGTGCAATTATCTATGATAATATATAAAATAAATCTAAAAATGTAAAAACATGAACTAGTTTCTGCGTTTAAAGAAAAAAAGTTCTCCCAACGTAGACACGAGTGGATTGGAACAGCCAATTTTGGTACTACGCTTCCGGTAGAAAATTGCTTGTTTCACTGGCGCCATCTATTCACTAATATATTGACTAAAACTACTCAATTGGGAAGTTTTTTTTTTTTTTTTTTTTTTATTTTACATTTTTGACGATATTTTTAGTCAATTTTCTTTCCTTTTTATTTTTTGTTACCTGAATTATAAAATTTTTATATTTTGGTAAATTCCCAGTTCGCGGGGCCCCGCCGCCATGTTTTTGGCGCTATCTGTACAAGTGATCGCCAAATTGTCGCCAAGTGATGTTTACATTTTGTGTGTTAAGTTTATACTCATTTTCAAAACGTATTTTGGACAAAAAAAAAAAGGTTTCAATTTTGTTAAGATGAATATAAATTGAAATTTCAGTTTTAATCTATTTAAAGGCGCTTTTGTACTGGTTATTATACTAAACACTGCGGAATTTTTGCAATAAGTGCAAATAAAGCAAAATATAAGCATTAGTTGGTTATATTTAGGCAATTATGCTTATAAAATTAGATATATTTATAAAATATGGTTGTTAAAATTATTTTAAAACTATCAAAAGATTAAAAAGTAATAAAGTACGGTACAAATTACTTCTCGAAATTATTAACTTAAAATGAAAATATAAGAACGAAGTAAATGTTTTAAATAAATAATAAATTTTTAGCTTAAAAGTCTGAAGGAAGTAAGGGAGTGAAATGATTTTTCTTATCTAAGTGAGGGAAAGCTCCCCTTGATCTCCCGTAACAATAACGGTAGACGGTCGAAATAAAAATACTTTTATTACTTAGCGTATCACTTTTAACAATGTAATACACTATAAAATAATATAGTTTAAAAATATTTCTTTTTCATTTTGTGTTAAATTAAGACACAATTTTGAAAAAAGTTAAAAAAAGCCGTAAATAAAAAAATATAAATGTGAAATATAACATCACTTGTTACTCTCTGAAAATTAAGCATAAAATATAAAATAAATAAAGCGCTAACCTAATTTAAGTATCCTGTGTTGTTGGTGGATATACACGTTTGATCTGACTTAAAAAAGTCCTGAAAAGCATCTTGCAAATTTTCTTTCATTTTCCTTCACGTAAATACACAAAGGTACGAATCAAATTGATTTTCACACTTGCGAACTGTGCGGAGGGATCTCTTAATTGAGCTCCACAAGCCCTCAATTGTATTGGTGTGAGCTCCAGTATTAAATTTAAAAAAACGAATTAAAAATACTACAAGAGCTCAGGCAAAATGGACAAACCTCCAGAGCACAGCCGAAATGGACGCTAGAAAATCCAAATTCGGCGGTCTTGGAGTATTGTTAGTTACAGGAACCAATAAGGGTCAGATATTCAAATCACGTGTCATTTCCCCCAATACCCTAAAATAAAGGCGCCGATTGACACCCCCACCTTTTTTAGGGGGTGGTGGAAGAGTCCGAAAAGAAGAGCAAGGTTTGCCAGAAAATAGGGTTCTAGAATTTGGCGATATCTCCCACGCTTGGCGTCCCCACCGAACTCGGTTCCGCGGGCCCCCCGAACTGGGAAATAGCCTTTATTTTTGTTAGTTATTGTCGTTTTAAGTTTATAAAATTAGTTTTTATTATGAAATGAGCTTGAGAAGTGGTAGTATTTCTAATATTTTATTTTAATAAATTTATTTATTTTAATATTTTATTTCTAATATTCTCTCAACATTTTTGAAAATTTTGATAATTGATTTTTATTTTTAAGTGTCAATTTTTTTTATATTTCTTATTTTTTTTATTATTTTAAAATCAACTTTTGCCATTATAAACTTTATAACTCAAGCTGTAAAATTAGCAACAAACATCCTGATTTTTAAAGGTAAAAACATTGTTCTGAAAAAATGTTATTCAATATAATAATTTAGAAACTTACATTTTTCTATCAAAGAAAATTCATAAGTTTAAATTTTACTATTCCTCTCAAAAGTATACAGTAATGTTGAATAATTATTTCACTTTGTAAAGAGTAAAAAAGAATAATTCTTGAATATTCTTTGATGGAAAAATAAAAGCTTCTAAAGTACTATATTGAAGTATATTTCAATGAGTATTTTTTTTTCATGCTTAAATCAGTCTATTTACTGTCCATTACAATAAACTGAGAACAAACATTGTCTGAATAATGCAATGTGATTGCATATATTTACCAGTTATTGTTAATGATTTTAAAAAGTAAAAGATCATACAAATAAGAAACAAATAATTCTTACTTATTTGAGCTGCAGTATAGGTGATCAAAATCTGTATTAATTGATGTAATTTCTGTTTCATTCAACAGTAAGCCGCCTTCAATATTTATAATTTTTTTTTCGTCCTCGACACAAGCTCACGATTACATAGGTTCACGATTAAATTATAATGACGATTACATAGCTTCACGATCACGATTAAATAGGTTTTTAGTTAATAGATGGCGCCAGTGAGCCAAACAATTTTCTACAGAAAGTGTAGCACCAAAATTGGCTGTCCCGATCCACTCGTATGTAGACGGATACCTTAATTTCTAATACGATGTTTAATTTTGTTAAATGACAACAACTGTAAAGCTTCTTCGTGGGTGGAAAATGGCCCACTTTTGTATGTAATTATAGATAAAGTAAACAACTATACTTAATACACATTCTAGTAAAAATTTTAAACCTTGTATGTTACAGATTGTGGGTGAGTACGTTAGTTTTAACGAACTGATATAGCTAGCAGTAAATTCGTCGAATGGTTAGGACACTACATTATTGATCAAAAAGTTTCTGGGTTCAAATTACAGTGTTGTAGTTAATAATTGTAATCTTCTAACCATCATTCGATATCATTAACTATCGTATACTAAATAAAAATAGACCACCTTACTGTATCAGGCTCAGATACAGAATAAAGATATGAT
Source organism: Pardosa pseudoannulata (assembly GCA_032207245.1). Lineage (NCBI taxonomy): Eukaryota > Metazoa > Arthropoda > Arachnida > Araneae > Lycosidae > Pardosa > Pardosa pseudoannulata. The sequence continues at coordinate 13,188,106 of CM063509.1, read as the reverse complement.
TATACATAAGAACATTATATACATATGAATGTATTAACCTAACTTGAAGTTATAGGTATTGTCAAACTTGGTATCTTACATCATGTTGCAAGGATATGTCAGCTCTCAGTGTTTAATAATTAGCAAACGTCCTTAGATTTATTAACAATATATTGGAGTTAGTAATTAACTGGTTCCTACATTATTCTCGCCTTTCCGCTTGATTTATATATAGCAGTGGCTTGCGGTAGGTGTTAATGCAGGGTGTGCAGAGAGCAACAACAGCAATAATAATAATAATGTACATTAAACACTTAACGGTTATTATTCATTTGTACACAAAATCCATACGTCTATCCGTATTACTAATAAAATAACGAAAAGCTTATATTTCCACGAAAAACTTACATTTTCAGCAAACGTAGCACCACACGGCGCCCGCCGCTGCGGTGCCTCATCAGGATGCTCATGGGTGCCGACAAACCGAAAGTCTAGTCCACGTGCAGAGGATTTCGCTGCACGCTGGCAGAATATAAAGAACTGTTTCTCGTTCAGTCAGTGGATTAAATTATTTTTATTGTTTTTGATATTCGGAAATCATATATTCTGCGAAAAACATCTTGACAATTTTTAAAAACAAAACCAGGGATATGGTGTTACAGATATAACTTATATACTGTCTGTGAGACACAATGAATAGTAAACTTTGGACTGTTCTGTTAGAATTCGTTTCTTTAAAACAAAACAACATTGTTTTTCAGCTAATTATTTCAATAAATAGAATACATCACCGGAATTAATTTACCACACTAAAAAATTTCCCTTTATATTGATGAAATACTTCTTTTCTATTTCCATGAAAACAAAATCTTATAATATATAAATTTAAACATTAACCGTCTGCAAAATCGTATGGCCAGTTAATCTGTTAAAAAACCAAAAGCGCTTCAGCACGTAAGTCCTCGCTCTAATACAACGCTTAATAAACCGTACCTTCGGATGATTCTGAATGACAAGTGCAGGAAAAATAGCTGCACTTGCCTCAGTGTCATAATATGCTGTTCTTCTCCAGTAGCCCATACATATAAAGCGTGATTTTCTATTAGTGCGCAGTGTACACATAAGAATTTCTTATGTTTGTTTGTTTTTGAACGCGCTACGTGGTGCAGCACCTAGTACCGCACGCATTACGAGAATACAAGGAAGCTAATCAACATAATATTTGAATATATTATAAATAATATTATATACCATATAAAAATAGGTAGACATAGGTGCAGAAAATTATTGTCTCTCATAATATTGCTAGGGTGTGCAGTGCACACCCTGCACATATGGACCGCACGCCACTGATATACAGACATATGAGCTGGAATAATAATGAAAAAAAAAGTCATGGTCTAGGTTTTAAATAGTCTCCATTTAGTGCTCCAATATAATCTTAAGTCTGGTTGCACACATAGCGGATTTTTTACTGAGAGGATAATTTACCGTCGCTGATCTACGTTTACTCATGGGGCGGGCACAATTTCCGTCGCCGCAGCTTAAAACTTGCGCTGCGACAGAGCAGGACCGGAACATGTTTTCGGGAATAATGAATCGAAACACGAATCAATGTTTTCGGGTTCCGAACACATCGGTGGTAAGTGGTATTGTTATCATAGCAAAAGTAATTTAAGAAAATGGTACCGAAATTTAAAGTTCTACTCCAGAGTTTGAATCAACGATGTCCGAGTAGGTAGGGTAGTACTTTCATGGGTTCTGTTGATAGTAGACTTTCAAAATCAACTTGAAACAAAACTTACAATTCTGATCCTTTACGATTCTTCTTAATTTTCTTCCTTTACGATTCTTAAAAACTTTTCTGATCCCGTCATATGACGGGCTATACGCTAGTTTCCAATAATAATCAAGAAAAGCAAGATAGTGAAGAGTACAGAGCTTTACCTACAAGTATTGATAATAAATACAGGCACATTACAATCAAATAATAAACTGAGAAAAATAAACACCATAAAATAGACCGCGAAGTGTAGCCATAACAAAATATTTATTCATTCGCCCACATCTCTTTACGCCGAATTAAATTAACCATAAGAAAAGGGAAGCAATATCACCTACTAAACACTTCATTTTTTTTAAACTCTACTTTTTGGAGTACTTTAAATTATTTACTGTTCCAATCATGAAAAATTTTACTGCGATAGGTTAAATCCTTTGAAAATTCTCTTTTGGGTAACTGAACCGAAATCCGGAAAAAAACCTTCATTTTGGTCGAAACGAAAACCGGAACTGAACCGAAAAAAAATATCGGTTTATTTCGGTTCGATATATCTTTCAGTCATTTTGTTACTGTTACCAACTTATCAATATCCGCACTTGAATAAGATTGCAATGGTGGTTTTGGCAGCTCCAGTGTTGAAAGAGCGTTTTCAGGTTTGAAATTTATTCTCCAAGACAACAGAAGTAATCTCAGTGAAACCACGTTAGAAGATATATTAATAATTAGAGGCAATTTTCATATGTTAAATAAATAATATATTTTTTACATAATTATTGCAAGGCCAAGTGCACGATGTGAGAATCATGAACCTAGTTGTCAAATGCGATTTTGATAATGGATAACAATGCCAATGCTCGCCGCTCTTATCGTACCTGCTGTTTGTATCAATTCACATAGTGTACAAATTAAAAAAAGAATAAAATCTTCTAAATTTTGATAGAATTACATTTTTTGTTTATGATAGAATTATATTTTTAGTACAAATAAGAATATACATAAAATGAAATTATTCATTTGGAACTGAAACGAAAACAGTTATTTTTGGCGGAGCGAAAACCGAACTGAACCGAAAACCGTTATTTTTGGCGGAGCGAAAACCGAAACTGAACCGATATTAATTTTTTAGTTGAACTGGAACGAAAACCGGAACAAAAAAAATTACGGTTCGAAGTCCTGGTTAAATCCTTTGAAAATTCTCTTTTGGGTAACAGTTTGAAAGTACGTTAAAACTATTTGAAAAAGTTCTTTACGAACAATCATTTATTTCATAAAAACATGCAAACACGTTTATCTCACAAAATATAAATCAAGTGAAAAGAAAGATTATGTTAGTGCTGCCATCTGCCAATTTTAAATGAAACTTGATGATATAAAAATTAAGAATGGTTTCAGGAAATTTCTGTTGAAAGAAGTGGTATAAACATACATACACATATATATTAAAAAAAAAAAACAGACGCATATTTCTAAAATTAAAAATAATGTATGAAAAATATTAGACACTTAATCATTTAAAACTTTAAAAGTCGAATCTCGAAAATTTAATTTATATGACAGCTGATTGTATTTTTTTCGTATACCACAAGCTGTATAAAAATAATTGTAAATATAAGCTATAATAAATAAAAAACTGAATTTAAATCTATCAAATTTTGATATAAAATGTTTAAAATTTATACCTCTGAAAAAAATAATTCTATTACGCGTATACCATCTTAACACACACATATATATATATGTATATGTGTGTGTATATGTATATATATGTATATGTATATATATATATATATGTGTATATATATATATTATATGTATATATGTATGTATGTATATATATGTGTATATGAATATATATATATATATATATATGTATATGTGTGTGTATATGTATATATATGTATATGTATATATATATATATATGTGTATATATATATATTATATATGTATGTATGTATATATATATGTGTATATGTATATATATATACATGTATGTATGTATATGTGTATATGAATATATATATACATGTATGTATGTATATGTGTATATGAATATATATATATATATATATATATATATATATATATATATATATAGGTAATATATATATATATATATATATATATATATATATATATATATATATATATATATTTCAAATTTGGTAGGTAATTTACTCCTAAGTTGGCAATAGTTTTGCTGAAAGTTTCGGGAAAAATCAATGTTTGCATACCTTAAAATCTTGGTTTCTCAAAAAAGAATGCTATGAATTTTGAACTTAATTTTTTTAAATTTATGAGTATATTGAAAAATTGATATAATTCGTATATTTCCTATTATAATAATTGTTAAGGCATGTATAGAATTTGTCTGAAGTATTGAAATATTTGATGCAATTTAGTAAAATCTACACGCTTACATAATTATGATTTTTTTTATATCAGCCTTTTTGGTGCTAACCTAGTCACCCTTATTTTTTAATTTCAAAGAATGTTTGATAGTATAGATATACATGTTCAGTTATTCAGTAATAAAAAGTCAAGAAATCTACAAGTAATCGCTAGTAGTCTATCAAGTAATGGCCTTAATAGTTGGAAAAATTTAACTTTTGACCTAATCTTTACTACTGTTATAGTGCTGCTATCTATGTGTGGTATAGAGAATAAAAAGAGAGACGAATCAAAAGGAGATTTATAGAAATTTCTTTGGGAAATAAAAAATATCAAAAATTGAGCGGAACAACGCTTTTGCTCACAAGATTTCAGTTGTTAGTTAATTCAAATTGACACCATCTGTTGTTTAAAATTCTACCTATAATAGTGTCTAAATCATTCATAGGTTTCAATGAATATTTTTCACTACTCCTTTTCATCATCTGTTAATTTAATAAGTGAATATTTACTTTTCCAATTACAAGAGTAAATTAAATTGAGTTTAATATTCTACATAAAATATTTTTAATGAATATCATTAAATATTTTCAAAAAATTATTTGTTAATTTAGTAATGAATATTAACTTTTCCAACTAAAAGAGTAAAATAAATAGTGTTTAATGTGCTACATAACACAAATATTTTCAATGAATATTTTTCATTGCTCATTTCAATATTCAGTTAATTTAGTAAGTGAATATTTATTTTTAGAATTACAAAAGTAAAATAAATTGAATTCTATATGCTATATAGAACAAATATTAGGTTGGGGAAAAAGAAATCCATTATTTTTGCATGAAAATAATGACTTTATTTAACATGTTTCGGATAGTCCGATTTGGGTCAAATATACACCATTCTGTTTTATAATTTTTGTTGACCTTTTGAAGGTAGCTTCATAATGCCTCTTTCATAGAAGTCTTGGTTCTCATGGGAGAAAACCTCTAGTAATCGATTTTCACAATCTTCTCTTGATCCCAATTTCTTATCACTCTAGGAAGTTTTGCAATGGGAGAAAAAGGTGGTAATCGCTTGGTGCCAGGCCCGAACTGTATGGTGGAAGTATTAAAGTTTTCCAACCAATCTCCCTGATTTTCTGGAGAGTCACTACAGACGTGTATGACCTGGCTTTATCCTGATGAAACCCATCTTTGCTGTTGGTCAATTCTGGCTATTTCTGGTCAATCACAGGCTTCAAACGGTCCAGTTGTTGACAGTAGAGATCTGATTTTAGTGTTTGGCCATACGGAAGCAACTCAAAATAAATGATTTCCTTCCAGTCCTACCAAATACACAGTAAAACCTTTTTGGCCGTTAGTCCTGGTTTGGCCACCGTTTGAGCTCCTTCACCGCGCTTTGACCACGATCGTTTTCGCACAATATTGTCGTATTTCACCCATTTCTCCTCCCCAGTCACCACCCGTTTAAGAATTGGGTCGATTTCATTCCGTTTGGACAAGGTTTCGCAGACGGAAATTCGATCCATCCTGTTTTTTGGTGTCAATTGGTGTGGCACCCAAACATCGAGCTTCTTTTGGAATCCAGCTTTGCGCAAATGGTTTAAAACTGTTTTATGGTCGATCTTTAGCTCCTGGGCGATGTTACGACTATTAACATGCCAGTCAACTTCGATTATTTCTGTGATTTTGTTAGCTAATTTAGGTTGGCAGAAGCATTATCGATATGCAAAATTACTACTTTCGATTAACCAATGAAAACTGCTGCTTCGTTAAGTTTTCTCTATAATATATGTGTGTATGTCGTACCGAAGTGTGTGGAACGGTCGATTATTTTTGATTGTAAATATTGTTTATTTATTATAATTTAAAAATAAATTTGTCATAAAGATTATGCTGTCTCATGATGATTGCCTATCCGTCAACAGATTTTATCATCATTTTCGATGACGGGCCTGCCTGTGCAAGGTGCATCTTTAACATCAAAAATGCCTGAACGCAATCGACGAAATCAAAATTGCACGTAATTATCTGTTACCAGTGGCGTGCGGTCCATATGTGCAGGGTGTGCACTGCACACCCTGGCAAAATTATGATAGACAATAATTTTCTGCACCTATGTCTACCTATCATTATATGGTATATAATAAATATTATTTATAATATATTCAAATATTATGTTAATTTGCTTGCTTGTACTCTCGCACTGCTTGCGGTACTAGGTGCTGTACCACGTAGCGCGTTCAAAAGCAAACGAACATAAGACATTTTTACGTGTACGCACTGCGCACTAATAAGATATCACGCTTTATATGCATGGGCTACTGGAGAAGAACAGTGTACTATAGCACTGAGGCAAGTGCAGCTATTTTTCCTGCACTTGGTATTCAGAATCATCCGAAGGTACGGTTTATTAAGCGTTGTTTTAGAGAGCGGGGACTTACGTGCTGAAGTGCTTTTGGTTTTATAACTGATTTACTCGCCATACGACTTTGCAGACGGTTCATGTTTAAATTTATATATTGTAAGATTTTGTTTTCATGGAAATATAAAAGATGTATTTCTTCAATATAAAGGGAAATGTTTTAGTGTGGTAAAGTAATTTCGGTGATGTATTATATTTATAGAAATAATTAGCTTCAAAACAATTTTGTTTTGTTAAACAAAAAAGAAACGAATTTTAACAGAACAGTCCAAATATTGCCATTCATTGTGTTTTTATTGTGTTTGTAGTATATAAGTTATATCTGTAACACTATATCCCTGATTTTGTTTTTCAAAGGTGGTAAAGGTGTTTTTAAAAGGTATCCCTGGTTTTGTTTTTATCCCTGGTTTTGTGAAGATGGTTTTCGCAGATTATATGATTACCAAATGTTAAAAACAATTAATAAATATAATTTAATCCACTGACCGAACGAGAAACAGTTTGTTCTATTGCGCCAGCGTGCAGTGAAATCCTCTGCACGTGGAATAGACGTTCGGTTTATAAGCGCCAACGACATTCTGATGAGACATCGCAGCGAAGGGCGCCATGTGGTGCTACGTTTGCTGAAAACGTAAGTTTTTCGTGGAAATATAAGTTTTTCGTTATTATTTTAGTAATACGGATAGATGTATGAATTTTGTGTACAAATGAATAATAAACGTTAAGGAAGTGTTTAATGCACATTTTTATGGTTTATTGTATTATTATTGTTATTGCTCTCTGCATACCCTGCATGAAAACCTACTGCACGCCACTGCCTGCTACAGTACTGTCGCTTTTAAAGATAATTTAATGACCCTTCGGTCTGGGTTTTACATGTTTCCCATAAGAAGGTTTAGTACCATTATTAAAGATCAACGTATTACTAAAACTGTTGAATAAACCTCGCATGCTGCAGATTGTTGATGAATAAGATAGTTTGTTAACAACACGCAAACCCTGTTATAAATATGTAGATTAGTTGTATTGCTTGGGAACCACAGCATAAAATAGGCTAAATTCCAAGATTTTCTCTATTACATATGTCAAATTAAGTTATGTATCCTTTTAATACCTTTACTGTGAAAATTTCTTTGAAACAGATTTTTATTCCTTAAATTTCGTGTTTTATAAATGTTTTCATCTCGTGCTTAAAATGCTAAGGAATTTTCTTTATTCAATACCCGGTATTACGCTTCCTTTTTTCGGTGTATAGAATAGATATTCCTTTTATGATGTACTGAACCCCCAAGAAATGGTGAAAATGGAGTTTTAGTCATTAATAAAGAATTCAATTTTTTATTTCTTTCATATAGGCTTAAACTACATAAGACATACGAAAACTTTATGTTATACAACCGTTCAATTACTTAAAAAAATTGTGACGTTATTAAAAAATTAAGTCAATTTTTGATTAATTCTTGGAAAATCGCAAAAAAATATGTTGTTCATTCGGATTTTACTTGTACAGGTTGTCATTCTCAGGATACACTGGGAGTAAGAAGTTTTAATCTCGGAAGGGAAAATTTGGAAACTATAACAAACCATATGCATTTATATAAACAAAACACACACAAATGGACACTTCTTAACGTATAGAGATAATATCAATAGTGCAGATAACTTACTAATAAATACGGAATGCTTCTATTGAAAAGTTATTCTTAGGTTCTGACCTACTTGGTTTCAAAATTATAACTTTTAATATTTCATCAATATTTTAATGTTTCATAATATAATTTCTCTTTATTTAATGTACCTCCGTTTTTAACCCCTTCTGGTATGATTTAATAATGAAAAACTGTGCATGAAATAACCATTTAATTTTTTTTAAAAACTTGTTTCATTTTACAATTCTTACATATTCTTAATTAAAATCCACTTTTTACATAGTATTAAATAATATCAGAAACAGTAAAATTAAGAAAATATCAAAGCAAAACATTAATAAGGTATACAGATAATAGTCTTCAAGCTAGTGGTATTTTTTAAAACAAAGTGCAAAGGAATTCTTAATTGTTTAAACCGCCAAGTAGTCTCACGTTTCATTTGATTCTTGTAGCACACACGGTATTTTTTAGTAGGTTTTCTTTTATTCTGACTCATTAATTTGGCTATGACTTGTACCAAGAAATTCTAAGTAAACAATATGCAATAGTGACTTGTGAAAATCACAAGTGATAAAAGTGTTGCCAAATTCAGTACACTAGAAATTTTAAACTAAATTAATCATCATATTTAACAGTAACTTTAATCGCATGAACAGTGTAGCTCGTCATTGTGCGGTATGGAATGAAAAACTAATGACGAGCTAGACTCGTCATTTTACCGGAAGGGGTTAAACAGCTCTTCAGAAATAGAAATATTTTTTAAATTTCTCAGTTCGTTCTTCAACTACTGGGAAAATATTAGGTTTAAACCTTAAATACATTGGTTACTTAAAAAACATCCATTGGTTACTTCAGAAATAAAGAAATAAAACCAGACAATAACAGGGCGATTTCACGCAGCAGTGCACATCTCAACTTATGATAATTCTGGTTTTACTTTCAAGCGGAAGGGCAGCTTATCAGTTGCCTATTGGCTATCGTAAACATAAAAATGAATAGGAAAGGCATTGCTTTAAAAGGATTGCGTTTATGACGTTGCATGAAATTAACGCCTTTTTGAAGTAGCTGCTTCTTCTTATAGATGCGTTATAACATGCGTCTCGACAATCTAGAGTCGGAGTAGTATTCTATTTAAAAGCCCGGACGCTTGGGGGCGTTCTTTAATTATTTAGTGACTAGTAATCTTTTCGAAGTCACGAATGCGATACCGAAACTGGGAGTTTTTAATGGGGCTTTACAACTACTCTCTGCGAGAAATTCGACTTTAAAGTTACACCGAATCACTAGTCCTTAACTAGCGGTCGGTGCTCTGAAGTTACTGTCGCTCTAACTTAGAAACAGTTCTTTTTCTTTTATTAAGCGAATTTAAATGATTACTGGGTATACGCCGTAACTAAATCCCATTTTAGCCGTATCGATAGGACTGGGTATGAAAGTCCGCATTGCTAATAGATCGAGCTGGTCGGTCCTACGACAGGCCGCGGCGGCGAAAGGAGTAGTTTAATTCTTAAAATCTAATTTACTGACATTAATTGATTAGAAATATTTTATAAATGTAATTAGATATATTAAATCGTAATTTTGCACAATGATAAAAATAAAAAAAATGTACTAAGGGAGCGTAAAGTTAGAGTTTTAGCACAACTGCGGGCCATCTTTAGCATTGCTTTTTAATACGGCTCAAAAGAGGCCTTTTTTTTTTCGTATTAAATTCAAATTATAAACGATCCGAATACAGGCTTCTTTTGACGCCCGGGGCCCCGTATTTTTGGGTCGTTTGCCCGCGAAATCTAATTTAAAATTAATAAAAACAATACAGAATAAAATTAAAGGTCTTTGAGGCGTATTAGAGGGCGGGCATTAATCGATACTTGTCCAACGAAGTAATAAGACGCGACTTTAATATATTAACTTTTCAAACAATATTGTCTCAGTGAAATCATCTAATAATTTTTATAATAAAATAATTAGTCTACCTAATGAAATAATTGCAGAACTCCCAGACTATGATTATAATAACCCGAGTAACTCTAAGCGGCCGTGTGCCGCAATGCTTTACTGACAATAGATTCTCTACCTTAATTACTTTATTAGCTGATATTACTTCATCCCCTGCCCCTTTCGTTATATGTTGTGCCGTAAAGTGATGTATTGTATTAAAAAATAAATAAATAAATTAAATAAAGAAAAAAATAGAAAAATATGTGTATTTTTATTCTTATGGAGCAGGATAGTGTACCTAACTGTGCTTGATGTTTAATATTTGACCATAAAACTCCATCTAGTGTTTCGCACCGTGTATACTAACCACAACTTTCTTTTCAGGGTGTTAATCACATATTTTGTAACTTTGCAGCTACTAACAGCTTAAGTATCAGCTCTCATGTATTTCCTCCATACATGCGCCATCTAGTGTTCGCCACCGAGCGGACGTTCTGAGTGACCACTTTCTTTTCAGGTGTTGTAATCTCTAAATTACTCCTTTTCAAAATAGGACAGTTATGGGGCTCCTTAGCCAGACGGCTTTATCCCCGATTCTAAAGGTAAACAGTAAGCAGGGTAAAAACTGTAAGGTACTATTAAGTTTAAAAATTTAGAAAAGGTGTAATTTAGAGGTGCCGGTCATTATAAGGTGGGTAAGGAGAAATCAGTGAGAGCTGTGACTTAAGTTGTAACTACCTGTAAAGATACAACAATATCTGATTAACACCCTGAAAAGAAAGTTGTGGTTAGTATACACGGTGCGAAACACTAGATGGAGTCTTACGGTCAAATATTAAACATCAAACACAGTTAGGTACACTATCCTGCTCCATAATAATAAAAATACACATATTTTTTATTTATTTATTTTTTTATTATTTTTTATTTATAACACATCACTTTACGGCACAACATATAACAAGAGGGACTGGGGATGAAGTAATAAGAGCTAATAGGGTAATTAAGGTAGACAATCTATTGTCAGTAAAGCATTGCGGCACGCGGCCGCTTAGAGTTACTCGGGTTATTATAATCATAGTCTGGGAGTTCTGCAATTATTTCATTAGGTAGACTAGTTATTTTATTATAAAAATTATTAGATGATTTTACACAATATTGTTTGAAAGTTAATATATTAAAGTCGCGTCTTATTACTTCGTTGGACAAGTATCGATGTGCGCCTCTAATACGCCTCAAGAATTTATTCTGTATTGTTTCTATTAATTTCAAATTAGATTTCGCGGCAAACGACCAGACCGGGGCTGCGTAAAGAGCGGTTGGTAGAACTATTGTTTTATATAAGAGAATTTTGTTTTTAAAATTTAAGTGTTTACTATTAAAAAGCATTTTTAAGTTTTCTAATTTTCCTATCATTTTATTTTTAATATCCGTTATGTGAGGACGCCAGGTTAGTTTTTTATCTAAAGTTACACCTAAATATTTTACGGAGTTTTCCCAGTTCATTACCTCGTCGAGTAGATATAGTTTAGGGGGAGTTTTATAAGTACGAGTAAAGTAAATAGCATGACATTAAGTAGGGTTAACTTTTATTTTCAATTTAAGAAGCCAGTCTTCCAGAGTGTCTAGGTGTGACTGTATGAAGCCAGCAACTAAGTTTAGGTGTGGGGCATTGATATTAATCCATCTTTAAGAAGCAGACTTGTCTAGGAGACGATGAAGTTGCTCAGCAACATTAGGCTTGCTGTTTAGAAACGAGTGATAAAAATTTAAGTCCCAGGAACGCTTGAAGTTCCTCTCTTTTTGTAGGTCAAGGTAATTAGTTTTTACGGAGTACCTAGCGGTGACGAAAGTCACCGCTTCAACCTCCGAACGATAAAAAGATCAAAACATAAATTTGGTGCAGATATAAAAACAGAAAAGCCAAACAGAATTTTAATACGCTTACAGCGGCTTCCGTAATGACGAAAGAAAAATGCTGTAAGGTGCAAAAATCGTTCACATACAATGCATATGTGAAAAACAACACGCTGAATGATTAAAAATAATCATTCTGTACCTTGAACAATGACAAAACATCAAAAACACTGTAAAATATGCAATTGTACTCGGCCAGAGCACATAAAATAACAATTGGAAAAACACAATAGGGTGGCGCCATCTATTGGTCGCACGTAAAATTAAAAATGCACAGAAAGGTTAAACATGAAAATAAATGAAAAATAATTGAAAAATAAAACAAAAAAGGACTCCAGGTACATGAAATATAAAAGTAATGAAACAACAAGATATTTTCTATTTAATTTTACAAAATTTTAAAATTAAATAGAAAAAT
>CM063509.1:13143105-13173105 GCA_032207245.1 Pardosa pseudoannulata | reverse complement strand
ATGTAAAAAAATCAGTTTAAATAAATGAGTAATTTACCCGTATAGTTGGCTTTCTGTGCGTCAGAAATCTTTAGACTTTGGAGCCAATTCACACTAACTATAAATATTAAGCTTAGAATACCTAGCTTTTATCTTGAATTAAATTTTATTTATATCCTTTGCATTTACATAAATAATTACGAAATTATTAATCAAAACTTGATCGTGTATGATACAATCGGAAACACGGTACTGCACAGAGTCCAACATCGCTATCTGGACAGTAGAACCTTGTTTCTCTCCTTACCTTCTTACCTCTACTGTCTCTCTTTCAGCAGCAAATAATCTAGGAGCCAGAAAGTAAATAAAAGCATTCGAAACCATAAAAAGCGCATGTGAAATAATTCGGGAAAGAGTGACTGAACAGTGTAAAATTTCAACAGTGCCCGAGCTGCACTCGGGATGAGCCAGGATGATACATTTCGCCTGCCCGAGTTCAGCTCTGGAAAAACAGGGAAGGGGTTAACGGTCAGACATCTTAACTGCATAGAAACGCAAAAATGAACTAAGAATTAAATTTAAAATAAGTTTTCATATAAAAATGTTATAATTGGCGTCACATAGAAATGAAAGTAAATCACTTTATATCTCAATTTCCAGGTCAAATCGAATGGATACTACACAGACGATGTTTAAATAATATAAAATAAGAATGGAATAAATCAGATATTTAAAGTAATGACGTCATAATGATAGAAAAATATCATTTTCACCTATTTATTATGGGATAAATTGAAAATTTTAATCTTCTGCTTTTAACCGAGGAAAACTGCACTTAAAACAATTACTTGGGATGACGTCACATTGATAGAAATATTACTTCTTTCACTCAGTTATGATGCGATAAATTAAAAAATTAATCGTTTGCGTTTAGCCAGGGAAAATAATGCATGGAATAATGACATAAAATGCTCAAAAAAGGGGGAAGGAATGGATTTTGAACGCTAAAAATTTACAAAAACTTTCCTAGGGATGTACTTAATAATTTCTCAAATTTTCACGAAGATTGGATGCATGGTTTTTGAGTCTGTCGAGTACACACAAACAGACACAAATTCATTTATTGATTTAACATTGGAATATAAACTGATGGAATTTATAAACTTCTTTATCAAATAAATTGTTAAAGTTAAACATGTCTTTCATGACACATATGATGATGCAGTTTTGTGTAGAAATAGGTCGTTTTTGTGTAGTTATGAGTACCATGTTATTAAAACAATTTCTAGACTTTAATAAAAATCTGACATTTAAGCAGATTTATCCTTTAAGGAGAAATGTACGAGTTTTACTTTGACCGAATATTTATATGTGTACGTCTCAAGTAATTCATTTATATACACATATCGCAGCTTGTAAAAATCTTCTCGAAATATTGAAGAAATAAAGTGCAAGAAAAAATTTTCTTTCTCTGTAATATCGATATTTCCATTTTAAAATACAGTGTATAAGGCAATTTGTCGTAACGTCACGAACTACTATAATGCCCTTCCCATTCATTTTCATGTTTACAATAGCCAATAGACAAATAATAAACTGCCCTTCCGTTTGAAACTAAAGCCAGAATTCTCATAATTTGAGAATTTGCCCTACTGTGTGAAATCGCCTTATTGGGCAGATGTTTATCATTTTAATGCTCACTTTAACGGGCATGGAATGCGATTGGCTGTAACTATGACATCACATGGTTCTGTTTAAATAGCTAATTAGCTGTCCGAATGTTTGTGTGCGTGAACCGTCTATGGTAAATGTGATAGCTTTTTTTTCTTGCTTTCAGTATTCTACAAGATATTTAAAGTAACTTTAAACTGGAACTCTTAAGGTAAGTACACGCTATTTCTTTTTAAATATTCTTATGTGTCCTGCTACTTTATAAAAAATTCTATTTTTTGGTGGGACTTATTAAATTTAACAGTGTTATATCAACCCATTCAGTAAGTATATCGTGCCAATACATCACTTTTGCGCATTTTCTTAGTAATATACTTTTCATATATGCTAAAAATTTAAAAATAGAATTAGTAAACATATGTAAATGTCGCCATCTGACGAATCTACTAATCTGGGATTTTAGCACCAATTGTGAAATGACAAATTACATTTAAAAATTGAAAAGTAAAAGCAATATACAATTTAAATTTAGGTTACAAATATTCATTAAAATTTTAAATTTAAAGATTCATACATTCCCAAATATTTACTATTTAATTTGGCGATCATCATTTGACCCCTTTAGGTTTCGTATATAATGTTGGAAACGTGTCAATTGACCTACCGCTAAAATAACGCAATATTAGAGATAATCTATGGGACACCAGATTAAACATCTATTTTTTTTTTAATGAAATTTTTCAGAATGTTCGTAAGCTATGCATGTCTACATATGAATCTATCGGTGCCAAATATAACACACTACTGCGTGAATAATTAAAGCTGTGGAATTTGGCATCATAACACAGCGGTTTATGGACAACATATATCATATTTGTTATAACTGGGATTATCCATTATTACTAAACTGTCATATTCGTGAACAATCTTGCGTATGAGGTTTAAGAATTTTATGAATATGAATACCTATAATAATGGTAATACTTTACATGGAAACATTTATTACCCAGACCGAAGGCTGGGTGCGAAGCAGCTAGTCATTGTTTAATTTTTGTCACCGTAAACTGAACGATATTGAAAAGGTATATTATTTTATACGCTATGGCAAGAAGTAAGTGCTCGTTCTGTTTTGTTTAATTAACAGTATTCTATAAAAAAAATTGTCATATAACTAGGTGAGTCTTGGAGTCTATTTGGCATGTTAATTTGTGAGATAAATGAGATTTGGCAGTATTAATAGTTTGGAGTATTAATTTTCAATACAAGAAAACTTTTTTATTTTTACGACAGTGGGAAAGCGGGAAAATTCTGAACGTAGGTAAGAATTAAGGACATCGAATTCTGTGAGAATTTTATAAAATGGAAGTTACATATGCTAGAACAAATATATTACTTAACGATTTTTTTGTCCATTAAAAAAGCAAGTAAAATAGACTAATATATTATATTCATAAAATAATCCTTTAATTTTTTAATGAATTTTTTTAATGAATTGCATTTTTTCATGTCTTTTTGTCGGAATAGGGTTATGATACAGCTCTTCTTTATATACCGCTTGCTTATTCTTTTCTTGCTTTTTCTTTATATATCCTTCTTATATACTTCTTTAATGAAAACACTAGCGTAATATAACGCTAGTGTTGCAAAAAGTAGACCGTAGCGCTCCAAAACCAAACCAAATCTTAGTTTTTTGAACGAATTTAAGCTGACAAAAAGCCTTTTAAAACAACGTAATTTGACTAATTTTTTTGTAATCCTGAAGCAGGTAATAGAGGCATAAGTTTATTAATGAAACTAAATTTGCAGTTAAGATTATTTTGAAATTATATCGAAATATATAAACAAATATATAAATAAACAAATATATATATATATATATATATATAACATATAAATATACATATCTCCTATATAATAATAGCCAAAGTTATCTGTCCGTCTGTCCTCGAACTTATAAAGCGTTTGGACCTGGAACGGATAAGGGCATCCATTAAGGGCATATAAGGGCATGCTTTATTACAGCAAAAATACTGTAGCCTTTAAAACATTCGAAATCCCACCACTTCGTCCACCAATGCGTCCTTTCCCGGCTCTAGCCAGAAAGACCGGGACTCCAAGGATGGTCCCGAATCGCTTCCTGGAGACCAATCACAACTCTCCAAAACTTGGTGAAGTTTAAGTGCAATCGTTTTCACTGGCCACACCACGCGCTTCCTGGAGTCGCGAAAAAAACTTGGGCATTCAACCCACAACGTGTGAGTACGGCGGGCAAATCAGTTTCCCAAACCTTATGTCAAACACAGCTACACTCTCACAAAATTATATTAAATTAATCTATTTAAATACAGATATTTTAAATAACATTTATTTGATACTCTATTTCTTTTGTCTTCCAAGTTGAGTGTTTTGTTGGAGATTTACAAGACATGCGCCCTTCTGGTTATTGTCATAGAGAATAAGTTTGAAGTTTCTGAAGATTGATTCCTCTGTAGGTTAGTAAAGAAAATTTTATAATTGACTATTTTAAAAACCTATTTTTAAAAAGTTAATATTTTCCCTTTAACAATGAATTTATGAAATTATTTCTTGTTTTTGTTTCTTATTTTCCTATCAGTTTTAAAAGATCCGAAGAAAAACGATTAATGTCGTATAAATTACATTCATGCGTGGATTTCCAAATATTAAAAACGTGTCAGCTGTTTACTGTAAAGAAATTTAACTTACAAAACTTTGACTTGATTTTTCTCAAATTGATTTTTTTTCCATGTACCGCGCATGTTATCTCAAAGTTTTTAATATTTTTCAGGTTGTATACAATATAATTTTCATCCGATTGAACTGTTGCGAAATTTAAAAAGTATTTCTTCATTACAACATGACCTCGTAAGTTAATGATATTCATGATAATTTTCAGTCAGATTTTTTTAACCGTGACTGAAAGCCATATGCAAATTACCTACCGCATCCCCTATATAATAATAGCCTAAGTTGTCTGTCCTCGAATTTACAAAGCCGTTGGGCCTAGAATAGATAGAGACATCCATTTTAAATTCTTGATGAGTTAGGGTTATCAAAAATCAAAACTAGTCAAGTTTATCTTCTCCTAAACTACAGATCCGATTCTAAAATAAATTGGTATAAATAGGCTTCATATCGCAGCGAAATATACTGTCGTCTTTAAAACGTTCGAAACAACACCCCTTCCCCCCTTTTCGAGCATTTAATGCCGTAATACAAAGCCCCATTTGAAGAGCGGGCGAATAAATTTATCAATTTATCACATAATAGATAAAAATAACTTTTTTTTCTAGCATTATGACGTCATTCCCTCAACTATTTCTTTTAATCATTTCTTATTTTAAATTATTTCAATATCGTCTGCATTATTTTCATACGTCTTATCTCTGAACTTAGATGTTGCTTAAATAATTTTCTATTATATTTGGCTTCAATAATAGATTAGGTACATATGCGATAATTTTAAATTTAATCATCGATTATTTTTTGTTTCAAGATAATTCCCAGCTAAAAAAGAAACCATTTTTTACCTGATTCATAAAGTACTTTACAATTCTTGATAGTTAAAAATTTTACTGATCCCGTCATATGATGGGTTTATATGCTAGTGTATATATATATATATATATATATATATATATATATATATATATATATATGTAATATTAAAATCCTTTATTTAAGTATTTTAATATTAATTTAAGAACTTTTGTTCATAACATGAGTTCGAGGTTTGCGCGGTCATTCTGATTTTCCCTCCAGACATGCTATAGACTTAGTACAGCCTCTGTCTGGACTACTTTAGCCAATAGTTAGCGATTTCTCTTTAAACATGGGTATTTTGTATCACGTGTTGTTAGACGGTACTCCTAACTTATGCTGTTGTTCAAGAGTCCTGCCTAATTTTCATGCTAAGTCAATGCATACCTTATTTTTATAAATAAAGTTTTAATTAAAAACATTTGAAGTGAAAGTGTTATTTTATGAAGAGCGATTACTTCATCTATCCACTGACCCCTCTGCAAATTCTTAGAAGTTTTTGAAAATTATTTAAGATTTTGACGAATTTTCCATCATGAACCTAAATGTTTTTTGTATTATTCCCAAAACATGTTTTTTTTAATGATAAATTTTTAATTTTAAAGGAAAAATTTTCATTCTCTTTTTCAAATATTTTTAAAAAAATAAATGCAATTTAACCTTTTACAGGCCTAACTCAGATCCAGATATATTTTAAATTATTTTTTTTTGTATATCTCGCCTTCTAATTTTTCAGTTAAGGTATGTTAGTCATTTAATTGTGGGAAAAAAATTTTCTTTTACGATTTTCATGATGTTCCCAATTGGAAACATTGGCCACTTCTGACTATACACTGGATTCAGTAATTGAGTAGAATGATGTATATATTAAATATTAAATAATAAGAAAAATAATTAGAATGAATTTAAAATTTATTTTTAAGCACAGATATCAGTAAAGTTTAAAACTTATAAATTTAAATGAAAACGGCATTTTTTTAAACAAATATGAAAAACATGAGTTTATACCTTTATGCCATGATATACTGGACAGCAATATATATGCAATTTTTTCTTGCACTTATTGCAAGCTAATCATGCATTTAATGTGCACTGTGCACATCTATCTTGTGTTGTTTGTACAAGAAATGGCCATCACTTTTTCTCTGTGAACTTTGAGCACTGGTTGAGGTTCAACTTTCCTTGGTACAATTCTTATTATTTTCATGCGTTGCTGAATGTAAAATCCAACCAACAACAACAGCCATGTTTAAAGCATTAACAAATAAATTCCACCACCATTTCTTTCTACGAAGCATTGGACGGTAGCTGCCTAACATTTTATCTAGAAGGTCAACTCCTCCCATTCCATTATTAAATTTATGTATTAAATTTGGCTGCTGTAAATCCACTTTTTTCTTTTCTTTTCTTGAATATCTTTTCGTCTACTGCACTGGGAGATGATTACAAAAATTTGAAGAAACTGTCACTACAGAATTGTCATTCCAGGGGCATAACCCTCCAAGTGGAACACACCGAGGAAAAAAATCTCCAAAAAATAGTCTGAAGTTTCATTATGTCAGTGACCAAAGTGTTCTACGATTTTTTACTTCACTCTTTGTCGACTAGATTGGAATACGGGAAACACACCCTCGTTACTGTCCCTTAACTTCCGGTTATAAATAGATATATAAATAGACATTATAGATTGTTAATTTTCAATACACATAAAGCTCGTCAAGTCTCGAAGATCATCCCATAAGAAATAATTGATTCTAAAAGTACAGATAAAAATATTCTTTAAGAGAACGATTTATATCTTTTTTACGAAAGTCATCCAAGCTATTTAAGTGGTGCAATTAGAGATACATCTGTTACTGCAAACGAAATACTTCGATATAGAGATTTACAAAGCCATGAAAAGCTATCAGCGTCTTTGTGCCTCAGGGAGTAGGTGTGCAGTTCCTAAACAATCGAACTGATCCTCCTACCTCAAAACTCCATAGGGAAAAACAATGTCAGAAATGTACATTACATCCATTTTCGGAACGTTTTTGAAGGTCGAAAATTGTACGTGACAACCGCTTTGAAGTCATCATCGGTTTGGCGGAATTGTACGTGCGAACCGCTTAGAGGGATAAAATACCGATCCATGACATTAATCTTTTTCTAGTTTTTTCATCTGTTTTGAGAGCATCAATGGGCATTTTTATGTGATGTTCAAGGATAGTTCCAATAGCTTTTATATTTCTATCAGCAAGCTCCTTCATCAAATCATAAATAGTAACCGCAGAGGAAATTATTTCGTCGCAGTATATCGGCAACAGTTCATTGTTCCCAATTGCGAACATCAATAATTAATAAATTATTCCAGGTATGTTTCTGATTATCAATGTCGAATTTCATATTTTTTTCAACTCCTCTTTTTAGCCCACTCTCCTGTTTCTAATCATGGATCTTGTTGGTGCTTCAACCACATTTGGCGAAATTGGCGTGCTTGCAGCGTGGCGTTTGAAATCTGGCGAGGGGATCGTAACTCAACAAATTGATACATAAACAAAAACAACATTTTGAGGAAAAATTTTTCAAAATTTGATTATTTTAAATACTTTTAATAATAAATTTTTAATAAATTAAATTAAATTAAATTAAATAAAATTAAATAATAAATTTTTAGATACTTGGTAAATTCTTTTTCCAATTTTTAAGTAAATCGACCGATCTTTGCAGAACACGTTAGATACTTATTTTTTATTTCAATTTTTCAAGTAAATCGAGCGATCTTTGCAGAACACGTATTTTGAGTGGAGGTTGAAGAGGACTTGTAAAATTGAAAATTTTTTTTCAAATCTCTTATTAATAAATTAAAGTTGTTTTAAGTATACCAATCGGAATTTAGAAGCATTAGGTGTTTTTTTTTTACATTTATGTGAATTTTTAATTTGTGCTCTGTAGAAAATGATGAAAAGGGTCATATTTTATGATTTTATATATATATTTTTTTATTAATTATAGAAATAGATTCCACTTTAAAAATTGAGTAGACTTTTTACTACATTTGTTAATTTTTTTTTTGTATCAATACTGATGAAATTTCATTTTAAATAATTTTATTCATAATATGTTCCCTATTAGGAACAATGGACCGTAAAAGGTCAAATACATATAAATTTAGGTTCAAAGTTGTTTTGAGATATTGCAGTATGTTTTAAAACAATAAGTTTGTTTTTAACGTAATTGTGTTCTTCGTTTCAGCACCGATATCATTTTTGTTACCTTAATTTTGCAAGTATTACGGTATTATTCCGCTGACGCTATTTTCTATTTGAAAAATTTCATAAATCATCAGATCGTCCGCTCCATTTTGGACTACATGTGCAAAAATATGTGTTTTAGTATGACAATATTAAATCTAAGTATCAAAAGTTAACTACCGTAGAGTGCCGAAAAGTATGGATTTGATTCCAATAATTCCACCTTTAAAATTTGAAGTAATTTTTTCTGCCATAGCCTCGAAGACGTATTTTAACAGAGCGGGCTACATTTCTCTGTTCGAGAACCCAGCTATGCAAATCGTCTTCTAATGCAGGTCATCGTACTTTTCCACGACGATGGGATCGCTTTCTTCTCGTATTTTTAATGTTTCCTCTTGCATGCGCCAATTTCTTACTGCTTTCTCGTCGACCTCCTGAATGACTTTCAGCTTGAAATCGGCAGCCAAACTGCGACGATGTTTTAAAGACGTAATGAATGAATGACCAATATGACCGCACATCAAAACTTTGAAAACAAAACAGTCTGATAAGAAAGATCCTCGTTGTCAAATGACCTTCGATCTAAAACCCATCCACTCGATGTTGTCAATCGGAGCTGTGGATAGTCACTATCGATATTTTCCTTACTCCAGGACACAATTTAAGATTGCGCTACTGGCTACTACTGATTCGTTCTGCTTTATGGGTTTTTTTATGGTTTATTACCGATACGATACGATGTTTTTTTGGCATCTCGAGAGTCCTGCTTTTGTTTACATTTGATCATCGGCTGTACGCGCGAGGTGCTTCTTTCCACCTTCTTCCGATTTTGCTGATTTGAGCAATAAACATCCAGCAGATACTCAGCATTGTGAAGACTCCGCTTTGTTCAGAGCACGCGTCAAATCAGTTGATCGGAAATCCCATCTGTTGACCAGTTTACAATAGAGTGGCGTAGAAGAGTCTGGGATGTTGACAATTGGATTGAACAGGCGTTACGCACCTGCTTGGTCACGTTAATGAATCCCCGAGAATTGCGGAATAGGGACAGCTAGCGAATGAGAATTCAATTAAAAAAACTAACTGTAACCTTAGCTGGAGTTCTCGGGTAACTGGAATCGTAACTGACCAAGAAACGGTTGGCGGGACAGTAACTGACCCCCAGGTATAAAAAGCCTACAATTTTGCGACTCTGGGCTTTTCGGCATTTTTTTACGTAGGTGCTTTGACCTCGTGGATGCTTTCAAGTCTTTTGACCGGAGTCAGCCCAAGCAGCAAAAGATGGTTGGCCAATCATTGGCCAAACACCGCCTTTCGATCTCGCGACGTCGGGCCGATTACCGTCTGCGACGTTGGAGAGTGGTTGTTTATGGCCGCCGGCAACCCGCCGGGCGATCATCGCCGCGGCGTGTTTCAGACAGTTTTGCCGATCATTTGCCGATGTTTATGATCGGAGCACGACTTAGTACCAATCATTTCCCGATATGTTGCCAATTATTTCCCGATATGTTACCAATTATTTCCCGATACGGTGAATAAATGGGTGACCTGTTAGATTTATTATTAAATGCTTTTAGATTATTTAATTCTATGTTTTCTGTTTTAAAAAAAATTCTGTCCAGAAATTGGCTTCATTTCCTTGAATTAAAATTGAATTTTTAAAGTAAAATATTCAGTTCTAAAATAAAAGAAACTTAAATCCGTAACCATTTTTGTGTGAAATTATATACAGTTTTAATTTATAAACATGGAAATTTAAAAAAAAAGGTTTATAACTGTTTTCTAAACCTTTTTGTTATAATTCAGAAATTATCCAGATTTCTCATAGTTTATTTAAAAATATTGGAATTTTTAAGATTTTTCATATTTTTCTTGAGTATAGCGACCTTGTTTTTTACTTTTTGAGAGTGTATGTTTAAAAAAAAATGTTATCTTGTACTGCAAATGTACTGTAGCGTTCCAAACCCAACCCATTATATACCTCAGCAAATATTTCTATAATATAATAGTTTAGTTTTCTCAAGACTATTTATTTAACAAAATTTGAATTTCTTTAATTAAAAAGCATATTTAAAAATTATCTTGCAATATTACAACTAAAAAAGGAATAATTATAAAATAATAGTTTAATTTTCTTAATGTTGTCTATTTAAGAAATTTGTATGTTTTAATTCAAAAGCATATTTCAAAAACATTTCAAATAATTTTTTCTTGCAGTATTGCAAGTAAAAAAATATAATAATAGCAATTTTAACTTATTATTTCATATTCAGCTTAATACTGAAATTTTAGTAAGAATAAAAACCAGTGCTTTAGTTCAATAAATGAATACAAAAATTATCATGTTGAATAGAAGAGAATTTGAAAATACAGCAAAATACCTTCATAAAAATTTCACTATATATCAGAAACTAATCTTTTTTAAAGCGTTAGTTTGCACATCTTAAAACATTTTTATTGTTTTTCTCTGTTCTTCAAAGCAATAATACAATATCCAAACAAAAATGTAATTTAAAACCAGTATATATCAGATGAAAAAAATATACACACTTCAATCATGTAATTCATCTGTGAAAAATTATCTGTACCTGACATGAAAAATAGAATTATAGAATCTTTGTAATATAATCTGTGATAATTGTAAATATTTTTAACATTGTTTTAAGAAGTAAATTTCAAAAATTTCTAAATGAAATATATCTTCTGTTTTAAAGGATAAAGCAAGCATACCTTAATTTAGACTGTTCTGTTATTAAATGTAAACTATAAATAAATGTTTCAAAAACCAAAATTTAAATTCTTATCCATAACTTTTAATTACAAATATTTTAGACTTACAAATAAACATTTTAGCACTCTATTACTTAATGTAAATTTCATTTATTTCCTAAGTACCACAAAAATTAAAATTTTACATTTCTTTTAAAATCAGAATAAAAAATTCTTTCTTAAGTTGTATATGTCCTGTAAAAATATTTACATTTAAGTAAATAAATATCCAACATGATTAAAGCATAAATAAAACATTTAAAAAAAGTAGGGAATCAAATCAAAATTTATTGACAAAGACATCAAGTGTTATTTACATTAATTTTATTATTAGAATTGCAGCCGAATGGTTAAGGTGCTGACCTTCGGTACCGTAGTTCATAGGTTAAAATCCCCCTATGGAATGGATGCTTGTAGCCCTTCGGAATCAGCTTTAATCAATAGGTCCTGGTCTCATTATCCCTCGTGTTGCAAAATATTTCACAGTAGAGCTCCAAACCTAACTATGGTGAAAATGTCCACCCTCACGAACCTTCACAAGTTTATTTTTTTAATTGCTGCTTCATTTCATGTTCGGTGGCATGCTGATATTGACGATTGTTTCGGACAGATGCTGAAATAAATATAAAATTCTTTAAAATGAGACAAAAAAATTTAAAACTGTTTAAATAAAAATTTGAAAAAGAAAACATTTAAAAATGACCAGAGTAATTTTGTGCTTTATATGCATTATCACAAAAATAATTTTTAGTCACAAAATTTATTTTAAAAGTAGGGTAGCTATGATTTTTAAAGGGGCCATAAACTTTTAAATCACATTTTTTGTGTATTTATAGTTATTGCTTTATTTTGAACTGTATACAGAAAAATGTATAATGAAATTGAATTATTAAAATGTTATAAGCGATGAAAACTTATAAATGTTTCCTTAAACAGACGTTAAAATGTACACAAAGATATGCAGAATTTTAATTCACATTTTGTATTAATTTTTAATTAATATTTTTTCTTGCAACCAATAATCTTAGCAGTGATGATTTGTGTATGTCGCTGCTAAGCATACCATATTGAGAAAAACAAACAATAATAATAATAATAATAATAATAATAATAATAATAATAAATTCTGCTTCCAGTGCACAAACACTAGCGATTATAAAAGAAAAAATCTTAAAGTGTTAGTGCTCCTAAATTAGAGATATTTCTTTCAACAACTGCTACCAAAAAAAATATAATAGGAAACAGCTCATAAGTTTTTATGATTGAAGGCTGTAACTGTAGCAGCATATAAATTTTCCACTAAAATTGTAATAATTTCTTTAAAATTAGAAGTAGTAAACAATGGCAGACATACTTGAAATCGATGTTCCATCCTTTCAAATTGTTTCACGTAAGAGATAAGATTATGGATTACTCTACAGCTGAAAATAAAGGTAACTGAAATGAAATAAATATTTCACGAATTAACTTCATTCTTACAATAAATGAGTAGGTAATACATTTTAATTATTTTAAGGGAAAATCATTACTTATAAGCAAATATAAAAGGAAGAATTTTTGTTTCTTTTTTGCTTACCATTTCTTTTTCTATAACTATCTAAATTGCTTGAAATTTTTAGCATTGTTCTATATGTTAATTTAAACATTTTCCTATGTTTAATTTACTTCTATATTTTTATTTTAAAGTACTTATTTTTAAAATTTCGCTGCATTTTGAACAGATACATAAAATAATATAAAGTGAAATACTTATTTTAAACTATTAAGTGGAAGAGTTAAATAAATGTATATGCGTTGATAAATATTTACAAAGATTATTATATTATTTATTACAAAATTTTATTTTTAAAAACAAGAAAATTAGAGGAATTATTCTAATGTTTGTGTGAAATTTCTGGAAGCATGGATGGACACATATATTTGCATATTTTGCATCCTTATTGAATTTTACTCTTTTTTTTATCGAGTTTCTAGAACGAATTGACAATTTTCTTGAAATATTATTTCCGACTTCTAGCTTTTAATAAATTTATTAAAATCAACTCTCTCAGAACAATCAATGTAAAGTACCAACCATATCCTGTCCTAAACATTCTTCTCACAGAACAGCTGCCATAATGAACATCCGCTAAATTAAACACCTGCGTAAAATATACTACGTACGCATTTTGCACCAGGAGAAAGCGAATACTCACATAAAGCTAAAAAATTATTTAAAAATTACATTTTAAATTCTATATTCCAAATAATTATTTTAAATGGAAAAATTAGAATTTGTTAAATGCTCTCAAAACTAATTACATATAGAGTTTCATCATAGTATTATAACATACTTTCATGATAATCTGAAATCAAAATGTACAATAGTTCTTGTTTAGATGCAATACTTGATTATGTGTAAAAGCATTCATTCAACCCATAGTTAAATAAAGTAAGACAAAACTATGCATACGTAGAGGCAGGTTACATGACCCTCTACTTGCCACTTGGCTTTAGTTACAAATACAATTTTTCCTTTGATAAGAAATTGCATAACTACTAACATACTAACGTTGAAAATCTTACAAATTCATAAACTGAACCCAGGAGATAAATATCTAGGCTTAAAACACACTCACAAGTTATATATATATATATATATATATATATATATATATATATATATATATATATATATATATATAATTAACAATTCCTTATCAAAGAAAGAATGCTTAAAAATTATAAGTAAAATAGACACATTTTTGATTTTTGTGCAATTAATTATACAATAACATGCCCTACTTTTTTTTTCTAGAAAATTGAAAGAAATATCATTGAAGAACTTTTTACTAACATAATTCTTATATCTTATGTGCCTATGTTTCCACATGAGTTTATAATATTTTAGTATAGTCAATAGTACTCAAATAATATTTTTAATTATTAAAATCACTTTACAAAAATCTGAAAGAATAAAACAAGGTTAGGGGAGTATTGCTCATATATATATATATATATATATATATATATATATATATATATAAAATAAATTTTCAAATAATTGCATGTTGCTGATTTTCTCTTATTTAAAAACTCTTTATCAATAGTGTTACAAAAAATGCTCATGTTAAATCGTTTTAACTATTATTATATCTTCAAAATTTTTATAAAGAATGGAACTTCCGTAGAAGTCGACAAGTATGTATTGGCAGCTATCGATTAGTGAAAATGCTATTTTTCATATTTTACTGATTTAACAGAAAATTGCTTACTAAATAAATAATTTTAAATAGCAAATGCATAATGTACAAATGCAGGATAAGAGTAATAAAATTGCACTTACCCCGTTTACATCTTCAAATATTCTGTAAATCCAAGATGGTTGAACTGTAGCACAGCGCTTGTTTATTCTATGTAGCGGAGTTGATTAAACTTAATGGAATGAACAGATTTCTTCTTCGCGCCACTAGTTTAAAATTTGTAGCGCCATCTAGGAGGCGTTTTTTTCGGATGTCGCGCCAATCACATTAATAAACCTCCTCGCGACTAATCAGAACTTGACATCGCCCAGCACTTTCGGCGAGCTTTCGATATGAGGAGAAAGAAAATAATCGGAAGGCGACGTCGCACCGA
Organism: Pardosa pseudoannulata; assembly: GCA_032207245.1. Taxonomy (NCBI): domain Eukaryota; kingdom Metazoa; phylum Arthropoda; class Arachnida; order Araneae; family Lycosidae; genus Pardosa; species Pardosa pseudoannulata. Next base: position 13,158,280 of record CM063509.1, on the reverse strand, counting down.
CACAAGATCGACGTTTTAAAAATACGTGCGAGCATTTACCAATCAAGGCGATGATTGGCCAACCACTAGGCGACCATCTTTGCTGCTTGGGAGCTTTGTAGGGATTGCGTTCGGGAGATTCGTAAAGTCCACTTATATAAAGAGCGACAGGGTCTCGGATACCGAAATGGGGATAGATTGGAACGCATTGGACCCTGGAAGAGCCTTCCCATTTGTGAGATTATTTAATCTTTATTTTTCTGTCTGTGATCACCGTGGCAATTCAGTGCACACCGAAAATCCTCTACATTTCTACTTGTATTGGGGAGAATTAGAATCCCGTTGTATATATAACAGTATTTACTCCACAAAGAATAAAATTAATTTCCAATTTTATCGGGACTGTGATCCTTCTTCGATGAAATTGAAGTCCTCACAGCACCGGCAGATACTCCGCTAACAAAACGTGTGAAATTGCGATAACAACAAAGTGTCTCTTATTTAAAAATTTTCTAACAAAAATATTTTTTATGTTCTAAAAACGAATGCAATGTGTAGGTAAAGATAACAATTTGTTCTAATTATAATGATATATGTTTGTAAAACTGGTAGACTTCAAGGTCTAAGAAGTCAAAAATGATAATTATTTTACATTTTTTAAAAATTTTTAAAGTCGCATGACCCCTTAAAAGATTCATGGCTGTGAAAAGATTCTAAAAATGGGAAAATAAAAAAAATGTTATTTTTCAAATTTTAACCCATTAGTGCTTGGGTCATTTCTGACAATTAAGTGTCGATGAATATCTATAATAAATTTAGGTTATCGTGGATTCTACAGAATTAAAAAAAATAAGTTTAAACAACTCGGAAGAACTTTAGGTTAGTGATCAGCTATCGTTTTAAGCATCGTATGATGCAATTTATGAAAAAGGAAAAACTTCAAGAAAAATTATATATTTGGTATTACAAGTCAGAATGTACTGGAAAAAGGAATTTCATAATAGATAAAGCAGCCTGTTATGATTTTAGACTTTGAATTTATGTACGCCGCACGAAAAATCCTAAAAAATTGATACAAATGGAAAGCTTATAAGTAATAGAAATTACTTGAAAATTTTGTAGATTGTTTATAAGATTACCCTTTACGTACTCTTAAACTTGTTCTAAGGAAAATATAAACATCCTACAAGCTATTTTAGCAGTATTGAAAATGAAACACAAGGCATTAAAACGTTAAGTTGGAAAAAACATATAGGTTGCTGAATGTATAGAGAAAATTTAATGTAGATATGATACTTATATGAACATTTATATATTTAGGTGTACGAACGGCTAAATCAAGAAATTAATCATGTGCCACATGTAATAAAGCCTTTATTGGGAGAAAAGGTTTATCGAGGCATTATAAGACATATCCTCATCACGGAAGTATGCCAGCAGCTGAAGATGAGAGTACACGAAGTATGTCTATATGCTATTACTATTTTGTCTAAGTTTATCTTGAAATGTTAAGTTTTTTAATTGAATGAGGTAATCAGTAATGAGAAGCAATGAAGGGCTGATCAAAATAAAAGTAAAATTGATAGAAATTGCTTAAAAACTTGGTGGATTTTTTATAAGAATGTCCTCTACGAACTCTTAATAGGAAAACATGTTCTAAGTAAAATATAAAAGTTCTACAATCAATTTTAGCAGTATTGAAAATGAAACACTAGGCATTAAAACGTTAAGTTGGAAAAAACATATAGGTTGCTGAATGTATAGAGAAAATTTAATGTAGATAATATACTTATATGAACATTTATATATTTAGGTGTACGAACTGCTAAACCAAGAAATTATTCATGTGACAGCTGCAGTAAAGCCTTTATTGGGAGAAAAGGTTTATGGAGGCATTATAAGACATATCCTCATCACGGAAGTATGCCAGCAGCTGAAGATGAGAGTACACGAAGTATGTCTATATGCTATTACTATTTTGTCTAAGTTTATCTTGAAATGTTAAGTTTTTTAATTGAATGAGGTAATCAGTAATGAGAAGCAATGAAGGGCTGATCAAAATAAAAGTAAAATTGATAGAAATTGCTTAAAAACTTGGTGGATTTTTTATAAGAATGTCCTCTACGAACTCTTAATAGGAAAACATGTTCTAAGTAAAATATAAAAAAGTTCTACAATCAATTTTAGCAGTATTGAAAATGAAACACTAGGCATTAAATCGTTAAGTTGGAAAAAACATATAGGTTGCTGAATGTATAGAGAAAATTTAATGTAGATAATATACTTATATGAACATTTATATATTTAGGTGTACGAACTGCTAAACCAAGAAATTATTCATGTGACAGCTGCAGTAAAGCCTTTATTGGGAGAAAAGGTTTATGGAGGCATTATAAGACATATCCTCATCACGGAAGTATGCCAGCAGCTGAAGATGAGAGTACACGAAGTATGTCTATATGCTATTACTATTTTGTCTAAGTTTATCTTGAAATGTTAAGTTTTTTAATTGAATGAGGTAATCAGTAATGAGAAGCAATGAAGGGCTGATCAAAATAAAAGTAAAATTGATAGAAATTGCTTAAAAACTTGGTGGATTTTTTATAAGAATGTCCTCTACGAACTCTTAATAGGAAAACATGTTCTATGTAATATAAAAAAGTTCTACAATCAATTTTAGCAGTATTGAAAATGAAACACTAGGCATTCATTAAATCGTTAAGTTGGAAAAAACATATAGGTTGCTGAATGTATAGAGAAAATTTAATGTAGATAATATACTTATATGAACATTTATATATTTAGGTGTACGAACTGCTAAACCAAGAAATTATTCATGTGACAGCTGCAGTAAAGCCTTTATTGGGAGAAAAGGTTTATGGAGGCATTATAAGACATATCCTCATCACGGAAGTATGCCAGAAGCTGAAGATGAGAGTACACGAAGTATGTCTATATGCTATTACTATTTTGTCTAAGTTTATCTTGAAATGTTAAGTTTTTTAATTGAATGAGGTAATCAGTAATGAGAAGCAATGAAGGGCTGATCAAAATAAAAGTAAAATTGATAGAAATTGCTTAAAAACTTGGTGGATTTTTTATAAGAATGTCCTCTACGAACTCTTAATAGGAAAACATGTTCTATGTAATATAAAAAAGTTCTACAATCAATTTTAGCAGTATTGAAAATGAAACACTAGGCATTAAAATGTTAAGTTGGAAAAAACATATAGGTTGCTGAATGTATAGAGAAAATTTAAAATAGATAATATACTTATATGAACATTTATATATTTAGGTGTACGAACTGCTAAACCAAGAAATTATTCATGTGACAGCTGCAGTAAAGCCTATATTGGGAGAAAAGGTTTATGGAGGCATTATAAGACATATCCACATCACGGAAGTATGCCAGCAGCTGAAGATGAGAGTACACGAAGTATGTCTATATGCTATTACTATTTTGTCTAAGTTTATCTTGAAATGTTAAGTTTTTTAATTGAATGAGGTAATCAGTAATGAGAAGCAATGAAGGGCTGATCAAAATAAAAGTAAATTTGATAGAAAGTGCTTAAAAACTTGGTGGATTTTTTATAAGAATGTCCTCTACGAACTCTTAATATGAAAACATGTTCTAAGTAAAATAAAAAAGTTCTACAATCAATTTTAGCAGTATTGAAAATGAAACACTAGGCATTAAATCGTTAAGTTGGAAAAAACATATAGGTTGCTGAATGTATAGAGAAAATTTAATGTAGATAATATACTTATATGAACATTTATATATTTAGGTGTACGAACTGCTAAACCAAGAAATTATTCATGTGACAGCTGCAGTAAAGCCTTTATTGGGAGAAAAGGTTTATGGAGGCATTATAAGACATATCCTCATCACGGAAGTATGCCAGCAGCTGAAGATGAGAGTACACGAAGTATGTCTATATGCTATTACTATTTTGTCTAAGTTTATCTTGAAATGTTAAGTTTTTTAATTGAATGAGGTAATCAGTAATGAGAAGCAATGAAGGGCTGATCAAAATAAAAGTAAATTTGATAGAAATTGCTTAAAAACCTGGTGGATTTTTTATAAGAATGTCCTCTACGAACTCTTAATAGGAAAACATGTTCTAAGTAAAATAAAAAAGTTCTACAATCAATTTTAGCAGTATTGAAAATGAAACACTAGGCATTAAATCGTTAAGTTGGAAAAAACATATAGGTTGCTGAATGTATAGAGAAAATTTAATGTAGATAATATACTTATATGAACATTTATATATTTAGGTGTACGAACTGCTAAACCAAGAAATTATTCATGTGACAGCTGCAGTAAAGCCTTTATTGGGAGAAAAGGTTTATGGAGGCATTATAAGACATATCCTCATCACGGAAGTATGCCAGAAGCTGAAGATGAGAGTACACGAAGTATGTCTATATGCTATTACTATTTTGTCTATGTTTATCTTGAAATGTTAAGTTTTTTAATTGAATGAGGTAATCAGTAATGAGAAGCAATGAAGGGCTGATCAAAATAAAAGTAAAATTGATAGAAATTGCTTAAAAACTTGGTGGATTTTTTATAAGAATGTCCTCTACGAACTCTTAATAGGAAAACATGTTCTAAGTAAAATATAAAAGTTCTACAATCAATTTTAGCAGTATTGAAAATGAAACACTAGGCATTAAAACGTTAAGTTGGAAAAAACATATAGGTTGCTGAATGTATAGAGAAAATTTAATGTAGATAATATACTTATATGAACATTTATATATTTAGGTGTACGAACTGCTAAACCAAGAAATTATTCATGTGACAGCTGCAGTAAAGCCTTTATTGGGAGAAAAGGTTTATGGAGGCATTATAAGACATATCCTCATCACGGAAGTATGCCAGAAGCTGAAGATGAGAGTACACGAAGTATGTCTATATGCTATTACTATTTTGTCTATGTTTATCTTGAAATGTTAAGTTTTTTAATTGAATGAGGTAATCAGTAATGAGAAGCAATGAAGGGCTGATGAAAATAAAAGTAAAATTGATAGAAATTGCTTAAAAACTTGGTGGATTTTTTATAAGAATGTCCTCTACGAACTCTTAATAGGAAAACATGTTCTATGTAATATAAAAAAGTTCTACAATCAATTTTAGCAGTATTGAAAATGAAACACTAGGCATTAAAATGTTAAGTTGGAAAAAACATATAGGTTGCTGAATGTATAGAGAAAATTTAAAATAGATAATATACTTATATGAACATTTATATATTTAGGTGTACGAACTGCTAAACCAAGAAATTATTCATGTGACAGCTGCAGTAAAGCCTATATTGGGAGAAAAGGTTTATGGAGGCATTATAAGACATATCCACATCACGGAAGTATGCCAGCAGCTGAAGATGAGAGTACACGAAGTATGTCTATATGCTATTACTATTTTGTCTAAGTTTATCTTGAAATGTTAAGTTTTTTAATTGAATGAGGTAATCAGTAATGAGAAGCAATGAAGGGCTGATCAAAATAAAAGTAAATTTGATAGAAAGTTGCTTAAAAACTTGGTGGATTTTTTATAAGAATGTCCTCTACGAACTCTTAAAATGAAAACATGTTCTAAGTAAAATAAAAAAAGTTCTACAATCAATTTTAGCAGTATTGAAAATGAAACACTAGGCATTAAATCGTTAAGTTGGAAAAAACATATAGGTTGCTGAATGTATAGAGAAAATTTAATGTAGATAATATACTTATATGAACATTTATATATTTAGGTGTACGAACTGCTAAACCAAGAAATTATTCATGTGACAGCTGCAGTAAAGCCTTTATTGGGAGAAAAGGTTTATGGAGGCATTATAAGACATATCCTCATCACGGAAGTATGCCAGCAGCTGAAGATGAGAGTACACGAAGTATGTCTATATGCTATTACTATTTTGTCTAAGTTTATCTTGAAATGTTAAGTTTTTTAATTGAATGAGGTAATCAGTAATGAGAAGCAATGAAGGGCTGATCAAAATAAAAGTAAATTTGATAGAAATTGCTTAAAAACCTGGTGGATTTTTTATAAGAATGTCCTCTACGAACTCTTAATAGGAAAACATGTTCTAAGTAAAATAAAAAAGTTCTACAATCAATTTTAGCAGTATTGAAAATGAAACACTAGGCATTAAATCGTTAAGTTGGAAAAAACATATAGGTTGCTGAATGTATAGAGAAAATTTAATGTAGATAATATACTTATATGAACATTTATATATTTAGGTGTACGAACTGCTAAACCAAGAAATTATTCATGTGACAGCTGCAGTAAAGCCTTTATTGGGAGAAAAGGTTTATGGAGGCATTATAAGACATATCCTCATCACGGAAGTATGCCAGAAGCTGAAGATGAGAGTACACGAAGTATGTCTATATGCTATTACTATTTTGTCTATGTTTATCTTGAAATGTTAAGTTTTTTAATTGAATGAGGTAATCAGTAATGAGAAGCAATGAAGGGCTGATCAAAATAAAAGTAAAATTGATAGAAATTGCTTAAAAACTTGGTGGATTTTTTATAAGAATGTCCTCTACGAACTCTTAATAGGAAAACATGTTCTAAGTAAAATATAAAAGTTCTACAATCAATTTTAGCAGTATTGAAAATGAAACACTAGGCATTAAAACGTTAAGTTGGAAAAAACATATAGGTTGCTGAATGTATAGAGAAAATTTAATGTAGATAATATACTTATATGAACATTTATATATTTAGGTGTACGAACTGCTAAACCAAGAAATTATTCATGTGACAGCTGCAGTAAAGCCTTTATTGGGAGAAAAGGTTTATGGAGGCATTATAAGACATATCCTCATCACGGAAGTATGCCAGCAGCTGAAGATGAGAGTACACGAAGTATGTCTATATGCTATTACTATTTTGTCTAAGTTTATCTTGAAATGTTAAGTTTTTTAATTGAATGAGGTAATCAGTAATGAGAAGCAATGAAGGGCTGATCAAAATAAAAGTAAAATTGATAGAAATTGCTTAAAAACTTGGTGGATTTTTTATAAGAATGTCCTCTACGAACTCTTAATAGGAAAACATGTTCTAAGTAAAATAAAAAAGTTCTACAATCAATTTTAGCAGTATTGAAAATGAAACACTAGGCATTAAATCGTTAAGTTGGAAAAAACATATAGGTTGCTGAATGTATAGAGAAAATTTAATGTAGATAATATACTTATATGAACATTTATATATTTAGGTGTACGAACTGCTAAACCAAGAAATTATTCATGTGACAGCTGCAGTAAAGCCTTTATTGGGAGAAAAGGTTTATGGAGGCATTATAAGACATATCCTCATCACGGAAGTATGCCAGCAGCTGAAGATGAGAGTACACGAAGTATGTCTATATGCTATTACTATTTTGTCTAAGTTTATCTTGAAATGTTAAGTTTTTTAATTGAATGAGGTAATCAGTAATGAGAAGCAATGAAGGGCTGATCAAAATAAAAGTAAAATTGATAGAAATTGCTTAAAAACTTTGTGGATTTTTTATAAGAATGTCCTCTACGAACTCTTAATAGGAAAACATGTTCTAAGTAAAATATAAAAGTTCTACAATCAATTTTAGCAGTATTGAAAATGAAACACTAGGCTTTAAAACGTTAAGTTGGAAAAAACATATAGGTTGCTGAATGTATAGAGAAAATTTAATGTAGATAATATACTTATATGAACATTTATATATTTAGGTGTACGAACTGCTAAACCAAGAAATTATTCATGTGACAGCTGCAGTAAAGCCTTTATTGGGAGAAAAGGTTTATGGAGGCATTATAAGACATATCCTCATCACGGAAGTATGCCAGCAGCTGAAGATGAGAGTACACGAAGTATGTCTATATGCTATTACTATTTTGTCTAAGTTTATCTTGAAATGTTAAGTTTTTTAATTGAATGAGGTAATCAGTAATGAGAAGCAATGAAGGGCTGATTACAATAAAAGTAAAATTGATAGAAATTGCTTAAAAACTTGGTGGATTTTTTATAAGAATGTCCTCTACGAACTCTTAATAGGAAAACATGTTCTAAGTAAAATAAAAAAGTTCTACAATCAATTTTAGCAGTATTGAAAATGAAACACTAGGCATTAAATCGTTAAGTTGGAAAAAACATATAGGTTGCTGAATGTATAGAGAAAATTTAATGTAGATAATATACTTATATGAACATTTATATATTTAGGTGTACGAACTGCTAAACCAAGAAATTATTCATGTGACAGCTGCAGTAAAGCCTTTATTGGGAGAAAAGGTTTATGGAGGCATTATAAGACATATCCTCATCACGGAAGTATGCCAGCAGCTGAAGATGAGAGTACACGAAGTATGTCTATATGCTATTACTATTTTGTCTAAGTTTATCTTGAAATGTTAAGTTTTTTAATTGAATGAGGTAATCAGTAATGAGAAGCAATGAAGGGCTGATCAAAATAAAAGTAAAATTGATAGAAATTGCTTAAAAACTTTGTGGATTTTTTATAAGAATGTCCTCTACGAACTCTTAATAGGAAAACATGTTCTAAGTAAAATATAAAAGTTCTACAATCAATTTTAGCAGTATTGAAAATGAAACACTAGGCTTTAAAACGTTAAGTTGGAAAAAACATATAGGTTGCTGAATGTATAGAGAAAATTTAATGTAGATAATATACTTATATGAACATTTATATATTTAGGTGTACGAACTGCTAAACCAAGAAATTATTCATGTGACAGCTGCAGTAAAGCCTTTATTGGGAGAAAAGGTTTATGGAGGCATTATAAGACATATCCTCATCACGGAAGTATGCCAGCAGCTGAAGATGAGAGTACACGAAGTATGTCTATATGCTATTACTATTTTGTCTAAGTTTATCTTGAAATGTTAAGTTTTTTACTTGAATGAGGTAATCAGTAATGAGAAGCAATGAAGGGCTGATCAAAATAAAAGCAAAATTGATAGAAATTGCTTAAAAACTTGGTGGATTTTTTATAAGAATGTCCTCTACGAACTCTTAATAGGAAAACATGTTCTAAGTAAAATATAAAAGTTCTACAATCAATTTTAGCAGTATTGAAAATGAAACACTAGGCATTAAAACGTTAAGTTGGAAAAAACATATAGGTTGCTGAATGTATAGAGAAAATTTAATGTAGATAATATACTTATATGAACATTTATATATTTAGGTGTACGAACTGCTAAACCAAGAAATTATTCATGTGACAGCTGCAGTAAAGCCTTTATTGGGAGAAAAGGTTTATGGAGGCATTATAAGACATATCCTCATCACGGAAGTATGCCAGCAGCTGAAGATGAGAGTACACGAAGTATGTCTATATGCTATTACTATTTTGTCTAAGTTTATCTTGAAATGTTAAGTTTTTTACTTGAATGAGGTAATCAGTAATGAGAAGCAATGAAGGGCTGATCAAAATTAAAGCAAAATTGATAGAAATTGCTTAAAAACTTGGTGGATTTTTTATAAGAATGTCCTCTACGTACAGGAAAAGATATTCTAAGTAAAATATAAAAGTTCTACTATGTATTTTAGCAGTATTGAATATGAAACACTAGGCATTAAAACGTTAAGTTGGAAAAAACATGAAGGTTGCTGAATGTATAGAGAAAATTTGATGTAGATATGATACTTATCTGAACATTTATATATATTAGGTGTACGAACTGCTGAACCAATAAAATGATGAATTTCTTTTACCTTTAGTTCTTTCGCTACTCTACTTTTCTTAATGTTCCCAGGATTATTAAGAATATTTGTGCGTGAAAATGTTTTATAAATGCTTTATCACACGTCAACAAGTACGCGTTAGTTTATGATTCTTTTAATTGTTGAAGATTATACAGGTTTCTTTTCTTATGCTGAAAGATTTCTAATCGATGTTTTAGTTCATGTTATAAGACCTTTAATTCTTTAAAAAGTTATCAGTATTATACAAGAAATAAGCACTCTCTTCAGCGGGTTAGAGAATTCTACACATGATCAACACATACATGTGGAATTGGGGAAAAGTCTTTATTTTGAATAGTTAAGTTGCTTGGTGAAGAAGCTAAAATGGATTTTGTTATTCACACTGCAAGGATGGGTGCATATAAAAATCCAATTTACAGTATATTTACGTCATTACTAGCAAACGAACTTTACTTGAAAACTCTTTTTAATAATACGATGAGAAAACGGTAAAATATTATGCTTCAGACTGCGTAATATCTTTCTTGTAATGAATCACTATTTTTTCGATTCGAGGGGTAAGAAAACATATAGTGGTCAACATACCAATTATTTAATTACTCGTTGATGTTGAAACGAGGTAGATAGGCTGTAAATGGGATATGGCGTTTGTAGGTGTAGTAAATAATTTAAAATCCTGTTTTGAAAGACTTCTCGGCATATAACGGTTAACCAAAGTGACTCTGTTCCAATACAACATTTAGTAGCATTGCCAGAAGATTAGCCGATACCTGCTTGTTGGTTTCTTTATCGAGGTAGTGCGTTCGACCGCTAGAAATCATAAAAAGAGCTCTGTGGAAATTACGTTATCAGAAATACACTGGTGTGCAAAACTTAAACAGGTTGGGTTTTATTTTTTGCCATAACTCTACGAGAAATCATCTGAGAGACATGAAATTCAGAAATGAGGGAGAATATTATGTACGAATTAAAGGAGGGCATATACCATATTAATCCCTTCCCTGTATTGCCCGTACACCGTACGGGCACAGCTTTCGGGCCTTTACTGATTTGGCCGTACGACGTACGGGCAATCTGATTTCTGTTTAGCTTGCATTGTTTCGGCAGTATTTTTTCCAACTGTAGTAACAAATTATTCGTATAGATTCGTATAGATGTCCAGTAAATGATAATTTGCAGTTTATTGTATTTTCTACTCTGATTGGTTCAAAAGCGCGGGTTTTTTCGCATGTATTGTATCAGAAGACGAATTTTTATCTTTCAGTGTATTTCTTTCTGGTTATATTTTACCAACCGCCTGATAATTTTATTGATGTAAGAGTTGAACAATATATTTTTACTTTTAAAGGATGGATAATTGAGAGCGTATGGAGCTAATTTTTTGTGATTCGAACTGCGACTCGGAATCAGAAACTAAATTATCTCTAAATGATAGTATCGAAAGTTTACTAGGTGACCTAGATAGTAGTGAATCTGATAGTAGTACAGACGGAATCAGTCAAGCGAGACAATTTTTTAAAATTAATTGTGATAGTCCTTCGGATCCGCTTCCTAGATTTGCTTTCACTGGAATTCCAAAAATTAACTTGGATATCGATGAGACTAAAGGTAAACTTCAGTTCTATGATGCTTATTTCATAGAAAAAAAAAGTTGTAATAAATGCTTAAAAGTATTAGAAATATTAATTTTAAAACATATCTTTACTTAAAAATGTAAAATGAACAAAAATATGCAATAAAAAATTGTGACATTTTTTGACCGAATTTTGGAAAAAAATGAAACTGTCAAAGGGTTAAGGAACATCTCTGCTTGTTGTTCTTCCCCTTGAATAGACAATAATGAGTCGCGATACTATGCGTTCAATAAAGCTTGTTTTTGTTTGATTCCGTACCGTATGCACTGTATTCCTTTATAAGCGCCGTTGCTTTCGTCATCCTTTACGTATGTAATACTCTCAATCATTTCTTAATTTCATGTCTCTCAGATGATTTCTCATAAAGTTATGGAAAAAAAACCCAACCTGTTGCTTATGTTTTGCACACCAGTCTAGATAGCTGTAAAGAGAGAGAGAAAATGTAAATAGGTAAAACAATTTAAAGTTATATTTAATTTAGTGTATTTACTATATACGAGTAAAAATCCGATGGAACAAGTAAATGTCATAACTCATTAATGCCACATTCCAGGTAAATCCAGGAAGTGCAGAGAGAGAGATATAAAAGCCACTGACCAGTAAATAGGACCCAACAAAGATGGTTAAAAAGAAACAAATTTGCCAATTACCAAGTGAAAGCACGATTTTTAATTTCCAGCTGAATACGGCACGTCCACAGATATATCCGTTTGTGATACGAAGAATGAAAAAGGATTTTGTTGGTATTTATTCCAAGACGGAATGCATATCTGATGAGTTTCTTACAGTTTCTTATTAGATATCATATTAATGAAAAACATTCATAAGATTTAGTTAAATGTATAAACGTATATGTTTGATGATTATATAATTGTAAATGTTTATGTTAGTTAAATGTATAATTGTATAAATGTATCTAAATATGTAATATAATTAAAATTATTACTCTCAAAGTATCTAAAATTCTCCTTTTTTACCTTCTCATTTTTAATACGAAATTTTCCAGTCGTAAAGTGTCAGGTATGAGTGTTCGCCGACTTACATTCTTTTTACTCGTCCCTCAAATTTAGCGCTGGCATAAATGCTAATTTTCTGTGCCCTGGCCCCATTTTCAGCAGTCCCGGAAAAATAGCTTCGCTTTTCCAATAACTAATTTACTGTCTGCGTCGTTTTCGTCTTTGCAAAGTTTAAACAATTAATTTCGTGGTTTACAAGACACAATGACTTTAAAACTTCAAAACTATTTTTTTCTTGATCATGAAATCTGCCCACCATTTTATTAACTTTTGGAAGGGTGTTGCTCCAGGAATGATGTCGTTCTGGTAACCAATCACGTCTCCTTAAGTACTTCTAGTTTATTCTAGAATATATAGTACCTATACAATGCGCGGTAAAAATGAATCGACGGAGCTGCTATTCTAAATTCAAGGTGCCAGGAAATGAGCGTTCATCGCGATTATTATGAAAAATTTTCTTTAGAATTTCTCAATAGTCAATCTAGATTTTCAATGCAAAACAGAAAACATTTAAATGAAGATTTTACTGTAATAGAATGATGAATTTTCACGTTTTTTAATTTTAATTTTAAACAATAGAAGACAAAAAAGTAAGCAGGACAATACCTATTGTTCTTTTATTTGGGGGCCTAATAAGTAATTTCTAATGGGTTTTATAGCGGACTCTTTAACGTCTCTGAAAAACGATAATTTCCCTCCGCCGAGTTTGTGGCGTCATCGTTCACGTCAACACCGACCGCCTATGTTGTTTACACGTTAAAAGGCGACTTTTAAAGTTATTTCTGTGTGAAGTATAACATAGAATTTTTTGTATTATGTCTGGAATTAAAAATTTTATTATAAATATTGTATTGTGCCACTCTGTAAAAATAGAACAACTATTTGCAAAGAGATGTTATTTTTCAGCTTGCCCAAAGATCCACAAACAAGTAAAAAATCTGGACAAATGCGATGAAAAGAGATGAGAAATCAAAAACCAAATTGTCATATAAATCATCTCTATGGGTTTGTGAAGACTATTTAATCCGCTTTTTTTCCAGGTCCGCTTTTTTTTACATAAAAACAATTCCATCAGTCATAATCAATCATTTTACTACATACTTTTTTTCCGGTTCACTTTTTTTTCCATTTCCGCTTTTTTTTCAGATCCACTTTTTTTTTAAAATCCACTTTTTTTTTTCAGATCCGCTTTTTTAGGTCTACTCTTTTTTCCAGGTCTTTTTTTTCAGATCGATTTTTTTCAGGTCCAATTTTTTTCCCAGGTCCGCTTTATTTTTTTTAACAGATCCGCTTTTTTTACATAAAAAACCCACCAGTCATAATAAATCATTTTACTATATACTTTCTTTCTTTTTTTTCTCAGGTCCGCTTTTTTTTAGATCCGCTTTTTTTCAGATTAGCTTTTTTTTCAAATCCCCCTTTTTTAATCCGCTTTTTTTCCAGGTCCACTTTTTTTTTTACATAAAAGAATTCCATCAGTCATAATCAATCATTTTACTACATTTTGTTTTGAGGTCCGCTTTTTTTTTCAGATCCACTTTTTTTTAGGTCCGATTTTTTTTCAAGGTCTTTTTTTCTTTTTTTTTCAGGTCAGTTTTTTTTTACATAAAAAGAAATCCACCAGTCATAATAAATCATTTTACTACATACTTTCTTTTTTTTCTCAGGTCCGTTATTTTTTTCAGATCCGTTTTTTTTTCTCAGATCCGCTTTTTTTCAGGTCCACTTTTTTTTATATAAAAACAATTCCATTAGTCATAATCAATCATTTTACTACATACTTTGTTTTCAGATCCGCTTTTTTTTCAGGTCCGCTTTTTTTTCAGATCCGTTTTTTTTCTTTTCATTTCCGCTTTTTTTTTTACATAAAAAGAATTCCACGAGTCATAATCAATCATTTTACGACATATTTTTTTTTGAGGTCTGCTTTTTTTTTTCAAGATCCGGTTTATTTATTTTTTTTCAGATCCGCTTTTTTTTACATAAAAAGATTTCCACCAGTCATAATCAATCATTTTACTACATTTTGTTTTGAGGTCCGCTTTTTTTTCAGATCCACTTTTTTTTAGGTCCGATTTTTTTTCAAGGTCTTTTTTTCTTTTTTTTTCAGGTCAGTTTTTTTTTACATAAAAAGAAATCCACCAGTCATAATAAATCATTTTACTACATACTTTCTTTTTTTTCTCAGGTCCGTTATTTTTTTCAGATCCGTTTTTTTTTCTCAGATCCGCTTTTTTTTCAGGTCCACCTTTTTTTTATATAAAAACAATTCCATTAGTCATAATCAATCATTTTACTACATACTTTGTTTTCAGATCCGCTTTTTTTTCAGGTCCGCTTTTTTTCTTTTCATTTCCGCTTTTTTTTACATAAAAAGAATCCACGAGTCATAATCAATCATTTTACGACATACTTTTTTTTGAGGTCCGCTTTTTTTTTCAAGATCCGGTTTATTTATTTTTTTTTCAGATCCGCTTTTTTTTTACATAAAAAGATTTCCACCAGTCATTTTCAATCATTTTACTACATATTTCTTTTTGAGGTATTCTTTATATTTTTTTCAGATCCGCTTTTTTTTCCAATTCTTTTTTTCCTTTTTTTAGGTCGTCTTTTTTTTTTCAGGTCTACTTATTTTCCTAGGTCTTTTTTTCCCAGGTCCACTTTTTTTACATAAAAAGAAATCCACCAGTCTTAATAAATCATTTTACTACATACTTTCTTTTTCTTTCTCAGGTCCGCTATTTTTTTAAGATCCGGTTTTTTTTTCTCAGATCCGCTTTTTTTTCCAGGTCCGCTTTTTTTTATATAA
>CM063509.1:13141652-13143005 GCA_032207245.1 Pardosa pseudoannulata | reverse complement strand
TGAGATCCATGTCGTTGAGTCCTTCAAGGGCTTGCACCGTAATGCATTGGCACGAACGGCTGGGAACAACCAAATCAGACACGGCACACAGCTTGATGACTCGAGGCTCTTCATGGTCGTCAAGTAAAAGTTCATCAACTATGAGCTCAGCTCGTCCACAGTCTATAACGGCTTGGGAAGCTTTCAAAAAGTCAAAACCTAGGATAACGTCATGACTGCATTTTGGCATGACGGTGAATTGAAAGGGCTGTGTTCGGCCATCTATAGTCAACTGCAGTACACATGTCCCTAACGGCTTAACAAAGTTACCATCGGCAACCTTTAGAATGACGTCCTTGGAGTCACGGAACATGACCTTCCGCAGCTTTCGGCGACACGTCTCTGATATGACGGAGTATGAGGCTCCAGAGTCCACAAGGGCTTTAACGGGCTGGTGGTCGATGAGAACGTCGATGAAGTTGCCGTGCAATTTGGCGGCTATTGGAGGATTTTGAAAAATCGCGACCTCACCTCCTACGGAGGGCGAGCGGCCTAGTTTTCCTCGCGACCTGGCGACCGGCTGGACCCTCGGTATGGCGTCGGTGACCGGGCCCTCGAGCGGGATGTCGGCGACCGTCCTCGAGCTGGGCTGGGAGATCTGCGTCGGAAGGGCGCGTCATTGGCGTCGTCGGCATCGTAATCGGCTGCAAAAGAGTAGTTCCTAGGATTGTTGCGTCGGTAGTCGTTGAAAATGGCTCGGCGGTCTCGGCAGTATCGGACGACGTGCCCTGGCCTTCCACAATGGAAACAGACCGGACGGCTGTCTGCTGTGCGCCAAAGGTCGGTTTTCCGCTGCGGCTCATTTCGGGATGGCACAGTCGTTGGTAGTCTTGCGGCGTATGTCGTCGGACGCCTAGGAGTCTTCAGAGGTTGGATGGCGGCGATGGGTTCACGGGAAATAGCGGCGATGGGCTGACGGGAAATAACGGCTAAGGATCGGTCCACTTCGTCTCTTACGATTGCCTCGATGGATTGCAGTTCTGGCTGCGGGACTTTGAGCGGCTGTGCGAATGCATGTTGTATTTCCTCTCTGACGACCTTCCGGATGAGTGAAACCAAGTCGGTCGCTTCGTCGGTTGATGCGATGGGTACGACATTGGGCAGTCTTTCGAATTTGTAATGGCCCACTCTTTTCTGCTTCATCTCTTCTATATAGACGCACCACTTGGTGAAATCTCCCGATGTTTTAACGTCTCTGGAAAGAAGAGCTTGAAAGACATCTTCAGCGACACCTTTCATCAAATGCGAGACCTTATCCTCTTCGGACATAGTTGGCTCAGCTTGCTTACACAATTCCAGAACGTCCTGTATGTA
>CM063509.1:13111652-13119152 GCA_032207245.1 Pardosa pseudoannulata | reverse complement strand
AATAAGATTCGTTTCGGTTTTGAAGACATCCTAGTAACCTTTGAATGGCTAACAGTTTGGCTTCATTTTTCTATGTATTTGGCGACTCAAAACTTCTTATAAGTAACGTTATTATTGGATTAAAGTGAGCCTTTACAAAAGTAGCCCTTTCTTCCTTTTTTTTCTTTTCTTTCTATTTTATGAAATAGATTATTATGTAGAAAGGGCACGTTTGTTTTGATATTTCTATTTTGACATATTTGACCTTTCATCAACATGTTTATAGATTGTGATGTGTATAAGGACGTTTTTTATTGTTAAATTGGGTATTGAAATATTATACAGTTTAGTTAATATTTATTATCTGTTAAATTCAAAGAATGTTTTGGGGTTTTGTCAGTCTGAGTAACATTTGAATTTTACTTACATCGAAACCTTATTTTAATTTATTTTGATTAAAAACATTTTAAATATTTGAAACAAATTTTCATAGATTTTTAAATGAAGTAGTACAAAGATTGAGAAATGAGATTTTCTACAAAATAAGTTTTACGAAGCAAACTTGAACTTCATCAACTATCTTGTAAAAATTTAAGAAAATCAAACATTTCTATATATTTAATAAATATCTACTGTGCGTATACATGTAAATTATAGTGCACGGATATCTTACCTAGTAAATAAGTTACTTTTTAGTGAAAAAATAAGGGAAATACTGCATGTAAGACTTCAACTGTAAAATATAAAAGTAATGTTGTATTGATCCCTTATTAACTCATCATTTGATAGATGGGCCATTCTCAAAAAATAACACATTCATGTTTTTGTTAACAAGTTTTGAGATATTGGCTCTGAAAAGAGCCTTTGATTATTTTCAGAAGACTTATTTGGAAAAATCGAGCACGTGAAATTTAAAACAGTTTGACCACAAGCACGCCAAACTTTGGGGAAACAAGTCTTGACTCTGTTGTTATTGTAATCTTTCCTATGATTGGCTCGTTCCTTCTTTTGCAAGCTGTCCTGCGATTGGTTAGGTCCGCAGATCAATCGTGATTTCTAAGGTCTAGTCTCAGACGATACGTTGAAAATAGCAGGCCAATTCTGGAAGGGGGTTGTTCTTCTGCTTTGTCCTTCCTTCTAAATTACGAGGACATGCGTAAACAAAGTCATTTTTTCACATTTCTAGCGGTGCTCATCAAAACGAGAAGTTCAAGCCTTTGCCTAAAGTCAAGTAGCCTCTGGCTTACGCACTTCACTCGTTCAAGTGGAGTTATCAACAACAACAGCATGAGGGTTCCTTTAGAAATAACATAAGTTATAAAAATCCCGAAAATAGTGAGAGGTTTAAGAATCCTATGTTATACAAATGGTAAAAGACAGTTTAAGTTCTTACCCAGTTTCGTTCAATACATCTAAACTTATCGGCAAATCTGTAGTTTTCGAGGTTTCAGAAGAATTTGTAGAAGTCGGTTTCGAGCGACTAAAAAATAAAAATTGATATTAATATATCATAGTTAAGGTTACACGTATCTAAATACATATAAACATGAATATCCCTGAACAAATGGAAAAAGATTTAAAATAGAAAGTGTTTTTATTTTCTACGACATATTTTAATAGAATACTCTAAAACTAAGGACTGTGAAATAGTACAATTTTAGATAACTAACTAGCCTGAGGACTCGATACTTTCTAGGGTTTTAATTTTAAAAAGATGTAAACAGAATAATCGGCTCATAGCAATCTGGCACGACTTCTACGAGCCCTACAACATAATACAATTTTCCAATGGCTTCTTACAGGGCTAATTAATGCTAATCATCGATTATTTGCTATACAACTGCACTACAACATAATAGAATTTTATCCAATGGTTTTTTACAGCGCTGATTAAAGCTAATCAGCGATTATTGACTTTATACGGCTTGAAATATACGGCTGCATATCTCTGATTCTTTCTGAGGTATAATATTTTTAATTTTTTATAAATACCCCGGTTCTTTCTTAAATTATTTCACTTTAAGAATCCAAGTGTAAAGATAATCTCAAAATAAATAATTTATGTTTATTAAATATTTAATTTAAAATGTATGTGCCCTAAAGTAAAAAGTCAAACATTATTTTTTTCTCCAAAACTGTTTATGTTACAAGCTTAATATAAAATCTACTGCACGAGATCGTAAAATAAATACATCCAAAACTGTTAGTTCCTGGACTGGACTGAAGCGCCATCTAGGCAAACTATCTAGAACTAATTGGCAATAGAGAACCATCTAGAACTAATTGTTTAGAGCTCTACGGTGTACTGTTTTGCACACGAGGGCTAATGAGACTGGGACCTAATGCTTAATGCTGATTCAGAATGGCTACGAACATCCCTGACTTCAGCGGGATTCGAACTCGTGACCTCCAGTTCCGAACGGCAGTGCTCTACCATTCGGCCATAACGAACTAATTGGCGGTTAGCGTTGATATATTATGCTCTTCGTTGTCAGATATAGGGAAGTAAATGGTTGCTATGAAATAGCGAAAAACGCGACGATCATCATGAAATTTCAATTTTATTCCATGATTTATTTTATTTATAATATTTTTATTGACACCTCGGTTCTCTTTAAATAATTTCACCAACAAATCCAAATGCATGGATACATCGCAAAATATAATGACTTTTTCTTAATATATTAAAAATTTAGATTAAAATGTGATTTTTACTTCGAAATTGTTTATTTTACGGGCTTAGTACAAACGCTACTATCCATTTTCAAATAAATAATATAAACAATTTTTTATATTCCCAACCATCCAGACCGGAGGAATGGGCACGAAGCGGCTAGTATAGAATATTAATATCGAATAGAATATCTTCGATGTGTAATAAATAACCATTAAGAGAGAATGGGTCTCTTGTGTTTTAAAGATCATAAAAAGGACTTAAAGTGAGCCATTTCCACGGTGTACTTACGGTATTAAATTTTTCAGTCCTCCTTTCTGTTTGGCGAGAAAAAATACAATTACTGATCCAATGATAAACAGAACGATTAGACTTCCAACTACCGAACTGGCAATTATAGCGGATGAATGGTCTGCAAAAGATGATATTAATATAAAGGAATGCAATCTGAATAAATCCATATATACATACATACATACAAATACATATATATATATATATATATATATATATATATATATATATATATATATATATATATATATATATATATATATAAACTCCTCGGCGCAACAGCCCCTAGGGGGCTAGGGCCTACGGTGCCAATCTGCGTTTCCTAGACCAAGGGCCCTGGGGTGCGAAGCATATGTTCCGGTTAGGTGGTCAATCTTACGCAGAACCCCCAGTGTTTAGTTCCCAAGCATGCTTGATCCTCAGTTTCTCTACCCACTGAAGGGAAGAAAGGCTGAGCCCCAACCCGAGGATCGAACCTCGGGCCTGTGGCGTGGGAAAGCGAAGCACTACCCCAACGCCACTGGGCTTCATGTATATATATATATATATATATATATATATATATATATATATATATATATATATATATATATATATATATATATATATATATATATATATATATATATATATATATATATATATGTATATATATATATATATATGTATGTATATATATATATATGTATATATATATATATTATATATATATATATATATATATATATTATATATATATATATATGTATATATATATATATATATATATATATATATATATATATATATATATGTATATATATATATATATGTGTGTGTGTATATATATACATACATACATACATACATACCTATATATATATATATATACATATATATATATATATATATATATACATATATACATATATATATATATATACATATATCTATAAATATATATATATATACATATACATATACATATACATATATATATACATATATATATATACATACATATATATATATATATATATATATATATATATATATATATATATATTTATATATATATATATATATATATATATATGTATATATATATGTATATATATATATATATATATATATATATATATATATGTATATATATATGTATATATATATGTATATATATATATATATATATATGTATATATATATATATATGTATATATATATGTATATATATATATATATGTATATATATATATATATATATATATATGTATATATATATATATATATATATGGTGTGTGTGAGTGCTCGTTAGACGATTTTGGTTAGCGGTATTAAAAAATCGTTTGTTACGAAATAAGTAACTGCAGTTGTACTATGTTTCTAAAAGTCAAAATTATGGTCTGCGTCTTTAGAGGTTTGTTTTTATTCAAAATGGCGTTTTTGACGAAGCAGTGGTTCGAAGGCTATATTCATGCTCTTTCCGAAGAGAAGTATTCATATTCCGTTATCCAAAAACGATGTGAGAGTCATAGTTTTGTGATATCTAAAGGGTTGATAGGGAATATCGTCAAAAAGAAAGGCAAAAAATGTCGAATTGGAGTCTCAAGTGAGACAAAAATTCCAAACAAGTATCTAAGGATAAAACGAACATCTTCGACTATTGCAAAGGTACGTTATTTAGTGTTAAAAGAAAATCCCCGTAGTCAAAGGACAGTTGCAAAATCATTAAAATGTTCGGCGTCCACTGTAAAAAAAATGATAAATGTTGATTTAAATCTTAAGAAAGCAAAAAAAACGCAACGTGCATCGTCTTTCTCTAAAACATATCGCTGAAGAAGGACACGCTGCGTAATTCTGTGTGAGAAACATTTATCCAAAGACAAATGGAAAAAAATTGTCACAATAGATTAATTATGTGTGTGTTTAAATGATTGCAACAAAAAAGAGCCATTTATTATCATAAAAGGGAAGAAAAAATTTAAGTACATGGTTCAAAGAATCGAAGGAAAGTTTTTCTAAGGAATTCATGATTGTTGCTGGTTTTTCATATAATGGCAAATTAAAAATAGAGTTGAAACAAATGTCAAGATTAACTCTAAATACTATCAGGAACCTATTTTATCGCCCATTTTTCTGAATGAAATACCATCGCTTTACTCGCAGTGCCGTCTATCTGTGGAACTCCATCAAGACAAAGCTAGCAGTCACACATCAAAATCCACTGTAAATTTCCTAAAAGAAGTGGAACAAAAAACCGGTATCAAGACCATACCCTTCACTGATATCCCTACAAAATATCCCGATGTATCTAGAGTGCAATAATGCCGAACCCTTCAGTCATCTGCATCTTCCCGTGTGTAGCGTGTGAAAATGTAAATAATATACGTAATATAACATTTATTAAAGTCATAGCACTTAAGTTTGTAATATTTTTACAGCTGTTAAGTCGGTTGGTGTGTCCCTTTGGAAGTCATATGACTTTTCATGGAAATATGGTTGTCGTTGCCTCGAGATATTGGATTTCTGAGAGATGTCTTCATAACTTAATAGAAGGGACCCAGGAAAAGTTCCTCAAGCAATATGTTCCTAATCAGTAGAAAATATATATTCTGTCACGTCTTCCAGAATAGGATGAAGTTTGAATGAGGTGTGAGGTTCTATTTTAACCTTTATCTGTTAAAACAAAATGCTCTTGAAAGTTTTAAAATTAATTTTATATCAGCCTTTAAACTGATTTGAAAGTAAGCAAAATGGCTTCCCAAAAGGTTGTGGCCAAGAAGCTTTAGTACATTTAGTCTTATGGTACTGGATGCAGGAGGTGAACCGGAAAAGACATTTCATTACATTTTTTTCCAATGTAGCTGGCAATACGGACAGATATTTTTATGTCAAACACGGCTGCGAAGCTGTTGATCATTTAACCCTCCGAGTGGAACACACCGATTAAAAAAAGTCTCCAAACATACGCTAAAGCTTTATTGTGTCAATGGCCAAAGCGTTCTATGATTTTTTACTTCACCCTTTGTCGATTAGAATGGAATACGGGAAACCCACCCTCGTTACTGTCCCTTTACTTCTGGTTATAAATAGATATATAAATAGATATTAGAGATTGTTAATTTTTAATGCACATAAAGCTCGTTAAGTCTCGAAGATCATCCCATAAGAAATAATGGATTCTAAAACTACAAATAAAAATATTCTTTAAAAAAATTATTTATATTTTTTTACAAAAGTTATCCAAGATATTTAAGTGGTGCAATTAGAGATACATCTGTTACCGCAAACGAAATACTTCGAAATAGAGATTTACAAAGCCATGAAAAGCTATCAGCGTCTTTGTGCCTCAGGGAGTAGGGGTGCATCCCTCAATAAATGTCAGTCAAAGAGGGATGCAGTTTCTAAACAATCGACCTGACCCTCCTACCTCAAACACTGGCAGAAATGTACATTACATTCATTTTCTGAACGTTTGTGATACATCGAAAATTGTACGTGACAACCGCTTTGAAGACATCATCGGTTTGGTGGAATTGTACGTGCGAACCGCTTAGAGGGTTAACATCATCCCGGGAGCACGTGTAATTTAAGGATTTTTACTGGCTGAGTAACATTGCCTCATTTAGGTCCTTGTAGTTTAGAATCAGGGATATAACAGAAGATCCCCAGGCTTCGCCTGCTAAGTCCAGAGGTATCATTTGGACTAGAAAGACAATGAGCTGACCAACCTATTTTACGTACGGTCTTTGTCCAGCTCGCTCTTCGAACGTTTAACCTTCTGACTCTGAGATTGACGCTTTTGCCGACTAAGAAATCACGGTGAGAATAACATTGCCTCCTTTGGGTTTTGTAATTTAGAATCAGGGATATAGTGGAAGATCCTCAGGCTTGGCCTGCTAAGTCCAGAGGTATCATTTGAACTAGGAAGACAATGAACTGATCAACCTAGTTTACGTACGGTCTTTAGCCTGCTCGCTCCTCGAACGTTTAATCTTCTGACTCTGAGACTGACGCTTTTGCCGACTAAGAAATCACGGTAAGAGTAACATTGCCTTCTTTGGGTTCTTGTAATTTAGAATCAGGGATATAGCAGAAGATCCTAAGGCTTGACCTGCTAAGTCCAGAGGTATCATTTGAACTAGGAAGACAATGAGCTCACGAACCTATTTTACGTACGGACTTTGTCCAGCTCGCTCCTCGAACGTTTAATCTTCTGACTCTGAGACTGACGCTTTTGCCGACTGAGAAATCACGGCTCTCACCTGTTAAGTGCCCCAAGAATAAAGAAAGGGACTTAAGCTGTACCTGTGTCCACCACGGGTTCTACAAGTTCTAATGAAACTGGATAACTGGAGGAATGCGATGTTCTCACCTTTGGGTTCAGTCTGGACGTATATGGGTAGGGTCCAGGGTCCCTGTCCGGCGTCCGATTCTCCTCTGACCTGCACCGAATAGTTGGTGAGCGGCGCGAGTTTCCGGATCCTGAACGTGGTGTCGTTAGCGTGGTGCTCCTGGGTGGGTGATTCGTCGGACGCCTCGCTCCAACGCACCAAGTACCGGAGGCGGGGGG
>CM063509.1:13091652-13106652 GCA_032207245.1 Pardosa pseudoannulata | reverse complement strand
TCTTCAATAAGGAGTAAGACTTCTATGAGAGAGGAATTATGAAGCTACCTTTAAAATCTCAACAAATTATAGAACAAAATGATGTATATTTGACCCAAATCGGACAATCCGAAACATGTTAAATAAAGTCATTAATTTCACTCAAAAATAATGGATTTCTTTTTCCCCAACCTAATATAATTACAGTTACAATTTTAGATAAAGAACTCAGATTAATGTAATAGCATACCACTATTAATTTCTGACTACAGAACGGATGATGTTTACAAGCGCTGAGTCATCACTGATTACAAATTCTAAATATTTCATCTTTATAATTTCTATTTTTTATTGTGATCCATTAAGGGGGCAAATGATATTCAACTTCAATTTTTAAAATCTTCAAATTTTAACTACAGTTTTATAATAAGACTATATTATGCTATTACATAAAACATGTAAGACAGAAAAATTTATTAGAAAAGAATTAGAATGCAAAACTATTTAATAAAAAGGGAGTAGTCCAACAATATTCCTTAAAATCGTTCTTAGAGCAAAGCATACTAACCAATGGATAATAAGATAATGTGTAATTTTTATTATATAAAGATAATTTTTTAATTTTATCTTGGTCTGGACTTGTTTGATTTGGAGTGCTACGGTCTACTTTTTGCAACAGAAGGGCTAATGAGACCGGGGCCTAGAGCTTAAAGTCGATTCCGAACAGCTACGAACATCCATGCCACAGTGGGATTCGAACCCACGAACGTTGGTACAGAAGATCAACACCCTGACTCTTCGGTTATCGTTCGCAATAAGGTACATGTAATGACGACAATTATATAGATTATTTCAGCAACTGTTTCTGTATTTTTACGATATTAATTCCTCTGTAACTCTGAAAAAAATTTCAATTTTTAAAAGGATACCCAGTTTAACGACAGACATGCTAACAGATATCTTCAGAATTTTGAATAGGAAGTACTTAAAAGTATTGCACTTGGAAATTATTTTTAAGCCCAAATCCTTTTGCTAATTAATTCCAATTAAAATTATTTCCAAATAGCCACATTATTTCACAACAGATGGCGCTGCAAGCTGAAAAAAATCTACTATATTTTCTACATATCCACCATGAGCAGCAATAATATGACGAAGAACGAAATTATCAGAAACCCGTGTAAACGTCTCAGACCGGGCTATCTTCTGTTCTAAGGAATAAACCATTTTTAATAGCAAACTTGCAATCATACGCTTACAGTAGAAAGACGACTTACAGATTCGTGAACTCACAGACTGCATTTTCTTCTACATCTTTCTAATAATCTGCGGCGCCATCTGTTGTTGAAAATTGTAAATATTTTCGACAGTTTATGTACCTGAAAATTTACTGTTGTCCCAAGCCTATTGCAACAAACTGTGTATTTCTTTAACTGCCCATTTGGTTTTTATTGATTTTTCAAATATACCGGTCATTTTTTAAACACCCTGTAGATCGAAATAGACACAGTTTCATCATACTCCTGTTTCATTTCATGTGGTATGAGATCCCTCAAGAGTTTTATAATATGATTATATAAGTGCCATCTTCAAAATGCTTCAAATTCAAAGTAGCTTACTTCCTGCTGTCGTTTGTACGATGATCGGCTCGGTGAAGTTGCTCTCTCCAGCCGTGGTTTTGGCGCATACCTCTATAGAATAGTTGGTGTAAGAGTCGAGATTAGGTATCTCGTATGAATTTTCGTCTACTACGACTGAACCTTCTGTGAAGAAAGTCACCGTGCTTGTTTCGATAGAATCGCTATCGTCTAAATCGTCTCCTGCTTTCACCCATCGGATGCTGAAAAAGATAACAAACTATTGTAAAAACACGTAATACCTGAATTTATCGAATCTCTATTATAAAAAACTTCTGCCCGGATTTATGAAAAATTTACATAAGTAAAACGTTGAAGCAGTACAAATACCAAAGCAAGCTAATACAAAACCTTTATGGGGGTATATTGTTCTTTACGGAAATGAGAACAGAAGAAGAAAGGATATTCATCCCCTATATAATAATAGCCTAAGTTATCGGTACGTCTGTCCTAGAATTTATGAAGCGTTTGGACCTGGAATGGATAGAGGCATCCATATTGGATTCTTGATGAGTTAGGATTAGTAAAATTCAAAACAAGTCTGTAAAACGTTCGAAATTCACTCCTTCTCCCTTTTCGAACATTTAATGCCATTATATCAAGCCCTATGTTCCCCGGTTAGGAGCAAGCTATTAAGTTTATCACATAATAAAGAGGTAGAAATAACATTTTTTTCTAGCATTATGACGTTATTCCTTTAACCATCCCATTGAATCATTTCTTATTTTAAATTATTTAAATATCGTCTGCATTATTTTCATATATTTTATCGCTATACTTAGATATGACATAAATAATTTTCTTCTATATTTGGCTTAAATAATAGATTAGGTACATACGTGATAATTTTAAATTGAATCATGGATTATTTTTTGTTGCAATGAACAATCCCTAATGTCAATGACGCCCAAAGGTCCAAATGCCAATGGAGATCGTTAAAGGGAAAATAAGACTTTAACGCCTTATATGTTATACGTTGAGTGAGGAGTGTCCAATTGTCCTCATAGGCGCCATCCGTCTGTCTCTAGATTCCTCTTTGTCGCCGCGTATATTAACATAATTTGAGAAAATAGAGAATAGAAAATAAGAGGAATTGCAAAACATTTTGCTGAAAATAGCCCCAACTTACATATAATCCAAGTGCGGTCCGTTTTTGTGCTTTGGAACTTGCCACTGGATGAATATCGATGAATTGGTGACTCCCGCTTCTGTCAGGTTCAGCGGCTCGCTTGGCACTGCATAATAGAACGTAATTAGATATTACAGCGAGCAAAATGTCATTATTTTATTCATTATTATAATGAAACCATTTCAAATACAGTGATACTTAGAAACCCATAATGCGGCAATAATGTCATTTTCTATTTATTTACTTTTTTAAATTTTGCTAACTTGTGTTTTTAGCACTAACGGCAATTTAAAAAAAATTCAATTTCTTTTTATTAACTTTGCTATATTTATGTTTTTAATACAAAAATTCTACTTTTACATTTAGAAATTTAACTGATGATATCACTGTAATGAAGATTTTTCAATGTCCCTTCATTACATATTTATCTTCTGTGTTGCATTTTTGAACCTACATTTTGCGTCCTTTTTTCGCATATTGCCCCTTGCAGATGCAGCTCTAACTGTTTTCTCCCGATAGCAGCCTATCTTTTCAAACAGAGCCGCCCTCGATCTGGGATTAAATTTCGGACCGAACTTCCAATTCTGGCCACCTGCATCCGAAGCCCTTAAACCTTTCGGCCATCATTTGCGCCCATCGGTTCGTATTCTGACAGTTAGCGTAGCCATAAAGTTTCGATTTGGGTGACAGCCGCTCTTTTTGAAAAGTGCCTCGTTGTGGTATGTTGCCAAACTTCGCTCCGCATCGCCCTAGGCGATTTTTTACCGTCTTGGATGCTCGTCCCTATGATTGGCTTTTCGTTCTCCGTTCTCCTTGTTTCGGTTTTTCATTGGTCAGAGCCGAGGAAGCCCTATGTCTCCTACGAGTGGATCGGGACAGACAATTTCGGTGCTACAGTTCCAGCAGGGTTCCCGCTGTCCTTAAAAATCCTTAAGAACTCCTTAATTTTAGTTTTCATTTTTAAAGGCCCTTAAAACTCCTTAATTTTTGTCAAAGGTCCTTAAAAACTCCTTAATTTTTAAATTGGAATGTGATCAATTTCTCCATCAACGCGATCCACCGTCGTCTCGTGATTTCCTATCAGTTTTCTTATAGGGCAGTTTTTTTAGTTACTTATTATTTGACAATAAATAATCTTTCGCACTGAAAAGGTTTAAATAAAGCTGCCCTTTCCTAGTAGCTAACAGTCATGAAGATTTTAATTAAGCAAAGCACGGAGGTTGGGGGGGGGGGGTTGTAGATATTTCAATTACTTATGGAAGTTTAATTTTTCTTGCATTGAATGTTATAGAAAAGTCTAAAACTTTCTTCTTTCCCAGGGAACGTCGGGTATAATAAGCTAGTATACACACACACACACACACACACACATATATATATATATATATATATATATATATATATATATATATATATATATTCATTTTTAAACCCTCAGAAAGTACTGTTTCTAATGTTGTTTTTATTCACAATTTATTTCTAGTTTGATCACTCAAAAAGCTTTAGATGTACATTTTTCAAAATTAGTTTTTGTCAAATAGATGTATCTTATATTAATTTTTAGTCATTTTAAAAAACTTAATTATGAAATATTATAGGATATTTATTGAACTTTCCTTGTCTGGGTCATAATCATTAAAATAAGTACCTCAGGAAATAGGGTGAATGTCGTTATGCCGTGTATTTCAAGTAGGTCCTTATAAAATGTTACTCTGGTCCTTAGAAAGTCCTTAAAAAATCCTTAATTTTTGTTCTGGAAAAACAGTGGGAACCCTGTCCAGGTGAAAATTACTTGGTTCACTAGCGCCATCTATTTACTAATATATTAACTGAACCTTTTCAAGTAAATTTTGTATGATGTTGGGAAGTTTTTGTATTATTTTATTGACATTTTTGACAATTTTTTAAATTATTTTTCTATTTTCTCCTTTTTATTTTTTTGCTTGAATTTTAATTTTTTTATTTTCATTATTGTTATTTTTTGTCGTTTTAAGTTTATAAAATTAATTTTTGTTTAGAAATGAGCTTGAGATGTACTTGCATTATTTCTAATATTTTATTTACATTTTTGACAATTTTTAAAATTAATTTTTATTATCATCTTTTTTTTTATTTTAAGTTTTTAAAATTAATTTTTGAAAATATGTATACCTCAAGCTGTCTATAGTGGGCAGTAAATAGCCTGATTTTTAAAGATAAAAACATTATTCTGAAAAAAATGTTGTTCAATATAATAATTTAGAAACTTACATTTTACATCATCTTATATTAAGTTTAAATTTTACTATTCCTCTCAAAAGTATACAGCAGTATAGAATAATTATTTCACTTAGTAAAGAGTAAAAAAGAATCTTCTTATATATTAAAATTTGACTGTTTCTATCTATCTATGTGCGTATATCTCCTTACAAACCTCTGGACGCAGAAGGGCACCAAAGGTACGAAAAGACGCAGAACGATCCGGAGAAGTCATTTCACCCATTCCCGTTCCGATATTCCAATTAGTTCGAAAGATATTATCGAAAAAACCAACCAAAATACCATTTTAATTTTGCGTCACGCGCAATTCCATTGTTGAGTTGGCGTCAAAAAATGACAGTGTTATTGAATGTTAGCATCATTCTCGGCTGATATTTGGTAATCCGAGTAACACAAAAATATATCTTTGATATTACATTTCAAGTGGAAATGTATATGTTTATGATAGTATATATGTACATGAGATTATTTTCGCATCTTCTAAATGCTAAACCCTTGCTTTTTAGAAAAGCATATCTTTTTCTATTTTATTACCTTGGCGAGAATTTTCTATTCAGTAATTATAAACTCGCCATGATCTATCAAAATTGTTTGCATTTCGCAGTTGCCATTTCTTAAACAAAAACTAAATTATTGCTATAGGTTTTAATATTTTACACTAGATTTTTATTACTTGGTAAATACAAATTTTATATTTTATCTTGACGATGTTTTTATTACTCGGAAACATTTATTACCCAGACCGAAGGCTAGGTGTGAAGCAGCTAGTTCTTGAATAATCTTTGATCGAAAACTATAAGCTACTAAATTACTATTTTGAATGATATTTCAATTAGTAATTTTTTCATGCTTAAATCAGACTATTTACTCTCGATTAAAATAAATTGAGAACAAACATAATTGCTTGATTAATGCATTGTGACTGCATATTTTTACCACGATACAAAAATGTAAATTTCTATATTATTATATGGAATAACATTTTTTTCAGAACATTGTTTTTAATCTTTAAAAATTAGGCTGTTTACTGCACATTATAGACAGCTTGAGGTGTAAAGTTTATAATGGCAAAAATTAATTTTAAAAACTTAAAATAAAAAAAAGATGATTATACAAAAATTGACAGTAAAAATAAAATTTAATTTTAAAAATTGTCAAAAATGTAGTAAATAAAATATTAGAAATGGTGCAAGCACTTCTAAAGCTCACTTCTTATCAAAATTTAATTTTATAAACTTAAAACGACAAAAACTAACAAAAATAAAAATTAAAAAAGTTTAAAATTCAAGCAAAAAAAATAAAAAAGTGAAAATTGAGAATTAAATTAAAATATTGTCAAAAATTAAGTAAAATAATACAAGAACTGCCCAAGATCATACAAAATTACTTGAATAGTTTTAGTTAATGTATTAGTAAATAGATGGCGCCAGTGAATCAAGCGATTTTCTCCTGGAACTGTAGCACCGAAGTTGGCTGTCACGATCCATTCGTCGTCTCCTTGAGAGCGTAGGTTTTCCTTGGCACCTGGCCATCCACTTGCTATGTTTTCGGCGTGAGCGCAGTCTAGGAGTTTTTGTAATTTTGAGAGACAGAGAGAAGAAAATTTTAAGAACCTTGCGAACGCATTTTGTTTTCTTTTGGAACTTTTTCCATTAATTTTTCAAATGTTTTACCTTTATTTCCCTGTTTGAGCTCAGTGCCCCTCGGTGCATGCTGGAATATTCTATTCTGCAAGACATGTATGGAAATTATTTTAATTCTGTAGAGAGTGCTAGATATAGTTCACATTCGAACTTCGAGTTTCCTTGTTACAGTTCTCTTACAGACATGTTGGAATTTTGATTTCTTTCGAGTAGGAACAGTTAAGTTCCTTTTCGATTAAAGTTGGTCTGAGAATTGATTAATTTTGGATTAATGTTACTTGTCATTTATTCTTAGAAATATTTCGATGAAATTGAATTATCTTTGATCTTTACCACCGAGTTTGTAAATAAGGTAAATAAACTCTTTTTGTATCAGAACATTACTCCAATCTTCGCACCTTAATTGAAATCGCTGCAATAAAAAAGAAAGATGGAAACAGAAAAGTGTTCCCCTTGAAAATTACATACCTCCCACGTCTGTTCTGACTTTGAGAGTTTTGGACCAGTTACCCCAACCTGCGTCCGTCTGTGCACACACTTGAAAATCGTATTCGGTATAGGGGGACAGCTCGGTGGCCTCGAAGATGTTGGTGTTCGTTTCGTGGATGTGTTTCGGCTGGGATCTGATTCTCCACTTGACCATGTAACTCGAGATGATGCCGTTGGGTGGATCGGGCACCTCCCACGAGATCGAAATGCTGGTGGATGTTTTGGATTTCTCAGACAGATTACCTGGAGCAGATGGAACTGAAAAAAAAAGAATGATATTGTTTTATAAAATTATTATTCTTTAAATTGTATAGGTATAAAACATACATATCCGTGTTTGTATAAAAAGGGTGGCCATTCAGGCATCTCGCAGGAAATCACGATAGTGGTGGATGTCTTATGTAGCCTCCACACTATGGCCAGTTGTTCACCACTTCCTGATGGTGACCTCGAACGATGGTTCATGGTTCGCATCCACACGCTGGGCCATTAAATGAGCTGAGCGCATTGATTCATCCATAGTGTCTACTGGGCACTTTATTTGCGCATCTGGCTGCCTTTGATCTTTGGTGAAAAACCGCCTCCAAAGCCATCGTCTGCCAAGGCTATTTTATCGTCTGCCGCCATCGGCCACGATAAGCTAAAGCCCCTCCAGACGGTGGTGATGGTTTGCAGTGGACCATAGTGTGGAGGAGCCTTAAGGTCCCCTCCACACTATGGTCCACTGCAAGCCATTACCACCCTCCAGAAGGGGTTATGGCTAATCGAGGTCGACAATGGCAGGCGATAAAATGACCTTGACGGAGGAGATGAGTGGATCGGGACAGCCAATTTTGGTGCTACACTTCCAGTAGAAAATTACTTGGCTCACTGGCGCCATCTATTAACTAAAAATCTATTTAAGTAATCGTGAGCTCGTGTCGATTATGGAAAGAAATTATAAATATTAAAGAAGGCTTACTGTTGAATGAAATAGAAATTACACCAATTAATACAGATTTTGATCACACATATTACAGATTTATTTGTTTTTATTTGTATGATCTTTACTTTTTAAAATCATTAATACTAGATTGCCCGAGATTTTTTGTATACCTATATTGCCCAAAAACAGTCAAAATGACTGCATTGTGAAAAAATAACAAATATGTAAAGAAATTTGTTTAAAATTAATTTTTAATATTATATAATAAAGGAGGGCGGAAGTAACTACAATTATTCATAAACCCATTTATATGTTATAGAAAAAGTCACCAAATTCTAAGAAATTATGTCATTATATTTCATAATTGTTTTTCTAATTGAAATTAAAAAACAGTCAAAATGACTGCCCTGGGCAATCTAGTGTTAACAATAACTGGTAAAATTATGCAATCCCATTGCATTATTCAGACAATGTTTGTTCTCAGTTTATTGTAATGGACTGTAAATAGCCTGATTTAAGCATGAAAAAATTACTCATTGAAATATCGTTCAATATAGTACTTTACAAGCTTATATTTTTCTATCAAAAAATATTCAAGAAAAATTCTTTTTTACTCTTTACTAAGTGAAATGATTATTCAATATTACTGTATACTTTTGAGAGGAATAGTAAAATTTAAATTCATGAATATTCTTTGATAGAAAAATGTAAGTTTCTAAACTACTATACTGAATAACATTTTTTCAGAACAATGTTTTTATCTTTAAAAACAGCCACCCATTATAGGCAGCTTGAGGTATAAAGTTTATAATGCCAAAATTAATTTTAAAATAATATAAAAAATAAAAAGATAAAAAAAAATTGGAAAGTTAAAAATAAAAATCAATTTTAAAAATTGTCAAAAATGTAAAAAAAAAAATTAGAATTGAATATTAGAAATAAAAATATAATAATAAAATATGAAAATAATAATAAATATTAAAATTAATAAATTTATAAAAATAAAATATAAGAAATACTAGCACTTCTCAAGCTCATTTCTTAGTAAAAACTAATTTTACAAACTTAAAACGACAAAAACTAACAAAAATAAAAATAAAAAATTTATAATTCAGGTAACAAAAAATAAAAAGGAGAAAATAGAAAATTGACTGAAAATATTGTCAAAAATGTAAATAAAATAATAAAAAACCTGCCCAACTAATTGAGTAGTTTTAGTCAATATATTAGTGAATAGATGGCGCCAGTGATGCAAGCAATTTTCTACCGGAAGTGTAGCACCAAAATTGTCTGTCCCGATCCACTCGTAGACAGACAGCATGCGCTACCAAAGTGCGCAGTAGACCCTATGAATGAATCTACGCTTTCGGCTCAATTAGTGGCCTAGTGTGTGGATGCAAACCGTAAACCATCGTCCAAGGTCACCATCAGGAAGTGAAATCAGGAAAAAAACTAGATTCTAATGTAGCCTCCACACTTGTTCACAAGTGTGGAGGCTACGTTAGAATCTAGTTTCTTCCTAACAAAACCAAAATTGAATATCAAGGGTTTGGGGATATGAAGAATATTTTTGTAGATATTTAAAAAGTATTTTTCTTTTATTTAAAATAGACATGTGCAACATATGGCCGTGTCGTGACTTTCCCAAATATTATTCAATCCAATGCATTAAACCCCTTCCATGGCCCACGCTTCTGAATTTTTCTCATCGAGTAAAGATGCTTCTCTATAGCAGCGATTGAGCATTCTGCCAGTTTCATTGTCATTTGACGCGAAGTTTCATTCAAAAATTTGTTCGACGATTCAATTTAAAATTATCACATATGTAATTAATCTATTATTTAAGCCAAATATAAAAGAAAATTATTTACTTAATTTATCAGTTCAGTGATAAAACGTATGAAAATAATGCTCACGGTATTTAGGTAATTTAAAATAAGAAATGATTCAGTGAGATGGTTCAAGGAATGAAGTCATAATGCTAGAAAAAATGTTATTTTTACCTACTTATTATGTGAAGAATTTATGAATTGAATCGCCTTCTCTTGACCGGGGAAATTAGGGCTTGAAATAATGGCCTTAAATACTAGAAAAGGGGTGAAGTGTTTATGAAAGAGATACACAGGCTTTTATTATTAGAGATGGGTATATGAAGTTATAGAGATAGATCCTAAAGTACTCGGATCTACGTAAAATTATTCTCAATTTAATACGGTGTGGAAGTTGCACATACCAAATGTAAAAAAGACGATGGATTAAATGGGTAAATGCTTACCTCCAACGAGAGTCTTCGCTTCCACGACGTCCGACCACCGTCCGGGTCCGGCAGCGTTCTCGGCCATAATCTGGATCAGATAGGTGCTGTACGGGAGGAGCTGACTCACGTTGTAGTTGCCTTCTCTCGCTGCTTCCCGGATTTTCAGCGTCTGGACCTTGTCGGACTGTTTCTGTCTCATGACTTTCAATTCGTAAGTGGGGTCCGCCCCGCGGTAAGTTTCGGGTAGCTGCCAGTGAACCAGGATGCTCGTGTTCGTCATCTCCATCACTTCCAACGACGGAGGATCTGGAACTGATACGAGCGTAGTCAACATCCGAGGACTGATATATACACATACATATTACACTCAAGAGCCAAAACATTATGACCACCCCTACATTTTGCAATGAACTCGCCTGGATGACGTGGAAGGCACGTGATCAGGTGGAAGGGGTATTTAACTGCTGCTGGACAGTCTGAAGAATCATTCTTTCATTTACTTCTGTGTGTCATGGGAAAAGCTGCTGATCTAAGCGATTTTGATAGAGGGCAGATTATAATGGCTAGAAGACTCGGAACAAGTATTTCCGAAACTGCACGACTCGTGGGTTGTTCGCGATCTACAGTTGTTAGTACTTATGCAAAGTGGATGAATGACGGTGAAACCAGCAGTAGACGACATGGTGTTGGACGTCCACACGCTATCAAAGAAAAAGGTCGTCGGAGACTGTCTCGCATGGTGAAGCAAAACCGGAGCCAGACAGTGGCTCAGCTGACAACCCAATACAATGCAGGGCCAAGTAGAATAATATCGGAGTACACTGTTCGGCGGATACTGTTGGATATGAGGCTACGTAGCAAAAGTCCCACTTGTGTCCCTTTGCTGATCAAGCGTCATCGCCAACTGCGCTTACGCTGGGCCCGGGAACATCGAGACTGGTCCATGGATCAGTGGGAGAGAGTTGCCTGGTCAGATGAATCACGGTTTGTCATTCATCACGCCGCTGACCGTGTCAGGATACGACGTCTTCTAGGCTAACATTTGCTCCCTCAATGTACAGTAGATCATACACACGCCGGTGGTGGCAGTATTATGATTTGGGGGACATTCTCTTGGACGTCTCTGGGACCCGTGGTTGTGGTAGAGCAGACCATGAATGCTACAGGTTATTTGAACATCATTGCGGACCAGTTCCACCCTTACATGACCTCTGTTTTTCCAGTTGGAAATGGGATGTTCTAACAGGACAACGCTCCGTATCACAAGGCTAAAATTGTGTTGGAGTGGTTCCAGGAACATGATGCTGAATTCCAGTTAATGTCTTGGCCGCCCCACTCACCGGATCTCAATCCCATAGAACACATTTGGGATGTCATAGGACGGCAGCTCAGAGTTCAAAGACCACCCATTCGCAATATCAAGGAGTTGCACAAAATAATTCTAAAAAATCTTTCTTATCTGAAGTGATCCACTTGATATTCCTCTTTTCACAAATCAAACAGATGTACGTTTGTCTTATGGCTATATAACACGTGTCTATCAGTTCTCCATCGTTAGGGAAATAAAGGACTTTTTTTACTAAGTATTTTAATTGATCTCGAGTTTGGTGGTGTGAGCTTTGGTAATTAAAAATATCTTCTATTTCTCCTGTTTAATCGGTGCAAGATATTTTTACCGGTTACATATTTATACATATACAGTGGACTCCGCTTAATGGGATCGCGGTTAATGTTATCAATCGATTATTGTTATCGAAATTACTTGGTCCCGATTTTCTCTATGCATTCTTATGTTTAC
Source organism: Pardosa pseudoannulata (assembly GCA_032207245.1). Taxonomy (NCBI): domain Eukaryota; kingdom Metazoa; phylum Arthropoda; class Arachnida; order Araneae; family Lycosidae; genus Pardosa; species Pardosa pseudoannulata. The sequence goes on along the minus strand of CM063509.1, from coordinate 13,094,536 downwards.
ATTATCGCTTCATGGGATCATGACATCTCTTAATGTTATCAGTTTTAGAACCTCATTTAAACTATGAAAGGAATATTCACAATGTATTCAGAAGGAACCCATTCTTTTCTTTCCCTTCGTTCTTGTTTAAATTTCCGAGAATTCTCCCTCTTCCACCTAGGGAAAAGGAGAAAAAACAAAGGAGTGGGGTATTACGCGTTCCTGGAATTTTTCAGAAATACGCACACCCTGCTAGAGGTCAATAGTTGTCAGATAAGCAAAAGGCAACAAATTCTATTTGGTACTGAGAAGGAGCATATTCACATTTTATGTCTTGCTCGCTTACATGCAGCTTGTCGATATGGAAGCCACAGAGCGAAATGATTTAACATTAAAACAAAAGATCGAAACTTTAAATCGTTATGACAAGTTACCAAAAATGGGTTAGCACAATGCTGCATCGCAGTTAAACATTTCTCAGCCTCGGAATTACATTGAAAGTGTTGAAACTTGGAGTACAACACTGCTCCGATGACTTTAAAAACATTATGATTGCGAACGATTTATCAATGAGCTTCTTAGAAAAAACTGTATCCAGTCAACAATGGATCGATTATTTTTATTATGTAAACAATTCTTATGTCTTAAAGGATAATATACAATACATAAATATAAGGTGAGTTTTTTTTTTCATTTTATTTTGAAATGTAGTATGTGTGAATTAAAGAGTAGGAAATTTATCTAATGCTGTATATCGTTTATTGTTATCAAAATCACGGTGTCCCAAACTCATCACATTAAGCGGAGCCTACTGTATAATCCATACACAGACATACAGACAAGTTTTACCCACTACAAACTTAAAGTATCATTATCCATGCTAGATAAAGGACAATAGTTAGGCTGTGAAAGAAAACGGCAAAATTTGAAAATAAAACCGTCGAGATTCTTGAGACAATTTGTCTTTGGCCCAAACTTTGTACATTCGCTTATATAGTGCCGTGAGGATTAGCTAACGGTAGTAAGGAAAAAAATATTTAAAAAAAAATTAGCTATGGATAAAGAAATACATAAAGTGGTGAAATTAAAAGTTAAATTTTAAAAGTCAAGACAAGTATAGTTAATAAATAAGTTAATTCGAGTTAAACATTATTTGATTGAACCAGTGCAGTATAGGGAACTGTACTGAATAACTAACAAATGTTTTACCTTACAACAACAATGTATATCATTTGTGATAGATTATGACCCATGTGCAATTGAAGAAATTTTTACAAATTCCATGAACACAGTAGCAGCGAATTCAGCCATTTTTAATGTAGCACCACACACAACATATGCAAAGGATCATGGGAAAGGAAGGTAAACTCTGCAATTACCCGGGTAGAAAGGTGGATTCTTTCTACACCTTAATTTTTTTCCTACATAGGGATAATTCTTGAAAGGGGAGTACAATTCACGGATTTACCCTGCATTTACGCTGCTTTTTAGCACATGTAAACGGCGATTTCGATACTGGAGTTCGAATCCCACTCCTGACATGGATTCTCATAGCCGTTCACAGTCGGTTCTAAGCCATAAATCCCGGTCTCATTACCTATTGTGTTGCAACACAGTAAATCGTAACACTCTAATTCAAATCGAATTAATGCCTAAAACCTTCATTTATTTCTTATGCGATCAAAAAAGTTTCTTATTTTTTCTCTATAAGGGGTCATAATACCTTTCGAGCTGAAAAGTTTACATTATAATAATTTTTTTTTATTCCGCATAAAACTCCATATTTTCTGCTTTATTTAAAATCAAAATTTTACTTGATCATTAATAATGGCCTAACTGTATAAAAAATATTTAATTTTGCTATAAGAAAAAAAATCATAAAGCACAGAATATAAACATCAAACAAAAATATATGTATCCTTTTACCTGCAAAACTTTTGAAATTTGTAAATTAGAACTAATTTTCTATATCCAATAGAAGTTAATCAACTTTTTAGTTCTTTTAGTTATTTTATAATAGCAGCATTTTATTTTATAACATGATAAATTATTAATTTTTAATATAATTTTAATTTTTTAAACAGTTTTTGACTTTTTTTATATTTTAAAATGTTAAATACATTTAAAGTTTTATGTTTACACAAAGAAATAGATCTTTACCTTTAATTTGCTATAGAAATTTATTTTCTAATAAGCATATTTCAAAAATTATTTCACGGCTTTGTGAATTCTATTTTTTTTTCTTTTCTGTATAGTTTTTTATTTTATAAAAATGTTACTTGAAGCAATCAAGCTAAATATTTTTTTAAAAGTTAGAACCTTATTAAGTAATTTGTAAAAAAAATAAAATAAAATAAATTAAATTAAAAAGCACTCTAAAAGTAGCAGGACTTTTTATTTTACGATTAATCGAAAAAAGTTATGCGACCTTCACATTATGACCAATTGTTCACCACTGATCGTCGACCTCGATAAGCTATAGCCCATCCAGTGAACCATAATGTGGAGGGGCCTTTATATTCAAGATTTTAAGCTGGAAAGATACTCTTCCCTCTTGAGTTTAATGATTATATTTAACACCAGAGGACACTCTTATATTTACTTTTGAATTCCGAAGTATGAAAGAAGCTTCGTTCTCATGGAATAAATGTGTTCTCATGTAAGTCTTTATTCATTACATTATAAATTTTTTGATTCATAAATTTTAGTGTTAAATCATTTGTAGATTAGTTTTAAATAGAGAATAAGATTTTTCATAGTTGTTCCACACTTTCGTTTTTCGTTTTTTAGGTGTTCCAGTTTTTACTATCTTAGTTTGGTTTTTAAAAGCTAAGATAATAATATCTAGGTAGTATGTCCCCTTAAATTCGGTAAAAATGGTAACTCCGTTACAGATGCATTATAG
>CM063509.1:13081569-13091552 GCA_032207245.1 Pardosa pseudoannulata | reverse complement strand
TCAAATCTTTCTTCTTGAATTCTCTGACCTGCCTTTATTTCTTCCTGTCCATTTTTTATGCTTTGCATAAGTTCAAAAAATTGTTTCATCTCCATCTCAGCCATCGCTCTTGTCTTCACCATTCAATCCCACTTCTGACACCAAATTGTTACGAACTTCCAAATCTAAAACTGCTGGGTTCAGGGATTGAATGGACTTTAAGTAAGCAAGCAAGATTGCAGCACGAAGACAAATACTTTATTGGAAGAAATACACACCGTCAAAATCTCTGCGGAACAATTTCGAGCCCAAAGCCGTCGGCTCACGCAAGACTTTCCGCATCAAGCACAACACACCGTGCGTACTCCTCTTAGACCGAGATATTCTCTCAACGACTCCTCTGCATGGGACTCCGTCTGCCTTATATAGGCTCACAGAAACTGCCAGAACACTCCAGAAGCCGGAACCGGAAGTGGCCACGTGACGCCACACTTGGCGACATTTGGCGACACTTGGCGATACTTGGCGACGAACTTGGCGATGAACTTGGCGACAAAAATAGGTTGCCAAATCCGTCGCCAACGAGCCGATATCTCGCCAATTTGGCGAGATATCCATAGAGTCCCATGCTAAACTCAAGCAATTTTCGCAAATTCGTAACAATATATATACATACATATATATCTATAATATATATATATATATACATATAGATATATATATATACATATATATATACATATATATATATATATATATATGTACATATATATATATACATATATATAATATATATATATATGTATATATATGTATATATATATAGATATATATACATATATATATCTATATATATACATATATATTGATATATACTATATATATATACATATACATATATATATATGTACATATATATATATATATATATCTATATATATATATAATATATATATACATATATATACATATACATATATATAACATAATATATATATACATATATATACATATATATATATACATACATACATATATATATATACATATATATATACATATATATATATATATACACATATATATATACACATATATATATATATATTATATATATATATATATATATATATATATATATATATTTATATATATATATATACATATATATACATATTTATATACATATATATACATACATACATGCATACATATATATACATACATATATACATATATATAGTTTTTGTGAAACCTTTAACTATGTCCTTAATACCAGTAAACAATCTTATTATTAGTATTACAAATTTTAATATTTAATATGCATCTCTCTGACTGTGGTCTTAACCCATTAATACCTAAGTCCCTGTTTTAGGAACAACTAAAAATTCCCTATATAATAATAGCCTAAGTTAGTTCTCCGTCTGTCTGTCCTCGAATTGATGAAGCGTTTGGACCTGGAATGAATAGAGGCATACATATTGGATTCTTGACGAGTTAGGGTTAGCAAAATTCAAAACGAGTCAAGTTTATCTTCTCCTAAACTATCGATCCGATTCTAAAAGATATTGGTATAAATATCCTTCATATCACACCGAAAAAAAAAGACTGTCGTCTTTAAAACATCCGAAATCCCCCCCCCCTTTTTCGAGCCTTTAATGCCATTATTTCAAGCCCTGTCTTCCCCTGTTAACAGCAGGCGATTCAATTTAATTTATCACATAATAAAGAGGCAAAAATAATATTATTTTTCTACCATTATAACGTCATTCCTTTAAACATCTCATTAAATTATTTCTTATTTTATATAACTTAAAAATTGTCTGCATTATTTTTATACGTTTTATTACTGAACTTAGATATCACTTAAATAATTTGATATTACTTAAATAATAGTGGAAATGGTAATTTCATTCCTTTACTTTCATTATTTACTGTGGCAAAAAAAAATTGGGAAGAACTCAACGATAATTTCAACGTAGCAAAGAAAACTTTGAATTATCTGTCGAAATGAATTCGACGCGATTCTAAATTGCATTCACAGTATCGGGAGACTTTAGAGTAAAACGAGGGACACACTGAAATTTTTGAGATATAATTAGGTTTTTGAAAGTTATACTTACAGAATTTTAGGTGCGTTCAAAGTAGTCTGCTCCAGCATCAATGCACTTTTGTAGACGAATTTTCCACAGATTAAATGCATTAATCCATTCATTTCTTGGAATAGAGGAAAAAATGCATTTATAGCCACATCCATCTCTTCTTCTGAATGAAAACGACGTCCACGCAAGTTCTTTTCTACATTAAAAAATAACCAAAAGTCACACATAGCTAGACCAGGTGAATACGGTGGATGTTCTATCACTTTAATTTGTTTTTGTTTAAGAAACTCAATTGTTAATCCGGCTGTGTGTGAAGATGCATTGTCATGGTGAAGCATGAGTCCCCTAACTTTCACTTCTTGTAGAATTTGTGGAAGACATTGAGGGGTATACGAGTTTGCTGTTACTGTCTTCTGTCCTTCCAACTGGATGGCTTTGACCCATCCGGTACTTCTGAAGAAAACAGCATACATCCTTTGTTTCAGTCATCTTTGTCTTTTCACCATTGTCAGCCGGGGATCATCTTCAAAGACCCATACTTTGCTTTCTTGACGTGTTGGAACGTTAAAAACGGTATGTACGTTTCATCACCCGTTACAATTTTAGAAATTAGGCCACCATCATTTAGCAATTTAAGAGTTTCTTTACTGATTCTGACACGCTTCCCTTTCTGGTGCTCAGTTAGATTATGAGGAACCCAAAGGCAAACTGCTTTTTTCCTATGTAATTGTTCATTAACGATTTTGTGTATTGCTGCGGATCCAGTGTTAAGTTCCGTCTGTACACTTTGATAGGTACAGCGATTGTCTGCCATTAACATCTTTCGTATGGCAGACACATTATCCGGATGACTGCCGACGGCTGCCTTCCTGCGTATTCTTCATCCTGAAGAAAATGGCGACCTCTGATCAATTCTTTAAACCATCTGAATACAGTAGCACGAGCTGGAGATTCATCGCCAAATGCCAATTACAACCGTTGAAAGCATTCTTCTTGATTGAATCCTGCTTTAAAATCGTAGAAAATCATAGCACGAAAATGTTCTCGCGTCGACTCCATTTTCTCTTCTGTTTAAATTTTATTCTACGCTAAACAAGTTGAAGTAAGTCAGTAAAATATTGTCTGCTGTGTTAAAATACTTTGTATTTTAAAATTAAACCGTTATATTTATTTTGTAAAATCTCGTCTGTGCGTATCTCAAAAATTTCAGAGTAACCCTCGTATGAAGATAAACAAATTATTGAGCCTGTACCAGATAATTCTCAGCCAAAAAAAATTCTTTTTTTCCATCCACCTTATAAGGTCCTTTACAATTCTGGAAAATTAAAAATTTTACTGATCCCGTCATATGACGGGTTATATGCTAGTTGTAAATATTATGTGAAGCTCTACACGTAAAAACAATAATAGTTTTATTTGTTATTTAACTTAATACTAGATTTACGGATGTTAATCCTACACATATTTTTACTCAAGTGACCCCATTTGACTCACACAAGAAAATGGAAGTTTTTTCCAGAGGATATAGTTCCAAATTAATTTAAATGAAATGTTTATTATCAAAAAATTCACGGAAAACATTTTTTACCTATAAAATCTATTTTTGAAACCCATTTTCCTCAAACATATCTATTACATTTAGCACAATGGTTTCTACATCTGTTTCTTTCGCATGATTGTTGAACTTGACAATTCTTCCTTTCGTCAGTAGCACGAATTTCTGTCATTGGAATGGAAGTGTTCTCGACTTCTTCTCTATATTTACTTTATACTATACTTTATATTTACTTTATACTATATTTATTTATTTTCATATACATTCTACGAGTCAAATTGGCTCACAACCGTGAAAATAGGTATACCCCATTTGATAATGCGAAACGAAGGGGTCTGCGGGGAAGAGGAATGAAAGTTTACATATGTTTTATTACTTAACTAAAAACCAACATATGTTTTTGAAAAGTGATATTAAAGTTTTATATATATATATATATATATATATATATATATATATATATGTGTGTGTGTGTGTGTGTGTGTGTGTAATGAGACGAACTTCTCGATGGGTGGTTGCAGTCATGGCCATAAAAATGATACCGTTTCAGCTAAAGACCTTTATTAAGATAACGTTGAAGGATGGGTTCCCACTTCATCATAGGGAACTGAAGGGTCAGCTAGCATGAAGTTCTATGTACAAGACCCGTAGCACTTGGGTAAACATCTGTGGGAAAATATCTCTAGAAAAATCTGTCTCCGACAGCGTGTATCTCTTTTTTATTTGGAAATTTCCTAAATTGTCCGCTAGGGCCATGTAGGTTTATAATTGGTCAAGCCCTTTCTCTGAGGCCGTAAATTGTAGCCCTAGTGATCAATTTAGGTTAGCGGTTAAAAAGGGGAATGCGAAATGACGCGGGAATTTTTAGTCCCTAATTTAAGTTTTGAAAACCCCTGAGAAATCTAGTGATCAAATTTTGAATGAGTGAAATTGGCTCGGTCCGTAAATCTAGTATTTAACATGTGTCAAAATTTGATTTTTTTTAAAAATCTCAAATCAAATAGAAAAAGCTTAGTATACAAGATTTACCGTGACTATTTTATTTTACTCGCAGGAATTCAATATAGCTTAGATTTAAGATATTCCTCAATAGATATAGTCATTTGACAGAAAGAACTCGAGCAATAATAGTTTGGTTTGGTTTTTGGAGCGCTACGGTCTACTCTTTGTAACACGAGGGCTAATGACACCGGGACCTACTGCTTAAAGCCGACTCCGAACGTCTACGAACATCCATGCCGTAGTGGGATTCGAACCCACGAACTCCGGTACCGAAGGCCAGCACCCTAACCATTCGGTCAGCGTTCGGCCGGGCAATAATGAGCTGTAGCCAATATTCGAAAGGCCCTCTTCGATTTCTCTAAGCTTGCGCGACCGCCGTTTTTGTAAACTTTTCAAGAGAATTCACAAGTTTTTCCCAAGCAATCTCATTCTTTTGAGAGAGAGCGAAGTCATTTTTCCTTCATCTTCATTGTTTATGGGAAGGGGATTACTGTCATCAGCTCTCTATCACGTGATCAGCCCTGTCGGCACTTAGCGGAGCATTCTTTCTTCACAGCTTATCGTTTTTTGTTTTGTGTTTATCGCAGACTGTTTTTTGTAGATGCGTTTAAATATGCTTTTCAGCTGTTATTCGATTTCTTTTTCTTTACACTTTCTTAGTGTTTGTATATAACGTGATACGACTACTCAAAGAACGTAATCGTTCTTCGGATGATTCCTTTACAGTTTTTTGGTGTTTATTTACACACTGATATTTATATAACACGAAAAGTGCATTCTAATGTAAAATAAATTTTGAAACGTTTTTGGTTTTTTGGTAGAAATTAGACATTAACCTCCTGACATATGATGATGTCTGTGTAACGTCAATCATTTTATGTGGCAATGTAGACTTGACGTCTACAAGACGTTAAGAACCGTCTACGGGAGACGTCTTGCATAATTAGTAAATCCGTTACTTATTGCACTTTTCGATTCTGTTGTAATTTGAAAGTTCAAGATGTCACGTGTTCCACAAGTCTTTGTCACTTTCCACAAGTCTTTGTATTACAGCTCCTGGTATTGTCTTCCATTCGGCTTGGAGTAGACATACAAGTTTCTTCACCGATTTTGGACGGGTAATGCACCCCTTCATTCGGCGATCCAACTCGTCCCAGAGCAAAGGTGTTCAAAGGCTTATCGGCAGCAGCACGACCCTGAAAACCAAGCAGATGTGCTTCCTTACGGATGGTATTCATTGAAACAATACTCCCGGATGCCTGTTGAAACTCCTCGCGGATGAGGGCCATCGGTTGGATGCGGTTCTTCCGAATTTCTCTGGACAGCACTCGTCGGTCTCTATCTCCCAGTTTCGTTGGTCTGCCGACTCGGGGCACATTCCGACAATCACCGCTCACCTTCCACTTCTTAATCCCATAGGCCACTGTCGATTTTGGGTACTTCAGATCGCTAGATATGTCCCTTAAGGATCGGCCACATTTGTGATACCCGATAATTATACCTTTCTCGAAATCAGAGAGCTCCGAACTGAGCGGCATCTTGCATGCGACTAATGCCGATGCTGTTTTCTACACGATGTATACCGGTGGAGGCCCTGGCGTATCTCATTTGTATAGGTGTCTAAATACTTATTGGTAGACAGTGTACAGTGAAGATCCAAAAAAACTGGTACAACTGCCTAATATCGTGTAGGGCCCTAGCGAGAACGCAGAAATACCGCAACACGACGCAGCATGGACTCGACTAATGTCTGGAGTTGTGCTGGATGTAATTGGCACCATGAATCCTGCAGGGATGTTCATAAATCACTAACAGCACAAGGTGGAGGAGATTTCTTGATGACTCAGCATTGAAATCTGCAGCAATTTGCGGATCATGTTTAATGATTGTTACCAGTCGTCGTGGGTTCCGTTCTTGCACGATCTTTTTCCGGCCGAAGCGATGTCGGTGTAACGCCAAAGGATCCTGGGATAGCGTGTGGGTGTCGAAGTGGTTATGACACGACGCACAGCTTAGAAACAATAACAACGTTTATTCTTGATTAAAATGGAATATGTACAAACTTTATAAAGGGAAATCACACAGCTCAGGCGGGCTAGTGTGGACCTAAAAGTCCCAAATTCAAGGTGAACCTAAAAAAACAATCTGCGGACAGGTGCCGACAGATACCGTTGTACAGGGGTACAACTGGGTCTTATTGAGTCCCACACAAAGCTGGAGAAAAGCTCTAAAAAAACCAACCGCTACAAGTCGACTTCTATCCGTTCTCTCGTCCTGGGGACTCTCCGGCGAAAAACTCGCGCCGCCGGACGTCACTTTTGGCCTCTTCACATTGGCCTTTTCTTTTCGCGTCGCTGTCCTTTGGCTCTTTCGTTGTCGCCTCACTATCTGACATTTCGTTTTCCCGTTCGTCCTTCCGATCACCTCGGACATCTCAAGGCGGGGTCGAAGCGACAGCCCTTTGTAGTATAGTGTCAAAAACCCAGTGTCGGCAGAGCTTTAACAAAACCTCTTTGTGAAGACAATGGGTGTAGCGACGTCACATCGGAGATTTGATTTTTTATCGGATTTCCGATATTCACAATGCACTTATGAAGTGGTCATGCGGGAATATCCAACTTTCACCGCTACCTCAGAGATCCTAAGTCCCATAACTGGTGCACCGACTATAACACCGCTTAAAACTTGATAGCCTGCCATTGTAGCATCAGTAATGACCTAACAACTGTGCCAGACACTTGCTGTCTAATATAGGCGTTTCCGCCAGCACCGCCTTATTCTGATTGGTCCCTTATCTCGTTATTTGCATGCACATGTCTATACCATTTTTTTTCTCTCTTCAGAGTATATGAACCTCATAAAATGGTACATATCCATGAAAATTTTAAAATAAAATGTTCTGTTCCTAAGTTTACATATAACTTTTTGGGTTGATCAGAATTAAATAAATAATTTTCGAATGCACCCAATTCCGTTTTTAATTTGCATTGTCAAGGAATTAAGAAACATTTTACATAGATTAAAATCATACACCTGGAATAATGATACCGAAATCTATTGCTTAAAGCCGATACGGACATTGGCTACGAACGTCCTTGCTAGCAGACGGATTCGAACCCAGGTGCAATAGCCAATCGACCATTTTTGGTTGCAGTCGCTTGAAATTGAGAATGTTTAGTGGTATTTTTTGTTTATTGATTACAGCGTTATAAGAGACATAGCACCTTTTCAGATGAAAAAATCTAATCTTTGTTATGACAGCATAATTTCAATTCCATATTAAATAAAGAGTTTGAAGTTAAAATTTGAAAAGCAAGGAATTATCCGGGAATTGAACTCTCCAGGATAATTCTTTGCAATTCCCAATTTCTTACTTGAAAAATTTACAATATTTAATAGACAATCTCTTTGAGTTCTATTATAAAACTATTGTTAGGTGTAAATTGAAATAAAAGTGTAAATTTCAATACAAATAAATAAGATCTCAATGCATTTAAAATATTCTTTTCATTCTTTGTGGTTCGGAATAATTTGTGCGAGGTACAGAAGGTTAATCAATTCTGTTAAAATAATGAAAAAAACTATTACAACTTGGCAGTTCTGTGTTTTCATATTATATATATATATATATATATATATATATATATATATATATATATATATATATATATATATATATATGTGTGTGTGTGTGTGTGTGTGTGTGTAATAAGACGGATTTCACGATGGGTGGTTGCAGTCAAGGTCCATAAAAATGACAACGTTTTAGCTAAAGACCTTCATTAAGATAACGTTGGAAGACGGGTTCCCACTTCACCATAGGGACAGGATAAACTGAGGGGTCAGCTAGCATGAAGTTAGAAGTAAAAAGCCCCTAAGACCTGGTCAACATCTGTGGAAAAATCTCTAGAAAAAACTGCCTCTGACAGCGTGCATCTCCTCTTTTTTTATGGGCCATGACTGCAACCACCCATCGTGAAGACCGTCTAATTACATATATATATATACAGTCAGTACCGGCTATATGGTCACCCGCTTATAAGGTCAGTTTTCTAAAGTCCCGTCTAACTTAATAGGGAACATGTGTTAAAGTGCACCGCTTATACAGTCATTTTCTTTTTCTTGTTACCGGTTATATGGTCAGTTTCATGTTTTCAACGAGTTTCCGTTTTTTTTTTCTTTTCGTTTTTTTAAGAAGTCAGTGCGAAATCGGAGAGGACCTGAATTCAAGCCTTTATTTCTCTCCCTTTCCCCCTTTCTTGTTTGTGTAGACATCACCTCTCTCAGTTCTCTTGCCCCCTGACAAGAGGTGGACATCTGTCTGTTTATTGGTTGAAATTATCTCTCCCTGCTTAAGTTGAAATTGAGACTCTACAAGTAAAGGAATGTTTCATTTGGATCATAAGTCACGAGTAAGAACATTCATTTCTTAATTATGAATTCGAAAAGAAAGAATTTGTTATTTGTTGCCAAAAATGAATGGATTGAAAAATTTTTAAAAATCTAATCTTTCAAAGGGTACTTTCGCCAAAGCCAATTCGATTCCCCGGACGACATTAAACAACATTTTAGTTGCCAAACTTTAGATGCTCCCAAGTGTTGAAATCGGTGATCAAGAAAGAAAACGTCAGCGCTTGTCACCTTATGGGAATGTGGATAAGGCTCTTCTGTTAAGGGTTAATAATGCACGGTATATGCACAATACGGTGGTATTATTCCGCATATAGGGTAACCCCGCTTATAGGGTATGATTTTTCTAGACAGCTGAGCTGAGCATATAACCGAGACAGACTGTATATTTAAATAAAGCAATCTAATCTAGTAATTAAATTTGTATATTATTATTTTAAAATTTCAATTAGTCCACGATAGCATTCATTTCTTTAGAATTAAAAGTATATTAAAAGACAGGTTCTTTATTACTCAGTGTTATGACGCGATGACCTGATCTTATAATATATTGTCCAAGGCCGCTGGTCCAGTCGGTTGGCCATCGCCCAGCACTGAAGGTTTAGAATGTTACAATTTAAAAATTAACGAAGAATAAGTTATTACTCTGAAAAGAAAACGTAATTGAACCAATGAGTTCAAAAAATTAAAATAATAAAAGTCGGAATTTAAAAATGAAGCTCGATTCCATTCTAACCCCCATTCCGTATATATTCTGTTTTGTTAATCGGCCCACGCCCAAAGGTTGTTCTTAACCCAGTTTCGCTTTGAAGTCTTGCTTCACTTCAGACCTTATTTTACTTGCACCGATTTTCCTTTCTTTCGAGATCGGATCTCGCTTTCGAGCAGTATCTCAGTTCAGCCAAGATTCCGCGTCTGCTGTTTTTCAGCAGATC
>CM063509.1:13054069-13074069 GCA_032207245.1 Pardosa pseudoannulata | reverse complement strand
GATGAGCGAGGATGGTACATTTCGCCAGTCCGAATTCAGCTCCGGAAAAACCGAGACGAGGTTAACACTACCATATAACGGGTCAAATGCCCCATAAGGTTTATGTAAAAAATGCAATGGGAAATGAATTAAAAATTCTTATTCTTTGTGTTTGCAATACATAAATATTGACAACATACAATTTTGTTTAATTATAATAAACTTTATTTGTCTATTTCCTTATAATTTTCATATTTCATACATTTATAATTAGATAAAATAAAGTCCGGTTATGGTAGAAATAGGTATGTATTAAGTGTTGGTATGTTTAGTGTTAAAATCGTTTTCATAATTGGGAACTTTCCTTTGTAAAAATCAGTTTCCTTTAGGAGAAAAAAAAAGCGCCGAACACATTCGGTTACATTAAAAAAGGATTTTTGAAACAGTTTGAAATTTTTTATTTCAAGCAGTTTCAAAAATCCTTTTTTGAAACAGTTTGAAAAAACAGTTTGAAAAAAAACATTTAAAACTTTCTTTAAAAGTTTTCCGCTCTAAATGTCATTAAAGCAAGACAGCGAAATAAAAACAAGCGGAAGTGTCGGTACGAATAAGACAGTACCCTTCTTAAATAGAAAAAAAAAAATCGAAAACATTCGAAAAGAGTACGTTAACATAGATTAACAGGCGGTCTTTGAAAAGGCCTTTGCTGTTCGCAGAGGTCTTTAGCTCGGAAGAAAAACACACATCATGTGTCTGTCTGTCTTACACGAGCACAGCTGTGAGACACTTCAGCACATTTGACATTTTCGGAAATCGAGAGAATATCTGGCAAATGTGTTTCATCGAAATCGCAGAATGAGTAGAGGTAAATCTAAAGCAAAAGTTCAGTTGTGTAAGGTTAAATAACTAAAAGGGCAGCTGTTTCATAAAATATTGTAAAGCTTGCTGTCACTTCTTAACATATTGTATGCGGCATACGTACTAGTATGTTTTCTGACGATTGATACTTGAGCGCCAGTCACGTACTAGTACGGGTTAGTGTAACAACATGGTTCGTTTGTGGGTACGAAAATAACGGTATATACAGGAAAACGAAGACGAATGTTCTTGTCTACTACATAGATTCTGGAAAAATTTAAACAAAAAAAAAACTAGTTTTTACGTCAGTCGACGTGGAACCACAGAATGGGAAGGTTGATTAAAAAAATCAATTTAGATTTAAAATTAACTTTTTATTTATCCTTGCGAAAATAATATTATATATATGTATATGTATATGATATATCTATATTTGTATTTATATATAAATATATTTATTTGTCTATTTATATATTTGTTTATATATTTCAATATAAAATACGAAAAAGTTGGTTACAAAATGAAACAATTTTCGATCTATTGAGATTTAACTGAATAACTAAATTGGCGCGCAAAACGCCCGCTCCCGGTACAATTCCGCTGCGAAATGGACCCGCACACAATGTGTTAAAAGAAGTATATATCGTTCCGTTTTCAATGATTTATTATTTTTTTTTCTAATACAGCTGGCAGTACAGATATATATCTTTATGCTAAACATGATTCGAAAGCTGTTACTCATTCAGCAACACCCGAGGAGCACGTAAAGCTTAAGGAACAACTAGGTTTGGTTTGGAGTGCTACGGTCTACTTTTTGCAACACGAGGGCTAATGAGACCGGGACCTACTGCTTAAAGCCTATTCCGAAAGGCTACGAACATCCATGCCATAGTGGGATTCGAACCCATGCACTCCGGATCCGAAGGCCAACACCCAAACCAATCGGCCATCGTTCTAAGGAACAACTACGAACGCAACTAGCATCACCCCCGCTAGGTCCCCGTAATTAAGTAGCAGGGACCAAGCAGAAGACCCTCAGGCCTGGCCTGCCACCCCCAGAGGTATCGTTTAGAACTTGGACAATGTGAACACGAACGTATATTATGTGCCACAGCCGTAGTCACCCTTAACAAACAGGGAGGTTCTTAGGCCAGCTCGAGCACCAAACCCGCAACCTTTCAGTTACGACATCGCTGCCTTTGCCGACTGCTCGGCTCTTTGTATAGTTTATAACAAAGATTATTTACGAAAAATACATTGCAAAGTAAATTTTATAGTTGTACCAGCAACTTCAAAGCCTTTGGTCTGGGTACTTGCAGTTCTGTTAAATTCTCCCTGAGAATATTCACAGGACACTCCCCGAACCCCATATGGCGAGAGGACCCTATGTTTGTTCTTTTCTTCCGATTCTCGGGAGATTGGATGCCTTGGCAACACGAGTAAGACCTACCATGCGTTTTCTCTTCGTTTTATTACAGTCCGTTAAATATTAGTGTTAAGTTTTAAATGTACCAGCTTCTTTAATTTTCTTACTTTTTGGATTCTACAAGTTTTGGACCCATCTCTGAGCTATCTCCAGGTTTCCAAACAAAAGGTTGTGTTCATTGAAAATATTTTAGTTATAAACAAGTGGATATAAAAATTACAAAATACATATGATATTAAATAAATTTCAAATTTAAAGTTACAATTAAACATTGGGAAAAAATTTGCTTCTTTTGATACATAACATTCATCCAAGACTTTCTTTTAAACCGTTCTTTTCTGTCGAAGCAAATTGAAACATTACATTTCCCACACTTGTGATACGTAATTGCATTTTCATTTGTCTGGAGTGTTGGAATATGAGCTCCATAAGACAAAAGAGATAACGATTTCGAATGGAATCACCCGGGCAAAAATGGTTAAAATCTCTAAAAAGAAGGATTGATTGTCTGTCATAATTTTACTATTATTGAAGAACTTTCGATAGGAGTTGAGAACGTAAAATCAGTAAAGGTAATAGGACACTCCCCGAACCCCATATGGCGAGAGGACCCTATGTTTGTTCTTTTCTTCCGATTCTCGGGAGATTGGATGCCTTGGCAACACGAGTAAGACCTACCATGCGTTTTCTCTTCGTTTTATTACAGTCCGTTAAATATTAGTGTTAAGTTTTAAATGTACCAGCTTCTTTAATTTTCTTACTTTTTGGATTCTACAAGTTTTGGACCCATCTCTGAGCTATCTCCAGGTTTCCAAACAAAAGGTTGTGTTCATTGAAAATATTTTAGTTATAAACAAGTGGATATAAAAATTACAAAATACATATGATATTAAATAAATTTCAAATTTAAAGTTACAATTAAACATTGGGAAAAAATTTGCTTCTTTTGATACATAACATTCATCCAAGACTTTCTTTTAAACCGTTCTTTTCTGTCGAAGCAAATTGAAACATTACATTTCCCACACTTGTGATACGTAATTGCATTTTCATTTGTCTGGAGTGTTGGAATATGAGCTCCATAAGACAAAAGAGATAACGATTTCGAATGGAATCACCCGGGCAAAAATGGTTAAAATCTCTAAAAAGAAGGATTGATTGTCTGTCATAATTTTACTATTATTGAAGAACTTTCGATAGGAGTTGAGAACGTAAAATCAGTAAAGGTAATAAAGCTTTCCTAAGAAATATTTTATATCACGCATCATTATTTTTAGTTACTTAACGAGTACCAAATCATACTAAAATAAATAAAGCATAGAGACTGAATGCTTAAAGAAAAATTTATTTTAGTAAGTTATTTATTATTGAATGATTTAACAGGATAAAAGAATGTACCTTATCAAGTACCTTAACCAAGAATTTTGCTTTGAGAAATGAACTTCGCTTATGTGGATACGAAGGTGTTGTTTTCCCCCGGCAACACGATGTCTAGACTTTTGTGTTCTACACTAACGGAACAACAGACCAGACAATCGGGCACCCAGACTGACAGCCAAAAAGATGATCATCGGAACCAAAAAGAAATGCCCGACATTGGACCTTCGCCGACAAGAAATTCCAGAGACTCCCAGGTTTGCGGCCGGTGATTGTCTAACCCAGACAAATCCAGTTGTTCGAAGGTGAGATCATCGCAGGGTGATCCAATGACGAAATTGTGGGTGATGCCCCCTCTCTTAGAGGCCCCTCCCCTAAAAGAGAGACGAGATAAGAATTTTTAAAGAAGTAGTTAGTTAGCTAGCAATCAGATTATTCGGAGGTCGTCTTGACCAGTGTTCCTATCGGAGAGTTTCCTTAGCTATAATCCCACCTTGGGAGCTTTTCTTTTGAGAGTTAGCTAGAGTCAGCTAACTCGGAGGTCATCTTGACAAGTCTCTCCACCGGAGCAAATCCTAGCGCAAATCCCATCTTGGGATAAATCTCTTGCTGAGATTGAGAATTATACCCTGGGCTTTGGGTTTTCTTCAACTAAATTTTGTGTATAGAGAAATGATGTTTATAGCAGAGGTGTACATAAATCAATTATTCAAGACACACCTGATTCTTCATTGTGTCACTTAAAACAGGGACCGGATACATTACAATAATTACAAACTTACATGTTAGAAGCTGCACTCGAACCAAAGAACTATTAAACCAAAAGTTAACCTCTAAAAACATCATCCGGTCGAATGCAACGGAGGGGTGATTCACATTTCCTTCCATTTTCACCTATTTTTGCTCCCTAAATATGTCGGTTTGTTTGGCTACGGTCCCTTTCTGAACGGTTACGAACACAAATGCCGCGAGCGAGATTCGAACATTCGAACTCGGTACTGAAAGTAGAAATGTAAAAAACCCAGAATTTTGAAGAGGTGGCAATAAACCCGGGAATTTTGGGAAATTAACCCGGAATTTTGGAAAGACATCATTTTAACAATGTTTACATTTATTTTTTCAACAGTGGCTATTTAAGAACTAGCATATTATTTCTATGAGATTTTTTTAAACTTTTGGCGATATATATATATATATATATATATATATATATATATATATATATATATATATATATATATATATATATATATATATATATATATATATATATATATATATATATATATATATGTGTGTGTGTGTGTGTGTGTGTGTCACGATTTAAAATGTAGATTAATTTTAAGAGATTTTAATTAGGGGATTCTTTTACTGAGAGTGACGCGGCGTGAGGAGTTAGCCACATAAATACGGCTCACGCGCAGTGATCTGAGCAGAGAGCAACATGCACAGTCCACGGTCAGACCTGTAGCTCCCCGAAGCAGTTAAGCCTGCCTTTGTTAGAAGTTGGGCGCCAATGGGAGACGCCATTAAAGATGATTGTCGAGTAGTGTGGTTTGAGATTTGAATAAAGGATGAAAATGTACTCAGGACTCTATGTCATTTAGTGAAACGTGTTATATATATATATATATATATATATATATATATATATATATATATATATATATATATATATATATATATATATATATATATATATATATATATATATATTCAAGAAATAATAGCAATGAGCATTTAAATGATTTTATAGAAGTACTTATGCAATTAATGACCCTGTTATTCTTATCAAACACATAACTGGTTGCTTCAATTTTAATTGCTAATATAATAATTATATACATTATTTTTGATCATTGTTTATTATGTAAATTGCTTTTAGCATAAAGCAATTTACATAATAAACAATGATTTCCCCTCCTTTTATAAATCATTAAATTTAAAATAACAGTTTATTATTTCTTGTAATGTTTATGCATGCATCATTTAAAGGTGTAATCAAATGAGAATGTTGCATTTTGTGTCCAATTTCTATACACACACATTATATATATAGAGAGAGAGAGAGAGAAAGAGCTATTATCCAAGAAAAATAATGATTTATTGGTTTGGTGACACTACAGATTATTGCCTAATATTTATGGAATAATAAAAATATTGGATATTTCTCAAAGGAAAAATATACTCATACTTTCATGCTAAACGTGATACCTTGCCAAGTATAGTTAGTTAATTCCAATTATTCAATTTTTTGGCTGTTTGGCTTCCTTACACGTTTATTCATTACAGTTGCCAGTTAACTATTAATATCAAATCATTTATGAAATGTAAAAACTGTCTTGTGCAATTAGGATAAAAGTAAGCAAAATACTTCAAAATTCCCAAGTTTTGGAAATTTTCAAAATTTTCTTCCCAAAAAACCCGGGTTTAAACCGGGTTTTTTTCCACTGCTCGCCACTCTAACTGAAAGGCAATGCTGTGCACATTGAATTATAATCCATTTTCCTGTGGTAGGTAGGGAGTATCCTTGTCACTCTCCGAACCCGGGTTCTTCTTTTGAAAGGTTAGAGACATCTGTGCAATCACTTGGACAAGAACGCAAAGATAGATTCCCCAATCCAGCCGCTTAGCTAGCCGGTCATCTCCAACCTGAAATAACAAAAGACTATAAATATTTTTAGTAAAAGTACAAAAAAATAAAAGATAGCCTTCGGACTGAGCTACAAAAAGGAGTGCTAATAATAAGCATTAAAATGCATTTAGAAATCCAGTCTAACTACATCAATGGGTTTTGTGCCCCAAACTTCACTTTAGTCCACCCAATTCAATTAATAATGATTCCTCAGAGGAAATCCACATGAGTCATCAAAAAAAATATGAAATTCCAGTGATTATTTTGATATCGGTTGCGTGCATCAGAATAATCGAGAGAGTTAAACTTCTTTCTGTAATCGAAGCGTCTGGTCAAGAAACGAACAAGTTGCGTATCTGCGAACAAATCTCAGCAAAGTGTTTCATGGCCAGATATCTGCTCCAGACAAAAATTAGACGAAACGAATCTTGTTTAATAAGTAATCTGAAATACAAATCGTTGATAAGTTTCACTCGCCTAGGGCGGCGTTTGTGAGAAGCTACTAAAAAAAAAAGAGTGTCTTTTGTGCTTTTTGACAGGTTCCGAATCACAGGAAGATGATGGGATCGCAAGGTGTTGTCAGTACGTAATCTATTATTAGTAAGCCTTCCGGGAGAACCGCTTTTGTGATCTGTTACTCGAGCAATGCAGACTAATTCTTTTGGCTTGTGTTGTTATTTTTAAGTATGGGTAGAAACAGGAAATAAGGCAAGGAACCTACCTAAAAAAGGCATCAAGGTTTCGATTATGTTATGATGCCTGAAGACGTTGTTGCATTTCTTTACTTAATGGACAGCAATGGGTTACAAAATGAAAATAAGGTTCTCTTTTTTATTATCATGAAACGTATCGATATTTTAATCGATTCCGATACGACTTAATCTATTTTCAACAACATGAGGACAACCGTGGTTATATTGCGCTTATAGCAATAATGCCGTCTTTAAAAATAAAATCTTGTTCCCGTTTTGCTAATACTAGAGATAATAAACAAGCAAGATTAAGGCACACAGCTCAATGAATCCTTTTATAAATTTCCATTTAACCTTGTTATAGTTTATGCAGTTAACCCTTAATTTCACAAGATGTTTTTTTCAAATATTTTTTAATTTCTGTTATTTTTACATGTCTGTATAGACATTAAGATCTCTGTAAAATAAACAAAAAAATGGATCATTTTCCATTTTTGAGATAATTAATGTCCACTGTGACGAACACTGACAATTATGTTATAGAGTAGTTATAAATATACGTGTCCGGTGTAGCTGCCAGACTTTGCCAAAATAAGGGTTAACAATACAGCCAATGATAGCCAACTTTCCAATGAAATAAAACAATCGTTTTATAATGGAAATTTTATGTGATTATGAAATGAGCGAACAACTAGTTTAAGTTTTTTATTTTCATGAAAAATCGCATTTTTCAAATTCTGTTATTTCCGCATTTGTTTCCTGAATCACGTTTCCTTTACTTTATTTTTAGTAAAGCTGTTATACTATTAAATTTTATGTGCATGAATAAGGTTCTAAAATGAGCAAAGAAGCATTTATACACACATATTATATATATATATATATATATATATATATATATATATATATATATATATATATATATATATATATATATATGTGTGTGTGTGTGTGTGTGTGTAAGGAAAATTCTCAGGGGTTTTCAAAACTTAAATCAAGGACTAAAAATTCCCGCGTCATTTTGAATTCCCCTTTTTAACCCCTAACCTAAATGAACCACTAAGGCTACAGTTTACGCCCTCGGAGAAGGGGCCTGACCAATTATAATCCTCCATGACCCTAGCGGACAATTTAGGAAATTTCCAAATAACAAGGAGATACACGCTGTCGGAGACAGATTTTTCTAGATATTTCCCCACAGATGTCGACCCAGGTGTTACGTGTCTTGTACATAGAACTCCATGTCTTGTACATAGCTGACCCTTCAGTTTGTCCTGTCCCTATGATGAAGTGGGAACCCGTCCTTCAACGTTATCTTAATAAAGGTCTTTAGCTGAAAGGGTGTCATTTTTATGGGCCATGACTGCAACCACCCATCGAGAAGTTCGTCTCATTACATATATTTATTTGTGTGTATGAGAGAGAGAGGGGTGTAAAGAGAACTAAATCCCTAAACTAATGTAGAGGTTTTGTATACAACCCCTTAAGGAATAGACTGTCAGGATCTTTAATCTAAACTGACCACTGCGGCTACAGTTCATGTCCTCAGGAAAGGGGGATTTTTTAGAGATTTTTCCTTAGTTGTTCTTTCAAACTTTACACATATTTTAGAATATATATATAGTATATTTATATAGTAGAATAAAGTGCGAACTCATCCAACTGACGTTGTGGTAATAAATATCTTTCGTAACTGGAAATGATGTCTTGTTTTATCATACCAACTGGCCACGACTGCAAACCACCAAACGTACACTCCGATTACCACACACACACACATATGTGTGTATGTGTATGTGCAAATAAAACTGTCCTATCCTGGATATATTTCAATATACTTCATAGTTTTTCGTAGCCTAGGTTGTTTTTGTAGCTTGAGAATGGCAACGATCAGGTATAGAACTTATTGATGCAATGACATGAGAGAGAAAAAAATGGCAAAGAAATAATTTTATGATGTTTAATTCCCTAAGATGTTTCAATCATATGATTCTGGCGAACCAATGTATAATTTTTCCCTAACGGATACCAATTGCAACACGAGGATAAAGCAATCCGCTAATATAAAATCGCTCCAAACCAACTAATATGAATTTTTTTTTCCTCCATGCATGCCTACTGCAGTAAGAGAATGAAACAATCCGCAAATATAAATAGCTGTGGACCCAATGGCACTCCTCGAAACGCGAAGGCGTCCATGCAAAAGAGGGCGTCGACGAAAGCGAAAGCGCGGACGTTTCAAGGCGCTTTTCTTCTTCCTTAGTTCGCTTTCTCGATCCTATTGTTTTTGGGGTTCTGATCGCGTTTCGAGCGAGTCTCCCTTTTTATATACGTGTTCCGGCAACCGAGCGAGAGGCGTTGCCGGCCTTCGTGCTCAAAAAGGACGTCCGCTACAAAAGCGAGCAAAAACCTGAAAGGCTTTCCTCAAATTATGAAGCTCCTTTCATGAGTAGTTAATGTGAATGTGTACACCGCAGGACTGTCTTGTAAGCCTGTTAGTTTATTAACATTTTTCAAGGGGTCAATTTTCAAGGGGGGGGTGGCTCAAACTCGACTGAGATCCCTCACCTTCGACATTTCTGTTTTTTCACTAAAAAACATAAAATTTAATAAAAATTATACAAAGTTTAATCCCCTATATAATAATAGCCTAAGTTATATGTCCGTTTGTCCCCGAATTGACGAAACGATTGGACATGGAATGGATAGAGGCATACCTATTGGATTCTGAATCCGGGTCAGCAAAATTCAAAGCGAATCAAGTTTATTTTCTCCTAAACTATCGATCCAATTGTAAAATAAATTGCTATAAATTGGCTGACTGTCCTCTTTAAAACGGTCGAAATCCATTCCATCTAAATGGTTTAACTAGAAGCGCTATTGTCTACTTTTTGCAATGAGACCGGGACCTAATGCTTAAAGCCGATTCCGAACGACTACGAACATCCATACCGCAGTGGGATTTAAACCCACGAACTCCGGCACCGAAGACTAGCACCCTAACCATTCGGCCATCGTTCGGCTATCGACCCCTACAAAAATAACATTTTGTTTCTAGCATATGACGTCATTCCTTTAACCATCTCATTGAATCATTTCTTATTTTAAATAATTTAAATATCTTCTGCATTATTTTCTGCATAACGTCTTCATACCTTAGATATAACGTAAATAATTTTCTTTTATATTTGGCTTCAATAACAGATTAGGTACATATGTTTAAATTTAATCGTCAATTATTTTTTGTTGCAATGCAAATTTTATCACCTGTATTAACTACAAATTCTCTCTACCTCCAGGATGTAGTGGAAACGACAGTTTCATTCCTTTACTTCCATTAATAACTATGGCAAAATAAATGGGGAAGAACTGAACGATCATTTCGACGTGTCTGAGAAAACTTTGAATTATATTTCTAAACGAATTCGACGTGATACTAAACTGCATTCACAGTATCGGGAGACTTTAGAGGAGTATGAAGGTAAGCAAATTAATGAGCGTGTACCAGATCATTCTCAGCCAGAAAAAACAAACCATTTTTTTTACCTGAATCATAGGGTATTTTACAATTCTGGAGAATTACAAATTTTACTGATCCCGTCATTTGAAGGGCTATATGCTAGTTAAAAATACATTAACAGAAAAGAAGCTGAAAATTTTAATGATGATTTCATTACGATAGTCAAATTTAAAAAGGACAGAGATATTCTTTTTTTTCAATTCAAACAGAAATTCCTCTGAAAAGAAAGGAGGGAGGCTGTATTCTCTACTTAAGGAAATCAAGTTTTTCGCTTAAAATTTAAGGGAATAGTTTTTTCATTGTTAGATTCCTGAGACACTCCCGTTGGAGATAGCTCAGCACGAACACTGAACCTAAGTTTAAAATGAATGAATGAAATTATCACTGAACTTAGGTATGACGTCAATAATTTTCTTTTCTATTTGGCTTAAATAATAGATTAGGTATATATGTGATCATTTTAAATTGTATCAACGATTATTTTTTGTTGCAATGCAAATTTTATTACCGGTATTAACAACAAATTCTATCCATAAAAGTCTAGAAGTCTATTTCACGCACTTGTAAATATCTAGCGTTTAATTTATATATCTTTGAAAATGAAGAAGTTTATTCATTTGTTTTTTTATACATAACCACGCGGTTTGCAAGCGATTCGCTTTATTTTGCACATCATTAATATATACCGCCAAATAATCACTGTCAATATTAAAACCTCTGCTGTCTATCCTATCATGTAATATGACAAGATAAATTAAAGTTGGCAACTAACATGCGGTCAGTAAAGTTTTTTTCAATGTTAATTTTATATTTTACCATGTCCAAAACTTTTAAGATAAATTCGAGGAAGATAAAGTGACGGACAAATAAGCATGTCTCTTATTACTTATTTAGGTATATCAAGAAAGCATCTGTTTAATTTTCTATTATTTTGATGCAAATGGTCAGTCATAGTGTAAAACAAGTTTGGAAAGTGTTCCCCGATATGGAGAAATGAAAAAGCATTATATGTTGCTGATAATGAAAATTTAGACTACCTTAGTATTGCTCATTGGCGTAAATAGAAAGAGTTGTTCTGGCCAGTTTATGTTTCAAACAAAATCAAATAAATTTTTATACTAAATTCATTCTTGATGAATTAGGGTTATCAAAATTCAAAGTGAGTAACGCTTAAAACGAATAACTTTCTGTCAGCATTACTGCCTCATAGAGTACTTTACAATTCTGGGAAATGAAAAACTTTAAAATGAAGCACGGGTAAAGGAAATTCGTGGTGTCCGAGAATATAAATATCTCGCATAAAGTAGCCGGGTGGTGGAACAAATTAAATGTGGCAGCGACACGACCGGTTTGTTGTCATGCCTCGGACAAAAGACTCTAAATTTAATTCTGTCCTCTTGGAAATAATCACACGCAAACACTGCTTTCTTTTCAGTTTGGTATTCTTAGCTCCAAACAAAGACAAAAATTGTTTCTTATTTTTGTCTCGAGGAATTTCTGTCTTTCTGATCTTTTGCCCTTTTCCCCAAATTCTCCTGCACCCGCTCTCATCTGGAACGGTCAGTTTAGGAATGTGCCACTCAAAATGTCCCGTGAAAACATTCTAACGTCTAATTGATCTTTAAAACGTTGAATGAGTTCATTCCTACAGCATGCAGGTAGATTAGTTAGCTATTTAAATTGTAATTGCATGATGGGGGTTGTTCTTTCAGTATCATTTTATTATGAAGCAAAAAATGTCATTCACACCAGTTTCATTTTATTAGTTGGTCAGTGAGTTACAACGATGTCGAAATGCGTTTTTCCAAATCTCGAGCAGAGCATTGAAGGTCTGCGTGAATATGAGAATGGTAAATCGACAAGAAAGTTAGCTGAATTTTTTAACTGCGGAAGAACGGAAATCGACAAAGTCATTAAAGAAAAGAATTTGATTTTGAAGGAGTACGAAGACTACAGAACAAACAGAAACAAATTGTAGCCTTAAAAAAAATGTAAAGAAGCATGAAATAAAGTACTATTTTCTCTTTAAATAAGTTTTAAATTTCATTTACATAAGGAATATATGTCAGACTTGTTTATATTACGCATTACAGTAATTATCTTATAATAGTACATAAAACCCGTCAGAGCGGCCAACCTCTCTAAGCGGCCAAATATTCTCGGTACGGAGGGGTGGCCGCTCAGAGAGGTTTCACTGTATATACTTTTGTAAGTGTTAAAAAAATCTTTTTTGAATTAGTTGGCCAGTTTCTGATGTTTCCTTCCTCTTCCCTTAAATAAAGTTTAGTTTTATTGTATTCATGATCCATATCCTCATAAGATACAATGAAAACAAGCAATGTTTTGCCAACGAAAAGTTGAGTTGTAGTCAGCACTCGTATTTGTTTACAAACATGCACTTTCTCTGTAAGGCGATTTCACGCAGTAGGGCAAATTCTCAAATTATGACAATTCTGGCTTTAATTTCAAACGGAAGGGCAGTTTATTGTTTGTTTATTGCTTTTGTAAACATGAAAATGGATGGGAAGGGCATTATAATAGGTCGTGACGTTGCGACAAATTGCCTTATAGGTATACAACAATATAACAACAATATACCCCCATATACAACAATATAACAACAATATACCCCCATATACAACAATATAAACAACAACATACCCCATATACAACAATATAAACAAATATACCCCAAATATACAACAATATAACAACAATATAC
Organism: Pardosa pseudoannulata; assembly: GCA_032207245.1. Lineage (NCBI taxonomy): Eukaryota > Metazoa > Arthropoda > Arachnida > Araneae > Lycosidae > Pardosa > Pardosa pseudoannulata. Next base: position 13,060,860 of record CM063509.1, on the reverse strand, counting down.
CCCCTTATACAACAATACAACAGCAATATATCCCCGCATACACAACAATATAACAACAATATACCCCCATATACAACGATACAACAACAATATACCCCCATATACAACAATATAAACAACAATATACCCCGGTACCGGAAGCAGCACTCTACCATTCGGCCATCGTCCGGCTCAGAAACCTTTTAAATTCCGTTCTATAGAAACTCGTAAAACGACAAGATGTCTAGGAAACGGCACCGTGTCGAATCGGCCTTTTCACACTTCATCAATAACTGTTGCATTTACAGACGTCACGATAAAGCTAACCATAATGCCCTCAGAAATGGCTAAAAAATATCTAAAGTTTTTTTTTTCTTATATGCTTACAGGTTTAACACTGAAACTCAAAATTACCGACAAAAATTGAGAAAATTTATTCAAGTATACTCAAAATTAGGATTTTTTGTTGAAATTGAAGCATTAAAATTTTTGTGATTATAATACTTTCTTTACTTTAGTGAGGAAGTAAAATCAAGGAAGTAATAATGTATATAATGTAATAAGCGTTGGCATTCACATCAGGTCTTTTGAGAATCCGTATTTCTACCTATCGCGATTTATTTGAAAGTTAAAGCTACTCAAAATAGACATTTTGCAGAACACTTTCAAAAATGGAAATGTCATTCATTGAAAATCCTCTATTCCGTAGATCTTGAACTAAAGCTCGCATACATATGTATGACGCTCGAAATAAAACTCGAGTAAAACTGTTGCATAGTTCACTAAATACTGATTATTTATTCAATGAACTATGCTTAAATTTAGACTCACCCTCGGCAGAACTTTATGCATCGGCAATATCCACAAAGGAATGAATGCGCGAAACTAAGACAGAAATAATTTTTAAGGTATCCGTCTACGTTCGGAGAACTTTTTTCTGTAAATGTAGAAACTAGTTCATGTATTTATATATTTTTATATTTATTTTTTATATATTATAATAAAGAATCGCACTTAAAAAATTTATTCCTGGAGTAGTTTTTATAAAATTTCTAATAAATGAAGAAAATTTAGTAAAAAAAATCGGCTTTTTTCAAAAGGTCAAATTTTTTAATAAATGAAATTATTTCAATATTTTTTGATGCAACACATTTCTTATACACTGGACTAGTGAGTCACCTAAAATCTTTGCTTAATTTACATTTGGTATAAAATTTTGGTCCTTCAAAATCATACACATTGAATTGTTAACGAATTTTCATTACCTTTATATCTAACCATGAGTGTGATTGGTTAGGGCGCTGATCGTCGGTACCAGAGTTCGTGAGTTCGAATCCCACTATGGCATGGATTTCGTAGCCGTTCGGAATCGGCTTTAAGCAGTAGGTCCCGGTCTCATTAGCCCTCCTGTGCAAAACAGTAGACCGTAGCGCTCCAAACCAAACCAAACCTAACCATGAGTGTAACATCATTAAAAACTATCCAAATTTAAAGATTTTAGGTCATTCACTAGTAAATACTATCAAAAGCATTCCTAATAATTTTCAACAAAATATTTTAAGAACTTTTTGAGAAATCACGTTTCAAGTTTCGACATTTTATTAAAAATATCGTTCTGAGAAAAACATATTTGAAGTTTACGAAAGCAACTTTAACTGTTAAAAAATTAAAATACATGTTTAAAATTCTCTTTTATATTTGTCTTAAATAATAGATTAGATACATATGTGATAATTTAAAATTGAATCGTCGATTATTTTTTGTTGCCATGAAAATTTTATCACCGGTATTAACAACAAATTCTAGGAGTCTATTTCACAGACTCATAAATATCGAGCGTTTAAGTTATATATCTTTGAAAATTAGGAAGTTTGTTCGTTCGTGTGTTTGTTTTCCATACATAACCACACGGTTTACAATCGATTCGATCCATTTTAGCCATCATTCATATATACCGCCAAATAATCACTGTCAATATTAAAACCTCTGTCCATCCTATCACGTAATATGACAAGATAAATTAAAGTTGGCAACTAACATGCTGTCAGTAAAGATAAACAAATTAATGAGGTGTACCAGATAATTATCAGCCAAAAAACAAACCATTTTTTTACCTGCTTCATAGGGTACTTTACAATTCTAAAAAATTAAAAATGTTACTGATCCCGTCATAGAACGGGCTATATGCTGGTTATTATATAAGGGAATGTATAAAAATTTTCTAAGATCAGAAACCGAAACAGAATTACGATAAATTCGTCACGTTCATTTCGGTTAGTCTCCCTGACAGTTACTTATTTTATTTTATTTATTTATTTACTTCTAGTAACATAGCGTGCGGTTACTGTGCACTTTGAAGAAAATTCGGTAAACAAGTTTATTTCGGGTTCTAACACAATAAAGTGAAGACCCGAAGTTTATGAACGAGGTTATTTTTCTTATTGTTATTCGACCTTAATATTATATTCAACGTATATTATTATAACGTTCAATTTTTTTTTTTTTTTTTTTTTTTTTTTTTAATTTATCCGAGGTTATGTTTCTCCCACGAGCAGAGAGTTGAGCTGTTCGGCCACCTGATGGTCAAATAACTGCGGCCTTCTCAGCTGCGTCCAGGAACTGGAATGCTGTTATTACTCGACGTTTTGAAGGAATTAGCGAGCATTATACGATTCTTTTCATTATTATCATTATCAAAGTGGTCTGTTATTTCCTAAATCTGAGATCTTTTATTAACGGGGGAAACGGGTTATGAGATTTTCAAGCGAGTCATAATTCGTTTTACCTTAATTTTAGAGGTTTCTTTGACCTACATAATACCAAGAGGATGACTAATCTGTTTGGATATTATCTGAAAAAACTATTTTATAATTATAATACCGTAACAAAGCCAACACATGGATAAAAGAATTTAAAGAATTCTTTTATTTTAATTTACTTTAATTTCTATATAGAATTTATTTCTTTTAATACATTTAAAACCATTAAAGGTAATGTAATTTAATTCTTAATCATTACTACTAAAGAAATTGAAACGTTTTAATGATTGCTTAACTAAGTTTATTATTTTAAAGTCTTAATTAATATATATATATATATATATAATATATATATATATATATGTGTGTGTGTATCTATATATGTGTGTATATATATACATATATATGTGTGTATATACGTGTGTATCTCTCTCTCTCTCTCTCTCTCTCTCTCTCTATATATATATATATATATATATATATATATATATATATATATATATATATATATACATGTATAAATATACATGTATATATGTATATATATATATATACATATATATGTGTATATATACATACATGTGTATATACATATAAATGTATATATGCATATAAATGTGTGTATATATATTATATATATATATACATATATATACAGATATACATGGATATATATACATATATACCTGCATATATATAAGCATATATACATGCATATATATATATATGTATATATATATACATATATATGTATGTATACATATAAATGTATATATGTATATGTACATATATATACATATATACCTGCATATATATAAGCATATATACATTATATATATATATATATATATATATATATATATATATATATGTATACATATAAATGTATATAGATATAAATAGTATAAAGATATAGATTGAATGGACTTTAAAGACTACAGTCCAAACAATAACACACACACACACACACACACACACACATATATATATATATATATATATATATATATATATATATATATATATATATATATATGTATATGTATGGTAATATATATATACATATATATATATAACATGTATAACCATATATTTAAAATATGTATATATATATATAACATATATATATATATATGTATATGTATGTATAATAGTATAATAGTTATTCTTATGAATTTGCTTATATATAATAGAAGTTCTTATGTTATATAGTAATCTAACACATATTCTTACGTCATAATATTTTCTTGAGCTATGATACATTTTTATGTTTTATTTATCAGGCATTTAAAAAAACATTAATATTAAGTTACACAGATATGTAAAATATATTTTTAAGTTATGATATATTTATGCGCTATAATGTATTTTTATGTTATATTATTAACGCACATTTAGAAATAAATATTACGACTACGTTATTCAGTTACTTAACATACATTCTTGCGCTAATATATATTCTTATGCTATAATATATTTTTATATTATATATTTATTCAACTCGATCATCGGGCTGGCCAAGGAACACTCACCCTTCCATCCGCAGGACTTGGCAAACTAGAGGGTGTAGCGCCAAGGAGTTTAGTTTTTTAGTTAGTTATCCAACATTTAAAAACGAATATAACGATTATGTTATATAAAGAAGATTTTTCACGTTTTCTAATTTTAATTTTAAACAATAGAAGACAAAAAAGTAAGCAGGGCAGTACCTATTTTTCTTTCATTTAGGGGCCTAATTTGTGATTTCTAATGGGTTTTATAGCGGACTTTTTAATGTCTCTCATAAACGATACTTTTCCGCTGCCGAGTTTGTGACGTCATCGTTCACGTCGACACCGAGCGCCTATGCTGTTTACATGTTAAAAGACGACTTTTAAATTTGTTTCTGTGTAAAGTATCGCATATAATAGAATTTTTTTTATTATGTGTGGCATTAAAAAATCATATTATATATATTTTACTGTGCCACTCTGTAAAAATACAGCAACTAATTGCAATGAGAAGATATTTTTCAGCGTTTTCAAAGATCCACATACACGTAAAATCTGCACAAATGCGATGAAAAGGGATGAGAAATTAAATCTCAAATTATCATACAAATCATCTCTATGGGTTTGTGAAGACCATTTATCGGTAAGTAAATGCTTGCTTTTGTTTAAATATTACTAGTTTAGAAAAATTAAAGTATATAAAAATACATCTATACCTTTAAAAGGACTGTTGATTAACCAGTGCTATTTAACTTTTAAAACTGCTCATTTTCGAGTATTATCCCAGAGTTCAACTACAATAAATGTTTAATAAAGCATATAGTAAAACATATAAATATCTAAAGCATCTAATTATCTAATAAATAACTCGGGGGAGGGGAAAGTTATGTATTTTCAAGGTATTATAAATATTTTCTTCAGTGATGCATACTTTCGTAAGTGTATCAATTCACGATGATATTTTTCGATTAAATTGGCGACTAATTTGAAAAAAGTATATAATATTTTTAAAATATTTATAATAATATTACTTTAAAAATCAAATTTAATTTTGAGAAACTTTATACATTTTTTAATTTAACATTAATATTAAAGGCAATAAAATTGTATCGCTATTTAAAAATGTATAAATAATTAACTAAAGCCTTATAAATATTTTAAATTTTTGTTCATCAAATTTAAAATACTTAAGAATTGGTTTAAGTTTGGAGCGCTACGGTCTACTTTTTGCAACACGAAGGCTAAAGGTCCCGGTCTCACAATAAATACCTCCTCGAATTTTTATTTTAATGTATTACATCTATCTCTATTTATAAAAAGCGATGCTACTACAAATGTGTGTGTATATGATACATGTATATTTATTTGACTTGTCTATGTCTACAAACAGAAGAACTGTGAGTAGCATGAATAAAATATTAATATATGTTAAGTAAAATTGGATAAATATATAAATGATTTTACATACCTTTGAGTTTTAATTCGAACGTATTTTTGCTCCCATAAAATCCGGGTTTTTTTCCCAAGAACGAAAACATTGACATGCTGTCAATTTTCGGGAGGTTGTCCGACTCTCATTTGGTAAATCCAGATAGAAGAGACATTTATGACAAATTGAGATAACTAAGCTATCGAGATCGATAAAATAAACCTTCAGGTTTAAATAAAAATAAATTTTGATAGCTAGAAAATTTCAGGAACTTTCAAAAACAAAATCGGAAAATAGTGCGCGCTTACAAGCAATAAGAAAATATTGGACAACGTGAAAGATGAAGTCACAGCCAATCACGGAGCGTTTTGATGTCACGTGATTTTCACTTAACTTTAAAATTAATATTTTAAGTGATGGACCCAGTTTTTTACATTTTTGACAACATTTTTGGAATTTATGAGTCTGGAATTATCAGAAAAATACTAAGTTGTTCGAATCCCCCCATGTGCAAATTCCTCATTATCTAACATATGTTCTAATGTTATAATATATTCTCACGTTATATATTTATCAGACATTTAAAAACAAATACTACGATTATGTTATAAAGGTATATAACATCTATATAACACATATTCTTATGTTATATGCGTAGTTATATTTATACATAATAGTAATCTGTATGCATCTGCTCATGTCATTATGCTTATGTATAATAACTACGAATGCTCGGTTTAGCAGTTCAGAGATTAAATCGCAGTACATAGCCTCAAGATATCAGAAACGTATTACACGTGTAAAAAAAAAAAAGAAAATAAAGCGATGTTATTTGCAACTCAAAGAACGAGAGAAGAAGAAAAGAAGCAGAAGAAAAAAAAATTAATGACTAAACTTTCTCTCCGTACACGAGCCGCTCTCTCCGTGTGTGCAGGAAACCACGCGGCAACTTCCAAGGTTGAATTTGAATTCGCCACACACACACACAGGTAAAATCTGAAGACACCGGGCGCTGCGAGGGGTGGAGAAAAAAGAACTTTCCCTTCGCCGGGTAAATGATGCCTCGTGTTCTAATGGAACCGATAATGATACTCTGCTGTTTTATTGACGACGCTACCTACCGCACAATAATTT
>CM063509.1:13039069-13044069 GCA_032207245.1 Pardosa pseudoannulata | reverse complement strand
ATATATGTATATATATATATATATATATATATATATATATATATATATATATATATATATATATATATATATTGGACCATTTGCCTGTTAATCATTCGTCAATACAGTTCTGTGTAAATTGTTTTGATGACAATTTTATTATAGGAGAACCATATAGGTTCCCATCATTACGCCCTAGGACAACAAAACAAACTAGTTCCTCGTAATGTAGAAGCTAAGCTTGCCACCTCCAGATAATTCTTTTTCTAACTTGGAGTTCACTGCGATCAAGCCCCTATTTTGTGTATACCAGCCGCCATTAACTAACACGACAGATCTTTGAACAGATTGAGCCTCGATCCCACAACCCTCCGGCTACGAGATCGACGCCTTTGCCTTTTGAGTTACCACGGCTTTGCTTCTCGAATACGGCAATTCGAAACAGTTTCCGTATCATTAATTAACATAAATGCTCACAGGATCTCACAGGAAGATTTCTCAATAGTACTCCCTGGGCTAAGCCCTCTAGTACTGAAGTAACTATTAGTGGTAATGCATGAGACTATGAGTAATGACTTGGCATGACATAGAACATAAATGCATGAATGTGTTAAATATAAATACTATGACGTCATGTACCAATATGCACTTATAACGTTATCTTCAAACCATCAAATTTTTCTCTCTCTCTCTTTTTTTTTTCCCGCTATTTCGAAAGATTTTGTTCTTTTACTGTAAAGTATTATGTGGCAGGAGTCTAAAGCACTGACGATAATACGGACAAAGAAACTCAGTGAACTTGAACCCCCCTCTTCCGAATGAGAGGTTATTACAAAACTTTCCGACAAATAGGAGGAAGAACTCGAAAAGAAAACAGACCTCTTCGAACGGTCAGAGTATCAGAGGCATCTCCAAAATCGGAAGCGTTCACGCATTCTTCACTTCCTCATGTTTATGTATCAATTGTTAGCCAAAATTCCATCGCCATTTAAATAAAGAAAGGAAAAAAACAAAAAACAAGGGGTACAGAGATAGCAGAACGCGTTATTTTCCTTTAGTGCCTCGGGCGAACCATGGTAACACTAGCGGCAGATTACCGAAGTGCGAGGAATACATCAAAAAAGCAAAAAAACAAAAAGTTAAAAGAAGCAGAAACGTGCTGTGATAATGGGGAATTATTGCGTCGGCCTCTCAGGAACCGGTTCCCCCATTGGTTGTTTTTTCGCCCGGGGGGTGGGGTGGGACCTTCTCTCTCCGTTTCGGCAAAATGCTTTTGTTTCGGGAGCATCTCTGCACTTATGAAAAATGGCTCAAAAGTGTGGCCCGCTAACGGTCCGCTTTTGTTAGCCGATTGCGGTTCCGCACTCGCCACGATATATCGCCGATGGGGAAAGGAGATAGACATCGCAAGCCTCCTCTCCTTGCTCTGGAAGATATATCAGTCACCGTATATCGAACATCTCAGATCTACACTTCCATTATATTGTTTAGGCTTTTTTGAATCAAAACTCAAATGACGAACTTATTTTTCCTTATAAATTCTATGAATGAGGCTTTTGTTTCTGAGCATGAATTTTGTCTATTAAAATCGTTACATCCGAACTCGTTTATAACGAGCTCGGATTTAACGAGAAATCGGATTTACCGAGGGAGCGAGAATATTTGGTTGGATCAATGTTAAGCCTATGGAACAGAAGTCGCTTTTAACGAGCAAGACCTGGTTTTTACCGAGCAATATTTTTCTGTCTTGCATTATTTTTTCTCATCTTTCTAGTCTTATCTATTTTTTCTTCTCCGCGGTTTAATACTTTTGTAGGAAAAATTCCTCCAGCATTCCAATGACAATAGGGAGGGTTCACAAATCCGGTGCAATTGAATTTTTGCCACCATATTCTACATCTGCTATCCTGTCTATGGACCAAGGAGTCATAAAAAGTTTCAAGTGCCACTTCTGTAAGTAACTGATTTTGAGGATTCTGGATTGAGGAGATAGAAGTAGGACAGCATCCAATACCATTGTCAACGCACTGGAAGCGATACGTTTGACGAACGATGCATGGGAATGTGTCACATCAACATGCATCATCAAGTGTTTCCATAAGGCTGGATTGGAGAGTTGTCAAAGACGGTGAATCCACGAGGAAGAAGAGGTTGACAATTTCATACAAACTGCAAATTTGGAAATGATCAAAGAAGAATTTCAAAACTATGTATCCATCGACGACGAACTGAGGACCTCAGGTGTACTGATCACCGAAGATATTGTATCTGACGTACTAGCGAATTCAGCGGAAAAACATGACGAAAGCGATGAGAAAAGAAAACATGAGAAAGTGAACTACCCCCAACTTGTTCTACGATGTTGGAGTTCGCTGAAAGAATGCAGACCTTTTTTGAAGCGAGGGATGTCAGTGATGATGTTTTCCGGGCGATGAGTCTTCTCCGAAGAACAAAAGCACGAGAAAGAGACAGAGAACGAGTTGAGAGTAAGCTAACAAACTACAATTTTAAATATGTAGATTAATGAAAAAAATAAATGTTTTGCTAAGAATCTTTTCCTTTGTTTTTCTTTCCGTTTATTGTTTCTTTCCTTTAAGACTGTAGCGCAACTAGAAATTTTTCGCTGGTTGGGGGTTTAATTGTCATTAAATAAAGAGAAGTATTTAATTAAATTAATTAGAGTAAATAAGTATTAATTAAATTTTAAGTAGACTCAATCATTTGACCTCTCAATCACCCCCTCTTCACGCCTGTCTTAAGGACCCGTTTATTACGAGCACTCGGATTTAACGAGTAAATGCTATGGTCCCTTTGTGCTCGTTAGAAAACAATTCGACTGTATTAAAATATGTACCTGATACTTCTACTCAGTGGCGTAACGTACTCAGTTAGGAGTTTAAATTTTCCATTTCTATGAAAATATACATAGGAATTTATTGGAAAAGAATTTTTTATTCAATTGGTTAATTAACACTTGGCATGCGGGTATACTTCACCTCCAACTTACGCGTGCAGCGGGCGTTTATCGTGAATCGCTCGAAAGTTCAGTTATTCAGAAAAATCGCAGTCAATCGAAAACTACTTTGTTTTTATGAACGAAACTTGTCGAAACTTGTTTATTTTACACTTTAATATATACTGTATGATTATGTAACAAAAAAATATTTTTACGGAATCACAAAAATAAACGATTTTTAAAATGAAAGTCCGATCATCTGTCAGCGCCTATTTCTTCATCACTCTCTTTGTCAAGACGGCTCATTTTATTATTTTGTATTCAACAATAATAAGAGATTTGAAAAAAAAATTTCAATTTTACAACTCCTCTTCAACCTCCACTCAAAATACAGTTTCTTTTAAGTCAAAGAGTTTTAAATTAATTTTACAATTTACACTAAATCACAAATTTGTGATGAAAATCACACTCAGTTTATTTAATTTGTGATTAAGTGAATGTTTCAGTCTATTTAGTATGAATGTTATGTGTTTCCTTTGTGTTTTCTTTGTTAATTCAATTAGATTTTAAATATTCAATTTTTGTAAAATTTTTCCTCAAAATGTTGTTTTTGCTTATGTATCAATTTGTTGAGTTACGATCCCCTCGCCAGATTTCAAACGCCACGCTGCAAGCACGCCACGCACGCAAGCTGCAAGCACGCCAATTTCGCCAAATGTGGTTGAAGCACTAACAAGATCCATGATTAGAAACAGGAGAGTGGGCTAAGAAGAGGATTTGAATGAAAAAACCGAACTTCAAATTGACAAAAACACGGCTTGTACGCTCTGGAGCTAGGAATTCGATTGAAGACGAAATAACGCAGCAAAAGACATTTTGCACAGTCTATTTATTTTATTAAGCTTATAGATAATATTGATTTCAAACAGATAACATGAACTAAAGTTCCGATATTTAGCAATTTCAAAACTTCGATCAGACCGTTTATAAAGCAAATCAAATGTAAATTGTTAAAGACTATTTATTTTAATATTAAGAATAAGAAATTTACACATATAGAATCAGTGTATTAGATAATAATTCTAAAATTAGAGGACGGAAGAATAAACCTATGCGGTTCTTACATTTATTGAATGTTATTATGTCATGAATGTACTGGAATAAGTCATTTTTATTATTTATATTATTATTAATATCATTTATTATTTATATTATCATTTATAGAAATTTATATTTATATTTATATTATTATTCATTTATATTATTATTTATATCCTTTATCATTTATATTATCATTTATATAAATTTATATTTATATTTATATATTTATATTTATATTTATTTATATTTATTTATATTTATATTTAATTTATATTTATATTATTATTTATATCCTTTATCATTTATATTATAATTTATAAAAATTTACTTCTCTATTTTTAGAAGTTGAATAAACTTCTAAAAATAGAGAAGTAAATTTGCAATCATACTTGAATCATTGCCACTCTGAGTTACACCAATACTCTGCAAAATAAAATCGATTGTTATACAAAATATAATTATGTATCGTGGTAAAAGATAACAATTTTTAGAAGAAATTTACGTTGAAATAATTTGGCTATGTAATATTATTATTATTATTAGTTAATTTTTAATTACCCTGTTTAGATCTTTATGTTATTAAATATAGTTAAATTAAGTTTATATTGTTATTAGTGGCTACTACAAAAAAGGAACAAATTAGGTTGCTATGAAAATTGCAGGCATGAACTAACATTAGAACAAACATGATTAGACGGCAATTTCAAATGGTTCAACCAACCCTGGGCGATGATTTTTCATCGCGAAACAGAATCGTAAAGTGAATCAGTTCCTTTATTAACGCATGCATTGTAAAAACTCTCCTTTGTCCGAGTACGCGCCAAAACAGCTGATCGGAGTACACCTGTTTACCAGGACAATAGCGTGGCGTCGCAGAGTCTGGAATCGTGACAATCGGACTGAATAGACGAATACACCCACGATGGATCTCGTTAATGAATGCCTGGAAATTTCGTAAAGGCGA
>CM063509.1:12994069-13031569 GCA_032207245.1 Pardosa pseudoannulata | reverse complement strand
ACACTACACTACAAAGGGTTTTCGCTTCGACCACGCCTTGAGATGCCCGAGGTGATTGGAAGGTCGGACACAACACTGAAATTTCAGCCTGTGAGGCACCAAACAAGACCCAATCAGAGGATACCAGGACGGCGACGCAAGAAGGAAAAGCCAATGGGATGAGGCGAAAGGTGACGTCAGGCGGCGCGAGTTTTTCGCCTGAGAGAGTACCCAGAGGAGAACGAACGGAGGTTCGACTAGTGAAGATTCGGGTTTTTTTAGAGCTTTCCTCCAGTTTTGTGAGGAACTTAAGGAGACCCAGTTGTTCCTCTGTACAACGGTATCTGTCAGCACCTGCCCGCAGATTGTTTTTTTTTTTAGGTTCGCCTTGAATCTGGAACTTTAAGGTCCGCACCAGCCCGCCTGAGCCCTGTGATTTCCATTCGGAAAATTTGTACATATTCTATTTTAATCAAGAATAAGCGTTGTTATTGTTCTAAGCGGTATGTCGTGCATAACCTCTTCGACACCCACACGCTACCCGAGGATCCCGTGACGTTACATTATGCATTCTAGATTATATTCAAACTTTTAATTTCTTTATAATTGTAAGATATCGTTATATACGAAGCCTAGTGGCGTTGGGGTAGCGCTTTGCGTTCCCAAGCTACATGTCCTATGTGCGATCCCTGAGCTGGGCAAGGTTGACTCAGCCTTTCATTCCTTCAGTGGGTAGAGAAACAGAGGACCAAGCATGTTTGGGAACTAAACACTGGGGATTCCGCGTAAGGCTGACCACCTAAGCGGAACATATGCTTCGCACCCCAGGGCCTTTGATATAGAAAACGGAGATTGGCACTGTAGGCCCTGGTATCCTAGAGGCTGTTGCACCGAGGAGGTTTTTAGCGTTATATACCCCATGAAATTTTACATAGAAATAAAAAAAAAACTAATGCTAAAATTTAGATTAAAATACCTTTCAAAATGTCTTTTCCGGATTCTCATTTAAGAAAAATTTTCGCTTAAGAAGTTTTAATCTCTCGATCCATAGGAAAACTTCTTAAGTGAGTTCCAATGTATTTAACTCCAAATCCCAAAATATTTGCTTCTACGTTTGCTCTATCTTTTCTTTTGTTGTTTTTTATTTTGACAGTTTTTCCGTCGTAAAAAATAGCAACGTTCTTCTTATGCGCCGGAAAACTATTATAGGAGGAGGTTTTGAAGAACGATAAGCCCTTTTGAAAGGAAAAAATGAATTTTATGTATGTGTTTGTGCCTACAAGCTTTAAACTCTGAATTTTTTCCATTTTTCTAGTAAATATTTCAAGTTATTTTGCTCTCTTTTCACCTATTTCCACTCGCATTTCGTATTTTATACGATATATGTAGACCATTAATACGTAGCTTCCCTTTTTTAGACAGTTATAGGTAAAAAAAAAATAAATAAAAAAATAGGTTTAAAAATAATATAAAATAAACACAAAATAATATATAATATAACCTATTTTAAAATAATTTAAAATAGATTTGGAGAACTACGGTCCATTATTTTGCAACAATAGGGTTAATAAGACCATGGCCTACTGCTTAAAGCAGATTCTGAACGGCTATCACAGCCATGTCTGTAGTGAGATTCGAACCCTGAAAGATTGAAGAGCAGCTCCCTACCATTCGGCCATCGTTCGGCTTCATCAAAATGACATTTATTTTATAGATTTGGTTTGGTTGGGAGAGCTAAGGTTTAACTCACAGAGGGTTAATGAGATCGGGACCTACTGTTTAAAGTCGATTCCGAACGGCTACGAACATCCATGCCAGCAGCGGTTTTCGAACCCACGAACTCCAGTACCAACAAGCAGCGTTACCATTCGACCATCGTTCGGTTTAATCCAAATAATGTTTCGCTTTTAGGAAAGGTAAAAGGCAATAAAAGACCTAAATATATATACTATCATATATATACATATATATACACATATATATACACACATATATATATATATATGTGTGTGTGTGTGTGTGTGTGTGTATAAATGACATGCTCTAGTGTTTTTAAAATGGCAATTAGCTGATCCCTAATACTCAAAATTGCTTAAATTTCATATATTTTTCTTTATTCTATGCAAACCATTACAACTTAAATGTTAGATATTGACCAATATATATCTGACAAAGATAACTCAGCCGTTACTGGGCTCAAGTGACTTTCCTGTAACATTCATTATATATATTTTTTACTTTGGTTTGATTTGGAACGATATGACCTAATGTTTAGCTAAACGATGGCTCTTAATTCATTATATTTGACAGAGACCAATAACAAGTTAATTTACATCAATTCTAAAATGTTAGTTTTAAACTCGACTGTTTAGTAAAGAATCCTATTTTACTAATGAATATAAATGAAATTATTCAGTGTTACTCAACCGTTTTTGATTGACAGCATACTAAATATATCTGCAGCTATTTGTGGCTCAGCTAAAAATGATCATTATATAAAAACACATGAAAAGTAAATATTTTAAATTATTTACGACACATTTAAAATTATCATCGAATAAAAACGAAGAGAAAGAATATCTGAAACTGTTGGCAGCACACTTAAAAACTATCGTCAAATAAAAACGAAGAAAGAGTAAATATTTGAAATTGTTGGCAGCACACTTAAAAATTATGGTCAAATAAAAACGAAGAAAGAGTAAGTATCTGAAACTGTTGGCAGCACACTTAAAAATTAACGTCAAATAAAAACACAGAAAGAGTAAGTATCTGAAACTGTTGGCAGCACACTTAAAAATTATAGTCAAATAAAAACGAAGAAAAAGTAAATATCTGAAATTGTTGGCAACCCATTTAAAAACTATCGTCAAATAAAAAAGAAGAAAAAGTAAATATCTGAAATTGTTGGCAACCCATTTAAAAACTATCGTCAAATAAAAACGAAGAAAAAGTAAATATCTGAAACTGTTGGCAGCAAATTATCGTCAAATAAAAACGAAGAAAAAGTAAACATCTGAAACTGTTGGCAGCACATTTAAAAACTATCGTCAAATAAAAACGAAGAAAGAGTAAGTCTCTGAAAATGTTGGCAGCACACTTAAAAATTATCATCAAATAAAAACGAAGAAAAAGTAAATATCTGAAACTGTTGGCAGCACATTTAAAAACGATCGTCAAATATAAACGAAGAAAAAGTAAATATCTGAAACTGTTGGCAGCACACTTAAAAATGATCGTCAAATAAAAAGGCAGGAAAAATTTATGCATGAAATTATTTGTGGTATACCTGTGGTGAGTTATCCTGAAATAAAAACACAGGAAAAGTAAATATGAATTTATTTTATTACTATTATAATTTATTTTATTTTATTTATTTATTTATTTTTGAAACCGTTGAGAAAATTACAAATACCATTTCAAAGTAACAAAAGTAATGAGTAATAAAATTAGTATGATAAATATTTATATTTAACAAGCATTTGATTAGTAATTGTTTTTCCTCTTCCCCCACCAAAAAAAAAATTGAATCTCACAATGTAATTGATCTAGGGACATTCGAAGGTATATACGGTTTTCGTATTTCTCAAAATCATGCGAATTTTATCGCAGATTATTTTTTGTTTTCATTTATTGCAGTTTTCTGAAATTTTACCTTTTAAGAATCTAAGAACCAATGGCCGATTGGTTAGGGTGCTGGCCTTCGGATCCGGAGTTTGTGGGTTCGAATCCCACAGTGACATGGATGTTCGTAGCCGTTCGGAATCGGCTTTAAGCTGTAGGTCCCGGTCTCATTAGCCCTGGTGTTGCAAAAAGTAGACCGTAGCACTCCAAACCATACCATACCTAAGAATCAATAGTATTAATTCGAAGTTTCTTTGTAACAACGATAGCGAACACTTTCTTCGACTAAAACACCGAGTAGAAAAAAAAAATGCATGGCATCTCGCAGATAAAAATTCCATGCCAATAAAAATTCCAAGATTTTGAAATTGATTGTAATGTCTTCTCTGCATCTTGATTAAAAAAAATCCAAGTGCGATGAACCTCTACAGCTTTTGAAATATCGAGGAATATTCCTAAGAAAATAAACATACTAACAGGAAGCTAAGTCAGGCTTAATATATTTTTTTCATTTAACATTTCATTACTTTCCCGTCATGTTAATATTTAATAGCCAATATACTTAAAACTTCATTTTATAGATTTCATTTTAATCGGCGTATTAGTCTTTTCGGTTATCTACTGATAACATCCTCGTAACTTTATCCTCGTACAGTAATCGAAGGAAATTCCAGTGTCAGCCCTGAAGGTGGCAGCCGAACGGAACAATCGAAGGATAAAAAACGTTTTCTGGCAATAAGTCGATTGCTTGAATTAGGTGCTATATTATTCCATTTAGAAACGAGGAAAATGTGACAAAATTTCCTCGGTTCGGTTACATCGCAAGAGAATGGGTTTTATTTCCCAGCTGTGTGGCTCGCGGCAGGTTTTTCTATTTCACTGTTGCGGTCGGAAGTTAGCTGCGAGACATTTCTGTTGTTAATGCTTACGCAACTACTTGTCTGTCGGGTCATTTTCTTATCGGCGATACGATCATATTCAAATTTAGATGAATGCGGTTTATTACATTTAACCTATTACAGAATTGGGTACAATCAACCTTGCCGTTTTTAGAGTTTGCAATGGAACGTAACAATATTGATGGGATTATAACATATTATATTGATATTGGTGGGAGTATAACTGTTGTAATATACTTACAACCTTAACACCAGTGTTCGTTTACAAAGGGGAAACACAATATGATACTTTATATTGAGATTAAGACATTTATTCTGTACACTAGTTACAAATTTATATCCTTGATTATCATATGACATAACGAGCAATTATTTATGTCTTGTATTTATAGTTACCCCATAATTATTATAATTCTCTTTAGCTATGCGTTATTCCTTAATCACAAGGTTTAATTACTAACAGAGGCCTAAATGACCGTTGTGAATATTTTTTTACCTCCAGTACAAGCACAGAGGAGCAGGCAGGGGCTTTCCTCACGCGATGCGTCGATCCTTCAGTTGGTACAAAGGATCAGGCAGGGGCTTTCCTCATGCGGTGTGTCGGTCCGTGCGTTCGGACGCACGGGTCGAAGCAGTGCTGGTGAGCCAGGCTTGGGATTTCAATGTCCAGCTCTTCATCAATCCCGACCTCAACTCTGATCCCAGTCCCAGATTAGAATCCCGTCCCCGCACTTGACACTAAATAAGAATGTACCTTTGTGGAGTTATGAGTCCGTAAGGGACAGTGCCCAATTAGAAAGGATAAGGTTTTCCACGTTGGCGGTCTCAAGGCGGAGTTAAGCAGACCAGTTAGATTTTTACACCGATCCCGACTGGACGATAAGAAGGAAGAGGGAACAAGGATGAAATTAATAAAATAAGAAAAATCTAAAAAAAAGAGAGACGGTGTTCGGGGGTCCGGTCGAGGAGACAAGTCCGACGGAACGTGTTGGGGAGTCCAAGGAGAATAGCCTTGAGTTCGACAGAGACTCCGGAAACGTTGAGAACATCTAGCGACTACCAGCAGTGTTCTTGTATCAAATATTACGGCCACACCCCAAACACTCAGAAGGAAGCCCCTGACCAGACCGACGGAAGATCCATACATACCCAATCCTGATCAGCCCTCAACCAGCAGTGTTCCGGCCACACCATATTAACTCCCAAAAGAACCCCCTTTTACATATATTTGAAATTCAGATTAGGTTCTCTCTCTTATATTTACATATTTACTTAAGTGATGAAAAATCATTGTCAGAACTAAATTAGAGTGGCACCTAATTTGAAGGTGTTGATAAAACAAATTTTATGAAGATAGAATCAGATTGTGTGTACATAAATGAATAAATATATCATTATAATAAATTTACTTTTTTTAAGCTGGTTTTAGAAGCTTTTAATTTAGCTTTTAGTTTATTTTCCTATTTTATGTCTGTAGTTTCTCAGAACCTGTGGTTGAATTTAGTACTAAAATATTTTTATACAACGCAACCAAAATAAATACCACTTTACATTTGATCACAGGTTAATACCCAAATATAAACGAGAACTACACGACACCTACGTGTTCGAAACCTCCGTTATGAATAATGTTTTAAAATAACTTTTTTAGCAGCAAAGAGACAAAAATCGAACTTGTCTTGGGTGAAAACGAATTAATGTTTTCATTGCCTGTGTCCAGTAATAACACTTCCGAGTTATAGTTTTCTATTGCCATTTACAGCTAATTTCGATTAGTTTTGGGGTTTGCGGTGGTTTGGTCTTCTCGGAAACGAGACGAGACAAAAAGTATATTCTTTTTTCCCCCCGTCTTAGTTCGGTGTCGAGTGTCTTTCGGCTCGGCGACACTTTAAAGGTCACGCATGCTTTTGTGATCGGCGATTAAAAACACTGTAAGGTCTTTGTTGTGTCATTCGAGCCTTAAAAGCGAAGGCGTTTGAACTCAGATCATTGTTTCGTAATTAAACGTCGCCAGTCGTTCTCGTATGCGGCTAGTTGAGAACGAGAGTAAGATCATAAAGGGATTGTTTCACGAGACGGCGGAAAGAGTGATTGGAAGAATAATTTTTTTGTTGTTGTTAAGACTCTATGGTCATACTTTTATTACACGAGGTTTAACGAGGACAGAACCAACATCTTAACCGACTAATGCCTAGCGTCCCTTCTCAGAGACAGATAAAAATTATTCTCTACAATTTTATCTTTTCTTGGAACGAAGTAGACGACAACAGGGCTGGTTTTAGCAGTTTATGTCATTCCCTCCAAACTATTCTTCAAAAATAATATGTAAACATAAAATATATTTATTTTACTTCTCTGAACATTTCCAAAATAATTGCCTACGCGAAACACTCAGTTTTGTGCGAATTTGTCTCTCATAAGGTAGTACTAAAAACTGAACTCCTCGGCGCAACAACCCCTAGGGGGCCAGGGCCTATGGTGCCAGTCTCCGTTTTCTAGACCGAGGGCCTTGAGGTGCGAGGCATATGTTCCGGTTAGGTGGTCAGCCTTACGCAGAACCCCCAGTGTTTAGTTCCCAAACATGCTTGGTCCTCAGTTTCTCTACCCACTGAAGGGATGAAAGGCTGAGTCAACCTTGCCCAGCCCGGGGATCGAACCTCGGACCTGTGGCGTGGGAACGCGAAGCGCTACCCCAACGCCAAAGTAGTACTAGCTTATATATAAAACAACCGATTTCTCACTCTCCTTTTAGAATAGGCCAGCGAGATCCTTTCAAAATAAGCATATCGAATTATGTTTTGTTATATACTGGTTACAACTTATCGCTACATACCGCAGACATAATTAAATACCCCCCACTTTTTTCACTGAGAGATGACCGGAAGGGTACGCCGACACGAGTTCCGCTGATACCGTGGCTGTTCGTAGCCGTTCGGAATCAGCTGTAAGCAGTAGTTATTTGTCTCATTAGCCTTTGCGTAGCCAACATATAGGCAACTCTGGGATCAAGAGCTTTTAAAAAAGTGCCTGCATAGTAAAACACGAAATAACAGCGTGTCTCGATGGATACTTGTGGCAAATAGTGCCTGTTGTAACGTACTTACAACCTTAACACCAGAGTTCGTTTACAAAGGGGAAACACAGTAAAAATAGGATACCGTATATTTAAATTAAGACATTTATTCTGTACACTATTTGCAAATTGATATACTACTTGAGCACCATATAACATAACCAGCAATTATTTATGTTTTATATTCATATTTACACCATAATTATTACAATTATCTTTAGCTACGCGTTATTCTTTAATCACAAGGTTAAATTACTAACAGAGGCCTAAATGACCGTTCTGAGTATGTTTTTCCTCCAGTACAGGCATAGGGGATCAGGCAGGGGCTTTCCTCACGCGATGTGTCGGTCCGGGCGTTCGGGCGCACGGGACGAGTAGGTGCAGGCGAACCGGGCTTGGAATTTGGATGTCCAGCTACTCTTAAATCCTGACTTCCACCCCTTTTCTTAACTCTCTTTCCCAACTCCTCACCTCGGTTTTAACGCCCCTTTTTCTTCTTTGCCAATCGCTTGTTTGGTGAAATTTTCCCACATCTGCACCCCCTTCGGGAGTGCAGGTGGGCTCATTAAAATAGCCCCTTTTGTGAAATCTGACATTATTTTTAGCCCCTGCCCCCAAAACTCACGGTTACATCTCTGTGCGAGCTTGACCGTTACGCTGCCATTCCGTGATCTATACCTTCTCTGCAGGGGTCCCTAAACTCGAAGTCAACAATCGAAGTTCTGAATTCCTCTAGAAATTTCTCCCACAGCTGTACATGCACTTGCAGACCATCGTGGGAAAGTATCTCGGTACAAACAGAAATGACGAAGTAATGAGCCTATTAAATGCTCTTTAACAATTCAAATTTCAAAATAAAAGTCGTCTTTTTTTTCAGCCAGCTCATAAATGTTTAGTTAAACCAAATGTATAGTATTTTTCGAAGACATCAAATTCCGTTTTATTTCCAAATCAAGGCCTTTAACTGAAGAACTGCCGATGTTGAATATATACCTAGTTTTGCCGCACTTGTCCAGTTGACTTATTTTCAATTATGTCTTTCATTATAACTTTTGACTTAGTTAATGTGAATAAAAGAATATAATTTAACAAAAACAACATTTAATGTAATAATTCATTAATTATTAATAAAAAACAAAACTGTTTATGTTGCCTATAATTTACAAAAAATGATATTTATATTATTTTCGGAGTTTGGACTTCCCGGTTTGCACTAAACTCGAAGTCAACCATCGAAGTCCTAAATTCTTCTAGGAAATTTCTCCCACAGCTGTGCATGCACGTGCTGACCACCGTGGGAAAGTACGTCGGTACAGTGCCAAAAGAAAATATCATTAAATTAGGTACATTTAAATTAGGGGTATGTATAGCTACAATAAATTTTAATGAAGGTTTAGGTGGGTTTTTTGTTTAATTTTTGAGGTCCTGGGCATTACACATTGAATGTTTTTAAAAGCATAGACAAATCACGTAGTGACGATGTAAAAAGACATTGTAAAAAGTGCCAGAAAGAAAAATAGAGCTCAAAAAAAGAAAAAAATATGCCAAAGTTGAAAAATGTGAAGTTGTGAATTATAAGTGGGGGGAATTTTAAACATGTATTTTAATTTTTTAATAATTAAAATTGCTTTGATAAACCTCAAATGCGTTTTTCTCAGAAAGGTGTTTTTAATAAAATGTTGAAACTTAAAACGTAATTTCTCAAAAAATTCTAAAAATACTTTGTTGAAAATTATTATGAATGTTATTGATAGTATTTAGTAGTAAATGACCAAAAGTCTTTAAATTTGGATAATTTTTAATGGTGTTACACTCATAGTTAGCTATAAAGGTAATAAAAATTCGTTAAAAATTTAATTTGCATGATTTTGAAAGACCAAAATTTTTTACCAAATGTAAATCGAGCAAAGCTTTTAGGTGATTCACTAGTTCAGTGTATAAGAAACGTGTTGCATCAAAAATATTAAAGTAATTTAATTTATTAAAAGATTAGACCTTTAGAAAAAAACCCGCTTTTTTTTACTAAATTTTCTTCATTTATTAGAAATTTTATAAAAACTACTCCAGGTATGCATTTTTTAAGTGCAATTCTCTATGTAAATATGGAAAATAAATCTGAAAATGTAAAGACATGAACTGGTTTTTACGATTAAAGAGAAAAGTTTTCCAAATGTAGTCGGATACCTTAAGGGACGACAGTCATTTTTGCTCCAATGACAGCAAAATAAATCCAATGACATCATTTTCTGGTAAAGTATAATAAACTAACGCAACAATATTATTATGTCTATGAACTATCATGAATTCCCTCGGATTCCTTTAAATTTCACAAAACTTTTACAGTATCCGAGAAATAGCGACCAATGGCGAGAAACTGCTGCACAGGAAAGTATCTCTTTTGGGAAATTAGAAAATGAAATATGATGCATAGAACCACCCGATTTCGGGCTTGACGAAATACCCTTTTTTTTCTCTTGCCCTCCTTGAGATTAACAATGTAGTGTTTTTTAAAAAATTATATTTGAAAATCTACTTTTATTTCAACGTTAGAATCCACTACAGTAACGCCAGAATTTCAAGGGGAGGGGGTAGGCTCTGGTTACGGCCGGTATTCTCCTTAAAGTGCACTTAGCTGTGCTGTGCCTGCACTTTCGGCAAGGCGGCAGTGTTTGCTTTAGCTGTGACGTCATTAATGTACAGTGCGGTTACCAGGTATAGCTGGCCGAACCTTTTCACCTCATTTTGCGGGCTCACGATGTTGCCGGAGGATCGTGCGATTTCTGATTTATTTTTCGGGAAAAATCGAAAATGCCCGTGAGAAAGTGAAAAGCATTCGAATCACGAAGGAAACAAAGCGGTTTCGGAATAATAAGTGCCTTCTCTCTTTTTTTTCGTTCTCTTCTTCTCAATAGATAGGAAGTATAGGTGACTCAGCAGCTTGTCTCCCTTTCGCGTCCAAGTTGCGGCGAATAAATGAAATCAGCCAGATCTTTTGCATGGTGGTGATGATAAGAAAAGTAATTTCGTGGCTGTTCTTTCTACAGTAAAGATCGATCCGTCGACCACCAAACAGACGAAAATGAAAATCTGTGAATGCAGCAAATAGATGTAGAAATTTTGTTAAGTGTGTGACTATGAATAAATTAAGACATTTAATATGCACATGTACGCAAGCCATGAATAAACTATAGCAGTTTATTCATGTTTTCTTTTACGAACGAAATTGCCAAAACTCTCCTGCTGAAAACTCTTTTGTCGAAACTGCTAGCAAAACATTGTATATTCTCTTTTTATAGTTGTTTGTACCAGCCCATTAGCAACCCTACAAGTCACGTGAACATAACTTTATCGTCAGAAATCTTTTTTTTTTTTTTTTTTTTTTTTTTTTTTTTTTTTTTTTTCTATGGCTCTTTCAGCAGTTAAAAAGGATGACTGAATGGTTAGGGGCTGCTCTTCAGTACCGGAGTTCGTGGAATAAAATCTCATTGTGCAGGGTTGTTCGTAGCCGTTCGGAATGGGCTTTATTCAGTAAATCCCGGTCTAAGTAGCCTTCGTGTTGCAACAAAAGTGAACCGTAGCGCTCCAAACCAAACCAGCAGTTAAAGACCTCTTATCAGATGTTGACTGACACTTCTGCGTTCCATAACTCGGTGGCTTTTTCAGACAATTATATTTTTAAGAGAGAATCAAATACACTTGGTCAGTACTACTATAAAAAGATGGAAGTAAAACAAATTTTCAGAGAATTAAACATATATGACTTATAAAATTTAAAAAAAAATCGTTTTTTTCTACGTCCCTTTGAATACACAGTTTTAAAAATGAAATAGGTGCAATAATATGTGTGCACTTTATAACTAAATAAAATAAATCAATTATAGTTTTGATGAGCACTGCAAAATTGTAAACTTTAGTATAACACGGTGAATATTTGTATAAATTGTTAACAGTTATGCAATATATTGGAAAAGTGAAAACGGATGAACATATATATTGTAAAATATTTAAAAACATATATATATATATATATATATATATATATATATATATATATATATATATATGAATTGTAAAAAAAAAAAATTGTTAAATGGAAAAAAATAAGTACATGTAAATATGGATGTACTTGGTTAAAAATAGTGTATAAAATGTAATATTATTGAAAATATTGTAAAGCCATAAAGAATTTTTATATACCTTAAAATTTGAAAATGTTCATACAAAGATGATATATGTAAAAAATGTACTTGAAGTGACTCAGATTCTGTTTAAATAGTGTTCAGTAATATGATCTCATCGGTTTTCCTGGGGTCTATAGGGTATACCCGGGGTATCTAGCATAACCCCAGGCTGGGTTATGCTAGATAGTGGAAGCAGATTTTCCCTCCCTTGGAATTTTCGTGTATAATCTGTTCTATAGAGACTGGATGTGGGATGTAAGTAAGTTTAGTATTCCAAATCGAAAAAGACGAATAATGATCAAATGAACGCTGCAATTGAATGGTTTCCAGAGCTACGGTCTACCTTTTTGCAAAGTTTAATGAGACACGGACATACTGTTTAAAGCCGATTCCGAACGGCTTCGAACATTCATGCGAATAGCGGGATTCGAACCCACGAACTATCGGTACCGAAGGTCAATGCCTTAACCAGTCATCCGTCGTCGGCTACCGAATTACCGGGAATGAATCCTTTGAGATGTGCATTTTCTTTGGTTTGGAAAGCTATCGTGTTGTGTTCTTCACATTACGGGGATTAATTAGATTTAACTCGGTAAGAATTCGTGATAGAAGTGAAATTGCTTAGTTTACACCAGTTCTAGTCCAAGTAGAAACACCCTGGCTCGTTTCAATGACACATTTTTTTTTCGGAGGTTGCCTCATTTTTGGATTCACGTTAAATCGTCCTGGACGATACCATTACTTCATTTTGTGGTAAGAGTACACAATTCCCGACTGTTTACTTTTATTTTTGCGGTTTTAAGACACGATTTAGGTTTGCTGTCCCTTCTCTCATCATTATCTTCCTCAGTGCTGTGTGAAACATAACCGAGAAACAATTTTTTTTCCTATTTTGTGTGGTGGCAATGTTTAGGAATAAGCGTTGTCAAGGCCATGAACTTCAAGTGGTTGCACGGTGGTTTTTGGGGCGTATATCGGAAAAGTGTGCTGACCCGTCCGGATTTCCTATGCAAATGCCACTACGCATCATTAATGAAATAAAAGAGGAAACATCAGGTCATATATATATATATATATTTATATATACAAAGACAATTATAAAATTTCTGAGAAGACAGCTATTTTTATTTTACTTTACATACAATTGCTTACTTTCTATAACTACATAGATCGTAGACTTTCTTGACTCAAGTTTCCATACCATATATAATGCTATAATTTATAATTCAGTGTGCGTATTTTTTATGCATTTTATAAGTTTGTAGCGGGTACAATTACTTCCCTCTCCTTTTATGATAGGTGGCGCTAAGAGAGCCATCTAGTTTGTTTTTCCATAGTACCAGTGATCTCTCTCAATGTGTGCGTTGTATATGTTGTTGTTTTGTACTGTGTTGTGGAACATAGCGGACGAAATCAAAATGGTTCCTAAAAATGGACTAATTATTTCACAACGCCTTTTCGAATAAATGAGTCTCGTCCTTCTACAGTGGCGCCAAACGGGGAATTTTAAAAGTATGGAAGAGTGTCATCCAGACACATGCCATGTTTTTTCACATCCTCGGAAATGGTAAAATTCTTTCTGTTAAAGTATCGATTTACCTCGACATGTGTTGCCCTAACACGATGTGAAAATTTCTGTGTGTTTGTTCTAAAGTGATCTTTGCCGCTTCCACCAAGAATTGTGTGCTTTCGTTTCGTTTTCAGAAAAGTTCCGTTTTCAGTGAAAGTGATTCTTCCAAGAATTTTGTGTTGCATTCTTATTCTTATAAAATATGAAATCTCAATAAAGCTGTGTTCTGAAAATCATCTTTATGATTAAATGTACTGCTAAAGAAAAAGCAGTTTTGTTTTCGGCCGCATCGGAATTCAAACGTATCTTCTACCCGGAAGTAAGCTGAAAAGTTCTTTCCTGCTACAAGTTTAAATTTGTATTCCATTATGCAACCTACAGATACCAATTATAAAATTTCTGGGAAGACAGCTATTTTTATTTTACTGTACATGCAATTGCTTACTTTCTATAACTACATAGATCGTAGACTTTCTTGACTCTCAAGTTTCCATACCAAATATAATGTTATAATTTATATTCCAGTATGCGATCTAAAGCTGTTAACTGTAAATATTTCTTTACTATGCATAACGTATCCGGTCCCTATTTACGGTGGCACAATGAAGAAGCAGGTGTTTCTTGATTAAATGATTTATTTACACCTATCGGCTATATACACACAATTCAATTACAATGCACAAGTATGGGATACAATAGACGTAGACCTGAGTAGAAGCGTACAATAAATGCCTCTGCCGAAAGGTTTGATAACCGACGGAAGATAACAATTCGGTATCTTCGCGTAAAAGATCTCGGTAGTAATTATGTAGACAGTATACACAATTAGACGAGAGTGTTTGAAGTAGAAATTGGTATCTTCAAAGAAGATAAAAACTAAGTCAGGATTCCTAGAAGGAATACACGCTCAATCCTGAAGAAGATCGAATTAAAAGAAAATCCAAGGCACAGGGTATCGTTAACACTCCCAGAAAGAGATATAACCCAAGGTGGGATATTCGCTAAGAAAACTCTCCGATGGAGAGACTGGTCAAGACGACTCCGAATGAGCTGGTTGCTAGCTAACTACTTCTTTAAAAAAATTCATTTCGTGTCTTTTTTAGGGGAGGGGCCTCACCCACGATTTCATCGCTGGATCATCTGGCGGTGATCTCACCTTCAACCAACTGGATTAATCTGGGCTTAGACAATCACCGGTCTCAAACCCGAGAGTCTCTGGAATTTCGTATAGGCGAAAGATTCAACGTCGCGGCATTCCCTTGTGGTTCTGATGATCATCTTTCTGGCTGTCAATCTGGGCGTCTGGCTGTACGGCCTGTTATCTCGCTACTGTAGGACACAAAGGTCGAGACGTCGAGGGGCCGAGGAAAACAACACCTTTGTCTCCACATAAGCGAAGTCCATTTCTCAAAGCAATGTCTTTGATGTACGCACATCGTTAAGACACGCCGTTACAATGCAAACATCGAGTGCCTACTTGCTAAAAGTATAAATATTGTAGACTTCTTTTAAGTTTCCCTGCGTTTTACAAATTTACAATTTGTATACCATTAGAATAACAGTATGGAATCTAGAGCTATATACTGCAAAAGTTTCATCAAAAACAACTATTTTTCTTTTACTATACGTGAAAACAGGGAGTTCCCACTTACTAAAAATACAAAGATATTAGATTCTTGCCTCTCATGTGGCCATGAGTTTCATAAATTTACAATTTGTATCCAAGTATACCATCTAGAGCTCTCCACTTTAAAAGTTTAAAGGAAAATAACTGTGTTCTTTTTCCTATTCTTGCAGACAGCGAGAGCTTACTTACTTAAATGAATGAGATCGCAGACGTCTTTACAATTTGTATCCCACTGTACGATCTCGAGCTATCAACTGCAAAAGTTCCCGCAGAGATAACTATTTTTCCTTTACGATACAAGAAAATAGCCAGTGCCCACTTGCTTAAACTACAGAGATAGTAGACTCTCTTGCCTCTCGAGTTTCCATCCGTTTTATAAATTTACAATTTGTATCCCAGTATTCTATTTACAGCTATCAACTATGTAAGTTCCGGAAGAGATTCCTATTTTTCTTTTACTATACATGGAAACAACGAGTACTTACTCGCCAAAACGACAGAGATACCAGACTTTTCGACCCTCAGGTGACGCGACCCATTTTTTAGGTGTCTGAGTACAGTTTTTTTTTTTTTCTTTTTTTTAAGTTTTGCTTCATCTTCTCTCCTGGATTCCAAAATAAAGAGAAGCAGCACAGAAGCCTTGTAATTACGTCCAGTGACTCAATTCCGCAAAACTCGTTTTAATGAGGTGTGAAACGGCAGACTGTTTAGCGGACGACACCCTAAGCAAAGGAGAAAAGAAAACTGTCGTTACCCGTCCTAGAAACGAGATTGTGGCAATCGGAGGAAATTGAAGCGCTGGAAAACCCGTAAAAGTGGCGTAACACCAATTGGAGAGGGGAGGAAAGGTCAGGGATATTCATTATTTACTCGTGTATGACGCGATCCATGTATTTTATAAGAAATAAATGTCCAAAAATAATATATCATATATTTTGCGCTCATAAAAGACAGTAAAAGAACTTTTCAGATTGTAAGGGGGGGGGGAGATGGCTGAATGCGTAGGGCATTGCTCTTCTATATCCAAGTTCTTGGGTTCGAATACTACAGCTGAAAATGGAATTGGGTTTATAATTTCTTTCGAAATACACGATGGGATCGGGGCAATTAAAAATTGGAATTGAGTTTATAATTTTTTTCGAAGTAAAGGACGGGATAGGGGCATTTATAAATTGGAATTGGGTTTATAATTTCTTTCAATGTAAACGGCGGGATCGGGGCAATTCAAAATTGGAATTGGGTTTATAATTTCTTTCAACGTAAACTACGGGATCGGGGCAATTAAAAATTGGAATTGGGTTTATAATTTCTTTCAAAGTAAACGACGGTATCTGAGAATTTATAACTGTAAATTGGTTTTATAATTTTTTTTCGAAGAAAACGACGGAATCGGGGCATTTATATATTGGAATTGGGTTTATAATTTTTTTTCGAAGAAACTATGGGATCGTGCCAGTGCGGGGTTGGAGTGGGACTAACCCGGGTAGCTCCATTAGAGACGCTTCAACACTGAAATCAATTAAAAAAAAAAAAAAACTTTAAAATAAATGATTTTTTCCTCTTTTTTTTAATAATAAGAGTTCACGACACTGGTACGATAGGTACCCTTTTCTTGGCTGAAAGCATTGATTTTGTCTGTGATGCATGGTTAAAAGGGAAATTAACAATAAAAAGGCACTGAAGACTATCTCGCTTGGCTAAGGCCGGCCTTGGTAGCCTACCCTGCTGGAAGCACAAATTGAAAAAAGTTGGAACTGCCGGTTTATAAAATATATCCAATAACATTCGAAAGCAATATATATTATTCAAATAAGGAACGCGATAAATTTCTGTGGAAAATAAACTTTTAAATTGTCAAGTTTCCAAAGAGGAAAAACCTAACCATACCACGACAAGGCCAACGATCCTGGTAATTCAGCTTGCAGATGTCTCTCTTTTAAATTGAATAATGCTTTACCAGTCATTTTCGGCGGTCATAAATGATTTCGCCAATGCTCAAACGTCCATTACCGTTTTGCGAAAGGCGCATCCAATTAGACCAAGACAATGTGTTCATCAAAATGGAAAGGGGAAGGCAGTATCACGAGGTGCGTACATTACGGTAAATGATTCTGTCCGTCTTCTTTTATTTCACGAGGGAAATTACCTATCAGACATAACGAGGACATTCTAATCTCTTGTTGGGTCTTGCGACATACGCTCTTTTCGAAGAGAATGGAGCTAAAGAAATGCTAATCCTTTATTACCTCTCAAACACTTTTGCAGTGAAGTTTCGCAAAAGTGTCGGAAATTAAGCTTGAGTTCCTTTATTCCAGTGTGTGGTGACCCACAAGAATGAATTTCAGAGCATTTGAAGAAACTTTTTTATGACGAATTAATGCTCCGGCGATTATGCCATGTAATGGCTTTTAGTACATTGAAGAAGAGAGGTATAACAAAAATTATTTTATATCCTTTTAATAATTAAATATAAGGACTGCATCTAGTAATACACACAGGAGTTCAACATAACGCAGTAGATAAAGTATCCCCTAAATCATAGGTTCCAAAGGCGACATTACCTCCCCTCCAGTGGATGCTGGAGCCTTCCATGGATCAGATAACAGTTCAGAGGTAAATGGATGACTTTAAAGCCAAAATGGGTGGATTTGTCAATAATATCTATTGAAATATACATGATATCTGTGAAAACAATCAATAAATATACTGAGTTATTGTATATACCATGGTTAATGCTGGATTTTTTTTAGTTATACATTTTTAATTCTCCCCCTCCTCCCATGGACAAGACTACAGAAATTTTAATTGAATTTTCTTCAACATATTGGGTTGAACGTGGGATCAGTGCATTAGCTAGTAGAATATCTTAAAAAAGGAACATTAAGAAACGTAGAGATTTAAGAATGATGTTAACGAAATTGGAATCATGAAAAATTGTTAACAGACCATCAGCCTTCGCGACATCGTATTTTTTTTTTAATTACTTATCGGTGTTATGCTTATATTTAAGTTTTTAATAAATAATGTTTGTAATGCAATTGAAGGAGGTTTTACTCAATTTCTATTTTGTGATTCTTCATAGATAGATAAGCAGATAAAATAGTTATAGATAATAAGCAACGACATTTTAATATTTGGTAAAACTAACTGTTATAGAAGAGGAATCGTTTGATTTTCCTTGTGGTAATCGAAAGTCACTTTTCTGGTTGCGGCATTAAAAATCAAGTGGTAATTGAGAGTCACTTCTGGTTTTGCGGCATTATATAATGTGGTGATCGAAAGTCACCTCTCGAATTGCGGCATTAAATCAAGTGGTAAGTGAAAGTTAATTCTCGAGTTGAGGCATTAAATCATTTGGTGATCGAGAGTGATCCCTCGAATTGCGGCATTAAATCAAGTGATAAGTGAAAGTCACTTCTCTAGTTGAATCACTAAATCATTTGGTGATCGAGAGTGATCCTTCGAGTTGCGTCATTAAATCATGTGGTGTTCGAGAGTCATCCCTCGAGTTGCTACATTAAATCATGTGGTAAGTGAGAGTTACCTCTCGAGTTGCGCAATTAAATCATGTGAGGAAGAATCTCCTATCGAGTGATGGTATTAAATTAAGTGGTAAGTGAAAGTCACTTCTCGAGTTGCGGCACTAAATCGTGGTGATCGAGTCACCCCTCGAGTTGCGGCATTAAATCAAGTGGTGAGAATCACTTGTCGAGTTGCGGCATTAAATAATGTGGTGATCGAGTCACCCCTCGAGTTGCGGCATTAAATCAAGTGGTGATAGTCACTTGTCGAGTTGCGGCATTAAATCATGTGGTGATCGAGGGTCACCCCTCGAGTTGCGGCATAAAATCAACTGGTAAGTGAGCATCACCTCTCTCGAGTTGCAGCATTAAATCATGGGATGAGCAAGAGTCACCTCTCGAGTGCAAAGAGTTAATGTTCTTGTCATTAAACTGGGTATGCTTTTGAAAATCGAGAACTATTTCCTCTTCAAGTTACAGAGGATTTAATACCATAACACGACAAAAACAGTTGATAAATACATTGTATAATTTTAAATAATTGTCTTATATAAATAGTATTTAAAGTAATTAAAAATAATTATCTAGATTTTTTTTCTATATAAATTCTATAGTTAAAATGAAAGAAATAAAAGCAACTAATTTGCATGCAGTGCACTGGAATGATTTTTAAGGAATATTGTCAAAAGACTTATTTTTATCAAAGTCGTATTTTAATCATAAATTATTTTCTAATATAGTTTTTCGTCTTATATGTTTCACGTAACAACATTATATATTCTTACTATGAAAATATTGTTAAATATTAAATATTTAAAAGAAGAAAAAAGGTAAATAAATTGAAACACAGCATCTCTCGATTCCTTAAGTCAGCATTGAGCAAGAGGCATCCAATTACGAAAGTACCTACCCACCATAAATCATTAAAACTGAATGGAAAATTTTCGTTTCTATACTTTGTCGGCCTTCTAAGCATATGCTAAAGATGAAAAGTTTTCACTTTTTTCCTCTGGCAAGTGTGATTGACCGGCAGATAGCACCAAAACCGGATGTTTTAAATAATTTTTCCAAGTTCATTCTTTCAAACATCGGTATTTTTTCCTAGAAGTTGAAAGATCATTGAAAAATCCTGAAGATTGTTGCTTTCTTCTCACAGTCACGTTTCCTTGGGAAGTTTTCCCTTTAAAGTATTTTAATGAAGCGCCGAAGTATAAATTACAAACAAACTCTACCTTTTCCAGAGGATGCATCTATCATTACATATTTCTGCTTCGCATCTAAATTTCCTTTTTCAATGAAGTTTTCTAAAATATAAAAAACAAACACATTTTGAGTATTTCATCTGCTCAGGTGAAAGAGAAAAACTTTTTTTCTTCAACAACACATTCAATTGAGAATTCTCTGCAAAGCATTCAAAAGTTCTGACGGGAATGGAAAATACTATTCCTTATATATAATTCATATGAGTAAGATGTCATTGATCGCAAAAATTATTTCAGATGTTTCAAAAATTTCTTTTATAACTCCAAAGTTTCATTGTAATTTTTTTTAAACACAGAACTACCAAGACCGTCATTTTGACGGTTTTCAAATTTTATGCTTAAAAATTTGATGTAACTTATGTATCGTTCTAGAATTTTATGACACAAGATAATTCTCGTTTGAAACTCACAGGAAAATCCTTAATTTAAGTAGCAGGACGATAGCCAATATATAAGCGCTGTTTTTCGGGCATAGATATACATGGCATCTGGAACAGGATTTAAACAATAATTTCTTATCTGCCAAATTTGTTTAGAACTAAACCAAACCTAATTTAAGTAACAAAAAATCTTATAAAACATTTTTTCAACAAACTTTTACCTTCAGAAGACACTTCTCATACGATGCATGGATAAGTCCTTGACCGGCGAATTTCTCTGCAACTGTTGGTCGTAGACACATACTCCTAATTAATAAAATGTTTAAAATAAGATAAGCTTCCATTTCATAGCATTTTAAAAAACAGAAATTTAATTTTTAGAAAATAACCAAATCCAAATTTTTATATGTTCTACCTCTTTTTATCAATATGTTTGAAAAATACTGAATTGCGGTAACTCAGTCGGCAAAAACTGCTATCTCCAAACCAGAGGTCTGTGGTGTACAAGCTGAAGCTGGACAAAAACCAACCGTGTTCATTAAATAGGTTCATATTCTCAATATCCTTTAAGTTCTCAAACGATAACTCTGGAGGTAGTAGGTCAAACCTGGAGGTATTCTCCTTGGGGCCTACTTCGAAATTACGAGAACCCGGCGGGGGCAATCTTATCCGCGTCCGTAGCATTTCTTAAGCTACTTTCGCTCCCGAGTAATGCTAAATGAATTGTCCGAATAATTGTTTGAATTCAATGGATAATGAAGCTGGCCTTTGTAAATCTCGAGGTATCAGACAATCAAGCACTTACCTGGGCTCACATGCCCATTAGGCCTTCCAGGTTTGTCCGGGCAGTGGTGGGCAGATCGAAAGTATTGGGCCACCCCACTCGGCCAGCCCCCTTAAAGTGCCCGGTGCTACTGGCGAACGAACGCAGCCGAGTAGCGGTCGCTGAAGGAATTTGGAAGACTGTTGGATGCTCTAGCTGACCACTTGGTGACGACGAAATTAGCGAGGGTGGCGCGAAAAGAGGACTACTCTTTTAGCCTGATGAATTTTGCTCGTTGCACTTCGGGACGGAATCCGGATAGCCTAAAGGAGGAGCAGGAAATTTTGAGAGACCACTGTCGTAGTCATGGGCCTTGGAGCCATAGCTCGTGAGTCATTGCAACGGAACTTTGGCTCACCCCCCGTCACTCGGCTTGCTCAAAAAATCCCACTGAAACCTCGCATCAATTCCAGGGGTGAAAAATGAGACCTCAGATTAAGATTAGTTATTAATTTAAAAAATAACTGCATCAGACAACGATTTAAGTGAAGATTCCCATGTTGAAGTGATCTGCCTGTCCATTCTCCACATGAATATGAATCAAACGTTTTCGAATATCATCTGATGATTTCATAAGGAGAACTTATCCGATTGAATTGAATGGGAATTGAATCTGGCCTTCGTATATTTCGATGCATTTGGCAGCGATGAGGATGAGGATTACTATGTGACACCTCGTCTCACATACTATTGACGCAAAAAAGTCATTTGTCTATTTTGCTTCAATAGGAAGACCAATCAAATATTTTCGATTATGATTCAGACCGAAATAACATCAGAAAATAAATAAAAGATAAAAGTACATTGAAAAATGGTCCATTTTTTTGTTTTCGGTTTTCTTATGTATAAGTGTGCGATACACAAAGTCCGTTAAAGTGGCAAGAAAATAAAACCATCCGGTCAAAGAAACCACTCTTCAAAGCACCGCTTCCGATGGTACCACCATAAAAAAATGAGTGTCACGCAGGGGTTCGCGTGTCGAGACGCTGCATTCGTTGATCCATTTCGCAGCCTTCCGGGAATTTCTCTTACCGTCCATCCCATTCCTCGAATCCTCACCGAATCGCATCCGAACCTTTCCGTTCGATATAGGAAGGCGAAAAGAGTACTGTTGCGAGGTTCGATTCGTCTCGAATGAGGTAGTAACGAGCAACTGATGATCGCGGTAATGAGACTTTGATGAGACGCATCGAGAAATTAAACTGTGTGTCACAAGGAGATGTTGATTTTTAACCAAATTCTACCGCTTTGTTCTCTGTTAGGTTCTGAACGAACCCCTTGCTCCGGGAAAGGGGGTTGTTTCTTCTTGGATTATTTTATATTCCCATATTGTTCGTGTTTTCCTAAAAACTAATGTCTATGAAGTAAGAAGAACGAGAAATTTTACGGATGCGTCAGGCCCACCCCTACAAAAGAACTCTTAACACATTCAAGTTAGGTAACACCCCTTTATTGCTATTAGCAAATCAATCATTATTGGCCGTTGTCATCAACATAGTAACCCCCTTTCATCCCACCTCACTCCATTTTAAAAAATTGAATAAATTAATTAAATGAAGTTACTATATCAGAGAAGTTCAATAAAATATATGTAAGAAATTAAATCTATTTCATTTTTTTTTTCAATAGCACTTAAAAATCATATACATTTAGATATACTGTTTTTTAAAAAAGGAGCCCAATTCATTTTGTAGTAATGAATTTTGTGTTCAATAAATAGTATATTTTAATAAACTTTCCTAAAGTTACGCCAACAAAGAAATAGTGAACCTTGTAGGCGTGAGAATATTAAGAATATAACATAATGCCACAGGTGTAGAGTAGTAAATATTTTGGTAACGGTCGAAATGTGTTACTCAACACGTTGACGGACACTTGCGTCTATACCCGTCAAAGCGATGTTCACTCTGTGGCATGACGGCAACAGCCGTACAAACCGAACGGTCGTTTTGAGACACTACGGCTATATCGGCACAGATGTGCATTTACCGACGTACAAGTAGAAATCTAGTGTCACGTTTTGTAAACAATTTTTTAGGTGGAATTTCGTTTTCCACAGCTAAAATAATGTGTAATAATTACAAATTTATAATAATTTTTTTTGTCATTTATTTATTTTTGCTTGATTATGAACTAACATTTCGTGTCAAACTCCGAAAAATACTTTTTGTACACAAAAAACTGCTTATTTGGGTGATTAAAACTGTCTTTTATGTTTTTAAAATTTTTGCTGTTATAGCCGCTATTACTCAGTGTCTAGAGTCCGCTGGCGCCATGACGGTTATAGTCGCAACCTAATTAAAGGTGCTGAATGAATCAAAATTAGGTTTATTTAAGCAGAAAGAGTGAAACTATACTTCTAATACTCTAAAAATTACAAAAACATACAGTGTTAATTTTCGAACTTCACTTATTCATACCGTCCGTCAGTGTTAAAAGACTATTTCTGTTATATATATATATATATATATATATATATATATATATATATATATATATATTCGTGTGTGTATATAGATGTGTATATTACATTATATATATATATATATATATATATATATATATATATATATATATATTTGTGTGTGTATATAGATGTGTATATTACATTATATTATATTATATATATATATATATATATATATATATATATATATATATATATATATATATATATATATATATATTCAAAATAAACTCTAAATATTTTGTTAATTCTTAAAATGTTCCTGGCATATTATTTTAAAATAATTTTTCTATTTTTCTTATTAATATTTTAAAATATTCTTGAATAGTTTGGGGATATTATTTTGCTAATAAACTGAATAGATTATTTGAGGGAACTGTTTTTTATTTAGACGTTGAATTTTCATAAAAAATTTGGCAAATTTCTAAATATAAATTTAGTTTTAATAACTTTATTAAATTCAAAATTTAAAACGTATACCCGGAATTATTATGTTATATTAAGAGTGTTTAGTAAATATTTTGTAAGAATCTATAACAGGTTTCCAAGAGTCCATTGAACATGAAATAATATAAAACTGCGTGCGGCTGAAAATAATTCCTCTAACAACAGCTGGAGTTGAGAGAGCATTGACGCTTGCGGGTAAATGCTCTCTCAGAGCTAATAGCAAAGTTAAAAACGAGTCGGAATGATAAAAGCATAGCTGGCTTATATTTTCTTTAAAAATGAATAACACTATTTTATTCGATTTTTTCGGAGCTAAATATAGATAGGAGTACGATTTTGGGATGCAACGGTTATCCGGCCAACATACTGCATCCGGCATATCCGGCCACTATACCGGATAATCAGCAGCAGTCGGATTATCCGGCAGTACATAAGGCCAACAATTATACACCGAGAAATAAGACAAAGGTAAAAAAAATGCAAAATGTTAAACAATATACTATATGAAACAATACTTAAAAGTATTTTGGAGCATTATGTAAAAAAAAAGAGAAAAAACAGAAAAATTAGGTTTCTTACTTTATTTCATTACAAAAAATCATAAATCATTCGTTTTTCAGCCTCAACTGCAAAATTGTGTTCTTGAATCTGAGAACACAAAAGACGAAACATAACTTTTTACGTTGGTTTGGTTTGGAGTGCTACGGTCTACTTTTTGCAATACGAGCGCTAATGAGACCGGGATCTACATCTTAAAGCCGATTCCGAACGGCTACAAACATCTATGTCACAGTCGGATTAGAACCCACGAACTCCGGACCGAAGGTCAGCTTACTTTTTCGAAAAACAGGAAAATACAGACAATTTTCTAAAAAATTGAAAATCACTTTATTTTTTGCGGAGTAAATACTAGTTATATATAAAGGGATTCTAATCTCCCAAAACAAGTCGAAAGTTTAAAGAATGGTTCTTGAAAAACATTTCCATGACGATCACAGTCGAAAAAAAGATTAAATAATCTCACAAAATGGGGAAGCTCTTCCAGGGTGCGATGCAAACCCAATATATCCCCCGTTCGGTATCTGAGACCCTGCCGTTCCTTATATGAGCGGACTGTACGAGTCTTCCGAACGTAATCACTAAAAAGCTGGCTCCGTTCAAAAGTAGCGGAAACCTCCACGAGGTCTAACCACCTACGTAAAAAAGTGTCGAAAAAAGCCCCGAGTCACAATATTCTAGGCTTTTTATACCTGGGGGTAAGTTAACGGTCCCGCCAACCGTTTTTTGGTCAGTTACTATTCCAGTTACCTGAGAATTCCAGCTAAGGTTACAGCTGGGTTTTTTTTAGCTGCATTCTCATTTGTTGGCTGTCCCGGTTCTGGAATCTCGCTGCAATCCTCTGGTCTCAATTACCACAACCGATCAGATGCGTGACGCCTATTCATCCGAACTGGCAACATCCCAGACACGGCGTCGCCACGCTATTGCCGACAGGGTCGAAACAGGAGGCACCCGATAAGCTGATTTCGTCCGTTAGTTCTGGACAAAGGGGGGGGGTCTTCACAATATTGACTGATTCATACATTTAATCCCTCGATATACAAATATAAAAGAAATTGATTCATATGGGGAAAAAACTATTAAATTTGGTTGATCTGAACAGTCATTTGCAGCATAGGAACATTTTATTTTGAAATTTGGATTCTTATAAAACATTTCATTTTTATTTCTGTTATACTATTTGATTGTATCAGTCTCAAATATTGCATAGTACAGCGTTCGCCGTGAGATATCTCTACTATACTGAATAATACTTTCAGTGAGTTTCTTTCTGATTTACTATTGTGGATGCATTTTTGTTATTAG
Organism: Pardosa pseudoannulata; assembly: GCA_032207245.1. Classification (NCBI taxonomy): domain Eukaryota; kingdom Metazoa; phylum Arthropoda; class Arachnida; order Araneae; family Lycosidae; genus Pardosa; species Pardosa pseudoannulata. Next base: position 13,005,853 of record CM063509.1, on the reverse strand, counting down.
TACCATTAAGAAGCAGGGCCTGATTATCGCACGGGCACTTGGGGCACCAAAATTTTAGGCGGCACGAAAATTTATTCGAGTGTTTGAAACGCATATTAAGCGGGGGAAACTGCAAACAGAAACTCCCATCGTTAAGTTTTAATAAATTATTGTACGAGGTAATTGCGTTTGTCATGAACTCTATTATTTCCTATTTACTTTAATTTTACTGTTATTTATCTGATTATGAATTCCCTCAACAAACCTGGCACTCTTTTTATCCTATGGATTATTGCATATTTATAAGATTATTAGCAACGTACCACTATAAACCATTCAATCATCTCACCAATTTAAATTATTTTTAATTCTATCATTATTATTTATTTTCTGCACTACAGAGCTTGCGAGTGTGACAAGGTAAAAATAAAAAAGTGGGTCAATCTAGGTCTTTAAAAAGTCTTTAATTTTTAGCATGGCTAAACAGAGATAATGATTACGTAAAATGAAAATTTGGCGTTTTTGATTTTGAATATTACTTCAATGCTAATTTCTTAAATCTGTTTGCTAATTCAGTGTTATAATTTTTATATGACTGTAATGATGATAATAACTTGTCGCTATAAATTTACATAGGGGTGGAGGGTACAAAAATTGGATTGTGCCCTGGGCACAAAAGTATCTTAGTCGGGCCCTGTTAAGAAGGTTAGCATCTTAAACACAGTAAACAAACCAGAATCGACTTACGAAGGAAGAAACTAAGCAGTCTAATAATGTACTGCACTGCGTTCGAAATAGATTCGTCAAAGTCTATTGTTACACATGAAACTAATAACAACCCAGTCAATGCTTCCTAGAGACACCTAGACCCCTCTTAGTCTCTAGGAAGTGTTGTCCTAGCACATCATTTTAGGTGAAGGGATTAAGATCCTCGTTGATATGGGAAGCTATTTTGGTCGTTCTCTTACTTGAACGCAAAACTCAAATTAGCCAGCCTAAAAAAAAAAAAAGAGCTTCAATTTACAAGTTTCTGCCGTTTATAAACTTTTTCTCTCTTTACATGGACGTCACAAAGTCGAGAATCACCATCCTGTAAGATTACAACCTGAAGACGTTGCTCTAATATAATCTGTTGTTGGTCCCTATTAGATATTTATTAATAGTAAGGATTTGAAAACACTATGACGGCAGCATCTAATTAAATGCCACAAAATACAAGTCCATTGAAAGATTTATGTTCCTAAAACCTTGACTCCTTTTCAACTTGACTGCGAATACATGCCCCATTTAAGACAGCAATTTTTTTGTTGTGTGTGTGGGAGAAGTAAAAGACCTTTGACAAAAGGATGCCCCGAAATGAAATGCTATTAAAAAACTTTTAGCAAGCCTTAATCTCCCTTGTCCTTTGTGTTTATGTATACGGGACTTTTTATCTCTTGCGTTATCCCAACCAAAAACGTTTCGGACACAGCGGGAGAACGTGCGTTTAGAACAACAACAAAAAAGAACTGAAGTCCTAATGCGGTACTAAATGAGTCACGATTTCTGAGAGACAATCGGGAAGATCTCAGACGGGTGTCGAAAGCACTTAGACAAAGACATAAGGGGGAGGGGGGCTTGTAATGTACGACACGCTTAATCCGAGACCACACGCACAATGGAGTTAGTCGCTCCTCCAGGTTCTTGTAGAATAAATAAAATAGAGGCGATTAGACAGAGGGGAGGGGGGAGATTGCCCAGCGTTGCGTGAATGTCGCGTGACATTGGAGGGGGGTCACGCGACGGAAGCGTCCTCCTACACGCACGACAGGATTCGGTGCTCTCCCGGAGTCATTATTTCTTTTTATAGGAGTCGTAAGCCTTCCACGATATTGACAGGTAGCTTTTTCTTCTTTAGCTAACCTTGATTCCACCCGAGGGCAGTGGCTTTTTTTCGCATTCGAAATAAAATGACGAATTAATATTCGGTATCTTTTGATGTAAAATGTCGGGAATCTATAATTTTGTTCCCGGTCTATACCCACCCACTTATCGGCGGCTTATAAGCAAAAATGACCAAGTCAAATATATTGTTTTTAACCTTGTCCTTATTCACTAAAACGAGTTGGACAGTATTTCCCTGGGTTTTTGCACAGAGTTTCTAAAACTGTGGGACGCGACCCCGATTGGGTTCGCGGTACTGCAGTAGGGGTATATAATTAATTAATAAATTAATGATATGGGTATTACATGCAATTTTTGACTTGGGGTGCTACTATTTTGTAGTCGAGATAGGCGTCATAATGACACCGCAGAAAGGGAAATTTATGGCACCAGATTCCCGTCTCTGAGAGCTGGGAATTTTTTTTTTTTTTTTTTCAAAATGCACCTGAATTGTGAGAATTTTGAAATATTTAGGAGCATTAATTTTTGAAAAACAAATGTCACTACGCATATATGTAGAAACTCAGAGATGATCTCGTATAATACGTTTTAGAAAATGTATAAAACAGTTTGGAGCAAAAATATTAAAATTAAAAAATAGAAAATTTTAAAAATTGAAATCTTCATTTATAAATTAACCCTTAGCGCTCCGTAGGCTCCGCTACGGAGCCAAATATTTTTTAACATGATTGCGCTTAAGATACTGCGGAATCGTCGGATTTGTCATTTGTTATCTGTAGTTAAAACGTGCTCAGTCTCTATACAGTTACGATTAAACCCCTGTTTGGCCTTATTTATGGTTAGCAGCATAGAGAAAAATAATTATTGTGACAATTTAGAGTTGAGTGGTAATGAAAGATTAAAAGGTATTGCAAAAGACAAACGTGGATTATAATTCTGATACTTTAAGTAGTGGTTCCGAAATTATACTACCCAAGTAAATCCAGAATGCATATGGGATTTTGTTTCCAAATATATCATTCCATGGTGAAGGACAAAATTTATCTTTCATTTGGAAGAAGAAAGAGCATATGTATAAAATAAAATTAAAAACATTCACAAGCTCGTGTGATTCTTCTCACTTAAAATAAGACTACGTCTCACTAATTCCGCTGCGAAAATGTGTCGGGGTTGTTGGCAAGCAGTGGTACAAAAATGTGCGCAGTGCTAAGGGTTAAATATTGATTAAATATCCAGTTTAAACAAAACATGTCTGAAACTATACTTTTATTTCCATATAAAAATGCAATGCAATGAATTCTAGAATTTCGGGGGAGGGGGTGATCCCCTTCTGGCTACGGGCCTGGCGTTGCATATATGAGACGGATGCCAGTGGTAGATTCCCGATAGCGGAGTCCCAGCTTTCAGTGCATCCTAATATCCAGAGCGGTTTTCGGATTATTTATCAGTTTGTAGGGAAGGAGGGCTGCAGGTAAAACGTAGGATTTTTATAATGGTTGCAGGAGATCGTACGCGTGATGAGGTGACTTTCGCATTTCAGGGGTTTCTCCCTGTCCCATTTTCAACAAATACCGTTATCGTGACTCAAAACTTTTTCCATTCCTAAAGAAATAGGATCTCCTCCCTGCCAATCGATAATTTAAAGCTGTAGTCTGCTACATTTTTACTTCCTTAAAAAGTCCCCATTTGCATAAATATCTCTCCCTTTACCGTCAGTTCGTCGCATGCATGATCTTTCCACTTGGCGTTTGCATCCCTATTGAAATGTACATTGCGGTCAGTAGTAATAAATCTTAACTTCCAAAGATGAATGTAACAGATGGTTGTAACCGTTCGAAACAGCCTTAACGTCGAAATCATTTCTGCTGATTGTGAGGGAAGGTTGAATTTTAGGGAGCAACAGAATTTTTGGGTTCATCATAAAATAAAATATTCTGCTCCTTGTATAGTGTTCATACTCAGATGATAGGAAAAAAAGCATTATGGGGAGGAAGCACCTACTGACACGATATCATAGCAATCTAGATTCTATATTCGTTTATTTCTTTGACAGAATGGCAGAACACTGCATTCGGAACTACAGTTCGCAGGTTCGAATCCCGCTGTGAGCATGGATATTCGTAACTGGTTTTAAGCGGTAGGTCCCGGTCTCATTAGCTCTCGTGTGCAAAACAGCAGACCCTAGTTCTTCAACCCAAATCAAATCATGTTGTTATTCTATATCGTTTTTGTGCAAAGTAGTGATAAACCAAACGTTTGGAATACACTTGTTTCATTGTCGAATTTTACTGTTTATGTATATTACAATGTAAGCTTACGTGATATATAATAACAAAAAAATAGAACATTTTTTCAGTCTACAAGGTTATAAAGAAGCTACAGAGTCATGGTAGCTCAGTCGGCAAAAGCAACAATCTCGTAACTCTAGAGTTGAGTGTTGGGGTCAGCCTAATATTCGCCGTGTTCTTGGGGTATGTAAAATACGTTCGTGGTAACCCTGTCGTCCAGGTTCTCAAACGATACCTCTGGGGGTGTTGGCTGGGGTCTCTTCTACTTGCTTCCTCATCAAACGAAAGGCCCACTCTTCTTTTGCCCTCTGGTCACGAGATTGTCTTGTCCAAGTGCCATTATCAACAACAGAAGCAAAAACTCATCATCCGATTAATCTATTACAATTCTGTATCGATTTTATTCTAAATAATTTTAAATTCTAAATAATAGAAACTTAATTTCACGTGCAACCGGTGGATTTCATTTTCGGTGCTGTACACACACACACACAGAAATATTTACAGGATGTCCCAAAACGACCGCATAAACTCTGCATAGCTAGATTCCTCGTTGGGAGTACATAAAAACTGCGAAGAAGCGTTCCTGTACGATCCATAGTTTACGAGAAAAATACGAAAAACGAAGTATGACGTCACGTCAAATAAAGTGTTTTTTCTTGCATCGACAGTAAAGTCATACTCTGTTTTCCGTATTTTTCTCGTAAACTATGGATCTTACTGGAACGATTCTTTGGGCAGTTTTTTTGGTACTTCCAACGAGGAATCTAGCTATGCAGAGTTGAGGCGGTCGCTTTAGGACACCCTGTATGGGTGTGTGTGTGTGTGTGCGTGTATATATATATATATATATATATATATATATATATATATGAAGCCCATTGGAGTCGTTGGTTTAGCGCTTCGCGATCCCACGAGACAGGTAAGAGGTTCGATCCCCGGGCTGGGCAAGGTTGACTCAGCCTTTCATCCCTTCAGTGGGTAGAGAAACTGAGGACCAAATATGCTTAGGAACTGAACACTGGGGGGGGGTTCTGCGTAAAGCTGACAACCTAACCGGAACATTTGCTTCGCACTCCAGGGCCCTTGGTCTAGAAAACGGAGATTTGGTGAACGGAGGTGAACTTTTGTGCCGAGGAGTTTAGTTATATATATATATATATATATATATATATATATATATATATATACATATATATATATATATATATATATATATATATATATATATATATATACATACATACATACACAAGTAACCACGGTGATTTAACGGACGGTCATATTGAATAATAGACCTATTCTTTCTGCTTGCCCGGGGAACTATGCGCTTAGCTTACAATGAATAAAGCAGCCGTGGCTCCATTGAAAAAAAAAACCACCCAATTCGGAGAATAACTTAAATCTTTTTAGCGAGGAGCCGCTGAAAAGACATCTCCAACAGTCGACGGCAGACGAGAGAATTAACATCGAAACACATTCTGGAAAAGGGATGAAACCCAGAGTGAGACGGAGATAAAATATTTCTCAGGGAAAGTAGCATAATTGGCGTTATTAATAAGAAAGGGGAACTATCAGATGGGGAAAACTGACCATTTGCCACCGACAGCTGGAAAATGCTGTGTGTGGACAAAAAATTTACATCGATTGCACAGAAAGCTGTGGAAAATGGGTAAGAAGAATTTCAAATCGTTTACGCTCCTTTAATTAAGACACTTTGTAGTTGCGAAGATAGATTTAAAGGAAGTAAAATGGAAAAGAGCAGGTTTTTAAAGAGATAGTTTAAGTATAATAGTTTTGATATATTACGCACACACACACACACACACATATATATATATATATGACTATGTCTGTATGAATAGGAACAGTTATAATTATGCGTAAGTATAAATATAGCGCACACACATAAATGTGTGTATGTGTGCGCAATTACGACTAGAAAACAGTAGCACTTTGGATCCTGTTTTCCTTCTGGACTGGAATCGAAACCCAACCAACGATGCGGAAAAAGCGAATCATTTCCGATGCCATCCACGCGAGATAATCGAAACGAAATTCGATTTACAATCAGCTTACACTGAGAAGAGAGTCGCTTTCAACTCACCTCGGCTCTAAAGAACTTATTTTTTCCTTTCCCTCACCTCTGCAGAGCTAATTTCTATTTCGTCGTGTGTGCAAAAACTCCTACGGTGTGAAAAATGCGTTTCGGATATTGGATAATGGATGAACGAATTTTTTTTAAACGTTCTTCGTTCGGTATTTTTTTTTCCTTTCCAGAACTTGTATAGAGTTGCAAAAATTGTTTTAAAATTGTGAAAAAAATATTGTCTCCAATAAAAAAAAAATTATTTTTGTAAACATCAGAAAGGAGTATTGACTTCTGATGTTGCCAAAAAAAAAGTGGAAAAGTTGTTCGTTATCGGACGCTTGTTGGAATAAAGCTTGTCCAAAAAAGTATTGAAAAAAGTTCTGGACGCAAAGAAAGATGATTTTCTAAAATCTTCCCCTCCCCTCACAAAAAAATATATAATTAACGAAGAATGGATACTAGGCTTATATTTTAACATTATATAAGTAATCAATTTTTCTCTTGTATTGTATACTTTTTTAGCTTTATATATCGAAATAATGATACACCCGCCATGAAAAGTTTAAATTTCAATATTTATGATGTTCTTTTAACAAAGGAAGTGTACACGTTACGCTCTTTATCGATTCAAGAATTCATTATCTGTAATGGCCCTGCCCATTCTACTTGATTAAATAATTTTCTCTTTAAAATATCCAGATGGTTCGAAAATCGATTACCATTACGTAAATTTATTTAGAGACTGGAAAGTCACATCGTCTTTAGTCCAACCCTTTGTATCTCTACAGTTTACATTTTAAAAATTTGTTATTTGAGTGTTTTTATTATTATGGGATAAAAATGTAATAATAAGATAAACATATTATTGTTGGTTATTTTATTAGGGGAGCCCCATTACTCCCTACGTCAACATAACTCCCTAGAACAGCACAAAAAAAAATTGATCCTTGTCATTTAGAAGAACGGAGTAAGATTCTTATGCTTCATCTGCCATTTCCAGAGGTATCGTTTGGGAACTTGAAGAACATTCCAACCATGAACCTATTTTACGTACTTCAGCCACCATGAATGAACACTGTGCATCTTTGGCCCACTCGGACCTAGAACTAGCTACCCTCCGGTTGTGAAATTGCCGACTGAGCTATCGTGAGTCTTCACTTGATTTGGTTTGGATCCCTAAGGTCTACTGTGTTGCTATACGAGGGATAATGAGACCAGGAACTACTGTTTACAGCCGATTCCGAACAGCTAGGAGCATCCATGCCATCAGCGAGATTCGAACCTGTGACCTCCGGTACCGAAGAGCAGCTCTCTGACATTAAAACCATTTTTCACTGGGATATTAGAATGCATCATTTCAAACACGCAATAATAACTAAAAACAAACAACATAAAGGCCCCTCCACACTATGGTACACTGTAAGCCATTACCACCGTCTGGGGAGGTCATGGCTTATCGTGGTCGATGGTGGCAGACGATAAAATAGCCTTGGCGGACGATGGCTTCGGAGGCGGTTTTTCTCCAGATATCAAAGGTAGCCAGATGCGCAACTAAAGTGAGCAGTAGACCCTATGGACGAATCCACGGGCTCGGCTCATTTAGTGGACTAGCGTGCGGATGCAACTCGTGAACCATCGTTCGAGGTCACTATCAGGAAGTGGTGAACAATTGGCCATAGTGTCATCACTAGTGATGGAAAATTAGTTTTCCAACGCTTCTATTCGCGAACGGTATCCTCTTGCAAGTAGCGCGTATTGGGAGTCCGCTTTTCTCTGCGGCGACCGCGTCGAGTTCTGACGTTGAGTCTGTACTTCTTGTGCTCCGTGTCGGAGTCCCTTCTCCGAGCTGTAAGCAGTCTCTGCTATCGCTATCGGCTACTAGTCGGTAGGGGTCCCCGGTAAGCGTCTTAAATGCACGCACAGGTGGCGTGCTTTCCAAGTTTCCAACGCTTCTAAATTTGCAGAGGCATCAGAGAACCGATGAAATATTCGGGTTTCATAACACTTCCACTTTGAATGCTTTTAGTTAAAATTTCATTAATAAAATTAATACATGCATTGACTTATTGCATAAAATAATACATGTAAATTAGGCAAGCTATTGAATAGCAGCATAAGTTAAAAGTGCCCCCTTCAACAACGCTGAACAGGTTTAAAATATATACATGCGGTATGTAATTTACATATGATTTTCAGTCTGACTGAAAAAATCTGACTGAAAGTTAAACGCATCGGAAGAATATCATTAACTAATAATGAGGTCATATTATAAGGAAGAGATATTTTTTTTTAATTTCCCAACAATCAGGATGTGGTGAACAATCGGCCATAGTGTGGAAGCTACATAAAAATCGGGAGTAACCCCTCACCCCACCTCGACTTTTTGGCATACTCGTAAAAGAAAGTGGTTGAAATATTGTCAAAGGCAGAGGGTATTTTAAAAAAATATATATATAATGATTGATACTTGTAACTGCTGTCAATTGATGGCGAAACACGTAATTTTTGTGTTTATAATTTTATAAAGCTTTACAAAGCTGCAATCTGAAGTATACTTCATGTTCACACTTTTAAGTAGAAGGAACGACTAGGCTTGAGCCGTGGTAGTTCAGTACGGAAAGGCAGTGGTCTATTAATGGGGAAAAAATCATTAAATCATTTCTTATTTTAAATTATTTAAATATCGTCTACATAATTTCGTATTCAATGAACTTAGATAGGACGTCAATCATTTTCTTTTATATTTGGCTTCAATAATAGATTAGATACATTTCTGATAGTTTTAAATTGAATCCTCGACTTTTTTTTTTTTCTTTTTTCTAATGAAATTTTTATCATCGGTATTAACAACAAATTCTATCTACCTCCAGATTATAGTGGAAAGGATCGTTTCATTCCTTTACTTCCATTAATGACTGTGGCAAAAAATTGGGAAGATCTTAACGATAATTTCGACGTCTCTAAGAAAACTTTGAATTATCTTTCTAAATGAATACAACGCTATTCTAAAGTACAATCACAGTATCGGGAGACTTTAGAGGAATATGGAGATAAAAAAAATTATAGAGCGTGTACCAGATCATTCTCAGCCAAAAAATAAACCATTTTTTTATCTGCCTCATAGGGTACAATTCTGGAAAATTAAAAATTTTACTGATCCCGTCCTATGTCGGGCTATATGGTAGTTACCATATTATGCCCCAGTAATACTAAATGTCTCCGACTGGCATCCTATAAGCAATGCCACAAGTTTGTTCTATCCATAATCTAAAAGAGAAACGTGGATATCCATCTGCGCATACAGTCGGTAACAATGTTTACCAACTGATTATGTTGAGTTGTTCTCACGACTATCCGAGGGTCTCCTCACGCTCAAATGATTCTCCAGCGTCACGGTTCATCGTGTGTGTTTGATTTTTTCCTGAAACCGGACTCTGGATGGAGGCGAGCAAACTTAAGGAACACCGTGAGTGACTCAGCATGGGATATGTCAATACCGCTCGTAGGATTCGAAGAGAATTATCAGACGTCTGACCTCTCCATCCCGTTGGCCAAACACTGTTGTTTGCCGTGCATGAAACGACTCTGGGTGGGTTCATGGAGTCGACAGACGTTGGATCGGTTTTGTCTCAAATTGACTTTGTAATACGCAACAGAACGTAATGGAAATGTTGTTGTTGGTGGTGTTGCTTATGCCTTTTGGAACATAATGCCAAGACCGTGAGCCCAAGTGGATCCTCGTAATTAGAAGGGACCAATTGGAAGACCCCCAAACTCGGCCTGCCACACCCAGAGGTATCGATTGAGAATTCGGAAGACACTGTCACCATGACCCTATTTTACGTGCCCCAGTCACCTTCAACAAACACGATGAATCTTAGGCCGACTCGAGCCTCGAACCCGTGACCTTTCAGTTACGAGATCGATGACTGCCGACTGAGACCCCGCAGCTCACGAGTCTCGATCCTGCAACCTTCCGGTTACGCTATCGCTGCCTTTGCCGACTGAGCTACAGTAGCTCTCGTAATCAAAATGCAATACCCTAAGAAAATTTAATGCATTGTTATATAAACTTTTAGACTTGGCGGGTGTACAAGTGGGATAATGCGGGCATAGGACGTATTTCTTAGGTGGCCCGAGGGGTCTGACACCCCCCCTCACTCCGAAATATTTTCAATGTATGTTTTAGCAAGACTTTTTTAAACTTGACATTTTCTTAGCTAACACTTTTTTAAAAATTTTATGTACGTTACTAGTTTTCACCTAGCAAGTCCGAACGCTGGCCGATTAGTTAGGGTGCTGATCGTCGGTACAGGAGTTCGTGGGTTCGAATTCCACTATGGCATGGATGTTCGTTGCCGTTCGGAATCGGCTTTAAGCAGTAGGTCCCGGTCTCATTAGCCCTCGTGTGCAAAACAGTAGACCGTAGTCTAGTTTCCATTTCTCCCGATTTTACTTTATTTAATTATTGTTCAAGATGTTATCAAAATCTCAGAAAATTAGTATACATTCTAAAGTATGAGTGGTTTAAATGTTGTATTTATAGAAAAAATAAATAAGTTTTTAAAAACGGCTTTTAGAAAATATCCCAGATTTTCACGATTAATAAAAATTCCGAGTATATCCTGTTTCTGAATAGATTACCATTTATTCAAATATTTATAAACCGTAAAATGGTTTAGCTCTCGCTTGCAATGCTTTTCGGCCTAACTTCTTTGACATCACAATTTAGGGAGGAGGCTTTCTTTTTTAGGGGATGGTGACAAGACGCTCTCTACAGAGTTGGGGTGATGGATTCACCGGATTATGTTTTGTGTCACTCTAGTCATCCAATGACTTTTGAACATTTAAATAATTGTGTTCTTTCTCAGCATGAGGGCATTGTTAAAATGTATTACTAGAGAGCCCCTGAAATAATGGCTCGGGTAATAATGAGGAATTTGCACATGTGGGGGATTCGAACAAATTAGAATTTTTTTGATAATTCCAGATTCGTAGATTCCAAAAATGTTCTCAAAAATGTAAAAAACTGGGTCCATCGTTTTAAAAATTGATTTTAAAGTTAAGCGAAAATCACGTGACATCAAAACACTCCGTGGTGGGTTGTGACGTCATCGTTCACGTTATCCAATATTTTCTTATTGCTTCTAAGCTCGCACTATTTTCCGATTTTGATTTTGCAGGTTCTTAGAATTTTCCAGCTATCAAAATTTATTTTTATTTAAACCTGAACGTTTATTTTATCGATCTCGATAGCTTAATTATCTCAATTTGTTATTAATGTCTCTTCTACATGGATTTACCAAAGGACAGTCGGACAACCTCCCAAAATTGACATGATGCCGATGTTTTCGATCTTGGGAAAACAAACCCGGATTTTATGGGAGCAGAAATACGTTCGAATTAAAACCCAAAGGTATGTAAAACCATTTATATATTTATCCAATTTTACTTAACATGTATTAATATTTTATTCATGCTAATCACAGCTCTTCTGATTGTACACACAGACAAGTCAAATAAATATACATATATCATATA
>CM063509.1:12976569-12989069 GCA_032207245.1 Pardosa pseudoannulata | reverse complement strand
TGTCTTTTAGCCTATTGTGGTAACTTTCACGGCAAACGTAACGCGATTCTCCCTATGGAAGTGCCATCCGCAGCATCTTGAGTGTTATTTATGGGCCGAGTCATAGTTCAAGAGCCGCCGAGCGAACAGTGAAAACGGAAATGAATACCGAAACTGTTGACGCCTAAACAATGTGTGCGCGCATCACAATATATAACTATGGGAAAACGAAATCAATAGGAAATGAATTGATGATTGTTACAAAACATATTGACAATTGTAATGATGAATGATATAAAATAGTTCATAGACATTAGAGCAATAATATCGGGAGGAATATGCACAAGCAACAAACTAGCAATGGATGAAAGGTGACGCTATCGCTACATACCTTATTTAGCGATAGCGTCATTGGATGCTTCGAACAAAAAAAAAACGTTTCCAGAAGGAATTGTTGAAATATCTTCTAGTCGCCAATGTCGTGTGTCACCAATATCGTGGAACTCAATTAGTCGAGGCTGAACTTAATTACACATATATTTATTCACGAAAACGACATTCTTACACAGTTACCACAAACACGGCGACATTAAACAGTATACAGCAAGTCTGTTGTGTTGCCACACAGCTTTTGCAAAACTGATAGAAAGTTTAATGTTTGGCTAAGTAGCCGCCACAAGCCTTTATCCCACAGGCTCGTTTCAGATAGCTTTTCCAGCCTCAAAGCCATACACACTCAAGAAATCCGCCGGTGCAAGAAATTCAAATAATTAAGGTTTTCTAAAACTTGGAGCAAAGTTTCCCTCATTGTTATAAAAGCTTACGTAGGTCATGCTATTAATGAGTTTGCTGAAAACCATTCAAAAAGTGTTACTTTTATGACCCTCTCGTAAAATCGTATTTAAAATTACAAGCGTTAGCTGCGAGTTAAATTTATTGGGAATCAGAAAAGCCGCCACTTTCATCACATGAACTCATGCGCCTTTTGACTTTGGGGGCATATGAAACATCTAGACAGTCTTAACCCCCTAACTGCTCATCCCGCGATTTCCAAGGGCAATTCAAATGTAGTAAAATTTGCTCATCCCGCGATTTTCGCGGGCATGTGTTTTTCTTCCTTTATTAAGAAGCACATTCCGCCTTTTCACCGTTTAACCAGTGGAATAAATTATACACAGATTTAGATATTTAATTAGATAATAAATAGAATTATGACTAGAACTATAGTTATATTAGATAATAGAATTATAGATATTATCTTATAAATAGAAATTAACTATATTTCAATTGATATTTATTAAAAAATAAATTGTTTATGTGATAACATCTGAAATTAGTTTTTCTAAAAGCTTAGTTTCTCATGATAAAAGTCAATATAAAAAAAATCTTTTCTAGAAAAAAAATTGTATTTCAATTTTCCAATTTATATATATACTTAAACTATGCAATAAAAAATGCACAATTTTTAAAGAGATCTCCGTTTACAAATTGAGCAGTCAGAGGGTTAATAAACTAAGAACTATACGTAATCTAAAAGACAGCATTTTACGATATATTCTCAGAATTTCCCCAGACACACTAAGGTCGACTATTGAACATGCTATCTTGAGTGAAATCCCATCCCGAGGAGAGGAAAATCACGTGGATCAGTTCAATTAAGAAAGAATAATAGATCAGCATTTATTTTGTGACTTCTTAAAACATTACTGAGGGAACTGCAAACAATGGCATTAAAATTGTAAACATCTACAGTTTTTTCTGCGAGAATGGACAGCTGGTTTAGAGAAAAGAAAGAAGGGGTCACACGTAGCACTTTTTAATTTAATCTTTTTTAGGAAGTGTATATATCCTTGACTTATTTTGAGTAATTGAGATTAAGAAAACCAGAACGAGGTTGGGGAAAATTTTGAATAATTTTAGGGACCATAATTTTTGGTATAATCCATACATTTGCCTAACGGCGGCCGAATAGTAGAGGACTGCTCTTCGGAACCGGAGTCCATGGTTAGAATCCCGCTCCTGGAATGGATCTTCATAGCCATTCAGAATCGACTTTAAGTAGTAGGTGGCGGTCTCAATAGCCCTCGTGGAAAATACAGTACACTCCAAACTAAATCAAACCAAACTACATGTATATCTATACAGATGAACCATTATCACTCCATTTTTATAATTCATAAGAACACATGAGTCCACAAAGAGAGACCTCGTGATAAACAACGGAAAGCAAAACTTGCTTGAAGTCGTCTGATTTATCCGATTCTGGATTTACGAGAGGAACCTGAAATTTGGGCAGAGTATTATACATGAATTGGTATTTAAATCGAATCGTATTCTTGGAGGAGCCATAAATCTTCCCCTGGCAGATATCGAATAAATTCGTGGGCCAGAACACAATTTAAGAATCATTAAAATGCGTGTCTTCCGTATCACACCATCCCGTGACGATTTGATCTTAATAGCCTTAACCATCACTGTCCATAAACGCTGAAGAGGTGATCTGGTTCTCAGGCTAAGCAATGGTGTAATAGGAAAATAATGAATCCTCGAGTGACCTCAGGAGCATCATCACACCGTGTTATCGCAGCTACCGGTCATGTTTGTGTCCAAATGTTTATTCCGGTACTGCAGGTACCCATTAACTCTGAAAACGTATTGATAAATATCATAGACTAACTTTTGGAGACCTAAGAGTAAAAGATATAAGAAACTTAAGGCACTGAAAATATTTGCCCTTTGTAACGTAGTGAAGTGAAGACGGAAGCCAAATGGGAATTTATTTTTTTTTTAACGCTGGAGCACTTGCCTGTTAAGCATTCAACCATACAACACAAAAGTTTTTGTGGACTATTTTATCCTGCGAGCACCCTATAGGTGGTCAACATTACTCCTTTAGACCAATACAAACAAACAAGTAAGTCCTCGTAATTTAAAAGCAGGGACTAAGCAGGAGATCTCCCCCCTATGTTTGGCCTGCCGCCTTCACGGGCATCGGTTGGGAACAAACTGGGCATTGAGACATGAATCTATTTTATGTGCCCCAGTGGACATTAATGAACAGGGAGATCTTTGGCCGGGTCGAATCTCGATTCCCTCAACCCTCCGATTACGAAATAGACCCCTTTGCTCACTACACTAAGGCGTGTGAGAACCTGGAAATACAAGGGATAAACACGTGTAACAGGCCAAAACAGGTACTTTGTGTGCAACAAAGCATTTTTGGGAGTTTTACTTGAAATGTTAGTTCATAATCAAACAAAAATAAATAAATGACAAAAAAATAAATTCAAGAGAAAACATGATCGCACTACTCCCTTCACAACCACGTGCAGACTGAAGCTGCAAGTCGTGTAACAGGTCGAAAACGAAATTCAACCTAAAAAATTGTTTCCAAAACATGACACTAGGCTTCTACTTGTACCTGCAAATACACATTTGTGCCGCTATAGCCGTCGTGTCTAAAAATGACCGTTTCGTTCTGGACTGCTATTACCGTCATACTACATGGTGAACTTCGCTTTGACGACTATAGAAGCAAGTGTCCGTCATCGTGTTAATACTTTCCTATGAAACGTAAAATCCAGCAACTTATGTTGGTGAACCCGAATTTTATGACTTTTATCGTACCTTTGAGATGTCATCAGATTGGCATGTCATCAGATGGACTGGATACGAGAGTGGTAAACACGTGTGACCTAAACACTTTCTGAACTTTACAGTTCCTATAATGTAAAAAGCTAACTGAAATTCAATTTATGGAAGCCCAAATCCTAAATAGACATGGCAGAATTCTCTCATTGGCAAACGTGTTTATCCGTTTTTCTTGTTTTCAGGGTTCCCACTCTTTTTACAGAACAAAAATTAAGGACTTTCTAAGGACCAAAATAACTTTTTATAAGGACCTACTTGAAATACATGACATAAACCCTATTTCCTGAGGAAAATATTTTAATGATTATGAACCAGACAAGGCATGCTCAATATTCAATAAATTTCAGAATTAAGTTTTTTAAAATGTCTAAAAATTAATAAGATAAATCTATATGACAAAAACTAATTTTGAAAAATGGACATCTAAAGTTTGAGTGATCAAACTAAAAATAAATTATGAATAAAAACATTATAAACAGTACTTTCTGAGGGTTTAAAAATGACTGATATATACATATCAGTCTATATATATATATATATATATATATATATATATATATATATATATATATATATATATATATATATATATATATATATATATATATATATATATATATATATATATATATATATATATATATATATATATATATATATATATATATATATATATATATATATATATATATATATATATATATATATATATATATATATATATATATATATATATATATATATATACTAGCTGATTATACCCGACATTGCCTGGGAAAGAAGAAAGTTTGACTTTCCTATTACATTGAATCCGAGGAAAATTAAACTTCCATAACTGAAATATCTACTAACCCCCATCCTCCATGCTTCGTTTAATTAAAATCTGTATGACTGTTAGCTATTAGGAAACAGCAGCTGACTTTGTAAACTTTTTAAGTATTTGAAAGATTATTTGTCAAATAAGAAAAAACTGTCATAAGAAAACTGATAGGAAATCACATGACGACGGCGGATCTTGCCGATAGAGAAATTGATCGCGTTCCAATTTAAAAATTAAGGAGTTTTTAAGGACCTTTGACAAAAATTAAGTAGTTTTAATGGCCCTTAAAAGTGAAAGCTAGTTCTTAAGGACTTTTAAGGACCGTGGGAACCCTGGTTTGATATCTTGGGACTGTTTATTTGGAAATTGTCAGTTTTACGCCTCCCGTTTTGACAGCAATCTGAACTATCTAATGGAAAATTTCGATATAACGCTATTTACGCTGTGGATCGTAGGCATAAACCATTAATCGTAAAATGTTGAAATCTTATATTTTGTACTATTATAACATCTAGCGTTGTACAGCCCCTTTTGGTTGCTACAAGCACTCTTTACAGTGAAAATTTTCAATTGGAATTATAGATTGCGTTAATAACTCAAACTCTAAAACAATAAGTCGTTAAATAATGAAATTTTGTATAAGACTGTTATAACATCTATATGTACACCTGCACTTTTTATTTAAATTTTCACTCTATAAAACAAAAACCTCGATATAACGACCATTAATGCTACCAATTCACAATGCAAGTTATCGATGTACTCATACGTAGTTCTAATAATGCTATTTAAGCAGTGGAAACAAAGCTTTTAAAACTCGCTTTTAGAAAATAAATATAAAAATTATTTGAAGAGAATAATTTTGAATTTTTACCGTTTATTACTTCCTGGTACGGAGTTAAGGAAACACTGTAATCTGAAAAAAGGAAAGAAAAGAAAATATGTTTAGTACGAAATAACAGAAAGATTTCTGTTATACAGAGATTCTGAAAGATTTCTGTATGACAGAAAGTCTCATTAAAACAAGTATTAATGCCACCAGATGGCAATTTTTACGCTTTATTCAACCAGGATACCACGGGTAACGAAATCTACCTTGAGTCTTAACAATAATTCTAATAACTTCACATACAATATAAAAAAAGACATAATATTATACACTTGCAAGGAAATCATGTGGAATCTACATTAGATTTTATACTCAACATATTAGGAATTCTAGTGTTAGAATTATTTTAAACCTTACCCATTTAACGTGTAGAAACAAACATTTTGCATCTTCATTTGAAACAGTTCACTGCTGCCAATTTTACTAATAATCCTACCAATCACATTCAATTTCGGAATCTAACTTTTTACCTTGTTTCCCTACCTTTCCAGATAAATTAGTTTTCAGTTTAAATCAAAATGTAATCCAAAAATGTGTAGATCGTAAGTAAAACAAAATTGATCTTATATTGATATCACACAGTGATTCTCAAAAATCGTTAAGCACGAAACATATATTCTATCTCTTTTGTTTTCTCAGTTGAAACAACTTTAAATAAAATCATACATCATGTATATATATGTTACTTATACATATTTCAAACATACACACGTGTATACATAAACACTTCCACCATATATATTCACACAGGGTGATTTAAAATTAAAGAAACAAACTTCTAGAAGGTTTGGTGTTTTCGTAGATGACTTAGAATCACATAACAATGCAAACCGGAAATGCAATCCTAATGTAGCATCCACACTATGGCCAATTGTTCACCACTTCCTGATGGGGATCTTAGAGGATGGCTCAAGGGTTGCATCGACACGCTGGGCCACTCAATAAGCCTAGCTCGTGGATTCGTCCTTAGGGTCTACTGTACACTTTAGTTGCGCATCTGGTTGCCTTTGATCTTTGGAGAAAAATCGCCTCTCAAGCCATCGTCTGCCACCATAGACCACGATATGTCATACCCCCTCCAGGCGGCGGTAATGGCTTGCAGTGGACATAGTGTGGAGGGGCCATAACGAGATAGCTGAGTGGTTACGATTTCAATTTTTAGCTCGAAGTTTTTAGTGCACTAAACCTGTCACTAAATTACGATAAATAATAAAAAATAAGGGAATAAAAAAATCACAAACGTTAAGAACCGATTTAAATACTTACATCTTAAATATTTCTACCCAAAATAGGATTGTATCACAGCGAAGTAAAACATTATCACGCATGAGAAATTACCGCTTCAAAGAAAACTTGGCAAAAAAGAAATTGTATCAATTTACAACCGCGCGTATTTGTTTTCAATTCTGTTACTTTTATTTTTCTTTCAGGATTCAAGTAAAATTACCAAAATGAAAAATGAATAAATAACAGAAATGAAAAGATTTCAAACAGAGAGATTCCGATTCATAATAACAAAATAGCCAGACAGACACAACTGTTAACTATCGGCTTTAATTCTTGTATTTAAAGTATTTGATATTTGAATACTACAGATGCAAAAGATTCTCACAGTTCAAAAATAACCGCTGCAAAGAACAGTTTGCAAAACAGAATGTATATTAGTTTACAGCAGTGTATTTTGTTTTGAATAGTGTTATTATTTTTCTACATCAGATCAAGTATAATTTCTAAAGCAAAGAATAAATAACACAAATGAAAGGCTATTTCAGCCCGCGAGATGACGATAAATAATAACAAAATGGCTAAACGGACACAGACGTTAACAACCGATTTTAATTTTTGTATCTGGTTATTTAGATACTTGAATTCCGAAGATGTAAAAGATTGTCAGAAGTCTGAAATAATAGCGTCAAAAAATAGTTTATAAAACAGAATGTGTATTAGTTTACAGAGAAGCATACATTGTTTTAAAATGTGTTATCTTTTTTTTTTTTTTTTTTTTTTTTTTTGTCTCGGAGATCCAAGTATAATTACCAAAGCAAAAAATAAATAACAGAAATGTAAACATTTCTATTTGTAAGATTTCGATAAATAATAACAAAATGGCTATACAGACATTAACAACCGAGTTTAATACTTGTATGTTAAGTATCAGATACTTGTATAACCACAGATGTAACGATTGTCACAGCTCTGATAGAATCGTTTCAAAGAAAGATTTGAGAAACAGAATGTGTATTAGTTTAAGGTTCAGCATTTTTTTTAAGTGTACTTAATTCCAATCGAAGTTCAAGAATAATTCCTAAAGCAAAAAATAAATAACAGAAAATGAAACATATTTTCAAACTGTGAAATTAAGGTAAATATTCACAAAATTGCTAAAAATTAAAAAGTTGCTAATAATACAGATACTTGATAAACAGATGTAAATACAATGATAAATAAGTTTAAACAGATAGAAACAAGAACTTACTGGGTCAGAATAACAAAGCTTCAAATAATTTTTCAAAACAGATATTAGTTTCGTAGTATAATGTGAAAAAAAAAATAAAAGTAAAATGAATAACACAAACGATATTTATACCTACGAGATTACGATAAATAAAAGAAAAATTTTCGATAATAATCAAACAGAACACGCTAGAAAACAAATTTTGTATTTTATTATACTAGAAAAACACAGATGTAAAAGATTGTCACAGGTCAGAAATAAAATTCAAAGAAAGGTTTGCAAGGAAATTTTTAATACAGCATATATTTTTTTGAAGGGTAATATTCTTTCATGATATGGTATAATTCTTAAAACTAAAATAAATAAAACAAAAATATTTCAACCTCGAGATTTCGATAAATAAAAAGCCTAAACTCTACGAACACAGACGTTAGAAAACGATTTTAATTCTTGTATTTTGAGTATTAGATACTAGAAAAACACAGATGTAAAAGATTGTCACAGGTCAGAAATAAAATTCAAAGAAAGGTTTGCAAGGAAATTTTAATATACAGTACAGCATACTTTCTTTTGAAGGGTAATATTCTTTTACTCATGGATATGAAGTATAATTCTTAAAACTAAAAATAAATTACACAAATAAAAATTTATTTCAACCTGCGAGATTTCGATAAAAATAAAATGGCTAAACAGACACAGACGTTAACAAACTATTTTGTATCTTAAGTATTAGATACATTAATTCCATGGATGTAAATGATAGTCACGGCTGAGAAAACATACGAAGTTTGAGCCGATAGTAAAGTTAGAAAAACTGAATGTGTATTACATACAGCACAGCATATTTTGCATGGAATTGGGTTATTTTTTATTTCCTCTCGGAGATCAAGAATAATTACCAAAGCAAAAAATAAATGATGAAAAGGTATTTCAATCTGAGAGATTAAGATAAACAATAAAAAAAAATATGTCTAAAAACCACAGACGTTAACGATTAGTTTTAAGTCTTACAATTACTTATCACAGATGTAAAAGAAAATATCATTGGTATCGACTTAACCTAGTGCTTATATAAAAAAAATGGCTAAATTGTCGCAAAAAGAATCTACTTGTTAATTCCCTTTTAATGCACTATTAACTTTTTTCCGGTGGTACAGAAAAAGAAAAAAAAAAGCAGGAAATGAAAAGGAGATTTTAAGCCATTGAGATGGAATGATAGGATATTCTTTCTTTTAATCTCTCTTACGTTTCCTGAAAGAAAAATAAATGACTGCTGTTTGTTATGATATCGCAAAGCAAACACCAGATTTATTTTGAAGACCTTTCAAATTGTTTGCCTTTAATGTTTATATATAATAAAATATCTTTATTTTTTATCGTGGTATCTTTTTCAGTGGCTTATCTCCAGCTGTATATTGCAACGATATAACTCCAAAAATATCTATGGAATCTTCCTTCAAACATGAGAAGAATGGCGTGGTGAAAATAAATATTTTGTAGATAATAAAACTTTACAGTTACTTCCGCTTCATTTTTAGACATAAAATCGTGAGTGGGAGTGTAACTCAAGAAATCAATGTCAAAATGTTTATATTTTAACTCCAGAAGTTTTATATTTTAACTCTTAGACTTTTCTGAAAAAAATTCGTTGTTAATACCGGTGATAAAATTTTCATGTCAACAAAAATAATCGATACTTCAATTTAAAATTAGCCCATATGTAAATAATCTATTATTTAAGCCATAGATAAAAAAAAATTATTTACTTAATATCTAAGTTCAGGGATAAAACGTAAAACGTATGGAAATTTATGCAGACGATATGTAAATAATTTAAAATAAGAAATGGTTAAATGTGATGGTTAAAGGAATGACGTCATCATGCAAAAAAAAAGTTATTTTCCTCTACTTTTAGGACGGGTCTCGCCAAAGTCGTTTAACGGCTAACAGCGATTAATCTCTGTTTAAATGGAGAATTCCGTCCTACCATTGGTTGGCGCCATGGGTTAATCTTGGTTAACCGTTAAACGACTTTGGTTAAGGGTCATATTCACCAAAATCGGGGTATCCAGGATCAAAAAGAACGGATCAGGGAATCGGTAGATCGACGATCCCATGCCGTTAACTCTGACTTGAACTGGTGTCATATGCACCATGAGTGGATTCCCTGATCTATAGATTAATTATTTCAAATATGTAAGCGATGTTTTGATTGGTCAATAAACGAGATTCTCCGGGGATGGTTCACATGCTAAGTTGATTTACATATTTACTCAACCAGACATAAATATCGTTTGAGGAAATTATAAATTGAGTCAAGGATCTGTAGTTTTAATGATATTTGCTCACGAAATAAGTATAGAAGAATATAAAAGGAAGAATTTTGATGAAACTGAGGCAGAATCTTTCCTGAAAAATCTGGAAAGATACAGTAGCAAAATACCTTGATGCTAAGAAATATTTTTCAGCAGAAGATAGAACATTATTTTTTTTCCGAAGGAGCTGAAATCGTGTCATCTAACATTCGAATTAATGATTCAGTTGTATATTTATTAAAACGATAACGCGACCGAAAGTCCACATCATCCAAATAATTTGTTCTATCTGGATGCATAAATCGTTTCTGCCATTTCCAACATTTGAAAAAATTGGAGATCTCCTAAATCTGAAAATATATCCGCCATGTTTGTTTTCAATGCAGAGCGCATGCGTAAAATGTAGTATCCGTGGATCAGGCAATGAATCCTTCAAATTCGGGAGATCAGAGGCAGGGGATTAAAACGAGTTGAAAGCCGCTGATTCTCGTTGAAGAATACGAAAATGCTGATTCATGGTTAGATCTGAGTATTAAAATCGTGGTGTATATCGCCCTAAAAGTGATAAATTCATGAATTTAACAGGGGAAATTGACATCTTAACCTGGAAAAATAAGGCTTGAAATAATGACATTAAACGCTCGAAAAGGGGGGAAGGGATGGATTTCGAACTTTTCGAACTCGCTTTGAATTTTGCTAACCCTAACTCATCAAGAATCCAATATGGATGCCTCTACTCATTCCATCTCCTACCGCTTCATAAATTCGAAGATGGACAGACAGATAACTTAAGCTATTATTATACAGGGGATTAGTTAAAACATAAAGGATGGGCTTTACAGTTAGGTTGATAGCATACACTGAAGGCTGGAATCTCCTTATACGACCTGGAATTTCTTTACAAGCCTTGTCTTTTTTAATAAAACAGAAGGCCTCGCGATGTGGAAATCCCAGTTCGCCTCTCCTGATGATACTAAATACACACAGAGAAAAACGTCTAGTATACATTAGTTTTACTTAACCGCGATAATCGCTTTCTAAATTGCTTACATGTAAATTACTTTTCAGATGTTGAATACTTAACATTGTACAATTTGCGTTTAATAACTGAAATCATTACCTTTAAGTTCTCGACTCACTCAGTTTACTTAATGAGTGCCTGGAGAATTTTTCTATTAAAACAGGGGGTAAGAAGTTTACGTAAAGGACTGCGGTAATTTGTAAATTTTAAAGACACTTTACATTTTTGCGTAATTACAAATTATCTTTACAGCAGTAGGACATTTAGCGTAGGCGCATTTTGCATTTAGTTAAACTTAGCATTTATTGTAATTACTCATTAATTCTCTTTAACCTGCTTGATTTAGAAAAGCCAGGATAACGTTAACCATTAACATTAGAATGTCACTACCGATGTTAAATACAGTGGGCTCTACTTAATGTGATCGCGGTTAATGTAATCAATCGCTTATTGTTATCGAAATCCCTTGGTCCCGATTTTCTCTATTCATTTGTATGTCAAAATGATCGCTTTATGGGATCGTTACATCGGTTATTGTTATCTGCTTTCGAACCTCATTTTAACTGGCAAAGGAATATTCACAATGCATTCCGAAGGAACCCATTCTTTTCTTTCCCTTTGCTGCTGTTTTAATTTCCGAGAATTCTCCCTCTTCCACCTAGGGAAAAGGAGAAAAAACAAAGGAGTGGGGTATGACACGTTCCTGGAATTTTTCAGAAATACGCACACCCTAATGGTGGTCAGTGGTTGTCAGATAAGCTGAAGTCAACACATTCTTATCGAAACCGAGAAGGAGCGTATTCCCATTTTATGCCTTGCTCGCTTACGTGCAGCTCGTCGATATAAAAGCCACAAAGCGAAATGATTTAACGTTAAAACAAAAATTCGAAATTCTAAATCGTTATGGCAATTTGATTATAATTACGAACAATTTATCAATGAGCTTCTTCTTAGAAAAAATTGTAGACAGTCCACAGTAGATCAAATTTTTTAATTATGTATACAATTCTTATGTTTTAAAGGATAATATACAGTACATATAAAGTGTGTTTTTTCATTTTGTTTTGAAATTTAGTCCGTGTGAATTAAAGGTAGGGGGGGATAAATTGATCTAATTTTTCATATCGTTTATTGTTTCTCCCTCTAATTCTCCCTCTTCCTCCTATTGAAATGTGAAATGAACAAAAGAGTGGGAAATAACACTTTCCCGGAATCTTGCTGGCTTACATGCAGTTTGTCGACATAGAAGCCAGAAAGCGAAATGATTTAACATTAAAACAAAAGATCAATATTTTAATGTCGTTATGACAGGTTACCAAAAATGAGCCAGCGCAACGTTTCTCAGCCTGTATTGTGCAAGATTTTGAAAA
>CM063509.1:12966569-12969069 GCA_032207245.1 Pardosa pseudoannulata | reverse complement strand
CGTAAAAAAAAAATGTCGAAAAGGCCCGAGTCGCAAAATTCTAGGCTTTTTATGCCTGGGGGTCAGTGACGGTCCCACCAACCACTGTTTGGTCAGTTACGATTCCAGTTACCTGAGAACTCCAACTAAGGTTACAGCTAGTTTTATTAGTTGAATTCTATTTCGCTAGCTGTCCCGATTCCGGCTTTTCCAGGAAATCCCCCGGGTTCATTACAGCAAACGATCAGGGGCGTGACGCCTATTCAACCGAATTGTCAGCCTCCCAGACAAGGCGTCGCAGCGCTATTGTAGCCGGGTCGAATCCAGAGGCTTCAAATCAGCTGATTTCGGTCTTTCGTGTTCAGAACAAAGAGGGGTTTTCCTAACGTTGACGGACACTTGCGTCTATAGCCGTCAAAACGAAGTTCACTACGTGGCATGACAGCAATAACCGTCCTAAACGAAACGGTCGTTTTTAGGCACTACGTCTATAGCGGCACAAATGTGCATTTGCTGAAGTACAAGTAGAAGCCTAGTGTCATGTTTTGGAAACAATTTTTTAGGTTGAATTTCGTTTACCACCTGTTAGACAACTTGCAGCTTCGGTAAGCACTTGGTTGTGAAGGGGGTAGTGCGATCGTGTTTTCTCTTGAATTTATTATTATTTTTTTTGTCATTTATTTATTTTTGTTTGATTATGAACTAACATTTCGTGTAAAACTCCCAAAAATACTTTGTTGCACACAAAGGCTAGTTACAGCTAGAATTCTCATTCACTAGCTGTCCCGATTCCCAAATTCTCCAGGCAGTCCTCAATGAAACAAATGTTATCTCAAATGAAACGAGTAATAAACAACAGCAGAAAGAACGAAACGCAGAATGTCAGTCGAAGTCAGAGGGCGAAGACATTTTGAAAGTTTTAGTTGATCTGTTCTATTATTGAAAAATAAAGAACTAGAATAGCTTTTGAATGAGTCATATTATTGTGACCCTCAATATTATCTCCTATTTTCACTTTTTATAGTGTACAATTACATTCATTGCTTTCTGATTGTTGTCATATGCTTTCGCGCATGCGTCAAATGGACGTGTGTTCGTAGGTTTGGTTTTGGTTTGGAACTCTACGGTCTACTTTTTTGCAATACGAGGGCTAATGAGACTGGTATCTACAGCTTAACCACTTCCAGGTTCATTTTATTTCGCGATTATAGGTCAAAGAATGTCATCTTTTTATGGTTATTTTCATACATACATAGCTTTTTAAACATAATACCATCATTCGTATACAAAATTTCCTAAAAATTAATGTAAAAAAATCAATTTAAATAAATGAGTAATTTACCTGTATAGTTGGCTTT
The DNA here is from genome assembly GCA_032207245.1 of Pardosa pseudoannulata. Taxonomy (NCBI): domain Eukaryota; kingdom Metazoa; phylum Arthropoda; class Arachnida; order Araneae; family Lycosidae; genus Pardosa; species Pardosa pseudoannulata. The sequence goes on along the minus strand of CM063509.1, from coordinate 12,967,732 downwards.
CTGTGCGTCAGAAATCATTAGACTTTGGAGTCAATTCACACTAATTATAAATATAAAGCTTAGAATACCTAACTTTTATCTTGAATTAAATTTTATTTATATCCTTTGCATTTACACAAATGATTATGAAATTATTAATCAAAACTTGATCGTGTATGATACAATCGGAAACACGGTACTGCACAGAGTCCAACATCGCAATCTGGACAGTAGAACCTTGTTTCTCTACTTACCTTCTTTCGTCTGCTGTCTCTCTTTGAACAGCAAATAATCTAGTAGTAAAAGTAAATAAAAGCATTCTAGACCATAAAAAGCACATGTGAAATAATTCGGGAAAGATTGGTTGCACATTGTAAAATTTCACAGTGCCCGAGCTACACTCGGGATCAGAGAGGATGGTACATTTCGCCTGCCCGAGTTCGGGAAGGAAAACCGGGAAGGGGTTAAAGCCGATTCTGAACGACTACGAACATCCATGCCACAGTGGAATTCGAACCCACGAACTCCGGTACCGAAGGTCAGCACCCTAAGCAATCAGCCTTCGTTCAGCTATAGTTAGTGTTTGTTCGTAGACATATGTATATAAGAAACGTCCGTAAACCCAGCGTTAAACAACCTCTCTCGGTATATCTTACTGCTGTATATGACTAGAAAGAACTGCGAGAATTTCTATAAGAAAAAAAAAATGCTTAGTGTCTCTCTTCACTCCGCATTCGGAATTCTAAATTCGATACAGGCAGAGTTTACAACCGAATTACATTCGAAACATACGCTACTGAAAACATCCCCCCCTCCCGTTCCAATCCCTTTAAATGTGCTCGAGCATTAGCAGCGTCGACTTGTTGCCAACCACACGAGGTACAAAAGCACGAACAGAATTTAAAATCGGCAGACGATTCGGAAACAAAAATGAAATACTGTGAACGTGAGTCGAATCAAGTCATCATCGGAGCGCGGGTCATGTTTGCCGAATTCTAGTTTCAGGAGTCAATGATCAAACTGCTTATACATTTTTTTTCTTCTTTCCTTAACTTTGTACCCGGGGGTGGTGAAAGATAGGTTGTATTTCGAAGCCGAGTTCATTATCTAGCACCATCCGTGATGTTTTTGTAAAGTGCTGCAGCAAATTTTTGAGCAGCCTTTCGATTAGAAGATATTTTGCA
>CM063509.1:12944069-12961569 GCA_032207245.1 Pardosa pseudoannulata | reverse complement strand
GCACTTTTTTCACAGAACACACACGACTACATCTTTGCCGCTTTTTCTTCTTCCCAGTAGTAACAATTTTCTCTAAAATATGTTAAATTATTTGTCTCAATTTTTCCAGAATCTATGTAGTAGACAAGAACATTCGTCTTCGTTTTCCTGTATATACCGTTATTTTTGTACCCACAAACAAACCATGTTGTTACACTAACCCGTACTAGTACGTGGCTTGCGCTCAAGTATCAATCGTCAGAAAAAGTACTAGTACGTGTCCCGCATACAATGTGTTAATAACTATGATAAGGAATTTACACAAGATAGTTTTAAAAGTAATTAATTCTTATTACAAATACATATTTTATTGCCAAACATTACAAAAATCAATGTGATATGGAAAATAAATTGTTTATTTTATGATACTTTCAATAAGAGTACAAATTATTCACAAAAGTCTTTGCCCCAACCTTTGCGAATGTCATAAATTGAACTGTATATATATTTTTCGAAGAAAACTACAGTTATAGACTACTACAATAATAAACTGCTTGTATCCACAAAAGCCATACTTACAATCCTTCAGGATGCCATAGAGCTGACTGTATATGCATTTAAAATAAATAAACTGCAATTGTAAACTACTACAAAAATAAACTACTTCTATTGAATATAGAAGAAAATAAAGCCAACACTGTTTATTCTCTTCTAAGTTTAGTGAAACTTTGTGCCCATTGTTGCCAATTGATAATAAAAAAATCTGTTTACAACAAATATTTTATAGTTAAACATCCAAAGAAATTCATAAACATGGGCTACATACGTTACCTTTTCATGTAATAATTTTTACTTGGGCACTGTAGAACAAAATAATCTATTTTCAAGCTTTCCCCCCGCCCAAAAAAAAAGCAAATGTAGCAAAAAAATGAGCGAATAAATCTATCTACATTCTTGAAATAATTAGAGGTGCCACCTACATGTTTAATAATATCTTAAGTATGTATTTTATTGGCAGCATTAGATATTAGAGCTTCAATATTACTCTAATAGTATTTTAGCACGTTGCGTGCGGCCAACGTATTTTTACGTTTTTTGCAGACTGTCACTGGAGCGCGGGTCACGTAAAAATACGTATTTAGTAGATTTGTGGTGGATACCCGCTAACCACCCCAAATCTACTAAATACGTATAATTATATGTATGTGTGACATTATATGCGTGTTGTTTGCGTTGCTGTGCAGCGCTTTCCATTTTGACTTTCCACAAGTTAGGATTATCGAGTGACATGGTCATTTGTTGCGTTATTTCGTCTTCCATCGAATTCCTAGCTCCAGAACGTAGAAGTCGTGTTTTGTCAAATCGAAGCTTGGTTTTTTTTTGTTGAATACAAAATGGATAAAATGAGCAGTCGTGACAAAGAGAGTGATGAAGAAGTAGGCGCTGACAGATGATCGGACTTTAATTTTAAAAATCGTTTATATTTGTGACTTCGTAAAAATATTGTTTTTTTTTTTTCTAAATAATTATACAGTATATAAAGTGTAAAATAAAAAAAGTTTCGTTCCTAAAAACAAAGTAATTTTCGATTCACTGCGAATTTTTCTAAATAACTAAACTTTCTCGCGATTCACGAAAAAACGCCCGCTGCACGCGTAATTTGGCGGTGAAGTATACCCGCCAACTTACATGCCAAGTGTTAGAAGACTAAACATTTAAGGGTTAAAAAACAAGTTACAACGGTTTGTTGCTCGTAAGAAGTCACTTGTTCGCTTATGTAACAACGCTAATATAGCATCACAAGTAAACCACTGTCAGAATAATCCTTTCGTTTTAAAACCTTTTATATACCAGGAATTTATCATTAACTTTTTAGGTTCTACGAGATGTTTGATTTTCTTTTTCTTTCGAAAAGTGTATTAACCCCTTCCCTGTTTTGCGCGTACGCCGTACGGGCACAGCTTTCGGGCCTTTACTGATTTGCCCGTACGGCGTACGGGCAATCTGATTTCTATTTCGCTTGCACTGTTTCGGCCATATTTTTTTCAATTTTAGTAACAAATTATTCGTATCAATGTCCAGTAAATGATAGTTTGCAGTTTATTGTATTTTCTACTCTGATTGGTTCAAAAGCGCGGATTTTTTCGCATGTTTTGTATGAGAAGACGAATTGTTATCTTTCAGTGTATAGCTTTCTGGTTATATTTTACTAACCGCCTGATAATTTTATTTATGTAAGAGTTCAATAATATATTTTTACTTTTAAATAATGGATAATTTAGAGCGTATGAAGCTCCTTTCTTGCGATTCGAACTGTGACTCGGAATCAGAAACTGAATTATCTGTAAATGATAGTAGCGAAAGTTTACTAGATGACCTGGATAGTACTGACTCTGATAGTAGTACAGATGGAATCAGTCAAGCGAGACAATTTTTTTAAATTAATTGTGATAATCCTTCGGATCCGCCTCCTAGATTTGCTTTCACTGGAATTCCAAAAATTAACTTGGATATCGATGAGACTAAAGGTAAACTTCAGTTCTATGATGCTTTCATAGAGAGAAAAAAAAGTGTAATAAATGCTTAAAAATATTAGAAATGTTAATTTTAATAACATATCTTTAATTAAAAATGTAAAATGAACAAAAAAATGCAATAAAAAAATGTGACATTTTTTTTTGACCGAATTCTGGAAAAAAAGAAACTATCTAAGGGTTCAACTCAGTGCTATTAAACTCTTTCGAACACATAGTTATCGTGTCTGATACCAACTATCAATCTTTATACCCTATCTTTACATCGCAGTATTAAAGAACGATAACTTCTTCATTCTACAAAGTCTTCCTTTTGTGAAAAGTTGGATAATTTTTTCTTTTTTTCAGCTAGCAATATACTGTGTTTTGTATCGATTTCTCACCCTCTTTCTCAGGGCTAACGTTCTATTTCGGCCACCGATTGCTAGAACAGATAGCATTGTGGATCGAGGATTACAGACGTAAATGATGATTAACTGCCGCCTGTGACAGATCGGTTTCTTTAACCGTAACGATTTCGTTTTATTTTTCAATTTCTTTTAGAATGTTCTCGACTTCGGAAAAGATTTGTTTTGGAATACTGAATGGAGGAAAAAAAGTAGTTCTTTTTTTTTTTAACTTTTCTTTACCACGAAATTATTTCTTAATACGGTCATTGAGATCTGACTGACAGGACATCTAGATATATAGACTAGATAGATTAACTTCAATTTTCTTATATATTTTACACCAATAAAATTATATTTATAACCTGACTGAACTTAAATGTATCTGAAGTAACGTATGTTGTGACGTACTGAAGTATGGATAGGCGAGGCCGTTAATGATACAGGCTGGACATATATATATATATATATATATATATATATATATATATATATATATATATATATATATATATATATATATGCAAATGTATACATATATATTTATTTATTTATATATGTGTATATATATATGCATATATATGTATGTATATATATGTATATATATATATATATATATATATATATTGTGACGTCCTGAAGTATGGGTAGGCGAGGCCGTCAATGATACAGGCTGGACATATATATATATATATATATATATATATATATATATATATATATATATATATATATATATATTATATATATATATATATATATATATATATATATATATATATTTATATATATAATATATATATATATATATATATATGTATATATATATATATATATATATATATATATATATATATATATATATATATATATATATATATGTATATATATATATATATATATATGTATATATATATGTATATATATATATATATATATATATATATATATATATATATATATATATATATATATATATATATATTGTCGAATTAATGATGTTACTGAAATGATTATATAAATCAAAATTAAAACTTAAGGTTCGTAAAATTTAAAGTTGTCGATATTGACCCAGATATGTTCGAAATGAGAATTTCTTTTGAGATTTGAGTATTGAAATTTTTTTGTGACTATAATCCTTTATTTATTTTGTACAGGTAAAAATAATTTTAAAAGTGTAAAAACTTTTATAATTTTTACATTAATTTTTTTATTATTTTGTATTCGATTAACTATACATTTGGAAAGGTAAAGTATAATAATAATAAATATATTCAAGCAAAATAAATTATAAAAAGCGAGAAAAATCTTTATTAATTTGAAGTACTTGGACTCCCTTAGCAATGGTCTCTCCTCGTATGTTTTTCGTTTTCTAATAAAGACTCACATCACAACGCTAAGTTTCCGGAATTCAGAACCCAATTTGCCTCAATACAGTCTGAAAATAAATTATAAAAATCGAGAAAAATCTTTATAAATTTGGAGTGCTTGGACTTCCTTAGCAATGGTCTCTCCTCTTAGGTTTTTCGTTTTCTAATAAAAACTCACATCCTAACGCTAAGTTTCCGAAATCAGAACCCAATTTGCCTCAAAATTGTCTGAAAATAAATTATAAAAAGCGAGAAAAATCTTTATTAATTTGGAGTGCTTGGACTCCCTTAGCAATGGTCTCTCCTCGTATGTTTTTCGTTTTCTAATAAAGACTCACATCACAACGCTAAGTTCCCGGAATTCAGAACCCAATTTGCCTCAATACAGTCTAAAAGACTTCGAAGATAACATTATTTACCGTGAAAAAGAGGGTTCTGCAATACTTTTACGATAAGCCAACCGGAAATCCCAAAATTTAGCAATGCCTCTCGTCAAAATTCCGGGAATACGAAAATCCTTCTTGTGTGACAACCAATTCATCAGTCTCAAGTCCTGATTCACGAATTCGTTTGTTATCGCTGCTCCAAATTGCAAACATAGTCGAAAACACTGATAGTTATTGTTATCAGGTGTTTATCCTGCAATACTTCGGCATTTCCAGTCTTGAAGGCCGGCTAAGGCTGTGTTTACGATACGGATAAAGCGAAATCTTATAAATGTCAAGACCCATCTTTGATTTCATTATCCCTTGAAATACTGTTTTCTATTTAGTGTTTTCTTGTGTCAGATCTTTCAATATTTTATCGAAAAACACTCGAGTTGCTGGCGAAATTCCGTTTTAAAAGGAAAGTTGTTAAGTATCATAAGTTTGTTTATTATATACAAAATATGTGAACTTTGACATAAAGAAAAACAATGCGTTTGACTACAAAAATCTGGTGTGAACGCTACGCGACTCCCTTGTATGCTCATTATAGGTCATTTTATTATACAGTGGACTCTGTTTAATGTGATCAGTTTGGGACACCGTTATTTTGATAAATATAACCGATTGATAATAATAAACGATATGCAAAATTAGACAATGATGATTAACTGCCGTCTGTGACAGATCGGTTTCTTTAACCGTAACGATTTCGTTTTATTTTTCAATTTCTTTTAGAATGTTCTCGAGTTCGGAAAAGATTTGTTTTGGAATACTGAATGGAGGAAAAAAAGTAGTTTTCTTTTTTTAAACTTTTCTTTACCACGAAATTATTTCTTAATACGGTCATTGAGATCTGACTGGCAGGACATCTAGATATATAGACTAGATAGATTAACTTCATAGATAACTTTTTTATATATTTTATACTAATAAAATTATATTTATAACCTAACTGAACTTAAATGTATCTGAAGAAGCATATGTTGTAACGTACTGATGTATGGGTAGGCGAGGCCGTCAATGATACAGGGTGGACATATATATATATATATATATATATATATATATATATATATATATCCCTTTTAACCTCTTCCCTGTTTTGCACGTACGCCGTACGGGCACAGCTTTCGGGCCTTTACTGATTTCTATTTCACTTGCACTGTTTCGGCCGTATTTTTTTCCAATTTTAGTAACCAATTATTCGTATAGATGGCGATAATCCAATTGTTATCTTTCAGTGTATAGCTTTCTGGTCATATTTTACTAACCGCCTGATAATTTTATTGATGTAAGAGTTGAATAATATATTTTTACTTTTAAATAATCGATAATTCACAGCGTACGGAGCTCATTTGTGATTCGAACCGTGACTCGGAATATTCTCTATGATCATATAAAATATAAATGTAAAAATGTAAAAGCATGAACTAGTTTTTTACGTTTAAAGAAAAAAGTTTTCCAAACGTAGACGGATACCTTAACCCTCTAAGCGGTTCGCACGTACAATTCCTCCAAACCGATGACTTCAAAACGTACAGTTTTTTACCTCCAAACACGCTCAGAAAATAGATGTGATGTACATATTTGTCAGTGTTTTCTTCCATGGAGTTTTGAGGTAGGAGGGTCCGGTTGATTGTTTAGGAACTGCACTCTTCTTTCGCTGACATTTCTTAAGGGATGCACCCCTACCCTTTGAGGCACAAAGACGCTGACAGGTTTTCATGGCTTCGTAAATCTCTATATCGAAGTACTTCTTTTGCGGTAACAGATGCATCTCTAATTGCACCACTTAAATATCATAGATGAATATCGTGAAAAATGTAAACAAGTCTCTCAAAAAATATTTTTATTTGTACTTTTCGAATCCATTATTTCTTATGGGATAATATTCCAGATCTGAAGAGCTTTATATGTATTAAAAATTAACAGTCTATAATATCTATTTATATATCTATATATAACCGGAAGTAAAGAGACAATAGCGAGGGTGGGTTTCCCGTATTCCATTCTAGTTTACAAAGGGTGAAGAAAAAAATCATAGAATGCTTTGGTGTTTCCACTCGGAGGGTTAAGATATTAGCCACAGTTTTTATTTATTTATTTATTTTTTATTTTTTTATTTTTTTAAATCTAAGACTGTTTTGAAAAGGTATTCCAAAAATTAGAATTCGGTAAGATCATGCAGTATTATGGGAATGTAATACAAATATTAACTATGGCAGAAACGCTGAATAAGCAAAAATCTAATGCATGTTTCTATTTTTAAGCCTAAAACTGGAAATTCCTAACGGTAGAAGCACTTTCCCCAAAAATTTTTTTCACAAAGCCTTCCGGTCGAAATTTGATTTAGCCGCTGAAATATGCGAGGCAGAATTTCGAATGCAGCGGAATTCCCATCGGCTTCCGCAAATCCTTTTTGATGCTTTTGAACTTTCCCCTCGTTTTAGCTTTCGGAGCGTGGCAACAGTCTCCCAAAATCCTTTAAGCAGATTTGAGGAAGGCTGCTGTCTTTGGCTGTTGTATACAGTGGATTACACGCGACGCTGATGTATCAAGATCCGAGGGGATTTCGATGGAAAACAGTTGCAAAGCGATAGTTCCCGATGGGGATTGGTGGCTTTAAAGTACTCATTCGTGCACCTTCGGGTACACCCCTTAGTGCATTGGTTCCTCGTATTGGAATGAAGGATAATTTTCTTTTTTCAGGAATGTCTAATACTTAGCAATTTAGCAGTTCTCTTTTGCGTGTTGACAGTGTAACGTACTGGAGATATGGTAGGCGAAGCCGTCAATGAAACAGGCTAGAAAACTGTTTAGTCTAGACTAAATATTTTATTCAGGTGAATAAATTATGTACAGCTATGTACAGGTTCAGTAGATTTCTAAATATTCTGGGATCTCGTGCTGAGATAACATTCACACAATTACGATGCATAGATGCAGTGTGGCTAGATTTTCTAAATCACTGGAACAGTTTGCTAATTAGTGCCGGTACGAAACGCTGACACTATCACCTCCAGGATGACGATGAGTACAGTCGGCTTTCACACCAAGGTTCAAACGCTCAGAGTGCGTATCACGCTGGTGTTCGTTGACGAAACTCGGGATGCAAGACGATCCAAAATGTGAGCAAGGGTCACTCTCGGTGACCTACTTCTATGCACGAAGTAGAAAAAAAATAGTAAAATAACGGGAATGGGATTCCAAAGTCGAAAGTCGACTTCTTAAAAAACAGAGACGCTAGCGGTCTCTAAAACAAGCAAACTCCGGAAATCGGAGAGACGAGTGGACTCCTCTCGAGCTCCACACAATAGCTCCAAAAGCAACTCTCAAGAAGAAGCCTCAACAAGGAAAAGCCCCGTCTTGGCTCCGCCACTCTTCTTTTATAGAGGTCCCGGTTCAATTCACGCGATACTTCCGGAACCTTCAGCTGTTCCGTTTCCAGATGTGGCCGAAAAGCCGTCTTTAAATCAGCCGACCCAAACAACTTAATTTCTCTTTTCGCTACCGCTAATGGGCGCACATGTGGCACTATAGTGTAGCTCAATTTATAATCATTTCCCCGGATCTTTTCACTCAAGAGTCTTTCAAAGTCTCAGACACGCTGTCTCCAGCACACGGACAGTTTTCAATTAAGTCCGGGACCTAGTACACAAACGTGTATTGTTAGGACCACCCTTTTCTACCTGCCGCTAACCGTAACTGTCCGCTGCGAAAGATCACCTTCCGCTCCCCTTTCGCTAGAGTCATGTAATGGATCGTTACAACAGCGTAAAAGAGCAATGTTCTATCGGTATAAAAGTATGCAATTTAAACTCTGTGTGTACGATTAGAACCCTATGTGGCAAATAAAAAAGTGGTTTGTTTTTTAGCTGAGAATTATCTGCTACAGGCTCAATAATTTGTTTATCTTCATTCTCCTCTAAAGTCTACCGATACTGTGAATGCAGTTTGGATTGTCTGATTTGGAGTGCTACGGTCTACTTTTTGCAACACGAGGGCTAATGAGACCGGGACCTACAGCTTAAAGCCAATTCCGAACGGCTACGAACATCCATGCCACAGTGGGATTCGAACCCACGAACTCCGATACCGAAGGCTAGCCCCCTAACCAATCGTCCATCGTTCGGCAATGCAGTTTGGAATCACGTTGAATTCATTTAGAAAGATAATTCAAAGTTTCATTAGATACGTCGAAATCATCTTTAAGTTCTTTCCATTTTTTTTTTCCAGAGTAATTAATGGAAGTAAAAGAATGAAACTATCATTTTTCCACTGCAACCTGGAGGTAGATAGAATTTTTGGTTAATACCGGTGATCAAATTTTCATTGCAACAAAAAGTAATCCATGATTCAATTTAAAATGATTACATATATACCTCATCTGTTACTTAAGCGAAATGTAGAAGAAAATTATTGACGTCCTATCTAAGTTCAGTGATAAAACGGATGAAAATAATGCAGACGATATTTAAATAATTTAAAATAAGAAATGATTCAATGAGATGGTTAAAGGCATAACGTCATAATGCTAGAAAAAAAATGTTGTTTATACCTATTTATTATGTAATAAATTGATAAATTTAATCGCCTGCTCATAACCGGATAAAATACGGTTGGAGATAATGGTATTAAACGCTCGAAAACGGGGGAAGGGGTGGATTTCGAACGTTGCTAACCCTAACTCCATGAAAACATATGAAACATATTTATACCAATTTATTTTAGACTCAGATCGATAGTTTAGGAGAAGATAAACTTAACTCGCTTTGGATTTGGCTAACCCTTATTCAACAAGAAACCAATATGGATGCCTCTATCCGTTCCAGGTCCAACCGCTTCATAAAATCGAGGACAGACGGACAGATAACTTAGGCTTTTAATATATAGGGGATATTAAAAAATGCACATTTTTATGGCATTCCATTTTATAAATTATTAGTTTGTTTATAAAATATAATTTTAGAGATATATATGTTATAATACAAGATGTTTACAGGTATGAACTAAAAGTAATGTACATACAGAACTTATTTTTTTTTATCCTCTCTCGGAAGTGGTAAAGAAAAAAGAAAGAAAAAAGGGGCCACAAGAAATATCGGAGAAGGCATGCGCAAATGAGTCCCTGGACTTCGGGAGGCCCGCACCCTAGGCATTTCCTCACCCCCACCCCCGCTGCATGACTCGCTGAGTGAATGGAAGAGCTATGACTAAGAGGGAAGAGTCATATGGGAAAATATTGGGAGCAAAGGGCGAGTTGAGAAGCGGTGGGAGAGCTTCTTCCACCAACTCAACCATTATTCGATTTTTTTTTCCATTTATGTTAAGTGTTTTTTAAGTTCTCCTCGATTTAAAGTACTAAAAGCATTTGGTTGTGTGTGATTTAAAAAACGTAATGATTCTCAAGCTGATGGAATACATCACTGTAAAAGTTTTGTTTTCCATGACACTAACAATGTCGTAGTTTTTTACAGGGGGAATTAAGGGTACTAACAATGTAGTAGTCACTTGGAAAACAATACCTTTTTAGTAAAATTTTTATACATACATTTACATACTAAATTACATTCTAATACTTAATTACATACTTAATTACATTTACATACATTTACATACTAAAAGCATTTGGTCGTGTGTGATTTTAAAAAACGTAATGGTTCTCAAACTATGGAATAAATAGATCACTATAGAAGTTTTATTTTCCATGACACTAACAATGTCGTAGTTTTTTACAGGAGGAATTAAGGGTACTAACAATGTAGTAGTCACTTGGAAAACAATACCCTTTTAATAAAATTTTTATACATACATTTACATACTAAATTACATTCTAATACTTAATTACATTACTTAATTACATACATAATTATATTTACATACATTTACATTCTAAAAGCATTTGGTCGTGTGTGATTTTAAAGAACGTAATGATTCTCAAGCTGATGGAATACATCACTGTAAAAGTTTTGTTTTCCATGACACTAACAATGTCGTAGTTTTTTACAGGAGGAATTAAGGGTACTAACAATGTAGTAGTCACTTGGAAAACAATACCCTTTTAATAAAATTTTTATACATACATTTACATACTAAATTACATTCTAATACTTAATTACATTACTTAATTACATACATAATTATATTTACATACATTTACATTCTAAAAGCATTTGGTCGTGTGTGATTTTAAAGAACGTAATGATTCTCAAGCTGATGGAATACATCACTGTAAAAGTTTTGTTTTCCATGACACTAACAATGTCGTAGTTTTTTACAGGAGGAATAAAGGGTACTCACAATGTAGTAGTCACTTGGAAAACAATACCTTTTTAGTAAAATTTTTATACATACATTTACATACTAAATTACATTCTAATACTTAATTACATTACTTAATTACGTACTTAATTACATTTACATACATTTACATACTAAAAGCATCTGGTCGTGTGTGATTTTATAAAACGTAATGGTTCTCAAACTATGGAATAAATAGATCACTGTAGAAGTTTTATTTTCCATGACACTAACAATGTCGTAGTTTTTTACAGGAGGAATTAAGGGTACTAACAATGTAGTAGTCACTTGGAAAACAATACCTTTTTAGTACAATTTTCATACATACATACTAAATCACATTCTAATACTTAATTGTATTACTTAATTACATACTTAATTACATTACTTAATTATATACTTATTTACATGTACATATATTTACATACTAAAAGCATTTGGTCATGTGTAATTTTAAAAAACATAATGGTTCTCAAACTGATGGAATAAATAGATCACTGTAGAAGTTTTGTTGTCCATGACACTAACAATGTCGTAGTTTTTTACAGGAGGAATTAAGGGTACTCACAATGTAGTAGTCACTTGGAAAACAATATCTTTTTAATAAAATTTTTATACATACATTTACATACTAAATTACATTTTAATACTTAATTACATTACTTAATTACATACTTAATTACATTTACATACTAAAAGCATTTGGTCGTGTGTGATTTTAAAGAACGTAATGATTCTCAAGCTGATGGAATACATCACTGTAAAAGTTTTGTTTTCCATGACACTAACAATGTCGTAGTTTTTTACAGGAGGAATTAAGGGTACTAACAATGTAGTAGTTACTTGGAAAACAATACCTTTTTAGTACAATTTTTATACATACATTTACATACTAAATTACATTCTAATACTTAATTACATTACTTAATTACATACTTAATTACATTTACATAAATTTACATACTAAAAGCATTTGATCGTGTGTGATTTTAAAGAACGTAATGATTCTCAAGCTGATGGAATACCTCACTGTAAAAGTTTTGTTTTCCATGACACTAACAATGTCGTAGTTTTTTACAGGAGGAATTAAGGGTACTAACAATGTAGTAGTCACTTGGAAAACAATACCTTTTTAGTACAATTTTTATACATACATTTACATACTAAATTACATTCTAATACTTAATTACATTACTTAATTACATACTTAATTATATTTACATAAATTTACATACTAAAAGCATTTGATCGTGTGTGATTTTAAAGAACGTAATGATTCTCAAGCTGATGGAATACCTCACTGTAAAAGTTTTGTTTTCCATGACACTAACAATGTCGTAGTTTTTTACAGGAGGAATTAAGGGTACTAACAATGTAGTAGTCACTTATAAAACAACACCTTTTTAGTACAATTTTTATAATTAAGTATTTTATTTCAAAATAGAACATAACCAAAATATTTACATATATATGAGTCTCCTAAAATGCAATTAATTCTTACTGCATTATATGGAAACTATGTTTTAAGGAACTCAGATTTAACTGAATTCGGGGAATGAGTTCAATGGAAACTACATTATAAGAAAAGTGTTAATAAAAAAAAAAATCAGATTAATTTATGTTGTTCATAATCATTACTTTTTATCATGGAGATTTTATGTGTGTGTAACCCTAGATATTTATTTATATAAATGACTAGCCTATAGCACCGTCATATGACGGTATCAGTAAAATTTTTAATTTTCCATAATTGTAAAGTACCTACCCTACGAGGCAGGTAAAAAAAAAAATTGCTTGTTTTTTAGCTGAGAATTACCTTTCAACAAAAATAATCGATTAAAATGATCACATATGTACTTAATCTATTATTTAAGTAAAAAAAAATTATTTATGCAATATCCAAGTTTAGTAATAAAACGTATGAAAATAATGCAAAAAATATTTAAATGATTTAAAATAAGAAATGATTATATTATATGAGATGTTAAAGAATGACGTCATAATGCAAGAAAAAATTGTTATTTTTACCTATTTATTATGTGATGAATTGATAAATATAATAGCCTGCTCTTAAAATTGGTTTGATATAATGTCATCAAACGCTCGAAAAGGGGGATGGGGTGCATTTCGAACGTTTTAAAGAAGATAGTATTTTTCGCTGTGATACGTAGCTTATTCATACCAATTTATTTTAGAATCAGATCTATAGTTTAGGAAAAGATAAAATTTGATCGTTTTAAATTTTGCGAACTCCAACTCAAAAAAAAATCTAATATGGATGCCTCTATCCATTCCAATTCCAACCACTTCATAAATTCGAGGACAGACAGACAGATAACTTAGGCTATTATTACATTACGAGAAGAAAGTTTAAGGATTGAAAACAGGAAATGTTTATCCAGGGACATCCGTACAACAATACATTAATTTAATAAAATAAAAATTTAAAAAACAATAAAAAGTTGAAAAAATAGTAAAAATTTATTTTTAAAATAATAAAACAACTTTAGGAATAATATATTAAAAGAAAAAGCAGAAAAATTAAATTAGTTAGACATTTAGAAAAATTTGTCTGCGTCGAGAACAGAAACGTTAAATCGAGAAGTACGACGATCAAATAGGCAGACACTCTACCGAACGCGCCACGCCTGCGTATGACGCAGGTACTAATCAGAGTATTTGAAGGTCGAGTAAAAACAGTCCAGAAATTTAAATATTACGCTTCGTCCTCGAAATCCTATCAAGAATGAATTTAGTTTAGAATAAGAGGGAGAATAAGGCTTGAAATAATAGCATTAAAAGCTCGAAATGTAGGGATGGGGTGGATTTCGAACTAGCTTTCAATTTTGCTAAATCTAACTCATATGGCTCCATTCCAGGTCCAACCGCTTCATAAATTCGTGGACAGACGAACAGACAGCTTAGGTTATTATTATATAGGGGTTGTCACTAAAGGATAGCGATCATTATGTTATAAAACTGCAGGTATACATAATTTGTAATGGATATTTTTTTTCAGATTTTAAATAGGTTACACAGTATTAGACTAATAAGAACTAAAAATCTATAAAGTATATTAATGTTTTCAACTATAATTAAGATAAAAATTCATTCAAATTGTAGCAATCAATACGAGAGTTCATATAATAACAAAAGTCCTAACGTTCGTAACAATTATTTTGGTAAAATTATGAACAACATGTAAAAAGATAAATCTAATTTATGAGATAAATCAGATATTGTAAGAATTATACTGTTTATTAAATTTTGGTTTAGGGACTATTTGAATAAACGCTGAGTGTGGCATACCAGGCATCAAGCCAAAATTTTGTCTTGCAGCGCACAGGTCTACTTTTTTGCTACAGGAATGATAACGGATCTTACAGCTTAAAATCAATTCCAAAAAGACTGCAAATATCCCTGCCAGCAACAGGAATCGAACTCGTGTACTCCAGTAAACTACCCATTCGGTCATTGTTCAGCAGGCCATAACTAAAAAAAATTAAGCAAGGATATTAAATTTTTGTGCTTATGCGTGTGGAGGGGGATTCAATACATTGTGAAGACCCCCTTTGTCCAGAACTAACGACCGAAATCAGCTGATCTGAAGCCTTCCTGTTTCGACCCGGCTACAGTAGCGCGGTGACGCCGTGCCTGGGATGTCGACAGTTCGGTTGAATAGGCGTCACGCCCCTGATCGGTCGTCTTGAAAATTCCAGAATCGGGACAGCTAGGAATGATAAATCAACTAAAAGACTAAATGTAACATTAGCTAGAGTTCTCAGGTAACTGGAATCGTAACTGACCAAAAAAAGGTTGGCGGGACAGTCACTGACCCCCAGATATAAAAAGCCTAGACAGGGGGAGGATAAGGAAATGCAAAGGTAACAAAACTTCTAATATTTGCGACAACTGTAATACATATGTATGCGGATATTGTACACAAAAAAAATCAGAGAGATAAGCGTGTGTGCTAATTGCTATGCTGATTAATATATTATCTGTTAATAAAATATTTCTATACATTTGTTTTTCTATGTACTCTTTATAGCAAATGTTTGTTTTAAAATACTTTAATATTTGGATTAAAAACTACTTTTTTTTTTTTTTTTTGAAAAATTTGTTTAAATATTTATACATTTTATTTTCCTTGTTTGTGAAATGTAAACTGTCGAAAACGAAGAAAAAAAAAATCCGATGGAAATATTTAAATGATTGTCCATTATTTGACTACATACCTGCCTCTATATTTTTCTATATATAAGTCTCTATATTCATTAAAAAACTGTAGTTGTGTAATAATTTGATATTATATTCATTTCTTTTTCACAAATATATTATATCCTATAGAGAAATATGCAGATATCTTATCAAGGGGTCAAAATGACACGCTCCGTAATTCTAGGTATACAAAGACCACCGTAATTGTAGAGTTAAATTCATTTAATATTTATAAAACGTAAAATAATTGCATTAACCCCTTCCCTGTTTTGAACATAAGCCGTACGGGCACAGCTTTCGGTCCTTTACTGATTTGCCCGTACGGCGTACGGGCAATCTGATTTCTATTTCTCTTGCACTGTTTCGGCTGTATTTTTTCCAAATTGAGTAACATATTATTAGTCCAGTAAATGATAGCTTGCAGTTTATTGTATTTTCTACTCTGATTGGTTCAAAAGAGCGGATTTTTTCGCATCAGAAGACGAATTGTTATCTTTCAGTGTATAGCTTTCTAGTTATATTTTACTAACCGCCTGATAATTTTATTGATGTAAGAGTTGAATAATATATTTTTACTTTTAAATAATGGATAATTCAGAGCGTATGGAGCTCATTTCTTGGGATTCAAACTGTGACTCGGAATCAGAAACTGAATTATCTGTAAAGTTTACTAGATGACCTGGATAGTAGTGACTCTGATAGTAGTACAGATGGAATCAGTCGAGCAAGACAATTTTTTAAAATTAATTAGGACAATCCTTCGGATCCGCCTCCTAGATTTGATTTCACTGGAATTCCAAAAATTAACTTGGATATCGATGAATCTAAAGGTCAACTTCCGTTCTATGATGCTTTCATAGAAAGAAAAAAAGTTGTAATAAATGCTTAAAAATATTAGAAACGTTAATTTTAATAACATATCTTTACTTAAAAATGTAAAATGAACAAAAAAATGCAATAAAAAAATGTGACATTTTTTGACCGAATTCTGGAAAAAAAAATGAGACTGTTAAAGGGTTAACATAAACCAATATAATTTAAAACATTCCCTCAAATACCAATGTATTTCAAGCATCAAAATAGATCCATATCACTTAATCCCTTTCAAAGAAAGCGGTTGATATATAAATGAATAATGAATGGGATTCATATCCGCGCAATTATTACACGATTAACCACTTTGTTTGCGTTAATATTATCAAAAATTCGAGTTTGTCGCTGTCAACAAGGAAGAGTTCGAAAATTAATGGGTGGAACAGAAGAGTGGGCTGGAAGCCAGGAATTTTGTACAGATCTCTGGGAAATTTTCGGAGGGGGGAGGGGTCTCTCCCGTGGGCGTTTCCCACCCCGATTAGAGAGCGCATCCTACACACACTTACTTTCGACCGACCTACGATGTTCGAACGCCCCCGTCGCTCACAAAAACAATTTATTCTGCGAGCTAAAAGCCGAGCGCTTTTCCCAGGGGTTCACCGGCCCGAGATGACAAACGACATAAACCAGAGCAGTCGCCGAACAAAAGAATATTAATCGAAAGGAAAAGTGGGGACTAGCTGTGCTGAAAATCGTCTGCTAACAGTGACGTACGTTCGGAAGAGAGCTCTCGCGACGTTCAATTCCCCCTCCCCACAAATAAAATAAAAGAAAAAACTTTCTGCAAACTTTCGATCTATTTTTAGTTGTTTCTTTCCAGTTTAAAACCTAGTTCCAGTTCCATATTTTTATATATTTTTTTCGATATCTATAAAATTTTCATGTTCGACTTTCTGCAAACAAAAAATTGCGAATTCAGAACGCACTGTTACTTGAGCCTTACAAATAAGATGCTATTCAATATTTCATGCATTTCCCATTCCATCGGTCTACTGTTTTGCACACGAGGGCTAATGAGACCGGGACCTATTGCTTAAGTCGGTTCGGAACGGCTACATTCCGAACGATGGCCGATTGGTTAGGTTGCTGGCCTTCGGAACCGGTGTGCGTGGGTTCGAATCCCACTATGTCATGGATGTTCGTAGCCGTTTGGAATCGGCTTTAAGCAGTAGGTCCCGGTCTCATTAGCCCAGGTGTTGCAAGAAGAAGACCGTAGCGCTCCAAACCAAAACCAGAAAAACCGAACGGCTACGAACATCCATTTCATAGATAGGAACCCACGTCGCTACTGAAAATCAGTGTCTTAACCTTTCGTTTATTTATTAGTCCGAAAAAAATAATCGATGATTCAATTTAAAACTATCGCATATGTACGTAATCTAATATTTAAGCTAAATATAAAAGAAAAT
>CM063509.1:12926569-12939069 GCA_032207245.1 Pardosa pseudoannulata | reverse complement strand
GGTTACGAAGGCTAGAATGAACAATACCAAAAGAAGAAAACTCATTTTCCATTCCAGCAGACAAAGCCACGGCTGTTGTTATCTGGTAGACAAACTGGATTTCAAGTTCTGTAGTACTCTCTTTACCTCCCATTACATAAAATGAATTCCACCAGTCATAATCAATCATTGTACTACCCCTACTACATACTTTCTGATAACAGCCCCTAAATTCTTGGAAATATATACATGCTATCTATTGACACTTATTTACTTATTGGTATTACTGTGCTGACCGATTCCAAATTCTCCTGTCTTTAAAATATAGGTTTTAAAAGAAGTGAAAAAAATTATTTAAATCAATGATTATTTAAAAAAAATCAACTGATTTAAAAAATGCCAACCCTGGTTGACACATTTAAGGTAGTGGGTCAAGGTTGACACAATTGATTTCATATATAAAAACTTCTTTATTGTAATCCTTCTGTCCACAGCTATACCATTTATATATCCTTTGTTCTCATACTTTGCCACGACAAGCGTGGAGGATGTTATCAGCCCGAGTTAAGGCTCAGAACTGTATCTATTGGCGTTGCTATCTAAGCAAAATTCCTATGTCTACAATCGCGTCAGCTCTTTTACTGTGTATAGTTCAGCTCGAGGGTGTGTCTTTAGCCTATTACGCTGTCGTTAATGAGTTTTAACGCTTTTTAATTATAACTCTCTTTATCCTTAAACACCATTTTTTTTATTTAAAGATCCCCATTATCTATACCTTAATCTTATCATATATATCATATATATATACATATATATATAAATATATACATATATATATAAATATATATACATATATATATATAAATACATATATATATATATATATATATATATATATGTATATATATATGTATGATATATATATATATATATATATGTATGTATGTATATATATATGTATGAATATATATATATATATATATATAAAAGAAAAATTCTCAGGTGTTTTCAAAACTTAAATCAAAAATTCCCTCTTTATTTTGCATTCCCCTTTTTAACCCCTAACCTAGATTGACCACTGAGGGCGTAAATTCCGTCCTATTACACACACACATACACACAGATATATATATATATATATATATATATATATATATATACATGTAACAAGACGAAATTAATCTAACGATCACATCTGAGTTTTAGCCCCTATTATTTTTAATTGGCGGGGCTTAATACTCAAGGAGTGATCTTAAAAAACGTGCAGCCGTGAGCTTCATTGAACTAATAGCGGAGTCGGCCGTGGAACTTTACTTAAAGACATCTTTCTCCGACAAGAGCAGAGCAATGAATGATACACGAAAACACTTTTCTATTACAAAGTCTGTCCCACAGCGAGATGAGAAGAATTCTTTCCCAAGAAAGAGCAGCTTAGTCGGAGATATGAACCGTCAAGTTAGATCACTGGAAAAGTGAAGCAACCATTTGATCGGAACAGCTGGAAAATGTGGCAGAAAATAAACATTTATTTCAGAGTCAGCTTTGGGAGACAGGTTTGAAAGAATTCAATCAGTGGACACTGCTTTTAATTCTGAGATTTTGTATGAGAAGGAAAAGAGGAAAACTTTTAAGAGATATTTTAAGTGTAATAATTTTGATATATTACATACATACATACATAAAACTAAATGTATTTAGTAAGACATAAGAAAAGTATATTTGGATCTTTTGGCGTTTACAAAAGTGACGCTTACTGAAGTCACTGTCACATCTTTTCTAATGTAAATTATTGTTCTCTTTTATTCGAATATGAATTTATTTGTTTGGCTAATCCATCAATACCCTTTTGAGGATCATTTAAAAAATGATTAGTAGATTTTCTTTTTCATTGAAGGTAAATAACAATTCTATGAACAATTCCCCCCCCCCCCATTTTCAGGTTTCGACAGTTATTTACAATTTTATCACTTACATTAACATTTTATGAGTTTTTCATGCCTTGCACAGGGCTTCACTTTTTCGACTTGATTTCACTTCGACTAAAATCAGGACGAAAAACAATTTTATAGTATTTCACTTCATAATACTATGTGTACATGTAATAGAAGATAAATATATTATCATGCATTTTTTTCAAGTGCCCCTTCCACCGGTAAATAAAAATAATAACATTCCAGCTTCTTATTAATGAGATGAACTATATTACTCCTAATAGCTTAATTTTCATAATTTGTTTACTATAAGTCCATAATAACTTAGATTTATGCTGGGTAAATATAAAATTCCCTCTAGCTAGTTCGCATTTCAAATATATTTAAATAAAATTAAATTTGAAAAATAGATCACGTGATACAAAAGCAAATTATCTAGGGTGCTATCTTTTCCCCCCTTAAAAAAAAAATTCCTGTTAAATATTTTTATTTGAATTTGAGAAAGTATACAAAAATGTCTCAATAATTTAAATTTAAATACATATTTCAAGATGTTTTTTTTTTAAAGGGAAAAGATAGCGTCCTAGGGAATTTTCTGTACTATCATGTGCTATCTTTTCCCTATTTTTTCAAAAAAAAAAATTATGCCTGTTAAATATATTTATTTACGTTTGAGAAAGTATACCATAATGTCTCACTAATAATTAAAAATTAAATATATATTTCACGATGTTTTTTAAAAAGGGAAAAAATAGCATCCTATGGAATTTACTCTACTATGACTTGCTATCCTTTCCCTTTTTTATTATTATTATTTTTAAATTTATGCCTGTTAAATATTTTTATTTGTGTTTGAGAAAGTATACTAAAATGCACCACTAATAATTTAAAATCAAATATATAATATATATTTCATGATGTTAAAAAAAAAAAAAAAAAAAAAGGAAAAGATAGCGTCCTAGAGAATTTAATATACTATCACGTGCTATCTTTTTTATTTTTTTTTAAATTTATGCCTGTTAAATATATTTAATTAAGTTTGAGAAAGTATGCCAAAATGCCTCATTAATAATTTAAAATTAAATATATATTTCAGGATGTTTTTATAAAAAGGGAAATGAATAGCATCCTAGGGAATTTGCTGTATTATCATATGCTATCTTTTGTCTCTTTTTTTAAAAAAAAAACTATGCCTGTTAAATACATTTTTTTGCGTTTGAGAAAGTATGCCAAAATGTTTCACAAATAATTAAGAATAAAATACATATTTCACGTTTTTTTTTTGTTTTTTTTTTTTTTAAGGAAAAGATAGCGTCCTAGGGAATTTGTTGTACTATCACGTGCTATAATTTAAAAAAAATATTAAATTGCGAGGGAAGTTTAACTTTTCCCCCATAGGTTAACATTTAGCAAGAGGAATCCGTGTTGACAATATACAAGCAAATCTTATTGCTTGTATACTGTCATTGAGTTAAAATTGTATTACAACACCACATGACATAAAATAGCATGAACATTCTAATACTAACAGTGTAAAAAAAAAAAAAAAAAAAAAAAAAAAAAAAAAGAAGAAGAGTTGTATTAAATATATAATATTTTATTTTTTAGTCATTATTTGGCAAAAACAAATACACACAGCACTACAGATACAAACTGAGCAATTCTTGATAAATCGAAACATAACAAAATGTCATGAAGGTTCACTCGACCATCTGGTGTCTCAAATGTTTCATCATCGTCTTAAATAAATCTGTTCTCTGTACAAAAATAAGGAACTACAGTCGTCGTGTCAATAAAACCATTTACTTGCAAATCAACTAACAAGTGGATATAAAACACTTTTTGTGACTAAAACGTCATATCAATACAAATGGAGGAATCACAGTAATTAAAGGGTAACCCTTTGTATCTTTTTGTTGCACCTATACACTATGCTTTAAATTTATTGTCATATCTACAGCGCAGGGGAGTAACTAAGATTTATTCATGGGGGGGGGTTAAATAGATAGAGACAATTATGTATATTTCACTATATTTTAATTAAAGAAACGTGAAATTTAGTATAAAATTTAACATAATGTTAAAAAAATGGTATTGAAAATTATAGTCCATGCTCATTGCATAATATGATTGGTAAATGTTTAAAGCAATTTAGATCAAAAATATTAATAAATTAAAAATTAAAAAAATTAAAGTTTTTATATTATAAAATTAAATTTTGGGCATGCAAGCTTAATAAAGTTTTATATTTGTAGATGTACTTTTGTTTCAATGTTTAAATGCAATACAGAAAACTGCATGGAATATACAATACAGTAAACTGCATCGAATATGCAATACAGAAAACCGCATTGAAATTGCAATACAGTAAACTGCATCGAATATGCAATACAGAAAACAACATCGAAATTGCAATACAGTAAACTGCATGGAATATACAATACAGTAAACTGCATCGAATATACAATACAGTAAACTACATCGAATATGCAATACAGTAAACTACATCGAATATGCAATACAATAAACTACATTGAAAAGGCAATGCAATAAACTGCATCAAATATGCAATACAATAAACTGCATTGAAAAGGCAATGCAATAAACTACATCTTCACTGACTGCGAGACTGTCACAGCGAGTTGCAAAGACAGTTTAGTTGATTTTTGTAATCCTGCAACATTGCAAATGGAGATACTAAGTTTACTTTTCACTTCAATTTTAAGTTTTTTTTTATCGTCTGATTATATTTACATGATTATTCAGAACTTTAGATTTGTTAAATTTAAAAAAAAATCTGGAGATACAAAAAATAAATTTCTTAAAAAATAATTTAAAAAATTTTGTAATTTTCACAATTTGATTAAAAAAATATTCCTTCAAGACTTTTAAATAAAATCAATAATACTGACAAAGTGTATTTTTTTAGTTTTTACAAAGTGGAAATTTTAAATAAAGATATTGCATTTATCCTGTCAATGATAATAAGCACCCCACAAAATTAATTTTGGAGTACGCAGCTGCAAGTGTATCAAACAGGCAATGCTTTTTAAATTGATTTAAGTGACAAATAAGTCATATTTTAGATGGAACAGGAATTTATTAGTAGCCCTAGGTCTATTATAGAAGAATTTGTCAATAGAGGATTGTCTGAGTAAATTTAGAAAGCGTTGCCCAGCGTATCATATATGATACGCTTGTTCTCAAAGGATTAATCATTTTTTATAGTCTTAATACATTCTAACATTTCAGGGAATATTCTTCAATTCAGAAAGCACTGCCCAGCGTATCATTTAGGATACACTTGTTCTCAAAGGATTAATTATTTTTTATAGTCTAATACATTCTAACATTTCAGAGAATATTCTTCAATTTAGAAAGCATTGCTCAGCTTATCGTATATGTTACACTTGTTCTCAAAAGGTTAAATATTTTTATAGCCTTGATACATTCTAACATTTCAGGGAATATTATTCAATTCAGAAAGCATTGCGCAACGTATCATATATGATACACTTGTTCTCAAAAGGTTAATTATTTTTTAATAGTCGATACATTCTAACATTTCAGAGAATATTCTTGAATTCATAAAGTATTGCCCAACGTACAGTATATGATACGCTTGTTCTCAAATCATCAATTATTTTTTATAGCCTTGATATGATATATTCTAATACTTAAGAGAATATTTTCACTTAACTAGTAAAGATACAAAAGGTTAAATGGCGATATTAATTTCAATAAATATTCACGACGAAAAACAAAATGCCACAAAAGAATTTATACACATATATATTATTCCTCCGTACAGAATGCCAACAATTTATTTTTTATTAGATTACCATCCATTTAAATGAGTCAAATTTAAAGTGAAACTTTTCCAACACATTTTTTTGACACTGTTTGGAATCAATAGCATTTATAAAGCACAAAACCAACTCAACTCTTCGAGAACACAGTTAGAAATGCAAATAAACACTATGGTAATACTGGGCAATTATTCTAAACGCATGCGATATTTCCATGGAAAATGACGTCACAGTTATATTTATCTTAAATAAGTTAATAAATTCGCGTCACGGTAGAGACGCAGAAAATTCATGCATGCGTGTAGATTAAACACCCATGGTTGTTACAAAGGTCAACTTTCCTTTTACTTACTGTTTAACAATGAAATATATAAATTTAATATATCAACAATGACCGTTTAAACATGTATACTACATTTGATATATATATTTCACTGATATCTGCAAAGAACCTGTATATTTCTGACTAGAATGCAGAAACATCGATACGAAGAAATAAAAATAAAAGGATAGTATCTTTTAAAGAGTAGAAGTTGAAGTTATTTTTGTAATAAAATAACTTAATGTAAAATAAAACAACAAAATAGTTTGCAACAGGGTTGGAAAAAATCATGACATTTAAATCAGATTTTTTTTATTTAAATCGGATTTCTTCGATTTTTTTCTAAATACTAATCTTAATTGTTTTTATGTTTTTTGCAATATACATAGAATAGTATGTTATAAGTAGTAACATCTTATCTATCTAGTATATTCTACGCACTGATTACCTAAAATAAAATATATAAATTTTAATCTAAATACATTCTATTATTTTGTAATTAAATATTCTTTTAATGCAAACTATTTATTTAAAAAAAAAACAAATCACAATTATTTCAATATTTTTAAGCATCGAATTATGGATTTAATTGTTTCAATAAAAACACTAGGTTTTATCCATTCCTAATTGGTTACTGTCTTTTCATTCCAGCAAATGAAGCCACGGCTGTTGTTATTTGGTAGACAAACTGGATTTCAAGTTCTGTAATACTCTCTTTACCTCTCATTAGATAAAAGGAATTCCACCAGTCATAATCAATCATTGTACTACTCCTACTACATACTTTCTGATAACAACCCCTCAATTCTTGGAAAGCACGTGCTATCTATTGACAGATTCCCAATTGTCCTATCTTTGGAATCTAAGTTTTAAAAGAAGTTAAATCAACGATTTTTAAGAAAAATCAACTGATTTAAATCATGCCAACCCTGGTTTGCAAAAAGAAAAATCCAACTCAAAAAGTAAATTTCGAATTATTTTCTAAAAGAAATAACACAAACTGCATCTAATTGACAACTACTTTGTTCAAAATTTGTAAGTAATATCCTAGTGTTGTTCTAAGAGAAACATAAAATTCGTTTTTCAAAGTCAAACAATATCAAGGTCCTTTAGAAAAATTAAAGGAAAAATGATAAATAGGATAAAACAGTAATTAAATTTTCTTTGCATAAATCAATAGCAAAACACAAATTTTATAAACCTACATCTAAGTTCATCAAACTCAGTTCTAAATCGATTTTAAAAACTTTAATAATTTATAAATTCCACGTTATGAATATAATTTAAAAAAAATCATATCTCGTCGTACCCGAATGAAATGAGAATTTATACATCTGTTCCACACACAAACACACACACAGAGAAAATTGATTCCTAAAATAAATAAATTTCTACCTCCCTTTTTTCTTGGCTAATTTCGCGAGCCTTCTGCGTTTTAGTATCATTTCGTAAAGCGCTTCTAGGCCTTCGTCTAGGCCCTCCCCGTTGATTGCACAGGCGGGTTGCACGTGCCAGAGGACGTGAGGTCCCAGTTCGTGGAGTCCCAAGATTTTTTCCACTTCTTGTGGTTCTTTCACGTTCGGCAGATCTTGTTTGTTGGCAAGGACTAGAATAGGGACCCCCGTGTTATCGGGGCTTCGAACAGTTTTCATGAGCTCCATCCGGGCCTCGTCCATTCGTTCCTGGTCCACGCTGTCCAGCACGAAAACGATGCCGTCCGTGCACCGCGTGTAAGACCTCCAGAGGGGCCGCACTTTGTCTTGACCCCCCACGTCCCAGACGACGAAGCTGGTGCCTTTGGCTTTACCCGTCCTACCTTTGATTTTCTCGCAGTTGAACCCTATCGTCGGCACCGTGTTCATGTACTGGTCGAACTTGAGCCGGTACAGTGCCGTCGTCTTGCCAGCAGAGTCCAGCCCGATCATCACCACGTGCAGCGGTTGGTTGGGGGGCAAGCTGTCGAGGATGGATCCACCTTTCACCATACCAGCACCCATATCCCGACAAGGCACATTCGATTCACACCACGCAGAGAGGGAACATTTTAACGCTGCTGTAGAACATTGCTACCGGGTCAAACACCGAAGTAATCCATGCGATAGAGACCACCAATTCGAATTATATAATCACTGGTTCTAATCCTGGAGCATCGATCACAACGTGCTAAACTTCTTCGCAAGGGGTGCTATCTGCCACATCCGTCAAACGAATGACGTGAGGGAGAAGACTCAGGAGGAAAAGAAGATAAAAAAGCGAGTGGAACTAACTAAATGTCGGCACTCGTGAAGAAGAATACAAATACACACACACACACACAGCTTGTTTTGTTGTTACTTCTCTATCTGAACTCGTTTCCCCGAGACACGTTTGTCCGCAGAGGTCAGCGATACACACAAGAAAGAACTGCGATAACTCCTGTTATCGCTTGGACAAACACAACACGACCACGCTGATATCTCGAGACATTTCGGACGGGGTGGGATCCACGTGTAGTTCACACTCCACACAGAACGATTCCGACGTTTATTTTTCGTCAGCAATCGGAGAATAAGAATGTTATCAATTCCTGCAATATCCCGAGCACATCGAATGAAGCTTGGTCCGCAACAACACCGCCTGCGTAAAAGAAAAAAAGTCGTTCGGTAGTATATTCACCACCTACCGCCGTAGACCTGTTTGGATGTTTCAGCCCCCGGCACAGTTCAGGTGAAAAACAAAAAATAAATCGAGCGAGAAGGCACACCCCGTTTTTTTTACGGCAAAAAGAAGTTAATCAGGGTAATAACCACCAAAAGAACACGCCAGTTTCTGGACGAGAACAATTCTTAAAAACTTTGCCAGGTGGGGAGAAGGAATTGGAAGCTAAGGTGACAGTGCGATAGACAGCCACATTGCACACAGAGCACTTCTCGACAGTTCGCTGCCGATGTTTTCATTTGACACAAACCAAGTAGCGAGCGGTGATCGCAGAGTGCGGTGAGGGGTTGCTATGTTTTGGGAAGTTTTGGCGACGAAGTAAGTGGCGCGAAGAATGTTTCGCCAAGCATGTAGGCGGATTATCTCAAAATGCCTATTCACAAAGACGAGATTCGTGAAACATTTTGAAGGTCCGCGGCTATAAGTAATTATAAAGCAGGAATTGACTTTTTCATTTGCAACTAATTTACTTCTGAAATGAGGTTTTTAAAGTATAGTGTTTAAAAGAAATAATTTACTGTTATAAATTGTACACTATAAGATTAACTACACTTTTATGTTTTCTATTACGGTAGAAAAGGCATATGAAAACATTTTTCATTAACAAATAAATATAAAGAGGACTCTCAGATCTTGTTAAATCTTAGAGGTTAAATATTTAATAGCTCTTATTTATATATTCCAAAGTTCACATATTTCACAAGATTTTAAAGCGTTTATTAAATTGAATGATTTTTTTTCAAAATCAGGTTTCACATATATATATATATATATATATATATATATATATATATATATATATATATATATATATAATAAACAGAACCAAAACCGGAACCGGTTTTGGTTCTGTTTTTTATTATAATTTTTTACCTCTATGTAATTGCTGCGTGGAGCGCATTGCATGGTAAGTAATTTTAACTATCTGTATTTATCGATCTAATATTTTACCATATATATATATATATATATATATATATATATATATGTGTGTGTGTGTGTGTGTGTGTAGTAGTAGTAGTAGTAGTAGTAGTAGTAGTAGAAGTAGTAGTAAAAATTTAGAACAAAAAATTATCATTGTTCTCTATTATCATAATTTGAAGTAGAAATTTATTCAGAGTCAAAAACAGATAACACGGAATACTAAATTTTGCCAACGAGAAAATTCCACATTACTTGTACAATGTTGCGGTTTAAACGCCATGTTCTTAACTACTCTTTAAATAAAATGGCTCGTTGTTTCTGGAAAATAAAGATTTTTTGGCAACGGCTGTTCCAATTGATTACTATACTATGCCTCATGGATTTAATGCATATTTAATTGGATCTAAATCATGAATAAATATTATAAATCTAACTCTAGAATTTTCTACTATTCAATGTAATTTAACACTGTACACACACACACATATGTAATGACAGAATATAAAGCGAGAACAATTATTAAAGTCCAATCTAATTTATTCAGAGTCAAAAACAGATAACACCGAATACTAAATTTTGTCAACGAGAAAATTCCACATTACTTGTACATAGTTGTGATTTAAACGCCATGTTCTAAGCGAGTCTGAAAATAAAATTGCTAGTTGTTGTTTCTAGAAAATAAAGATTTTTTGGCAACGGCTATTCCAGTAGATTACTACGATGCCTCATAGATTTAATGCATGTTTAATTGTATCTAAATCATGAATAAATATTCTAAATTTAACTCTAGTATTTTCTACGACTCAATGTTATTTAACACTGTAAACACACACACATATATGTAATGACAAAATATAAAGCGAGAACAATTATTAAAGTCCAATCTAACTGAACGAATATTTAAATTTATTCATAACCTAATGATAACGCCAAAATATACAAGAGTCATTTCTTCTCTGTATTCCACATGTGTTACTTGTAATAGAATGTATCACATAATCATTTTTCAGGTCTATAAATCGATCTACCGTGAGAAGTATGCGAAATTTTATGCTGGCTTGTTTCTTAAAATTAAACGAAAAAATGGCGAAAAATTATTTTAGCATTTACCTCTTAAATTGTCTTCTAGATTCAAGAATTCTGATGAAATGTCAAAATTCCGATGCTTTACACACACCTATATGTGTATTTATATATGTGTGTGTGTGTCTAGATTTATGTAGCGTACTCAAATTCTTAATTATAAATCTTATTTCCGCATATAGAGGGAAATAATTTGAGAATTCGAGGTAGAAAGATATAAATCCTTTTTTTGCAAAATGTATAATTTTATTAAAGAATAAAATTACATTTTTTTCTATATAATGCTGAAGAATAAAACATTTAAACTCGGTGTCAAATTAGTAAATACTGTCAGATAAGAAAAAAAATTATTCTATAAACAAAAAAATTACCCTTCGTTTTATTTAATTACCAGTGGCGTGAATATATCATAAAAATTGATTAAATTTATTTAGTATGAGTTTTAAATAAAAAAAAACACGAGGCATTTGAATTGCTTTATTTTTTTAATTAAATAAATAGCATTTACAAGATTCTATTTCAAAATCTGATTATAAAAATTACAAATTTCTGAAAACCTTTTAAAAAAAAAATTTGACGTTGAAAAGCTTTATTAATTTTATTCTAATAGTGAAATGTTAATAAGAATTGACATAAGTGAAACAAAATGTTCTAATTTTTAACTAAAAAAACTGTTAGTTTGTATCTGTGTTATGCAGCAATAACATTATTTGAATAATCAACCCAGTATTAGCTCAGTTGAATTGAATAAACAGTTTGTTTATTGCTATTAGCATCGAAGTACAATTAATCGTTAAATATGTTCTGTTAAATTATAAATAAATAAGCATCTTACCTTCAATTAACCATGAAAAAGAAAAATGGTGGAAAAATCAAAGTTACCGATAATAGCAAGTTTAAAATAATATTTTTTGGCAAAATAAATACAAGGAATTGTTTTTAATATATAAATAACACTTGCAATGTTCTTCCCTTTCATCGCGAAAAAGAAAATTGGCGATAAAATGAAAGCTGCCAATAATAGTGATAGTTTGCCAAATATCGTACTCCCGCGTGTTGCCTAGCAACTTACCTACCTGTCCCTCCACTAAAGTGGAAAAGTCTAATCTACCGTAGTTCTAGAGTTTCGGCGGTTCCCCACCGAAGTGCAATAAGGAAAATAGAGAATGTTTGAAGAACAAAAGTTTTTACGTTTCGTTCTTGATTATTTTGTTTAGTCATTCTGTTTAAACACATGCTACACTCTTTTTTAATGATTCCATGTTTATTGTCTGAATTTAACAGCAGGAACTGTCAAGATTAATTGAATGAGAAGAAATTGCATAATTTATTTTTGATTACTCATAACAAAACGCTGAAACAACAGATTTCAAAATTATAGTCCCCAATTTAAATTTTACTATTATACAAACTATGAAACAATAATAATATTATTTTATTATATATTTAGTTGAATAAAATGCTTTAAAGAATTTTATTAAACTACAATTAATATTTACCTACAGTACAGAATGTAAAATTAAAATTACAAAATTCAGAATTATTTTATGGTTTGCATTGAAGCTATAGAATTTCTTCCAATGTTATAAATTCTAACTTATATCCACTGCAAACGTGTTTTATGATTAAAGAATTTCGGTAGATTAAATATTAAATATTCCACAGTAAACGTATCTTATGACTGCAAAGAATTGCGGTAGATTAAATATTAAATATTTCCATAGTAAACATTTCTTATAACTGAAAAGAATTGCG
>CM063509.1:12909069-12916569 GCA_032207245.1 Pardosa pseudoannulata | reverse complement strand
GTCTAGACTTTTATGAAGAAAATTTGTTGTCAATACCGTTGATAAAATTTTCATGGCAACAAAAAATAACCGATGATTCAATTTAACATGATCTCATATGTACTTAATCTATTATTGAAGCCAAATATAAAAGAAAATTATTGACGTAATATGTAAGTTCAGCGATAAAAAGGATGAAAATAATGCAGACGATATTTAAATTATTTCAAATAAGAAATGATTCAATGAGATGGAATGACGTCATAATGTTAGAAAAAAATGGTTTTTTTCATCTACTTATAATGTGATAAATTGATGGATTTAATCGCCTGCCTTTAACTGTGGAATATAGGGCTTGAAATGATGGCATTAACCGATCGAAAAGGGGGGAAGGGGTGGATTTGGAACATTTTTGAACTGACTTTGAATTTTGCTAAAACTAACTCCTCAATAATCCTTTATGATGTCCACTGCCGTCAAAATACTAGGATAATAATTATAAATCGAGTGACGGTGGGTCGCCAAGTTAACGGTGCCGCTAATGGATTTAGGATGGTTGGGTGGTGAACTGAAAGAAGAATTTCGGCCACATCTGGTCAGCTGATCCAGGCGGGTCGGTTGTACGCAAGATTGCGTCACCCTGGTTCTGGAAGGTTCCTGAAGAATCATGCGAGGGGCAACCAGGACCCCTATATAAAGAGATTGACTCAGCCAAGAGGTTTTTAATGTTATTGCCAACAAAGTACTCAATAGATTGAAGCACTACCATTGACAGCAAACCCAGTACTAGAGGGTTCGGCCTAGGGAGTACTGTTTCCAATTCATCCTATGTTGATGAAAGAGGAGTTCGGAGTAGTGTTTTTGTTTGGGTGGCACTCGAAAAGAGTCCACTCTTCTCTCCGGATTGCCAGAGCTTGCTTCCCTCCAGAGACCGCCAGCTTCTCTGCTTCCTGCTAAGAAGTCGACTTTCGACTTAGGGATCTCATTCCCGCTACCTGTAATATTTTTTTTACTTCGTGCTTCGAAGTAGGTCGCTGAGAGTGACAATATTCCTCTCATTTTGGATCATCCTGCATCCTCTGATTCTCACCAAACTCCAGCGGTATACGCACTCTGAGCGTTTCTAGCCTCAGTCGACTGTTCGGATCATCAGACCGGGAGATTATAGTGTCCGGCACTCTGCAGCGAACTGTGCCTGTGTTACTAGCTTCACTGCACTCACGTATGGTATTTTTATAACGTTTATCTCAGCACGAGATACCAGAAGTAATTGAATTTACTGAATTCTGTACATAGATGTAAATAATTATTCCCATGAATAAAGTATTTACTCAAGAGTAAATAGATGTTCAGCCTATATCTTTGACGGCCTCGCCTACCCTTACTCAATACGTCACAATTTAGGCTCGAAAAAATAATGTTTATACACTCAGTACTGGCTATAGGGTCACCCGCTTATAAGGGCACCCCCCTTATATGGTCCGTTTTCTAAAGTCCCGTCTAACTTAATTGGGAACATGCGTTAAAGCGCACCGCTTTTACAGTCATTTCTTTTTCTTGTTACCTGTTATAAGGTCAGTTTCATGTTTTCAACGAGTTTCCGTTTTTTTAAGAAGTCAGTGCGAAATCGGAGAGGACCTGAATTCAAGCCTTTATTTTCCTCTCCTCCCTTTCCCCTTTTCTTGTTTGTGTAGACTCATCGTCGGAGTTTTCCACCTCTCTCAGTTCTCGTCCCCCCTTATAACAAGTAGACACCTGTCTGTTTATTGGTTGACGTTATCTCTCTCATACATGACGTCAGGTGTTATTTTACTAATTCCGAAGCAGCAGATGAGCATTTAAAAGTTATTAGGGACTTAGGAAAAAGTTGTGCTAACAACCAACAAAAGGAAGCAAACTTGTATATCTGATTATTTTTAAACAGATTGAACATGAATGCACGTATGTACGTGTGCTGTACTAGTAAGGTAAGCTAATAAATTTCTCCCCTAAAAAATATTGCATATTTTTAATGTAGTTTTTACTTCTCGGATTAATTTTTAAAACGCTTTTAAAAGAGTAATTATTTGTTTATGAGTACTACATTCTGATAGGTGAATTTAATCCTACGACAATGCAATAGGGTTGTATTGTTCCGCATATAGGGTCACCCCACTTATAGGGTCTGATTTTTCTGAACCACGGAGCTTACCATATAACCGATACAGACTGTGTAAAGTTTATTCTTATTTATATACTTACTTTTGTTAGTCATTTAATAAAGTAAAATTTCAAATTTTTTTAAATTTATGTACAAACTATTCAAAGGTTTAAAAAAAAAACTGTTTATTGCCTATTAACCCCTTTTCCGTGGAATATATTTGAGAAAAACGAGCCAAAAGGAGCCAATTAGGATTTTTAAAGAAGTGGTACAGTTGATAATTTGTGAAATACTCGAATATCCCTTCAGAAATTCTTAGTTTAAGAAGAAACAGCAACAAGTCTGATTTCCCCTTATGATTGCTTACCACTCTTCACAATAACCTACATCTGTCCGGCAATTCTTCAGATGAACTGCTTACTGACATGAATTGCGATTTGTGGTAGGGGAAATTCCACTTTGGACCTGCAGGATGCCACTGAGATTTTAACACCGCTCAGCGTGGGGTAGTGACCCGTCCGACATTCTATGTATTGACCATTAGCTTAAAGGCAAAAGCATTGCAGTCATAATAATAAAGCAATAAAATTGGCAATAAAAAATAAAATAAATGATTTGGCAAAAGCTGAACAACTCGTCCTGCTAAAGTATCAGGAGACCAGTTGGTTGGTTGGTTGT
This sequence comes from Pardosa pseudoannulata, assembly GCA_032207245.1. Classification (NCBI taxonomy): domain Eukaryota; kingdom Metazoa; phylum Arthropoda; class Arachnida; order Araneae; family Lycosidae; genus Pardosa; species Pardosa pseudoannulata. The sequence continues at coordinate 12,913,772 of CM063509.1, read as the reverse complement.
TTAAAATTTAGAGGCTCTAATTCCTCTTGGGACAAACTGCGCCAAACATGACAAAAAACCCAATACAACAACACAATTTGAAACAATTTTGAAAAAAAAAATTTTGATGAAACGTTAAAAAAGAAAGATGCCTGAATCTAATAGAAAAAACATTTGAAAACAAACAAATAGGTAGAAAATTTAGAAAGACACAAAATTAACACGATAATCAGCAAAGTTTTATTAAAAATTAAAGATTAAAATGTAAAAGAGAACCTAAAAAATTGAAAAACGTACAGCACGAAAAAGAAAATCAGGAGAGAGGAAATTCACACTGTTTGAAATCAGTTAAGATGCATAGTTATAAATATTATGATAAATCTAAAACATGTATGTATGGGAGGGGGGTACCCTTGTGTGACTGTGTGTCTGCATATATATATATATATATATATTCATATATATTATATATACTATATATATATATTTATATATATATATATATATATATATATATATATATATATATATATATAATGTAGTGTGACGGACTTCAATGATGGGTGGTTGCAGTCATGACCCATAAAAATGGCACTGTTTGAGACAAAGACCTTTATTAACCCACTTCATTAGAGGGACAGGACAAACGGAGGGGTCAACTAGCATGCTCTAAGTAAAAGCCCTTAACACCTGGGACAACATCTCAGTCAAAATATGTGGGAAAAATCTGCCTCCGGCAATGTGCTTCTCCTTTTTGTTAGGGAATTTCCTAAACTAGCCACTAGGGCAATGTAGATTTACAATTGGTTAGACCCTTTCTCTGTGGGCGTGAACTGTAGCCCAGTGATGAATTTAGATTAGGGGTTAAAAAGGGGAAAAGCAAAGGGACGCGATTCTTCCCCTTGACTTAAGATTTGAAAACCCCTTAGAATTTTCTAGGGCCGTCTTTGGGGTTTTATACCAAAATACCTTCATTAGTTTCCCTATCTAGTTTACTTTCCCTTATATATACATATATGTGTATATTTACATACATATATGTGTAATGTAAAAGCAGACTAAATCCAAAAACGAATGTGCATTTATTGTATAAAACCCCCGCAGGCGGCCCTTATAGTGTCGGTGATCATTTTAGAAAGTGATACATAAAAGACACCGAAGTAAATTTGTAACCAAAAGCCCCCCTTACAGCTCCAGTAAATTCTTAGGCTTTTCAAATCTGGGATCAGTTGAAAATATCCCTATGTCCTTTGCTTTTCCCTTTCTATCTCCTACTTTAGGCTGCTCACCGGGGCTACTGGTCATACATACCCTGAGTCAACGGGTCTCACCAGATAGAATTTCTTAGATTTGTGTTACAAATTTTTCAAGAGATTTTCCTATATTTCTAAACTGTCAATATGATATGACAGTTGGCCCAGCCTTAAAATAAAACTTGAATTCAGCCGATGGTTACATAGGCAATAAATATCCTTCATTACTGAAACAGTCTCTTATCACACCAACAGACCATAATTGCAACCCTTCTCCCGTTGTACATTTGTATATAATACACACACGCACACGTATGTATATATATATATATATATATATATATATATATATATATATATATATATATATATATATATATATATATATATTTGTGTGTGTGTGTAATATATCAGAATTAAAACACCTAAAATATTTGTCTAAAACTATTCTTTTTGCCTTTCTCATTTTTCAATACCTAATTTCCCAGCCGCAGTATGTCAGATTTCGAGAAGTGTTCGCCGACTTCAATTCTTTTTACCCATCTCCCCAAAATAATGCTAAATATAAATGCTGATTTTCTGTCCACTGCCACATTTTCAGCTGTTCCAAAAAAATTGTTTCCCTTCTCCTATAACTAAATTGCCACCTGGGTGGTTTGCCAAGTTAAGTAATCAAGGCTAATTCTTGACTCCCCAAAAACGTTGAATATAATCAAAGTCCAATGGGAAGGATATCACATCGTTTGCTCTCGGGCTGACATTGTCGATAGTGTATAGTTTTGAGCATTCACGTAAAGACAAGTAAATATATATAAGTCACGTAAAGTCTTGCCTTGTAAAGACGTCTGTTGACTGGTTCGATTTATAATTCAATAAATGGGAAGTGTCTAATTGCTGTGAACCCCCCCCCCCCTTTGTTCAGAACACTAACGACCGAAATCAGCTGATGTGAATTCCTCCTGTTTCGACCCGGATACAATAGCGCGGATGTTGACAGCCTGATATATTAGCGGCATCGTTTACTTGGGGACCCACCTTCACTCTATTTATAATTATTATCCTTGTATTTTGACGGCAATAGACATCACAAAGGCGTAGACACACTGGCTCCGGCGTACTGACAGTTCTTAATTTCCCTCCGCTGAAGCGAGTGCCACGGCTTTGTGTCTGAAACCTGGTACACAAACGGCTTTGTCCGGACCACGTGTGTCTTTAAAGAAAAGCAAGCTCCGAAAATCAAAGAGACAAGTAAACTCCTCTCGAGTTCCACCAAAAACCAACTGTCAAAAAACCACCTGTTTTCCACCAAAAAACTGTGTCAACTCCGATGCATTTGCATAGGAATAACAATTGTTGATAACGTTCAGTACGTTACTTCGTTATTGACACTGTGCCTACAGTATTTAAAAAAAACTAAGTGTGTTAATCTCACAATGAAATGAACATCTTCAGTCCCCACCCTTAAGTCTGCCAAAGAAAAATTGACTGCTAATAGCGACGCAGAACATATTGACAGAATGGACAGCAGTTATTATTCATCCTGAATACAGAAGGTATGACAATTGATACTCATTCCACAGCTCAAATCAACCGCGTCACCCACTTCTACATACGTACAAACCTCGTTTCTATGGTATGGAATACCACCTCTTGTACAGTCAACTTCTCCGATAAGCGGACACAGTATTATCATTAAATGAAAACAGCGAGAAAGTTTTATTATTCAGAGGGTCAATCTGACGCCTAAATGAATCCATTGTCGAGGCGTTCTCATTCTACACCGAGCATATCTCTCTTACAGGATATAGATTTTAATTGAATCGGCGTTTCAAAGGGAAGTGCTGTACCGTTATCATTGACAATATCCTCGTTTTGGGGTGGATCTTGAACTAACTGAACGACTAGTCACAAAAACTAGCTTTTCCAGAACTTTCGAGATCAGTCTGTAGGATTATGTGGGCTGGAAATTTGATTTCCAATCTTCCGCATATAATAGCAGCGAGTGACAAAAATCCCCTATATAACAATAGCCTAAGTTATCTGTCCTCGAATTTATGAAGCGGTTGAACCCGGAATGGATAGGGACATCCCTATTGGATCCTTGATAAGTTAGGGTTAGCAAAATTCAAAACGAGTCAAGTTTAGCTTTTCTTAAATTATTAATCCTATTATAAAAGAAATTGGTATAAATATGCTTCATATCACACCGAAAAAAACTATCGTCATTAAAACATACGAAATCCCCCACCCCCGCTTTTCGAGATTTTAATGCCATTATTTCAAGCCCTGTGTTTCACTAGTAAGAGCAGGCGATTCAATTTATCAATTTATCATATAATGAAGAGGCAAAAATAATATTTTTTTCTATCATTATTACGTCATTCCTTTAAACATCTCATTTAATCATTTCTTATTTTATATAATTTAAATATTGTCTGCAAATTTCAAAGCGAGTTCGAAAACGTTTGAAATCCACCCCTTTCCCTCTTTTCGAGCGTTTAATGCCATTATTTCGAGACCTATGTTCCCCGGTAAAGAGCAGGTGATTAAATTCATCCATTTATCACATTATAAGTAGAGGAAAATAGCATTTTTTTCTAAAATTATGGCGTCATTCCATCTCATTGAATCCTTTCTTATTTTAAATTATTTAAATATCGTCTGCATTATTTTCATACGTTTTATCATTGATCTTAGATATGACTTCAGTAATTTTCTTTTATATTTGGCTTAAAAAATAGGTTAGGTACACATGCGATTATTTTAAATTCAATCATCGATTATATTTTGTTGTAATGAAAATTTTATCGCCTGTATTAACAACCAATTTTTTTTCATAAAAGTCTAGGAGTCTATTTCACGGACTCGTAAATATCTAGCGTTTAAGTTATACATCTTTGAAAATTAAGACGTTTTTGTGTTTGTTTTTCATACATAACCAGACGGTTTGCGATCGATTCGCCAAATTTTGGACATCACTCATATATACCACCCAATAATCCATGTCAATTTATCCTTCATATTTTTTCCTACTTCGTGCTTAGAAGTAGGTCGCTGAGAGTGACCCCTACTCTCATTTTGGATCGTCCTGCATCCTTAGTGTTCTTCACCGAACTCCAGCGTGATACGCACTCTGAGCGTTTGAGGCTCAGTGTGGAAGCCGACTGTACTGATCGTCAGCCCGGAAGTTACAGTGTCAGCGTTTCGTACCGGCACTAAATAGCGAACTGTTCCATTGTTCGAGAATGACTAGCTTCACTGTACTCACGCGTTGTAATTGTGTTTACTTTATCTCAGCCCGAGATCTCAGAAGATTTAAAATCTACTGAAACCTGTACATAGCTGTACATAAATTATTCACTCGAATAAAGTATTTAATCCAAAGTAAACAGTTATTCAGCCTGTATCATTGACGGCTTCGCCTACCCCTACTTCAGGACGTCACAAGGCATGTAAAACTATAGATTAATA
>CM063509.1:12891569-12896569 GCA_032207245.1 Pardosa pseudoannulata | reverse complement strand
TAAACGATACGCAAAATCAGATACATTTACCCCCCCACCTTTAATTTACACGCACTAAATTTCAAAACAAAATGGAAAAACACACCTTATATTTATGTACTGTATATTATCCTTTAAAACATAAGAATTGTATGCATAATTAAAAATATTGATCCACTGTTGACTGTCTACAATTCTTTCTAAGAAGCTCATTAATAAATTGTTCTTAATTCTAATCAACTTCGATCTTTTGTTTTTGTTTTAACGCCGAACGATGGCCGAATGGCTAGGGTGCTGGCCTTCGGAACCGAATTCGTGGGTTCAAATCTCACTATGGCATGGATGTTCATAGCAGTTCGGAATCGGCTTTAAGCAGTAGGTCCCGGTCTCATTAGTCCTCGTGTTGCAAAAAGTAGATCGTAGCACTCCAAAACCTAACTAACTAACCTAACTTTTGTTTTAATGTTAAATTATTTCGCTTTCTGGCTTCCATATCGACAAGCTACATGTCAACGAGCAAGGCATAAAATGTGAATACGCTTCTTCCCAGTTTCGATAAGAACGTGTTGCCTTCTGATTATCTGACAACCATTGATCACCAGCAGGGTGTGCGTATTTCTGAAAAATTCCAGGAACGTGTAACACCCCACTCCTTAGGTGGAAGAGGAGAATTGTCGGTTTGATTTGGTTTGGAGCACTACGGTCTACTTTTTGCAACACGAGGGCTAATGAGACCGGGACCTACAGTTTAAAGCCGATTCCGAACGGCTACGAACATTCATGCCGCAATGGGATTCGCACCCATGAACTCCGGTACCGAAGGCCACGGGCAATCTGATTTCTATTTCGCTTGCACTGTTTCGGCCTTATTTTTTCCAATTTTAGTAAAAAAATTTTCGTATAGATGTCCAGTAAATGATAGTTTGCAGTTTATTGTATTTCCTACTCTGATTGGTTCAAAAGCGCGGGTTTTTTCGCATGTTTTGTATCAGAAGACAAATTGTTATCTTTCAGTGTATAGCTTTCTGGTTATACTTTACTAACCGCCTGATGATTTTATTGATGTAAGAGTTGAATAATATATTTTTACTTTTAAATAATGGATAATTCAGAGCGCATGGAGCTCATTTCTTGTGATTCGAACTGTGACTCGGAATCAGAAACTGAATTATCTGTAAATGATAGTAGCGGAAGTTCACTAGATGACCTGGATAATAGCTACTCTGATAGTAGTACAGATGGAATCAGTCAAGCAAGACTATTTTTTTAAATTAATTGTGATAATCCTTCGGATCCGCCTACTAGATTTGCTCTCACTGGAATTCCAAAAATGAACTTGGATATCGATGAGACTAAAGGTAAACTTCAGTTCTATGATGCTTTCATAGAAAGACAAATTTTAATAACATATCTTTACTTAAAAATGTAAAATGAACAAATAAATGCAATAAAAAAAGTGTGACATTTTATTGACCGAATTCTGGAAAAAAAAATGAAACTGTCAAAGGGTTAACATGTAAACAACATAGGCGGTCGGTGTTTCCGTGAACGATGACGTCACAAACTCGGCGTAGGAAAAGTATCGTTTTTGAGAGACGTTAAAGAGTCCGCTATAAAGCCCATTAGAAATCACTAATTACGCTCCCAATGAAAGAAAAATAGCTACTGTCCTGCTTACTTTTTTGTCTTCTATCGTTTAAAATTAAAATTAGAAAACATGAAAATTCCTCATTAAGCTAATTATGAAACAATTAATAATTAATAACTCTAAAACTAATTAATATTTTGCCTTCAAATTTTTAAAATATTTATATATCAATAGCAGGGTTGGCATGATTTAAATCAGTTGATTTAAATCATGATTTAAATCATGATTTAAATCTTGATTTAAATCAGTTGATTTAAAAAAAATAAAATGCAATAAAAAAATGTGACATTTTTGACCGAATTCGGAAAAAAAATTGAAACTGTCAAAGGGTTAAAGGAGAAATGTGATATTCCACAACATCAATAATTCTACAATAATAATTCTACACTACTGAAAGCGAAATGCATTCTAAAAAGCAGGTAAACAATGTTTTCATTACAATAATAACGTCATTCGTGAAGAGTGGGGGAGAAAGCCGAAGCGGATTTCCAGCAGCAGCACCCCTTTTGTTTCCCAAATACCTCCATCCGACCAACTTTCCGCTCACCTTGGCATCACTCTTGAGATCGGGGTCAAAGAGTCGCCAAATGCGCCCATTTTCTTCCAGACAATAAAATGGGACTTCGGAGACGCTAGTATAACACGTGCTGCGGCTCTTCGAATACAAAAAAAACGAATGGAACGCGAGCGGTGACAGAATTTTTATGAGGGTTTTTCTTTCTTTATTATTCACGACAATTCCGACCCACATATCTCTCTTTATAGCCTCTTTATAGAACGTTTTTGTGGGCTATCCCGGAGGTCAGGATGCCGAGTAAATCTCCGGTAATCACGGTGCGTGAACTACGACCAAAATGCAGAACGAGTTGAGCAGGGGCTTCGTTGTTTTTGGTTTCCTGCTTTATTATTTTAGTCGTCTGACGGGGTGTATGGACTTCTACACTTTACTCATGGAGGTCAGCAGTTCGCTTTATCTAGAGCTGTCACGGTTAGTGACATCTGTTAGTGATGACATTGAAGCGTAAAAAAGGATCAGAATTTGGACATTTAAACCTATAGATGTAAAGAGTAGTGTCCGTTGATGTATTTAGCCGAGCGCTGGTTAGGGCGCTGATCGTCGGTACTGGAGTTCGTGGGTTCGAATCTCACTATGGCATGGATGTTCGTAGCCGTTCGGAATCGGCTTTAAGCCTTAGGTCCCGGTCTCATTAGCCCTCGTGTGCAAAACAGTAGACCGTAGCGCTCCAAACCAAACCAAACCAAACCGTTGATGTATTTTTGTATCGCATACAATGTTTGCATCGTGTGCAGTCGTAAGCCGAGTGAAAAACAAAGAATTTTGTAAAAAAGAGAAATTCTGGAGGGAAAACCCTTACATGACAGTTGTGAAGACTGCCCTTTATCCGAGCACGCACCAAAACAGCTGATCGGAGCCTACCTGTTTACCAGGACAATAGCGTGGCGTCGCAGAGTCTGGAATCTTGACAATCGGACTGAATAGGCGAATACGCCCCCTGATGGATCTCGTTAATGGATGCTCGGGAATTCCAGAAAAGGATAGCCAGCTAATGAGAATTCAGCTAAAAAGTATAACTGTAACTTTAGCTGGAGTTCTCAAGTAGCTGAGATCTTTACTGACCCCAAAAACAGTTGAACCGGACCGTAACTGACCCCCCGGTATAAAAAGCCTGCAATTTTGCGACTCAGGGCTTTTTCGTCATTTTTTTACGTAGGTGTGTTGACCTCGTGAAGGCTTTCGTTTTTTTTTTTTTTTTTTATTATTTTATTTTTTTTTCCCGCTTTGGATTTGGTTAACTCTAATTCAACAAGAAACCAATAGGGATGCCTTTATCCATTCCAGGTCCAACCGCTTCATAAATTCTAGGACAGACGGACAGATAACTTAGGCTAGTTTTATATAGGGAACTATTGTCTGTCAGTTCAGAGTTTACTGACAGCAGGGCTTGGGCAACGCCTTCTAGAGGCAGTCTGCTCAAGGAGATGTTGGCTTTGTTTAGGTCTTTCAGACCACCTGGCATTCTCTGTATGCTTGTGCTGCGAAGTTTTTTCTGTGGCAAAAAGGATGCCACAGTGAATCACTTCGAAAACCTCTGCCATACGAAACCAGCAAAGTTAAAAGTGCGTAGGTATACAAAGGGCTTTAATAGAGAAAGTGCATGTTTGTAAACAAATACGAGTGCTGACTACAACTCAACTTTTCGTTGGCAAAACATGGCTTGTTTTCATTTTATCTTATGAGCTTCGATATGGATCACGTATACAACAAAACTACAACTTATTTAAGATAAGGGGAAGGAAACATCAGAAACTGGACAAGTCATTCAAAATAGATTTTTTTTAGCATTTACAAAAATATATATATATATTTTAATTAAACACTCTACACACTCTACAAAGTATCATAATTAAAGTATAACTACTTTGATTATGTTGACAGGCACAATAAACTATTGCATAAATAAGAATCTAATAAAATGTGTAAAACTTGATCGTTTTAAGGAAAAAAAATAATTACATTTATAGGTACGGTATTTCTCGCAAAAGCACAGAAAATACATTAGAAATATGAAAAAAAAATTCTTAGAGTATAGTAATTTTATATGATCTATTACATTACAGTAAAGTTAACGTTTTATTACCAATCTGAAAATATTTCACTTTTCAAAGCTTTTATCCAAAGCATTGGCAATGTAGGATCTTTCGGAAAGCAAGAAAATCCAATATTTACCCCTTTTTTGAAACGGTTAGTACAGCCATACGCACAACAGCTTGTCACCATTTTCATATAATTGACAAAATTAAACCCCCAATAACAAGCACAATCCGTAAGAAATTGAAATGTTTCGCCAACGCGGAAGTAGAGCTGCCATTTTTGCTGCACCTGACATCATGCGCACATTCTCTATAGACCCTTGCACCTCAGATGCAAAATACACCTAATTTAATTAACTCTCTTAATGACCTTATAACCTTCACTATGGCATGAACGTAGTACTAAATTCCAAACAGGAAGCTAATTCTTCGGACTCCATTTTCTCACCCCTTGAACACCCACGGGGCCGAGGATATATGATATCCTAGAATTCCACGCCTCTCCCCCTGTTTAACAGCTGCTGGACCACCCCCAAGTTCCGTCAACTATCCATTTCGCTCGACAGCTAATGATAGTTAGGATAATCTACTTTTGTAGACCACCCACTAACGGTAAAGGGGATGCCGTACGCATGGATTTACTAAGGTGTTAAGAGAGCAGTGACATCTTTAGATCATGTGACAAATATATAACAGTGACACATATCTTTAGATCATGTGACAAATATAAAGTGGGGGAGGGCTAACTTTATGGTTTTGG
>CM063509.1:12884069-12886569 GCA_032207245.1 Pardosa pseudoannulata | reverse complement strand
TGGTTCGAAAGCTATATTTATGCTCTTTCCGGAGAGAAGTGTTCATATACCGTTATCAAAAAATGATATGAGAGTCATAGTTTTGTGATATCTAAAGTGTCGATAGGTAATATCGTCAAAAAGAAAGGAAAAAAAACGTCAAATTGGAGCCACAAGTGGGACAAAAATTCCAAACAAGTATCCGAGGAAAAAACGAACATCTTCGACTATTGCAAAGGTACGTTGTTTAATGTTAAAAGAAAATACCCCTCGTGAAAGGACAGTTGCAAAATCATTAAAATGTTCGATGTCCACTGTAAACAAAATGATAAAAGTTGATTTAAATCTCAAGAAAGCGAAAATATGCAATGTGCATCGTCTTTCTCTAAAGCATATAGCTGAACGCAAAACACGCTGCAGAATTCTGTATAAGAAACATTTATACAAAGAAAAATGGAAAAAAATTGCCACAATAGAAGAATAATGGGTATATTCAAATGATTGTAAGAAAAAAAAGAGCCATTTATTATCATAAAAGAGGAGAAAAATTTAAGTTCTTGGTTCAAAGAATCGAAAATAAAGTTTTTAAGGGATTCATGATTTTTTGCTGGTTTTTCATATAATGGCAAGTTAAAAATAAAGAGAGTTGAAAAAAATGTCAACTCCAAATACTATCAGGAACTATCAGGAATTATCGCCCATTTTTCTGAATCTCTGTTAAGGGTCTTCTACTTAAAACTTCGTGCTAGCTGACCCCTCCGTTTGTCGTGTCCCTATGACGAAGTGGGAACCTGTCCTCCAACGTTATGTTAATAAAAGTCGTTAGCTAAAACGGTGTCATTTTTATGAGCCATGACTGCAACCACCCATCGTGAAGTCCGTTTTATTACACACACATATATCTACATATATTTATACATACATATATATATATATATATATATACATATATATATATACAATATATATACACATATATAACATATATATATATATACACATTTATATATACATATATATATACATATATATAACATATATATACACATATACATATATATAAAATATAATATATATACATATATATATATACATATATATATATATATATAATAATACATATATATATATACAAATATATATACAAATATAGACACACACATATATATATTTATATATTTATATATAATATATATATACACACAACATATATATATATACATTATATATATACTTTATATACATATATATAATATACAATAATATACTATATATACACACATATATATATATACATAATATATATATACATATATACACACACATATAATATACAGTATATATCATAGCCACATATATATATACTATAATTACATATATATACACATATTATATAATATATAATATATTATATATAATATTGATATATATATTATATAAATATATTATAGATATATATATATATATATATAGATATCATATATATATATATATATATTAGAAATTATAATACTAAATACTATAATATTACATATATTAATATATTATTTATATAAATATTGTACATATATAGACACACACATATATATATACATTATATATACATTATACACACACATATAAATCATTTATATAACATATATATACATATATATATATACATATATCATATATATCAAATATATAATATACATATATATACACACATATATTACATTATAATATATTCACATACATACATATATACATTTATATATTTACATATATATACACACATATATATATGAGATATATAAATATATTATATATATATTAATATATATATATAATATACAAAAACATAATATATATACAAACATATAAAAAAAAATATAATATAAAATATATACAAAATAAATACATTATATATATACATATATACACACACATATATTATTTATATATTTTCAGTATAAATAAAACATTTAATATATATACTATTATATATATATATATAAATATTTTTGTACATATATATATATATATACACAATATAAAATATATATATATATATATATATAACATATATATATACATGTACATATATAAATATATACATAACATATATATACATATATAACATAGTACATTTATATAAGATATACATATATATATAAAAAAATATTATACATATAATTATATATAATAATATATATATATATAAATATATAATATATATATACATATATATAATATATATAAATTTATATACATATATATATACACAATATAATATAATATAAACATTATATATAAATATATATATATAATATATATATATATATACATGATATTAAATATATACACTATTATATATATATCTAAAAATACAAATATATATATTAAATATATATATCCGTATACAGACATATATATATACATATATAAATATATATATACATATATATACATATAGATATACATATAATAGTACATATATATAATATATATATATATATAATACATATATATATATATTACA
>CM063509.1:12859069-12876569 GCA_032207245.1 Pardosa pseudoannulata | reverse complement strand
GTTATTTTTAATTTAGCTTTTTTAGTTTATTTTCTTATTTTTAAGTCTGTAGCCTTTCAGAACCTGTGGTCGAATTTAGTACTTAAATATTTTACACAACGCAACCAAAATAATACTTAGTCTTTGTTACTAACCAAAATAAATACCACTATACATTTGATCACAGTACCTAAATATAAACGAAAGCTACACGACATATAGGCACTACGAAACAACAGCTTCTACTTTTGTCGATATAAAAACATATTAATTAATTTATTTTGTAATAATTAATTTTATCGTTAGTAATCAAAGTTACATCTTATAGACTGCAGTCGAAGGCTCAGTGAAGTCTAATTTACATTAACCGCACATTTTGATATTAACACATTGTATGCGGGACGCGTACTAGTACGTTTTCTGACGATTGATACTTGAGCGCGGGTCACGTACTAGTACGGGTTTGTGTAACAACATGGTTTTTTGTGGGTACAAAAAATAACGGTATATACAGGAAAACGAAGCCGAATGTTCTTGTCTACTACATAGATTCTGGAAAAATTGAGACCAATAAAAACTAGCTTTTACGTCGGTCGATGCAGAACCACAGAACGGGAAAAAATGAAAACTATATATTACTATTTCTATTTGAGTTTTCATATTTACGATACTATTATAATTTGATCTACTCAAAAATATATTTTTTGTTTATAAAAATCTTATGGTTGTTATTTGTGTATTTCTATTTATATATTTTTTTTATATATTTCAATATAAAATACGAAAAGTGGGTTAAAAAATGAAATAATTTTCGATCTATTGAGATTTAACTGAATAACTAAATTGACGAGCAAAACGCCCGCTCCCGGTACAATTCCGCTGATAAATGTACCCGCACAAAATATGTTAAAATGAAACATAAAATTCTTCATAGTTTTTATTGCATCTACATCAGAGCCTGAGCGCTGTTTTACAACTTTAAAAATAATAAGAACGTTTCTAAGAAGCACTACGATTCAGAGTACGTTAAATGTACTTACGATGGTTTGTTCTAGGACAGTGGTCGGCAAAGTGCGGCTCCAGAGACGCATGTGGCTCTTTGGCTCCTTAAGTGCTGCTCTGGCACCAATATCCCCGGAAGACGCAATAGTATTATCTTTTAAAGAAAAACTTGGTAAGAAAAAAATTACATCTTATTTTAATAAATAAAAATTCTTCTATAAATCGAGAATATGTATTATTTTTTATTTAAGTTAAAAGATAGATAGGTAATTAAAATATTGTTGTAAAGATACGTAAGGAATATCGAGTTTAATTTTATTAGTTTTTGTAAACATAAACGCAAGCTATGTACAAGCTACCGGGTGAAATTGTTCGTATGTTTTCGGCGTACTTCGGTGTGATACAAAGGTACCACAAGCATGCGCGCGCATACTTTTTCTAAAGTAGTGGGGGAGGGGGAACAAATTGGCATCGCTGACCAGCAGTTGCAGTGTGAACAGTTTTGAAATTTTCTCCTTTTGAATTGACTTTGGTAGATTTGAAATACAATTGCTGGATTTAAAAAACAAGGAGATATGGCGCTCTAAATTCGAACGTCTTTGTGTTGAATTGGAAATAATGAGAAGAAAAAGTGTGATCTTAGTTCACAACACAAGTGGTCTGGTTTGAATGACATGATCATTTTCAACGCTTGGAACAGTATTCCTGACTCTTACGATCAGCTAAAAAAGCTCGTTTGCTGTTCTTTCCCTTTTCGGTTCTACACATATATGCGAACAATCTTTTTCAAGCATCAGTATTATCAAGAGTAAACTGAAAAGTCGTCTTATTGATGAGAATTTGAAATCATGCCTAAAATTAAAAAAAAAAAACAACATACAAACCTCACTTACTCAAACTTTCCAAGGAGATGCAAGCACATTAGTCGCATTAATAGATATTTATTAAGCATGAAATTTAGTTTTATTTAGTGTACTACTTATTGAATGTAATAAAAGTTTACTAAACAAGCAGATTTGGCTTCCTTTTTTTAAAAAAAAATTGTTGTAATATTCATATTTGGCTCTTTGGATAATAAGTTTGCCGACCACTGTTCAGGGAAAAGTTGTTCAACAGATTCACAGGTATCCAAAGATTTCTTTGACGTTTACCCTAAAAATCAAATAAGAAGAATCTACTGATTTTTAAATGAGATGTACTAACGAAAATTTATGGATAACAAACAATGTTTTTCCGCAAGTTTAGTTTAGTTTAATCAAACACATGTTTAAGATATGTTTGTAGATTTCGAGGATTTCGGCACTTTTAAGAGAGAGACATTTTTAAGCGGGTTTCACTCTATTTGGAAACCATACCTTGTTAATAGAGTCTACATAGTTTCTGGCAGAGTACCAAGTAGTACTAAAATTAATTCTCACTCAGAATTTTTAAGGATCAACTTTTGAAAAAGTGATTACGACGTTATATGAAAAGAGCATTAATCAACTTGAGCTTAATATGGACTGCGTCGTAAATCAAGCTTCTAAGTCAGTTCTTCTTATTTAACAGATATAATCAGAAAATGATGAAATATATCTTACTTAAAGAAATACAAGTAAAGTCACCTTTGGAACCTTAAAGTGAACCTTTGAAATTTTTTCGCTTTCTTTTGCGTTGTTTCGGGCGATGGTAGCATTTGCAACCACAAACCCCTTTGGGGGGTTGTTTGTGGCCCTGGCGATCCCTCAGCCAGTCTTCTGCAGATATATCGTCATAACCACGTCATCCCATAATAGGAAGGTCATTATGAACCTCCGTGAAATCCAATGACGGAAATCCAATTCACTACACACAATGATCGAACGTCATCGATGAATCTCCATACAATTCGAGGGCTGTCGTCGGAACGAAGGAAAATAGATTTCGGTAATCGGCAGATCGCGGCTTCGCTCGTTCGGGCCCTTAAAAAGTAATTCCGGGTCGTTTATTTTGCTCTCCGCTAGCGGAGGGAGAAAACGGGGTTGGTATTCTATTTTTAAAAGCCGCCCACTTAAGAACGAAACAGAAGTGGAAGGAACGACGTTCTCGATTAACTCAGGCGACAGTAGGAAAGGGGCTGTCCATATATGATGTCACTATTTTTTTTTCAATATTTTGGACTCCTTCCTCCCTTTATCCCAAATTGTCGCACTTCGAATTATCCCCCCCCCTTGTTACATTTCATGCAACATTCCATAAACATATAGTTGCTATTTAGAAACAAAACACTACGTTATAAATCAGTGATTCTCAACTTTTTTTGAGCGGCCGCCCCCCTAGAGCCAAAAAGTGTTCAGCGTCCCCCTTTGTAAAAATACAGCCATTTAAAGTATTGGGAAGGAGAAATACTCAATTACAAGAGGGTTTGGTTTGGAGTGCTACGGTCTACTTTTTGCAACACGAGGGCTAATGAGACCGGGACCTACAGCTTAAAGCTGATTCTGAACGGCTACAAGCATCCATGCCACAGTGGGATTCAAACCCACGAACTCCAGTTCCGAAGGCCAACACCCTAACCATTCGGCCATCGCTCGGCTCTCAATTACAAGAAACCGAATGTTTTAGTAATTTTCTTCAATAGAGTTAGACAACCAATTTTTCTTAGTGAGATGAGCTCAAACGAATATTGTTGATTAAATATTTTTTTTCAATACATGACAAATACTAGATATAGTAAACGCTATTTTGAAATAAATGACTATAGATTCGAAACTGTTAACAGCTTTACCTATTTAGGTGCCGAACTAAGTGTTAACAATGATAGTGAGAAGGAGGTCCGAACAGAGTTTCTGCCTAGTTATGGTCCTGCAAGTTGGTGATACTTCTGATGAACTGTCTGACATTACTTTATATACTCTGTGATTGCAAAAAGACAACATTTAGGAGCATTTCTGTACCAAAGTGGTAAAATAAAAAAAGTGCTTAAATTCATTATTTATCAAATTTTGAAAAATTCTTTTATTTTCCACATATATTAAATTTGGACTTTAATTATATGCAACAAAAAATATGTTTTTTAGGAACATTTCAAGGTAAAAAACTGACCAGTCAAGGAGATTTACTCACTAATGCCCAAGTCATTTCAGCCGAATATCTTAAATTTAAGTTATCATGGACGGTAGAGTAAAACAAATATGAAAAATTAGATTCAATATCAAAGAACAATCTCCACACGGCTGTCCATAATTTAGTCAAAGAATCAAAGAATATCGCTTCGGTGTTACACCAAAGTATGAAGTTTTAATTTTGAATCTACAAAAAAAAAAAAAAAAAAAAAAAAGGCTAAAAGTAAAAAAATAAAGACAAACAAGTAAAATAAAATAAGAAACGTCGCTTGGGTGTTACACAAAAATATGAAGCTCGAATTTGAATCGACCAAAAAACAAGCTAAAAGTAAAGGACAAACAAGTAAGAAAAAAAAATAAGAAACATTCATTCTGTGTTACACAAAATTAGGAAGTTTTAATTTTGAGTCGACCAAAAACAAGCTAAGAGTAAAAGAAGTAAGAGCAAACAAGGCAAAATAATAAACATCGCTTCGGTGTTACACAAAACTATGAAGTTTTAATTTCGAATCGACAAATCGTACATCATGCCAAATTGTACCACTTTGTAAAAATGATTGCATTTCCCGAAATTTGTTATTGGGAGACGAGTGGAACGAGACAGCCAATTCCAATGGTACAGTTCCAGGAGAAAATTGCTTGATTCAGTGGTGCCATCTATATACTAATATATTAACTAAAACTATTCAAGTAATTTTGTATGATTTTGGGCATTTCATGCATTATTTTATTTAATTTTTGACAATATTTTAATTTAATTCTCTATTTTCTCTTTTTTATTTTTTTATTTTTGCTTGAATTTTAAATTTGTTTATTTTCATATTTGTTAGTTTTTATCGTTTTAAGTTTATAAAATTAAATTTTGCTAAGAAGTGAGCTTGAGAAGTGCTTGCATCATTTCTAATATTTTATTTACATTTTTGACAATTTTAAAATTAATTTTTATTTTTACTGTCAAATTTTTTATTATCATCTCTTTTTTTTTAATTTCACGTTTTTTAAGATAGTTTTTAAAATATTTAAATGGGGTATAAAGTTTATAATGGCAAAAATTAATTTAAAAAACATAAAATTAAAAAAAAAGATAGTAAAAATTAATTTTTAAATTTGTCTAAAATGTAAATAAAATATTAGAAAGAATCCAAGCATATCTCAAGCTCACTTCTTAGCAAAAATTAATTGTATAGACTTAAAACGACAAAAAGTAACAATAATGAAAATAAAAAATTTTGAATTTAATCAAAAAAATAAAAAGGAGAAAATAGAAAATTAATTTAAAATATTGTAAAAAATGTCAATAAAATACAAAAACTGCCCAAGATCATACAAATTTTACTCGAAAAGTTTAGTTAATATATTAGTAAATAGATAGCGCTAGTGAATCAAGCGATTTTCTCCTGGAATTGTAGCACCAAAATAGGCTCTCACGATCCACTCGTATTTGGAGTGTGTTTGATTTATACATTTGGGAAACGCTAATGTAGATAATTTGGCCTGGTGCTGCCATCTGTCGATGAAGTTTAAAACAATAAGAGTCTGGTGCTACCATCTTGTGTTGAATGATGACGACAATTACTATGTAAGAAAAGCTATCGTGTATTAGATTTTTAAAATGGAATATGTGAGATACGGCTTTTCAACCTTTTAATTTTTTTTATGTGCATAAAATAGATATTTTAATCTTTTAATTATTTTATCTATGGTCAAATAAAAATCAATTTGTCCTTAATAAATAAATTGTTGTGTATCATTTCATACTCAATCTTCTTACCAGAGTTTAAATTAAGCGAAGTTAAACCTCAATATGAGAGAACATATGCCAGTTACATTGTGTTCTGAAAATGTTATATTAAATATAACATATTTTTTTATTTTGATACAGATAAAGTAATTTGTTTTATGAAGATACTGACATTGAAAATGTGTCTAAAAGCTGTATAAAATTATTGTTAGTAATAATAATCTGATAAGACGAAATTAGAACACATTTATAGTGTAATGTACCACTTCAAGACTCTGAAACTGTGTGTGTTTGTATAAATATATGTGTGTGCGTGTGTAATAAATTACACTGAAATTTAGACTATTATTTTTTTTCCCAGGCTTACTGCGCAAAAACAATCTAAAATTACTGTTATGACTCTATCAGAAACACAAGTTCAGATGTGTGGAACATCATTGATGTTTAAAACTGACCGCCATTCCAGTGCAACATCTTTGCACAGAATGATACAAGATTAATAAACGTCAATCCAAGAGAGAGCGAACGATGTGGTTTTGTTTCCATAAGACTAAAAATAGTTCAGCAATTTATGGGAGGCAATAATGAAGCTTTGTGATTAAATGTAACTCAAAAAATACACAGTCCTGCATTCAGTCCTTGAAATAGTGAAACCTGGCACAAAAAAAAAACGTGGTCAGTGGACAGAAAATTACATTTATTCTAGTCTTACTTTGAGAGACGGGTAAAAAGAATTTAAGTCAGAGAATACTCCGTTATCTGACATTTTACTGACATTTTATACTAGAAAATTAGGTACGAAAGAATGAAAAGGAAAAAAAAGAGAATTTTAGATAAACACTTTAGGTCTAACAATTTTGATATATATATATATATATATATATATATATATATATATATATATATATATATATATATATATATATATATATATATATATATATATATATATATATATATATATATATATATATATATATATATATATATATATATATATATATATATATATATAATATATATATATATATATATATATATATACATATATACATATATATATATATATATATATATATATATATATATATATATATATATATATATATATATATATATATACATACATATATATATACATATACATACATATATATGTATATATATATATATATATATATATATATATATATATATATATATATATATATATATATATATATATATATATATATATATATATATATATATATATATATATATATATATATATACATATACATATACATATATATATATATATGTATATGTATATACATATACATATATACATATATATATATACATATATATATATACATATACATACATATATATATATATATATATATATATATATATATATATATATACATATACACACATATATATATATGTATATATATACACACATATATATATATATATACATATACATATATACATATATATATATATACATATATATATATATACACACACACATATATATACATATATATATATATATATATATATACATATATATATATATATATATATATATATATATATATACATATACATATATATATATATATATATATTATATATATATATATATTATATATATATATATATATATATATATATATATATATATATATATATATATATATATATATATATATATATATATATATATATATATATATATATATATATATATATATATATATATATATATATATATATATATATATATATATATGTATATATATATATATGTATGTATATATATATATATATATATATATATATATATATATATATATATATATATATATACATATATATATATGTGTGTGTGTGTATGCATATATATATATATATTTATTTATTTATACAGATTATAGTAGACTGATATAATAAAATTGAAATAGTTAAAAAATATAGTATAGATTTGGGCATTGCATTTACTTAATATTTTGTACAAATTAAAATAATTCACCGAAATTATGTTATATATATGTATATATATACATCGCTTAATAATAAAAATGATATAATATATATAAAATTATCATACATAATACAACATTTTTTTATGATCTTACAGTGATTCTTAAAAACATTGTAAATATAAATTATATTACTTAGAATACAATATTTTTATTACATATCTTAATGATTTATTATATTAATACTGAATTAATATAAATGGATATAAGTAAATTAATTTATTTCTATTTTTATCTTTAAATTACTCTAAATATTTTTTTTTACTTGAAATAGTTTCCCTTTTTAAATATAGATGGCAGCATTAATCTTTTTACGATCTATGGTTGTATTTCATATATTGTAATATTTTAGAAGCATGACAACATTTCTTTCTTAATATTTTGGATTCTTTTTATACTGGCTTTGTTAATAACAAAAAATATTGAGATGGTTATTTAATTTTAGTAATTAGTTATAGGTTTTTGGAAACGGTAAATGTTTTTATTAAAGTATTCAGCCAAGACAAGTGATGTATTTATTCGTGACAGAAGCTTTAGTGGACCCATGGCAGTCCAGTATGCCCAGGCTGAGGAAAATAATAGGGACCATTCATAGGGGTTTTCCCTTATAAATAGGGGTTTGTTTTGTATCACAGTGTTTTGTATCGCGATCTATTTTCGAGAATGACGCCACATTTTGTAGGAAGATTAAACAAGACGGGGGACGAAGGATGCCGCGAAAAAACAAATGAGTTCCAAAAGTCACCGGTAGGGGAATATTTGGCGCTGTGTAACAGAAAATAAAGTGTTAACAAATTCAAATGAATACGGATAAAATTATTATGCACATTATTCATTATTTATTATTTTATTATGCACATTTTCTGATTTAGGGTCAAGTGCGATATGGCAACACTTTTAAAAAAGCGTAAAATCTACATAAACACAGATAATATCTCGTGATCTGCAATATCACGTACGCTGAGCAGAAGAAGAAGTTCTTTATTCAAATATCACGTTACATCCATTGGCACAGTTCCAAAACGTAATTTCCGTATTGATTTGCATTTGTTAACACTCTATTTTCTATAACACAGAGCTAAATATTCCCCTAGCGGTGTTTTTTGGAACTAATTTTTTTTTTCGCGGAATCCTTCGCCTCCCGTCTTGTTTAATCTTCCTACAAAATGTGGCGTCATTCTCGGAAACAGATCGCGCTACAGAACACTGTGAGCACTGTCAGTTTAATTATGGCCACCCGGTATATGAGTGCGCGTGTGTGTATCTCTACCGAAGTCTCAAAACATTATATTCCAATTGGTAATTAAACATTTTTAAACATTCCTATAAAACGACTTGGTTATTTAATTACCCAACTTTGAACTTAAAAAAACACACTCTATAGACGTTCTATAATACGTTCTATAGACGTTTTGTAGATATGTGTGTTAACAAGACTACTATAGAACAACAGCAACAAAAAAAAAATGGATCACCCAGTATCTCGAGTACATGGAAATGGTCTATAACTTTTTCATAACGTTTGTTTAACTATCGGCAAACTTTACGAAATTTTTTTTCTTTTTAGAGAGAGTAAGAGAGAGCAAGATTCATATTCCTTACATAGTAATATCCTAAGTTATCTGTCTGTCTGTTCTCGAATTTATGAAGCGGTTTGACATGGAATGGATAGAGGCATCCATATTGGATTCTTGACGAGTTAGGGTTAGCAACGTTCAAAATCCACCATTTCCCCAATTTTCTAGCGTTAAAGGCCATTATTTCAAGCCCTATTTCTCTCGGTTAAGAGCAGGGGATTAAATGTATCCATTTATCACATAACAAATAGGTAAAAAAAGCATTTTTTATAGCATTGTGACGTTATTACTTTAACCAAACCATTTAATGATCTCTTATTTTAAATTATTTAAATATCGTCTGCAATATTGCCAAGCCCTGCAGTCAGTAACCTCTGATGAAGGTTACAATATGTCCCACTGACAATAGTCCCCTATATAATACTAGCCTAAGTTATCTGTCCATCTGTCCTTGAATTAATGAAACGGTTGGACCTCGAATGAATAAAGGCATCCATATTGGTTTCTTGTTGAATTAGGGTTAGCCAAATATAAATCGAGTCAAGTTTATCTTCTCCTAAACTATCAATTTGAGTCTAAAATAAATTGGTATAAATATGTTTCCTATTACAATGAACAATACTATCAACTTTAAACCGTTCAAATCCCCCCTTCACCCCTTTTCGAGAGTTTAATGCCATTATTTCAAGCCCCATTTTCCCCGGTTAAGAACAGGCGATTCAATTTATCAAATTATTACATAACAAATAGGTAAAAATAACATGTTTTTCTAGCATTATGACGTCATTCCATCTCATTGAATCATTTCTTATTTTAAATTATTGAAATATCTTGTGCAATATTTTCATACTTTTTATCACTGAATTTAGATATGACGTCAATAATTTTCTTTTATATTTGGCGTAAATAATAGATCAGGTAAATATGACATAATTTTAAATT
This sequence comes from Pardosa pseudoannulata, assembly GCA_032207245.1. Lineage (NCBI taxonomy): Eukaryota > Metazoa > Arthropoda > Arachnida > Araneae > Lycosidae > Pardosa > Pardosa pseudoannulata. Next base: position 12,866,206 of record CM063509.1, on the reverse strand, counting down.
TAAACATAGATTATTTTTTGTTTCAATAATATTTTATTATTGGTATTGGCAACAAATTCTATCCACCTCCAAGGTTAGTTTGTTGTGATAGTTTCATTCCTTAAATCCCATTTATTACTGTGGCATAAAAAATAGGGAGAACTTAACGATCATTTCGATGGAGCTAAAAAAACTTTGAATTACCTTTCTGAATGAATTCTACTTAATTCTAAACTGCATTCACAGTATCGGGAGACTTTAGAAGTGTACGAAGGTAAATAAATTTCTGAGCGTGTACCAGATAATTCTCAGTCAAAACACAAACCATTTTTTTACCTGCCTCACAGGGTACTTTACAATTCTGGAAAATTAAAAATTTTTCTACGCTAGTAGAAAAGCTAGAAGACAAAGGTTTCTTTAAAACATTTCACATATAATTTTTTTCCTCTTAATTCACAAAGTTTATAACAAAAGCTGATGAAACTTACAGAATGTTTGTAGTTTCCCATAAGAAATGTAATGGTGTAAATTAATTTTCAAAATATTAAATTTACTTCAATATATAAAAAGTTTAAGAAAATGTTCTCTTATTGTATATGTATAATATATACCCGTTTTTTATTACATTAGTTTGTAGGCAATACTACAGAAAAACTTTAAAAAATGAACATGAGTATATTTTTAAGATTGAAAAAGATATCGCCGTTATATCGAACGATATAAGAGGGTCACTCAGGAATATTTGAGATACAACTAGGTTTTTAAAGTTATACTTACAAAATTTGAGGTGTTTTCAAAGTTGTCTCCTCCAGCATTAATGCACTTTTGTAGACGAATTTTCCACAGATTAAATACCTCGAGCCATTCATTTCTTGGAATAGAGGGAAAAAAATGCATTTATAGCCTCATCAATCTCTTCTTCTGAATGAAAACGACGTCCACGTAAATTCTTTTTTAGATTAAAGAATAACCAAAAGTCACACATAGCTAGATCGGCTGAATACGGCGGATGTTCTATCACTTTAATTTGTTTTTGTTTAAGAAACTCAATCCGGCTGTATGTGAAGATGCATTGTCATGTTGAAGATGAGTCCCCTAACATTCGCTTCTTGTAAAATTTGTGGAAGACATTGAGTGGTATACCAGTTTGCCGTTACTGTCTTCTGTTCTTCCAACTGGATGGTTTTGATCAATCCCGTTCTTCTGAAGAAAACGCATACATCACATTTTTCAGTGCACAGTTGTCTTTTCACCATTGTCGGCGTGGGATCATCTTCAAAAACCCAAACTTTACTTTCTTGACGTGTTGGAACGTCAAAAAACGGTATGTCCGATTCATCACCCATTACAATTCTAGAAATTAGGCCACTGTCATTTAGCAATTTAAGAGTTTCTGTACTGATTCCGACACGCTCCCCTTTTTGGTGCTCAGTTAGATTATGCGGAACCCGACGGCAAACTGCTTTTTCATATCTAATTCTTCATTAATAATTTTGTGTATGGCCGCGGATCCAATACTAAGTTCCTTCTCTATATTTTGATAGGTACAGTGATTATCATCAATTAACATTTTTCGTATGGCAAACACATTATCCGGGATTTCTGCCGACGGCAGCCTTCCTGTGTATTCTTCATCCTGAAAAAAATGGCGACCTCTGCTAAATTCTTTAAACCATTTGAATACAGTAGCACGAGCTGGAGATTCATCACCAAATGTCAACTACAACCGTGGAAAGCATTCTTCTTGATTTAATCCTGCCTTAAAATCGGAGAAAATCATAGCGCGAAGATGTTCTCGCGTCAACTCCATTTTCTCTTCTGTTTATTCTACGCTAAACAAGTTGAAGTAAGTCAGTAAAACATCGTCTGCTGTGTTAAAATACTTTTTATTTTAAAATTAAACCGTTATTTTTATTTTGTAAATTCTCGTCTGCGCATATCTTAAAAAAATTCAGAGCAATCCTTGTACTATTATCCTCCAGCCACTAGCATATAGCCCGTCATATGACGGGATCAGTAAAATTTTTAATTTTCCAGAATTGTAAACTACCCTATGAGGCAGGTAAAAAAATGGTTTTTTTTTTGGCTGAGAATTATTTTGCAGCAAAAAATAATCGTTGATTGAATTTTAAATTATCACATACGTACCTAATCTATTATTTAAGAGAAATATAAAAGAAAATTAATTACGTAATATATAAGTTCAGTGATAAAACGTGTGAAAATAATGCAGACGATATTTAAATAATTTAAAATAAGAAATGATTAAATGAGATGGTTAAAGGAATGACGTCATAATGATAGAAAAATTTTTGTTTTCGTGTATTTATTCTATAATAAATTGATAAATTTAATCGCCTGCTCTTAATCGGGGGAAAATGGGGCTTGAAATAATCGCATTAAACTCTCGAAAATGGGGGAAGGAGTGAATTTCAATATATTTGCTGTGATATGAAGCTTATTTATACCAATTTATTTTAGAATCAGATCGATAGTTAAGGAGAAAATAAACTTTACTCGCTTTAAATTTTGCTAACCCTAACTCATTAAGAATTCAATATGGACGCCTATTTCCATTCCAGGTCCAACCGCTTCAAAAATTCGTGGACAGACGGACAGATAACTTAGGCTATTGTTATATAGGGGACTAGACTTGTGAACTGTTACTATTATGTTATTGTTATTGATGTTAGTTGTAAGTTAAATTTTAAGATAAAAGTTAACTTAGGTGGGAGAATATCAAATCGTCTGTTAAAATTGATGTTCTACCCACATATTATCTTTTTTATTTTATTTTTCCTCTGTAAGTTGCGAGTGGCAACGAACGATTTTGTTTAGTGAAAACATGGCTGTTCTTTCGTATGCGAGAAAAATGGCTCTTGAGTTGCTTTTGTGCTTTAATATGTTAATATTATTTACGCCATAAATTCTTCTATGTGACATTTTCTGTGCATTTAAAGATCTCGCATACGTAAATATAATAAAAAGTGTTATATATTAAAAGGGCGTCTGTTTTGAGCAATTAATTAACGCCATTGAGAACATTCTTCAGTATCACACTTCTGATTTCGAAACCCAAACGGGACAGTGATTATTTGGTGGTATATATGAATGGTATCGAAAATGATAAATTTAATCGCCTGCTTTTAACGGGGGGAGAATAAGGCTTGAAATAATAGCATTAAATGCTAAAATAGGGGGATGGCTTAGATTTTGAACTCGCTTTGAATTTTGCAAACCCTAACTCATAAAAAATTCAATATGGATGCCTGTATCCGTTCCAGGTACAACCGCTTCAAAAATTTGCCGACAGACACCTTAGGCTATTATTATATAGGGGATTCTTTCCAAGTATCTGGAAAAAAGTAAAGTCCCCAAAAATTACCAAAATAAAATGTTTGAAAAACTTTGAGAAAGTAATTTTTAACACCGAAGAGATAAAAACCAGTTGTTACAACGTTTTAAATCTTAAGGTATCCGTCTACGTTAAAAACGTCATTTATTGCCACAAATCATAATTTTTTTTTATTTCTCTATTGTAAAATTTCAACTTTTAGGCTTCTAAATCTGTTTTTGTTTTGTGTCTACGGTATTTTAAAGAAAAGTGACAACTATTTAAACATCAGTGAAAGCTGTCAAAACAAAACGGAAGTAGCGACTTCGGAACCGGAAGTTGTGAATTTAAAGCCTTTTAAAGACCATTTTTTGGACAAAACTTTTTAAATTTTCATGAAGATTAGTTTAGACATTTTTCTAGTATTTTCAATTATTCTAGCAACTTGACAATTAGAAAGTTTTTAAGCAGGAAAGTATGGGGAATTTTAAACACGTATTTAAATATTTTAATAGTCAGAATCTCTATTCGATAGTTCCGATAACTCAACTATTTCATTAATTTCAGTTGCACAGATAGACAGTCTGTCATCGTTAATCGACATCGTTAATAACATAATCGTTAAAGTCTATCCCAGGAGTAAATTCTTCTGACCTTTAAAAAAAAATTTTAAAAATCGCAAGTAAAAAAAAAAATTATTTTAAATCAGCTAATTAAATAATTTATTAATTCGTGGTTTACTATTAGTTAAATAGGAGGTCTTGCCTCCATTTTTGTTAAGTATCATTAAAAATTCGTTAAATCGTGTAATTTGTTAAATAGGGGTTTGTTAAATAGGGTTCCAACCGTAGTTATAATTTTTAAACTATGATACTAAACTTCAAAAAAAAATTAAACGATCAGTTAAATCTAAAATAGATTCTAAAATCGTGCAAGTCCTAAGATTTTAAATACAGAGGATGTTCGCACATTTTTTAGAAGATTTTGGTTATTATTTGGTTAGATTTTGGTATTAAAAATTCATTTGTTGCAAAATAAACGACTGCAGTTATATTATGTTTTTAAAAGTCAAAATTATGTTCTGCTGCTTAAGAGGTTTGCTTGCATTCGAAATGGCCTTTTTAACGAAGCAGTGGTTCGAAGGCTATATTCAGAGGTCGCCTTGACCAATCTCTCTACCGGAGAGGTTTTTGTTCTATTCCCACCTTGGGAACTTTTCTTTAAAGAGCAGTCCGCATCGGCTAACTCGGAGGTTGCCTCGACCAGTCTCTCCATCGGAGAGTTTTATTGAGCGAAATCCCGTCTTGGGATATATCTCTTGCTGAGATTGAAACGATACCATGTGCTTTAGGGTTTTCTATTCTAATATAATCCTCCTCAGGATTGTTTGCATTTTTCCTTCGGAACTCTAACTGTGCTTCGATATCCTACCAGTACTTCAGCGAATTTTCGCGCGAGCTACCGAATTGTTTCTTCCGTCTAATCACCCATATTTCGGCAGAGACTGAATTTAGTTTAGGTACCCGTCTCTACTCAGGCCTACGTGTACTAATCACTTACCTGTGATTAGAAATTGTTTTTTTTTATACTGGTGAAATGATGTATATAGCAGAAGTGTAAATAAATTCATTAATCAAGACACACCTGATTCTTCATTGTGTCACCTGAAATAGGGACCAGATACGTTACAGTAGAATACCTCTTCTGACACTTCCAAAGGCATTATTATCCTAGAAATGACGGTGTCGCAAGATAGTTCAGAATAAGGGCTATCAAACAGAACATTTAAACAGAAGAATTTTATGTAATTTAGTTTTGTGACTACAATATACATCGTCTAAAAAATGTGTGAACAGCCATCTTGAAATGTGTTAATGTAGTGATAAAAATAGATGCTACAAATTCTGTTCCCAAAGAAATATGATTTTATTAATACAAAATATATCAAGATCATCTACAAGTTATCACTTACAGTGCATCTTCTTGGTTGAATATATTGAAAAATCAAAAATTTTGAAGGTAAAACAGTCTTGAAACTAAGTACAGTATCGCAAGAGTATAACAAACATAAAATTAAAACAACTGGTACTACTGAAGAATAGGGTTCCCCTTGGCAAATTTGGTGTAATTATTGGCGATCTTTACTAAAACACAAAGGTATTTCATCCAAACAACATTGTATCTCTTGCTTTTGGGCGACTTTAATGGATGTAAATTGCGCCATAAGGGAATTTCACGCAGTGTCATTAACTACTTTAATCCCCTTCCTTGTTCGTGTGTATTTCTATAATAACCAATAGGCAACCAATATTTTGCCCTTTCGTTTAAAATTAATATTAAATTTTCCATAAGTTTAGTTGTCTCATGCTGCATGAAATTGCCTTATTGTAATAGAATTATATACATTTTTTAATTCACCAAAACCACTGAGAAAGCGGGCAATGAATTCCTTAACAGTTTATAAAGCTAACACCGCCAAATGATTAAAAATTAACCAAAGTGAACTTTTAATGGTTCATTATACCTAATAATTTTGAAGCCTTAAGCACATTTCATATATAAAAATTGGTTTCACAAGAAGAGCTGGATACAAATATAATATAAATTAAAATAGAGATACAGATTGTTTGGACACGGCGAGATCAGAAAAAAAATATTAGGCTGCCATTCTCCGAGCTTTATCGCCAAGTTGGCGGGTGCACCCTGTTCTTCATTCACACTGAAAACAACTTTCAAATGACAGCCTGTCCGTGTCTGGAGACAGGCTGTTTTAAATCCTCATAAAAGATCATTTATAGAAGAGAAAAAATGTCCCGATTACATATTTATTTACTACTTTAAAAAACACAGTACATGAAAGAGAAATTTATACTAGATATAGCTATTCGTCATGAATTAAGTTGACAAAGAGAAGTTTTATACTAGATATAGCTATTCGTCATGAGTTAAGTTGACAAAGAGAAGTTTTATACAAGATATAGCTATTCGTCATGAGTTAAGTTGACAAAGAGAAGTTTTATACAAGATATAGCTATTCGTCATGAGTTAAGTTGACAAATTGACAAAGAGAAGTTTTATACTAGATATAGCTATTCGTCATGAGTTAAGTTGACAAAGAGAAGTTTTATACAAGATATAGCTATTCGTCATGAGTTAAGTTGACAAAGAGAAGTTTTATACAAGATATAGCTATTCGTCATGAGTTAAGTTGACGTTCTTTCGCGAAAGGCAAAACCATATGCGAGTTTTTGGAGGTCTAAACCCATCGATTCAAAACAACAAAATTGTAAGTAGTTGTAGACACTCGAAAATTTTAGAGTTTGTTTATAGGATTCCCATCTACCGTCCCTGAAAAGAAAAATTCCTTAAAAAAAAACCCTCTAAAAACTCTAAAACCTACTTTTTAAGCTTTCTAAAATAAGGAGGATAGAGTTTCATGGGCGTTTGCTCATGGGAAAGCCCCATTTCCGCTGGAGCCATCTCCGTTGCCACCGGAACAAATGCACTGTGTTCCTGCGCACTGTCCGCTCATGCTGCCGCTCTGGATGCACCTCTGGTTGCAGCCGTACTGGTTCGAAGGACACGTGTCTTCGATGGCGCACGACGACAGAACTGGAACAAACAAATTAATATTATCTTCGGAACTATCGAATCGCTTGGACAAGATACAGTTGTCTGACAAGGAAAAAAAGAATTACCAATTGAAATACTCATCTATTTAGAGAAAAACACATTGTTTAAAGAAGTTACACATATTAAGGCAAAGGGGTGTGCCTTTCGTTTTAACGAGGAAACGCTAGGGTAAAAGTAGAACTTTAGCTCAA
>CM063509.1:12831569-12849069 GCA_032207245.1 Pardosa pseudoannulata | reverse complement strand
TTTGACTATTTTTTATTTCTTTTGACAGGTTTGGATAGTTAAAGGAACTTGTGTCGAGTATTCCAGTCAACATCAATTTTAACCGGTTAAAATTACAACCCTGGAACAAAAATATCATTGCAAATTGGTAGCAAAAATATCATTGCAATAGGTAAGCGTGATTTTTTACTCATTTTTTAAATTGTACTTTTTCACTTTTATTACTTATCAAGTTACTCACTGAAAATAAAAAATTATTAATTCTTTAAATTAAAACCATTTTTGACTTCTTTTGACAGGTTTGGATAGTTAAAGCAACTTCTGTCGAGTATCCCGGTCAAAATTACAACCCTGGATGAAAAATATCATTGCAATTGGTTATACACAATTTCAATTGTTATACTCAAACAAATATCGTAAAAAACGCATAACAGTAAGTTATATTGCAATAAATTGGGTTAATGAACAGTAATGTATATTTTGGGCATCGGATTGCTTGAAAATCCCTTATATAATATTAGCCTAAGTTATCTGTCCGCAAATTTATGAAGCGGTTGGACCTGGAATGGATAGAGGCATCCATTCAAAGCGAATAAAGTTTATCTTATCCTAAACTATCGATCCGATTCTGAAATAAATTTGTATAAATATGCTTCATATCACAGCAAAAAATACTGTCGTCTTTAAAACGTTCGAAATCCAACCCTTCCCTCGTTTTCGAGAGTTTAATGCCATTATTTCGAGCCCTATTTTCCCCGGTTAAGAGCAGGTGATTCAATTTATCCATTTATCACTTAATAAAGAGGTAAAAATAACAATCTTTTCTAGCATTGTGACGTCATTCCTTTAAACATCTCATTGAATTAGTTCATATTTAAAACTATTTAAATATCGTCTACACTATTTTAATATCTTTTATCATTGAACTTAGATTTTACGTAAATGATTTTCTTTTATATTTGGCTTCAATAATAGATTAGGTACATACGTGATAATTTTAAATTTAATCATCGATTATTCTGTGTTGCAATGATACTTTTACCATCGGTATTAACAATAAATTATTTTCATATAAGTCTAGGAGTCTATTTCACGGACTCATAAATATCTAATTTTTAATTTATATATATTTGGGAATTAAGAAGTTTGTTCGTTTGTGTGTTTGTTTTTTATACATAACCACACGGTTTGACTCAATGAATTCAATGTGATTCTAAACTGCATTACAGGATCGGGAGACTCTAAAGGAGAATGAAGATAAATAAATTATTGAGAGTGAACCAGATAGTTCTCAGCCAAAAATCAAACCATTTTTTCGCCTGCCTCATTAGGTACTTAACAGTTCTGGAATATTAAAAATTTTACTAATCCCGTCATATGATGGGCTATATGAGTTTAGAAGAAGGAGCCAAAAAAAATTATTATTTTTTGTTTATTCGAGAATTATATACTAAATATATTTTTCCCTTATCCCCAGACTGTCATATATCGGATCAATTATTCTCATTTAAATTAATTGCTGTAAAAGTAATATGGTGAATCACGAGGCATATTTTTAACATGAACTCTATTTATAGAATAATTGTTGATCTGCTCCCCACTCCCGTTTGTTAGCATCTCCGATATCAGCTCGCATCTGAAAGCAGAAAATAGACTAATCGATGAACCTTTACTAAAAAAAACGTCTGTGGTAGGGCGCTTGTAATTTGAGGTACCCCCTAAGCCCGATGAATGGCGTCTCTTGCCCGGGCTCACACTGGTATGGAGTCCCCTTTTTCGATGCATTTGCCATGTACCAAAATATGGAATTGCAATTTTAACCCTTAGCGCTCTGCACATTTTTGTACCACTGCCTAAAAGCAACTCCGACACATTTTCGCAGCTGAACTTGTGAAATGAAGTCTTATTTTAAGTGAGAAGAATCACACGAGCTTGGGAATGTTATTAACCCCTTCCAGGTTCATTTTATTTCGAGATTATCGGTCAAAAAATGTCAATTTTTTATGCTTATTTTCATACATGCATAGCTTTTTAAACATAATAGCATCATTCGTATGCAAATTTTCTAAAAATTAATGTAAAAAAATCAATTAAAATAAATGAGTAATTTACCTGTATAATTGGTTTTCTGTACGGCAGAAATCATTAGACTTTGGGGTCAATTCACACTAATTTTAAATATAAAGCTTAGAATACCTAGCTTTTATCTTGAATTAAATTTTATTTATATCTTATGCATTTACATTAACGATTAAGAAATTGTTAATCAAAATTTGGTCGTGTATGAGACAATAGAAAACACGGTACTGCACAGAGTCCAACATCGCAATCTGGACAGTAGAACCTTGTTTCTCTCCTTACCTTCTTCTCTCTGCTGTCTCTCTTTGAGCAGCAAATAATCTAGTAGCCAGAAAAGTAAACAAAAGCATTCGAAACCATAAAAAGCACATGTGAAATAATTCGGGAAAGACTGATTTCACAGTGACCGAGCTACACTCGGGATGAGTCAGAACGGTACATTTCGACTGCCTGAGTTCAGATCGGGAAAAACCGGGAATGTTTTTAATTTTGTTTATTTGATACATATGCTCTTTCTTCTAGCAAATGAAAAAAAAAATTTGTACTTCACCGTGGTGTGATATTTTTGGAAACAATTCTGGATTTACTTGGGTAGCATAATTTCGGAACCACTACTTAAAGTATCAGAATTATAATCAACATTTGTCTTTTGAAATACCTTTTAATCATTCACTACCACTCAACTCTAAATTGTCATCATAATTATTTTTCACCATACTGCTAACCATAAATAAGGTCAAACAAAGGTTTAATCGTAACAGCACAGAAGCTGAGCACGTTTTAACAACAGATAACAAATGCCAAAGCCGCAGTCGTAACCTTTCGGAATCGTTTTTGGCTAATGTAGCGAAAAACCTACACCAGGGGGATCAACAATAACATAACAAAATTAAACTTTTGTATCCTTTACTTTAACCCCGTTTTTTCCACATCCCCTATACAATAAAAGCCGAAGTTATCTGTCCGTCTGTCCTCGAATTGATGAAGCGGTTGGACCTGGAATGGATAGAGGCATCCATATCGAATTCTTATTGAGTTAAGGTTAGCAAAATTCAAAGCAAGTCTTTAAAAACGTTCGAAAACCACAAGTTCCGCCCTTTTACAACATTATATGAAGCCCTATTTTACCCGATTAAGAGCAGGTGATTTAGTTTATCCCATAATAAATAGGTAAAAATAACAATTATTTCTAGCATTATGACGTCATTCCTTTAACATTTCATTGAATCCTTTCTTATTTTAAATTATTTAAATATCGTCCGCATTATTTTCATGCATTTTATCATTGAACTTACATATTACGTCAATAATTTTCCTTTATATTTGTCTTAAATAATAGATTAAAATAATATCTTAAATAATAGATTTTAAATTTAATCATGGATTATTTTTTTGTTGCGATAAAAATTTTATCACCGGTATTAACAACAAATTCTTTTCATAAAAGTCTAGGAGTCTATTTCACGGACTAATAAATATCTAGCGTTTAAGTTATATATCTTTGAAAATTAAGAAGTTTGTTCGTTTGTGTGTTTGTTTTTTATACATAACCACACGGTTTGACTAAATGAATTCAATTTGATTCTAAACTGCATTCACAGTATCGGGAGACTTTAGAGGAGTATGAAGATAAACAAATTATTGAGCGTGTACCAGATAATTCTCAGCCAAAAAACAAACCATTTTTTTTTTCCTGGCTCGTTTGGTGCTTTACAATTCTGGAAAATTAAAAATTTTACAAATACCGTCATATGACGGGCTAAATGGTAGTCCATCTAAATAAGGCCGAACGATAATCTAAAGCAGGGGTGGGCAAATACTTTAAGCGCGGGTCCAAATGAAATTTTCAAAATGTCTCCCGGGCCGGAGGACTGTACCGCGTAAGCTGCGCACACGCGAATCTTTTGGGTGGAGTTTGTTCCCTGCCCAAGAAATTTTTTTGACAAAAAAACTCTAAGTATCATTTTAAAACATTTGGACAGATAAATTTGACAGTTAATAAAAGATAATAGTAATAATAAATTGTCTTGCTTAGGTGTACATGCGAACAATTGGTGCCCAGTAAAATATGTCACGTCATTTTCAAAGAAATAGGATCCCTTATATTAAAGTAATGGTCATTAACTCCTTCGGGTATGATTTAATAATGAAAAACTGTGCATGAAATAACCATTTAATTTTTATTTAAAAAACTTGTTTCATTTTACAATTCTTACACATTCTTAGTTAAAATCCACTTTTTACATAGTGTTAAATAATATCAGAAACAGTAAAATTAAGGAAATATCAAAGCAAAACATTAATAAGGTATACAGATAATAGTCTTCAAGCTAGTGGTACTTTTCAAAACAAAGTGCAAAGGAATTCTTACACCGCCAAGTAGTCTCGCTTTTAATTTGATTCTTGTAACACACACGGCATTTCTTAGTAGGTTTTCTTTTATTCTGACTCATTCATTTGGCAATGACTTGTACCAAGTAAACAATAGGCAATAGTGACTTGTGATTTTCACAAGTGATAAAAGTGTTGCCAAATTCAGTACACTAGAAATTTTAAACTAAATTAATTATCATATTTAACAGTCACTTTAATCGCATGACGAGTGTAGCTCGTCATTGTGCGGTATGGAATGAAAAACTAATGACGAGCTAAACTCGTCATTTTACCGTAAGGGGTTAAATAAATTAAAGATTTTATTTTGATATTTATTTTTATTTTAATGATACAAATTATTTTATTTGGATCATAGTAATTGCATTTTTATATTTATATTACATTTTGTAAATATAATAGTAAATAGAATTATAAAAAAAAGACAAACATCAAACGTTAAAATAGAATAGTTTTAGTTAATGGGAAACCTGAAATCTGGAATGTTCATTTGATATTATTTCTTCAAAATTTGGATCCCAATCACTTGTAGCAATCTTCAATACCGAGTGTCGATTTTCGTCAAATTATAATACTCTCTATTATTTATATATGTTTCATTATTTATATGTACACTACGCATACAAATACTGTTGATTTCAACAAAATCGCATATAAGACATTAAAAAAATTGCATGCAGGATTTTTTAACGGGCCGGATAAAGTATGCCAAAGGGCCTGCGGGTTGGCTTTTGCCCACCTCTGATCTAAAGGCTAGGGCGTTGCTAATCGGTACTGGAATTCACGGGTTCGAAACCCACCCTGACACGAATGTTCGTAGAAGTTCCAAATCGGATTTAAACAGTAGATCGCGGTATCCCTCGTGTAGTATAGCAGCCAGTTAACAGATAATTTTTTACCTCGTGACGAATTTTTAAAGCTAGTAGTAGAGAAGAAAACCTACCTGCAGAATCCTTAATAGAAATTCTTTTTATGACGCATGGTGTAAACTGTCTTCTATTTATAGAAGACTGTTTGCAATAACAGAGCTGCGTATTCCATTAATGAGCGGAAATGTAGCATTCGAATATCCCATAACAAGAGAGAGCCATATATTTTAAGGTGAGACCAAATTACAGGCAGGTGTTTCCAAACAACTTTTTTTTTTTCCCGCGTTCCGTAGACGTTCTCGAAGGAAAGGCGTTCTCCCTTGTATACCTGCATTTGAGTCAAGGTAAGTAAACAACCGAAAAGGATCATTTTCGTATATTGTTATGATAACAAGTTCTTCTCCCACACCTAATGAGCTCAAATATAGGCTGCGCCGCTGAAATCACTATCAACGGGCGAAACCTCCAATAAGGCTTTTTCGAATTGTTTCGAATGTCTTACCTTTTACATGCCGATGTTCAAAAATTGGAACACGATGTTTAACTAATAATGAAATCGATATTTGACTAAGAGTGAAAATCGATACAAACTTTTGTTTCTATATAAACTAGCATACAGCCCGTCATATGACGGGATCAGTAACTTTTTTAATTTTCCAGAATTGTAAAGTACCCTACAAGGCAGATAAAAAAATGGTTTGTTTTTTGAATTCTGAGAATTATCCGGTACAGGCTCAATAATTTATCTTCACACTCCTCTAAAGTCTCAAAATACTGTGAATGCAGTTTAGAATCTCGTTAAATTTATTTAGAAAGATAATTTAATGTTTTCGTAGCTACGTCGAAATGATCGTTAAGTTCTTCCCAATTTTTTTTCCACAGTAATTAATGGAAGGGGTGAAATTATAATTTCCACTACACCCTGGAGGTAGATAGAATTTGTCGTTAATACCGACGATAAAATTTTCATTGCAACAAAAATAATAGAGGATTAAATTTAAAATTATTACATGTACTTAATCCATTATTTAAGTCAAATATAAAAGAAAATTATTTGCGTATAGAGTGATATCATGCAACGTTATGATCGTCTTTACTGTCCTTCCCATTCATTTTCACATTTAAGATAGCCAATAGGAAATCGATAAGTTGCCCGTTCATTTGAAATTAAAACCAAAAGCGTCATAAGTTGAGATGTGTGCTGCTGCGTGAAATCGCCCTATTATCTAAGTTCAGTGATAAAAAGTATGGCAATAATGCAGACGGTATTTAAGTAATTTAAAATAAGAAATGATTCAATGAGAGGGTTAAAGGAATGACGTCATAATGTTAGGGAAAAAATGTTATTTTCATCTACTTATGTGATAAATAGATAAATTTCCCAAATTTTCCCAGCAATTGGGTGTATGGTTTTTGAGTCTATCAAGTACAGACAGACAGAAATTCATTTTTATATATACATAGAAGATTTGTTGTTAATACCGGTGATAAAATTTTCGTTGCGACAAAAAATAATCCATGATTCAATTTCAAATTATCACATTTGTACCTGATCTATTATTTAAGCCAAAAATAAATAAAAATTATTTATGTAATATCTAAGTTCAGTGATGAAACGTATGAAAATAATGCAGACGATATTTAAATAATTTAAAATAAAAAATGATTGAATGAGATGGTGAAAGGAATGACGTCAGAATGCTAGAAAAAAATGTTATTTTTACTTATTATGTGATAAATTTAATTGCTTCTCTTAACCGAAGAAAATAGGGCTTGGTATAATGACATTAAACGCTCGAAAGGGGGGGGGGATTTCGAACGTTTTAAAGACTCGCTTTGAATTTTGCTAACCCAAACTCATCAAGAATCCAATATGGATGCCTGTATGCATTCCAGACCCAACCACTTCGAGGACAGACGGACAGAAAACTTAGGCTATTATTATATAGGGGATAAGGGACCGACTACGATACTTTTGTGCCCAGGGCACAATCCAATTTTTGTGCCCTCCACCCTCATTGCAAATTTATAGCTACAAGTTATTATCCTTATTACAGTCATATAAAAATTATAACATTGAATTAGCAAACATATTTAAGAAATTAGCATTAAAGGAATATTCAAAACCAAATGCTTCGATGAGAGAACAATAAATCAAGATTTCACTGTTCTTAGTTTACATGTGATAGAAAAAAAAATCTCTTAAATCTCGAAATTTTTCTGTTTCATAAGATAGACTCTTGTGAAGTTTAAACTGAACCAAGATAGCTTAGATTTTGGTTTATATTTTTAGCCCGCGGCGCCATTAATATTACTATTGGCTTGAAGCAGTATGTTAAATATCTTTGCAAAAAGACCTGGAGTGGAAGGTTGATTGTGAATCGTCATGTTCAACTAAATGTACAAACATTATTTGAGCAAATAAAAACATCAAAATCTTTAAATTCTTTATTCTCTACATTTGTATACAAGTGGACGCATAATTTTTATACATATAAAAATACTATACACGTAAGTAGTTTTGAGAATATGTTCATATTCTGCTATTTTCTACTCAATAAAACAATTATCAAGAGTAGACATGTTATAACAATAAAATTTCGAAATACTTTCCCATTGTATTCTGTATAATAAAAGCGTTTAGTTTATACCGAGATGTCACCAAATTCATTTTACAAAATATTTAACTCTCGGATGATTTGTATCAAATTCTGTCAATTGTGTTTAAGATAATTTCTAAAATCATCATCGTATATATGACGCAGTATATGAAATATTGTATATACAAACTTGAGTCGTGCAGCAATACTTTTGGTTTTTTTCACTGAATCCGAATTTTTACCAAGCGATTCTTTAATTTAGTCATATTATAGTGCACCATACCCAATAATCATTCAGAATGGATCTTGTTAAAGTGTTGATATCATCTCAGACATTTTCCCCCATTTTTATATATTGTTTCAGAATTGTTCTCAGATTTCACATGCTTATGCAATGTTTTTACATCATACTTATGGTAACAAGTCTTTTTTATCTTACAAATATCTACAATCTACTAAGTCTATACTACACTATACTAATACTAATCTATATAGTAATAACTAAACTAAATAACTATATTATAAACATGGCCATGCTACAACTTAAATTACCACCAAATCTTCATCGCACCACATATAGCAAAAGAGAATGAGTTTCAATATGTACGTATTAGTGGTTTTGTCCTGAATGTGTCGTAATGGATAAATGTATGTAGATTGTGATTCCACATGATTGCCAACATGAAATAAAGAGACCACACACAACAGCATATTACAAAAATAAGTCCCGCCCACACAGCAAAGGGGGGAAAAGTAGCAAATAACTGTCAAATTTTGCTAGTTCCGGGACATAAAAATTTCACAATAAAAAAGATACAATTCAGACCAATATCAGTACGTGTAACATCGTTGATCAAACACAAAATCAGTAAATATAGAAAGTTCAGCTAATTTTCTTATTTTGTGCTGAAGGAAATCGTCAGAATATTTTCAATTCCATGACACAGACTTGGATGAGTGCTTTTCCATAACATCTGTAGAATTTTCTCCGAATTGATTGATATGTCGATTCAAAGATTCCGCCATTAGAAATATTCGTCTCTATAAAAGATAATAAAAAATTATTTTTACATAAACGGCTAAAAAAAATCTTAAATTGCAATTAAGAATTGAAAACTTTTCTATTATCTTGATACATTAGAAATAGAATAGAATTCTATATTACCAAAATTAAAGTTTTAATCTTGCAGTATATTACAACTTTACACCATTAACATTCCAGAAAATTAGTTTAATGTAATAAAATTAGTCCTGGCAACGCGTTAAACTTATCGTCTACAGGCCTAACTACATGTCAACATATACATGCTGAAAAAGCAATGGATTTCGTCCACAGTTCCCTTTCACGATGACATGTGATGAGGTCTTTAAATTCGATTGAGCAATTTTCGCTACCGCACCATTTTTTTTTAATAAAGCGTACCTACGAACAAATTTACCAATTTCTTAACCTTGTACGTTTCATTGAACAAATTTAATATTTTTTTGAATGAATTTGAAATTATATAAACACTGCTTTTAATTTCTCAATTTAAACTAATTAGGTCAATTTAAAGGAACTAAAGTTTATATCACAGAACGAAGTTACGTATTTGGTGTGGGTTGCCATTTCTGTTTTAGTAAACAAAGGTTAGTGAAACTGAATCCTACTGCTTAAAGCCGATCGTTCTCTAGATGAAATAGTCTTTGGGACAACTTTTGTAGAATATTTACATATTGACGCGCACACACATATAAACATTTAGAAGTCTTAAAACAGAAGTGGGATCAATTTCGATTCTAAAGGAAGTAGCTTTTATTCTTCTAAAAAATGGATTCGATTTCGGCGACAGCCTCCGCTCCATTTCGTTTTCAACTCATTTTCTGTCTACGTTGCCAATCGTGGTAAACTAAAAACAGACGAATCAATCTCGAGCTCGCGACACCGATTTCGGACGGCTACGAATTAACGGGGTTATCAAGTGAATTCCGCTAACTAATAGCAGCGACCTATCCATTCGGACATCATTATCCCCTATATAATAATAGCCTAAGTTATTTGTACGTCTGTCCTCGATTTTATGAAGCGGTTGGACCTGGAATGGATAGAGGCATCCATAGTTGGCAAAATTCAAAGAGTAATGTTTATCTTCTCCTAAACTATAGATCCGATTCTAAAATAAATTTGTATAAATAGGCTTCCTATCACAGCGAAAAATACTGCCTTCTTTAAAACGTTCGAAATCCACCCCTTCCCCTCTTTTCGAGCTTTTAATGCCATTATTTCAACTCCTATTTTCCTGGTTAAGAGCAGGCGATTAAATTCATCAATTTATCCCATAATAAATAGGTAAAAATAACATTTTTCTAGCATTATGACGTCATTCCTTTAACCATCTCATTGAATCATTTCTTATATTAAATTATTTAAATTATGCCTTATTTTCATACGTTTTATCATTGAACTTAGATATTACGTAAATAAGGCAATTTGTCGCAACGTCACGACCTACTATAATGCCCTTCCCATTCATTTCCACATGTTTAACAGCCAATAGACAAACAATAAACTGCCCTTCCGTTTGAAACAAAAGCCAGAACTGTCATAATTTGAGAATTTGCCCTACTGCGTGAAATCGCCTTATAATTTTCTTTTCTATTTGGGTTCAATAATAGATTAGGAACATGTGTGATCATTTTAAATTGGATCATCAATTATTGTTTGTTGCAAGATAATTCTCAGCCAAAAAACAAGCCATTTTTTTACCTGCCTCATAAAGTACTTTACAATTTTGGAAAATTAAAAATTTTACTGATCCCGTCATGTGATGGGCTATATGCTAGTAAATAAGAGATTTGAAAAAAATTTTTCAATTTTACAACTCCTCTTCAACCTCCACTCAAAATACGTGTTCTGCAAAGATCGGTCGATTTACTTAAAAATTGGAAAAAGAATTTACCAAGTATCTAAAAATTTATTATTTAATTTAATTTAATTTAATTTAATTTAATTTATTAAAAATTTATTATTAAAAGTATTTAAAATAATCAAATTTTGAAAAATTTTTCCTCAAAATGTTGTTTTTGATTAAGAATCAATTTGTTGAGTTACGATCCCCTCGCCAGATTTCAAACGCCACGCTGCAAGCACGCCAATTTCGCCAAATGTGGTTGAAGCACCAACAAGATCCATGATTAGAAACAGGAGAGTGGGCTAAGAAGAGGAGTTGAAAAATTAGTCGAGAGGTAAATGAAACTTTGGGATGGGGTGTGAACTTTGAATTGTCATTTATTGAGGAGTTTACGAACAAATTTTATAATTTACTATTGTAACATAGCAACAATCAACAAAAGTCTCCGTTAAACTCAAAAAAACCATTGTCTCTAAATTGTAGATATTTAACGGAAGAATACAAAGAGGTAATGAGAAATTGTTGCGACTTACCTTCTGCTTCAATTTGAGTTTATATCCACGTATGACCATCTGTAGAAGAAATGCAAAGTTTGATACCCAAGCCCGGGCTTTACAATTGAGGTTCAGGCTGAATTAATAACATTCTCTCAATAGAATATATTCGGAATATCTACAGCGAATTCATCAATACTTGTCTTCACAAAAGTAATCGCATGTTATCAAGTCTACCTATAAAATAAGATTAAAATTTAAATGTTGCCAGTAGGTGATTGCTAATTTTCGTCAAAACTCATTTAGTTTAGCATTTGTTTTTAAATGCAACTTTGTATCATTGCATAATGCTTTATTCAAGACACTTCATGACGAATGTTTCAGAATTCTTTCCAAATATTACATATTTACAGTTATAGAATAAACTTAAAGTGGGGGAGTCAAAATTGGAATATATCTAGTAAAGTATTTACTCACCAGGTAGAATAAAAAATGAAAGTAAAATATATACAATACTTATAATGTTCTTTTTTGTGGAAATAAATAGGCGCTTACCAAATTATTTGTTTAAAGGTTTTGGTGAAACACTAGAATTTAACCTGTCGTGTAAAAATTAGTTTTAATTATTCCTAACAGTCTAAATGTTTGAGTTGTCAATTTATTGACATTGAGTTAAGTGCAAGAAATTCGGATTAGAACATTTAGATTTCGATTAAAAAAACGAGTATACTATTGCTCCAATTTTACATATCAATGTTATAGAAATCTATAACTAAAATAATTTTAACTGGGGAAGTAGTCTTAACGATTATCATGCAAGATTCTGAAATTATTTTTCGAGTTTCAAGTGCACAGTGTTTGCAAAGAATTTCAATATTAATACTAGAGTTAGTTACTACCAGTCGTTTTTCCCCAATAGCATTTAAAATTTGTCAGGGGAAACTTTCAAAGCGTACTATATTACTAATTTTGTGTTATTTGCGAATTCAGAAGCCAATTAGTACTGTGATAAACAGAAGAGGACCTGTTAAGCTGGATGATATCAAAAATTTAATATCGCGATATATCCCCCAAATTACTATTGATATAGCTCGATAATACTTTAAAGTAGAAGCGTACAGATATCAATATATATTAATTTTATTTTACAGAATTAAAATTTTTAGGATTACAATTTGATAAAAAAATTGATTTATGAAAGCAAAACTTTTTAGGAGTAATTCATTTTGATACTTACAAGCAAAGAAATTTCATTCTTAAATTGGGATATATCACTGAAGACGTGGACAGACGTAATTATCTCCAAGAGAAAATTTTCTAGGTCCTGTTTTAATCAAGTACGCGATAAATGCGTAAAACGAATGTAATAAACATATATTAAAATATGCAGGTATTTATATACAATATAAATTATATTGAAATAAATATTCAGAATGTCTTTTGGCGGTCCGTGATATCGCGAGCACAGGAAAAATAGTGTTGCTGTTGGGCGATATGTCAACTGAGAAGAATTTTAATATTGATATCGCGATACTTAAGGTATATCTGTATTTGACATATTGATAAGCAATCCAGCCCCAGGACGATTATTTTAAAAACAAAACTATCAGTAAAATGCCTTACCTTTAGAGGAGACCTAAGAGTACTTTCACAGTAAGATGTCTGGCGCAAGTTCTGTCAAGGAGTTCAGATGTCTTGGTTGACATCCGTGTATTTGACTTCTGGGTATTCAAAACTACTGCACAGTTTAAAGATTCAATGGATATCTCTCTTGGAACTTGGTGAAATGGTGACAACAATGGTGAAATTAGATGCCAACTCCTCCTGGAAAAGGGCACCTAGGCAGAAAGTAGATCCAAGCAGACAACTATTGCCAGGCCAAAATGCGGCACACCAGATGCTACTCCTGCACATATTTTGATGTACATTGGTTGTGATAACAGCCAGTTATGCTCCAATCCAGGTCCAGTTTTGCTGTTTCTCAAAAAACTCGCCAGTTCATGGACTCAGTTTGATGCTGCTGTCAACCAAGTGGAATTGGTAACACAAGATTCAATTTCAAAAGAGGATTTCTTCCGGGTCGGATATTCTTCAAATATCTATTTAGTTTTCAAAATCAGCATACAATTTTTATCGGTATCTGATGGTTTTATGTCCTCAAAGACATGGGCACAAAATACCAACAAACACCGAGCTATCCGATTGATTTAAAATGGTATTTCTCTTCTAAGTGTTAAGGTAAAATGTTCGGCCTATAATATATTCTATATGCATAGTAGTTGGTCCTTTTAAACAATGATAGATTTTTAATTACATTCATCCAGTCTCGTTAACTATTTAAATTTAATACATAACATTTTCATTTCTCAAAGGAATATTTCAGCTTTTTGACAAGATTTTTCGTAGATTTAGATCAAACAAAATTAGGTAACAGTGAATAGGGTGCCCATTGGCATATTTGGAGAAATTAATGGCGATGTTTACTGAAAGACAAAGGTATTGCATCCGAACATTGCATCTCTTGCCGTTTGGAAGCCTTTAATGAATGTAGAGTGCGCCATTGTAATAGAATTATATATTAACTAAAACCACTTAGAAATTGTGTATTTATATTCATGGTATATGATAAACAGTTTACAATGTCAACGGCTCCAATTTATTAAAAATGAACCACAGTGAAACATTAATGGTACATTATATCCAATCTTTTTAAGCGCAATTAATATATAAGAAACTTATTCCACAAGAGCTGGATACAAATATAATATAAATTAAAATATAGATACAGAATTTTTAGACACTAGGATATCGGGAGAAAATGTTAGACAAACATGCTTAGAGCAAAGCACAAAATTACTTCAATGCTTTAATATTCAAAATTATAGCTTTATAGTATGGTTTAGAGAGCTACGGTCTACATTTTTGGTAACACGAGGAGTACCGAGACCGGAATCTACTTCAAGCAGTAGATTCCGAACGGCAAGGGACATCCATGTCACGGTGGGATTCGAACCCATGAAATCCGCTACCAAAGATCAGCATCTTAACCGTTCGGACTATAGTATGATATCTAAGTAACTATGTTTAATTGACATAATAAATATTCAATATATTTTAATATTTTTTGGTGTCTGAAGCGTTATTTGGAAATTAATATTGTTCCTCCTTTAAAAGGAATTCAAAGCTAATGTTGTACTTTAATAGGACAACATTATTCGAATGTAGGAATCCAATTAGAACATAGAAACATTGGAACGTAGAAATCAAAACGATTCACTTAACAGCTTATTGTCAAAATTCGAACGAATAGCAATAAAAAAGGTTCCATAATCTGTGTACAAATTTTTAAAGTAAGACATTTAAGCATCACTCAGCAGAGCTATATATGTATTCCATGCTTTCTCAAAAGAATTAATATGTCAGGTTTGATAGAAGTTTAAAAAATGCATTAATTTACCTTAATCTGGGATACCTGTTTCTCGTTTTCGGCTGAGTAGAAGGAAATTTAGAGAAAAATGTAGGACAGAAGAAAAATAAATTTACTGTTAACCCCCAACTAAAATAGGTAAGTGTCTCGGCCGGAATCGAGAAATTCAATTTCGAATTTTAAAAATTTAGAAACAAATTTGGAACAAAGACACGGTTTGCCAGAGAGAATGTATTTCGTAATTACAATGTTGCCCTAACTTATTTTTAACCCGCCAAACCTGCCATATTAACTTTAAGAGTAAAATTAAATCTGTACAAATCCTTGATAAAATCTAATCTGTTGTATAAATCTTGGAAGTTGGTAAGAATCCAGGCTAACAAGCTAAAGGTCTTAGACCATAATTAAGATTTTTGCCGGGATACAATAACCAATGACGAGCTATTGAAAGAAATCAAGATGAACGTATAGCTGAGGAAATTAAAAAATGGTGTTTTATAGTCCATGCCTTGAGGATGGACAGAGATGAGATACCCTTGAGTGGACATCGTAGAAGAGGACGTTCAAAATTAACCTGGCGCAGTTTGGCGTGATGCAATAACCAATGACAAGCTATTGAAAGAAACCAAGATGGAAACTATAGATGAGGAAATAAAAACAAAATGGCATTACATAGTCCATGCCTTGAGAATGGCCAGAGATGCCCTCGAGTGGACATAGGAGAGGACGTTCAAAACCTAGAACAGGAAGACAAAGCTGGATGATCTAGTTGACAGAAAGCAAAGAGTGGCTACAGCGAACCCCGGGGGGGGGGGGGGGGGGGGGGGGGGGGGGGGGGCGCCCAGGGGGGGGGGGGGGGGGGGGGGGGGGGGGGGGGGGGGGGGGGGGGGGGGGGGGGGGGGGGGGGGGGGGGGGGGGCCCCCCCCAGGGCAGGGTAATGGGGGGCAAAGTGGTTTGGTTTGGTTTGGAGCGCTACGGTCTACTGTTTACAGGGCAAAGTGGAAAGCAAGACTTGCAGCTTTGTGCAGCAAGGCACTGAAAGAGATGCTGATGAAGCCTGGAATAAATCTTCACCGAAACTGAACATAAGATTCTAAAATGTTTAATACATTATACCAACGCCGTAGGCAAGGAGGGGGTTTGGGGCCCGAAATTCTAGAAGACTATTTTGTCAAAAGAATGTTCCATGCGTGTGTAGGTGACATTACCTAGCTGTATAAGAACATGTTCTTAAAAGAAAAAAAACAGCTTCGGCTACAAAGTTTTGCTTGCCGTAAATTTAATGTTCTCCCTATACTCTGCATATTTGCCTTTTCTCGTCTTCAGATCTTTCATGCTTTTACACCTTAATTTTGTTTTACTTAAATATCATTCACAAATAATATCTTTCCTCTTTGGCATCTTTCCCCACCCCCTCCGGAAAACAATTTCTGGCTACGGTCCTATGCTTATACGAAGTGTTTTGAACAATTGTTTCTAACCTGGCTCAGCGACAGAATGAAAAATTCTTATTTCAAGTATTACTAACATTTATAGTGAGACTAAGGAAAAGCTTGTCTTTCGAAACTCATGTTTCGAAAACCAAAGTAACAAGTGGAACAGAAAAACAAAAGAGATCTTTAAATAAAACTTGCATGAAAATACGAGACAAAAATAATTCATAAAAACAGAATAATTGGAAATAAAACTTCCACTGCAATGTTTCCAACAATGTTGCTTGCAGCTTAACCGTACTGCAAGTATCTACTGAAAATATAAAGAACTTAAAACGTTTTTTCAAAAGTTTACACTACCATCATTTGCAAGGGGAATGTCAAAAATACCGATAAAGATACGGAAATTTAAGAAAGATTGATTTAAGTAGTGAAAAAAGAAATTTTACAAGTAGAAAAATATTTCCAGAGTTATGTGGACTTAAAACAGTTATACCAACAGAAAATCAGAAATATCTTTTACACAAATCTGTAACGTATTAATGCTAAGATAATACCGACTAAAGAACACTTTTAATCTCAAATAAGCAAAAGGAAAATTATTTAATTGAGTGTTTTAACGACCGTGTGTACTAAAATTGCATCAGAAATAAGAGGTTCAATCGAATCTGCATCTTCGCAATCTAGATAAAAGAACAAGTTCTGAAAAATTAACGTGTCCATAGCAATTTTAAACGCTATATTGATGCTTCAGCAATGAGTAAGCGTTACAGACTAAGTAGCATAAAAAAATTCGAGTCAGAAACACAGAAAAACGGGTTCAACAAATGTATGCTTCTAGATGCATCACCAAATTACAAATATACGAATTTAAAAGCATCGATACTAAAGCTGCAAAAAACAAACTCAGTCATGTTACCAATAATATTATGAAATAAATGGGAAAGTTGTATTTTTAAATTGAGAATATTCACTAAATTGAAATTCATAAAAATGGATTCTAGGTGTACTACTACACAAAACAGAGCTCCAATTCCATCCAAACAAAAGGTTTTTGCTATACGGTGACTAATGAGCCGGTGTTTGAAGCTTAAAGCTGAATCCGAACGGCTACGAACATCCATACCAGTCACGCAATTCAATTAAATAAATGATACTTACATACAACCATTAAACTCAACTGTGTTATTAAGTTTCAATAAATTTACAAGCATCTTATTTTTAAAGAAAATTGGAAAATTTTAAATTAAAAAAAATTAAATTTTAATGATATGAAATTTTTTAATTTAGATATGTAACTTATGTTTTTGAATATGCTTCCAAAAATTTTAGGTCAC
>CM063509.1:12806569-12826569 GCA_032207245.1 Pardosa pseudoannulata | reverse complement strand
GTGCTACAGTTCCAGTAGAAAAATCGCTTGATTCACTGGCGCCATCTATTTACTAATATATTAACTATAACTATTCAAGTAATTTTGTATGATCCTGGGTAGTTTTTTGTCGTTTTAAGTTTATAAAATTAAATTTTGCTAAGAAATGAGCTTGAGATGTGCTTGCATCATTTCTAATATTTTATTCACATTTTTGACAATTTTTAAAATTAATTTTTATCTTTACTGTCAATTTTTTTATTATCATCTTTTTTTTATTTTAAGTTTTTAAAATTATTTTTTGTCATTATAAACTTTATACCTCAAGCTGTCTATAGTAAACAGCCTGATTTTTAAAGATAAAAAAAATGTTCTGCAAAAAATGTTATTCAATATAATAATATAGAAACTTACATTTTTGTAGCATCTGGTAAAAATATGCAATCACAATGCATTATTCAAGCAATTACGTTTGTTCTCAGTTTATTTTAATGGACAGTAAATAGCCTGATTTAAGCATGAAAAAATTACTCATTGAAATATCATCCCCTATATAATAATAGCCTAAGTTATCTGTCCGCAAATTTATGAAGCGGTTGGACCTGGAATGGATAGGGGCATCCATTCAAAGCGAATAAAGTTTATCTTCTCCTAAACTATCGATCCGATTCTAACATAAATTTGTATAAATATGCTTCATATCACAGCAAAAAATACTGTCGTCTTTAAAACGTTCGAAATCCAACCGTTCCCCCCTTTTCGAGAGTTTAATGCCATTATTTCGAGCCCTATTTTCCCCGGTTAAGAGCAGGCGATTCAATTTATCCATTTATCACTTAATAAAGAGGTAAAAATAACATTTTTTTCTAGCATTGTGACGTCATTCCTTTAAACATCTCATTGAATCATTTCATATTTTAAACTATTTAAATATCGTCTACACTATTTTAATATCTTTTATCACTGAACTTAGATATTACGTCACTGATTTTCTTTTATATTTGGCTTAAATAATAGATTAGGTACATGCGTGATAATTTTAAATTGAATCATCGATTATTCTGTGTTGCAATGAAACTTTTACTACCGGTATTAACAATAAATTCTTTTCATATAAGTCTAGGAGTCTATTTCACGGACTCATAAATATCTAACTTTTAATTTATATATATTTGGAAATTAAGAAGTTTGTTTGTTATACATCACCATACGGTTTGACTAAATGAATTCAATGTGATTCTAAACTGCATTACTGGATCGGGAGACTCTAGAGGAGTATGAAGATAAATATATTATTGAGAGTGAACCAGATAGTTCTCAGCCGAAAAACAAACCATTTTTTACCTGCCTTATTGGGTACTTAACAGTTCTGGAATATTAAAAATTTTACTAATCCCGTCATATGATGGGCTATATGCTAGTTCATTATAGTAATTTAGAAGCTTATATTTTTCGATCAAAAAAAATTTCAAGAATTCTTTTTAACTCTCTACTAAGTGAAATAATTACTCAATATTGCTCTATACTTTTGAGAGAAATAGTATAAAATTTAAACTTATGAATATTCTTTATTGGAAAAATGTAAGTTTCGAAATTATTATATTGAATAACATTTTTTAGAACATTGTTTTTATCTTTAAAAATCAGGCTATTTACTGCCCATTATTGAGAGCATGGTCGTAATTTGGGAGGGGGGCAATTCCTCCCCCCCCCCGAATTTTTAGAGGAGGGGCAAACTTGTAGTTTTGTCCCTTTCAGAATTTTAAGGTTTAATTCATAAATAAAATTTTTGATTCGATTATTGAATTTTGAAATTATTTTGTTTTTATTAGTATGCTTAAAATGTATTCTAATTACAGTTATCACCCTTTCCTGCGAATTTTTTAAAGGAAGTATAGGTACTTGAACTTGTAGTTTTGCCCCTCTAGATTTTTCGGGTATATTAAATTTTTGATTCGACATTTTAATGAATTTTGAAATTATTCTGTTTTTATTAGTATGGTTAATATTTATAATAATTACGGTTATCGTCCTTCCCTGCGAATTTTTTAAAGTAAGTATAGGTAATTGTATTTTATTTACAATACAGACCTATACAGGAAAGGCATACATAAACATGGGCACCTCGAGTGACGGAAATGACCCCTAAGGGAGATAAATGGACACAATATGGTCTGGGGTGAGCATGGAATTCAGTCATTAGTCTCTAAACGAGTTTTTTTTTCTCTTGAAAAGGGAATTGAATATCTGGTCGGCATAAGTATCGCCCTTTAAACTCTACTATTAGTTGGATCGTTTGCATGACTGGGTTAGTATTCTAACCAAACCATTAAATAAGTGTCAGATAATCTTAAACTGGAAAAGCCTAACAATCCGAAAGTTGTAAACATAAGGAATAAATACAAATCTCTCACCGTACCTAGTTCATTATTAGCCTAACGAACGATTTATATAGTAAAATTTTAATTGACAAATTTAACTAGGCGGAAGGCCAGGGAATCCAGCTAACCCATCATTCGTGTAAGTTACTAAGTAAATCTTCCTAATCAAACCTAATTTATCCCCCGTTCGGTATCCGAGACTCTGCTGCTTCCTATAGGAGCGGACTTTACGAATCTCCCGAACTAGAAAGCTGACTCCGGTAAAAAAAAAAGCGAAAGCCTCCACGAGGTCAACACACCTACGAAAAAAGCTCTGACGAAAAGCTCTGAGTCGCAAAATTGTAGGCTTTTTATACCTGGGAGGTCAGTTACGGTCCCGCCAATTGCTTTTTTGGTCAGTTAAGATCCCAGTTACTTGAGAACTGCAGCTAAAATTACAGTTATATTTTTTAGCTGAATTCTCATTCGCTCGCTGTCCCTTCAAGGAATTTCCGAGCATTCATTAACGAGATCCATCAGGGGCGTATTCGTCTATTCAGTCCGATTGTCAAGATCCCAGACTCTGCGACGCAACGCTATTGTCCTGGTAAACAGGTGTACTCCCGTCAGCTGTTTTGGCGCGTGCTCAAAGAGGAGTCTTCACAACGGGCTATATGCTAGTGTACAAATGATAAAAAATACCGTAGTATTTAATTATTACGGTATTTTAGAAATGCTGAAACATTTCTAATATTAATTTAAATATCTAGGAATTAATTAGATTTAAGAAACTTTCATGTCGATTTATCTATATTTTTCCTAGTGAATTTGGTTTATTTGGATTGTAAATACCGCATATGTGGGTAAATATTTTATGTACGTATGAATAGAAGGGCTTTCGCAAGATTTCTTCTGACTATAATAGTTCACCTTTCGCAGAAGTCAGTTCGACCTACATTGTCTTTAATCTCCCAATTCCATTTCTGATGAAAGTATCAAATTTTACCATAATTCGAAAAAAAGACGCGACCGTTTTGTGCGCTTCCTTTGCGAAAGTGGGTTAAATTTTGAAAGTGAAGGGTCGTTTCGAGAGCTCACCACATCCTGTCACATCCTCCCGCATTTCCGTAAGACGGATCGAAAGCAGTCGAACTGTCGAAATGGCTTCCGATGCGGGATCTTTTAAAAACAAATGCCATTCCAAAGTTCTTCATCGGATGCTTCTGAAGATCTGATACACGGTAAGCACAGTTTTTGTTTCTTACGGTCTGAAGTTCTCTTTTTTCCTTCTGCGACAGGGTAGCAGTAGAATTCAATGTTAAAAATAAAATAACCAACTTTATATCGCGATTTAACGATATATCGATAAAATAAATTGCGTTTGGATAATTATTAAAGCTTTATACTGCATCCTTCTTCTCTTTTCACTTCAGTGAGGCAGTATGCCTAGTACCAATGGGAGTTGTTGAAAATCTTCCCGATGTATAATAACTTTATAACAATATATAATAGCTTTATAACGCGATTTAAAGATATATCGATAAAGTAAATTGCGTTTGGATAATTTTTAAAGCCTTATACTGCATCCTTCTTCTCTTTTCACTTCAGTGAGGCAGTATGCCTAGTACCAATGGGAGTTGTTGAAAATCTTCACGATATATAATAGCTTTATAACGCTATTTAAAATATATCGATAAAGTAAATTGCGTTTGGATAATTATTAAAGCTTTATACTGCATACTTCTTCTCTTTTCACTTCAGTGAGACTGTATGCCTAATACCAATTGGAGTTGTTGAAAATCTTTACGATATATAATAGCTTTATAACGCGATTTAAAGATATATCGATAAAGTAAATTGCGTTTGGATAATTATTAAAGCTTTATACTGCATCCTTCTTCTCTTTTCACTTCAGTGAGGCAGTATGCCTAGTACCAATGGGAGTTGTTGAAATTCTTCACGATATATAATAACTTTATCACGATATATAATAGCTTTATAACGAGATTTAAAGATATATCGATAAAGTAAATTGCATTTTGGATAATTTTTAAAGCCTTATACTGCATACTTCTTCTCTTTTCACTTCAGTGAGGCAGTATGCCTAGTACCGATGGGAGTTGTTGAAAATCTTCACGATATAAAATAACTTTATCACGATATATAATAGCTTTATAACGCGATTTAAAGATATATCGATAAAGTAAATTACGTTTGGATAATTTTTAAAGCTTTATACTGCATCCTTCTTCTCTTTTCAGTTCAGTGAGGCAGTATGCTTAGTACCAGTGGGAGTTGTTGAAAATCTTCACGGTATATAATAACTTTAAACTCGATTTAAGGTTATATCGCTTTAAGAAATTACATTCTGATAAAATTTTAATCACGGTAAGCTCTACTACATTATTCTCCTATGTACACCGCCAGACGACAGTATTACTTAGGAGTGCCAATGAAATATGTCGAAAACCTTACATCACCGTATATAGCCGACTTTACATCGGGATTTAACGATATATCGATGTAAGAAATTACATTTCGATGATTTTTTTAAAACTTTTTAAGCTTGATTATATTATTTTTTTTCGTTTCACTGCTAGAAAGCAGTATTATTCATAAGTACTGTGACGACTTCAATGTTCTTGAGTGAAGAAATAGCGTGAAGAAGGATTACAGTCATAATAGAATTGGAAATCACTATTTATTTTTTCTGAAGTAAGTACCGGTTATATACAAAGGGGTTCTAATTCTCCCAAAACAAGTCGAAATGTAAAGGATTGTTGCTTGCGTAAAATTACTACGACGGTCACAGTCGAAAAAAAGATTAAATAATCTCACAAAATAGGGAGGCCTTTCCAGGGTGAAATGCAAACCTAATCTATCCCCCTTTTGGTGTCCGAGACCCTGCCGTTCCTTAGGTGAGCGGACTTTAAGAGTCTTCCGAACGAAATCACTAAAAAGCTGGCTCTGGTCAAAAGTCGATGAAGCCTCCACGAGGTGAAAGCACCTAGGTAAAAAAAAAGTCGAAAAGCCCCGAGTCTTTAAAGGCTTTAAAGGTAATGTGGCAACTGGACCCTATGGGCCGAGCCCTTCAATCCAGAGGCTTCTGTCAGTAAGCACAAAAATGACAACGAGCGAAAAATAAACACATAAAAGAGCAAAGGGATAGAAGGGTGGATTCGTGAGTTCATAGCACAAAACTAGAGAGTAGAGAGTTTAGGGATAGAAAAACATAAAATATTTTTGTGGCCAGTGACATCCGTACGAAAAAAGCCGAAAATATAGAATAATAATGGTCCCGCCAACCTTTTTTTTTTTTTTTTTTTTTTTTTCGTCAGTTACGATTCCAGTTACCTGAGAACTCCAGCTAAGGTTACAGCTAGTTTTTTTTTTATCACGTTTTTAGCTAGTTTAGCAAGTCTATCTATTAAAATCTATTTTGAATTACGTGGCCAGTTTCTGATGTTTCCTTCCCCTTCCTTAAAATTAAATTTAGTTTTATTGTATACGTGATCTATATCGAAGCTCATAAGATAAAACGAAATCAAGCAACGTTTTGCCAACGATAAGTTGAGTTGTAGTTAGCACTGGTATTTGTTAACAAACATGCACTTTCTCTATATTCTACAAGGGGCAGTTTTTGGCAAAGATCGGTGATTTAATTCAGCAGTAGGCAACACAGTACCCTCTGGCCAGTTGGCCTCAATCGAATTTTGTACGGCCCACCTCCTTACGAAAATGGAATCTTGACTATTTTCTTATAAAATCATTAAATATATGTTCGTATTATAATTTTTTTCTGTTTGTGTATTCGAAAATTATAATATAAAAATCATTTAATACACTATTAAACATGTATATATCATTAACCCTCTAAGCGGTTCGCACGTACAATTCCGCCAAACCAATGATGACTTCAAAACGTACAATTTTCGACCTCCAAAAACGCTCCGAAAATGGATGTAATGTATATTTTTGCCAGTACTTTCCTCCATGTAGTTTTGAGGTAGGAGGGTCAGGTCTACTGTTTAGGAACTGCACCCCTCTTTCACTGACATTTCTTAAGGGATGCAACCATACCCCCCAAGGGACAAAGACGCTGATAACATTTCATGGCTTTGTAAATCTCTATTTCGAAGTATTTCGTTTGCGGTAACAGATGTATCTCTAATTGCACCCCATAATTATCTTGGATGACTTTCGTAAAAAATATAAATAAGTCTCTCAACGAATATTTTTTTGTACCTATAGAATCCATGATTTCTTATGGATAATATTCCAGACCTGAAGAGCTTTATGTGTATTAAAAATTAACAATTTATAATATCTATTTATATATCTATATTAACCGGAAGTAAAGAGAGTATAACGAGGGTGGATTTTCCATATTCTATTCGACAAAGGGTGGAGGTAAAATTCATAGAACTCTTTGGCCACTGACATCAGCGTATTTTGGAGAATTTTTTTCTCGATGTGTTTCCACTCGGAGGGTTAAATGTAGCTTGTTTCAAGCCAATAGACTGTTGAAAAAAATAGATGGAATCTTCCAAAATTGAAATAGGTCACAAGTTGTTTATTTTCTCGGAAAAAGACGTTAAAAGATATTAAAGGATGTTTACGTTGTTTTAAATATTTCATCTCATGAGCTATTAAAATAAATAAATATTTACTTATAAATACTTATTCAATATTTACATGTTATACACACCGTTCTACATGAGAAGAAAATATAAGTTTTACGCTTTTTTTCCGAAAAAAACGTTCCATGGTTGAATGATAAGCACTGTTATTTTAATTGATTACGCTTTCGGTTAGAATTTATATAAAGTAAGCAGGACTAGCTGTAGATGTAAACAGATAGGTAGCATATGTTTGTTGTTCTGATATGGAAAATTCTTGAGAAAAATTCATTACCCAGTTAAGTAATAAAACGTAATAAATCGAATACATATAATTGCTGTTACCTATCATTGAATCATCAGCCATCCTAAAAAATTCTGCATGCACTATCAATAAAACGTTTAGTACGCTTTATAAATCCATTAAAAATATGTACCGGGTGGCCATAATTAAACTGACGAGTACTCACAGCGCGATCTATTTGCGAGAATGATGCCACGTTCTGTAAGAAGATTAAACAAGAAGGGGGACGAAGAATTCCGCGAAAAAACAAATTAGTTCCAAAAGTTTTCGCTAGGGAAATATTTAGTGCTGTGTAATAGAAAATAGACTATTAACAAATGCAAATCAATAAGGCGATTTCACGCAGTAGGGAAAATTCTCAACTTATGATAATTCTGGCTTTAGTTTCAAACGGAAGGGCAGTTTATTGTTTGTCTATTGGCTGTTGTAAACATGAAAATGAATGGGAAGGGCATTATAGTAATTCGTGACGTTGCGACAAATTGCCTTATACGGAAATTAATTTCTTAATTGTGCCAATGGGTGTAATGTGAAATTTGAATAAAGAACTTCTTCTGCTCATCGTACGTGATATTGCCGATCACGAGACTTTATCGGTGTTTATGTAGATTTTACGTTTTTTTTTTAAGTGTTGCCTTATTGCACTTGAACTAAATCAGAAAATGTGCATAACAAATAAAATTTTATTCCGTATTAATTTACATTTGTTAACACTCTATTTTCTATAACACAGCGTCAAATATTCCCCTAGCGGTGACCTTTGGAACTCATTTGTTTTTTCGCGGAATTCTTCGTCCCCCGTCTTGTTTAATCTTCCTCCAAAATGTGGCGTCATTCTCGCAAATAGATCGCGCTACAGAACACTGTGAGCACTGTCAGTTTAATTATGGCCACCCGGTAGTTAATAGTTTCAAAGAATTGAAAAAGAGTTTGTTTTAAAATTCACTGAGCTAATTTCATAAAATTGAATAAAAGATAAAACTTTTTAGACGGTAATTAATGTACGTAAAACAGACCAAGAACATTATATTATGGGTCGATTCTTATAAAATACAATCCTGACTGCCGAAACATCTTCTTTTTAATTAGGCTGCCACAGTAAAATAGACAACCAAATCAATGGATATGTACGATAAATGGTAGTTTTACACACTGTGTGCGGGTACATTTGTACCGGGAGCTGGCGTTTTGCGCGTCAATTTAGTTATTCAGTTAAATCTCAATAGATCGAAAATTGTTTCATTTTTTTAACCAACTTTTCGTATTTTATATTGAAATATATAAACAATTATATAAATAGACAAGTAAACATATATATATATATATATATATATACAACTATATATCCCCTATATAATAATAGCCTAAGTTGTCTGTCCTCGAATTGATTAAACGGTTGGACCTGAAATGGATATAGGCTTCCATATTGGATTCTTGATGAGTTGGGGTTAGCAAAATTCTAAACGAGTTCAAAAATGTTCGAAAAAAAAACCTTTTCCCCCCCTTTTCGATCGTTTAATGCCATTATTTCAAGCCTTATTATCTCAAGAGCAGGCGGTGATTAAATTCATCAGTTTATCACATTATTAGTAGATGAAAATAACATTTTTTTTTCTATCATTATAGTCATTCCTTTAACCATCTCGTTTAATCATTTCTTATTTTAAATTATTTAAATATCGTCTGCATTATTTTCATACGTTTTACCACTGAACTTAGATATTACTTAAATAATTTTTTTTTATATTTGGCTTAAATAATAGATTAGGTACATATGTGCTAATTTAAAATTGAATCATCGATTACTTTTTGTTGCCATGAAAATTTTATCACCGGTATTAACAACAAACTGTTTTCATAAACGTCTAGGAGTCTATTTCACGGACTCATATCTATAGTTTAAGTTGTATATCTTTGAAAATTAAGAAGTTTTTTCTTTTGTGTGTTTTTTATTGAAATCGATCATTCATATATACCGCCAAATAATCACTGCCAATATTAAAAGCTTTGCTGTCCACCCTATCAAGTAATATGACGAGATAAATTAAGGTTGGAAACTAACATGGAGTCAGTAAAGATAAACAAATTATTGAGCGTGTACCAGATAATTCTCAGCCATAAAACAAACCATTTTTCACCTGCCTCATAGGTTACTTTACAATTCTGGAAAATTAAAATTTTACAAATTCCGTCATATGACGGGCTATATGCTAGTAATATATATATATATATATATATATATATATATATATATATATATATATATATATATATATATATATATATATATATCATTTACACAAGGATAAATAAAAAGTTAATTTTAAATCTAAATTGATTTTTTTAATCAAGCTTCTC
Source organism: Pardosa pseudoannulata (assembly GCA_032207245.1). NCBI lineage: Eukaryota > Metazoa > Arthropoda > Arachnida > Araneae > Lycosidae > Pardosa > Pardosa pseudoannulata. The sequence continues at coordinate 12,816,949 of CM063509.1, read as the reverse complement.
GTTCTGTGGTTCCACATCGACTGACGTAAAAACTAGTTTTTATTTGACTCAATTTTCCAGAATCTATGTAGTAGACACGAATATTTGGATTCGTTTTCCTGTATATACAGTTATTTTTGTATCCACCAACAAACCCTGTTGTTACACTAACCCGTACTAGTGCGTGACCCACGCTCAAGTATCAATCGTCAGAAAACGTACTTGTACGTGTCCCGCATACAATGTGTTCAAAGCATGTGCCCCGCATTAGAAAAAATAATTAAAAAATAATAGCTATAAAAAAACAAATAGTGCCTCAGCATGAAACATTCCCAGATCAAAAAAAGATTCTTGTTACGCTAGTATAAATCTAAACGATGGATCAAGGTCCTAATGTATCTTAATCATTGAGTTTTACTTTTAATCGAAAAAGTAACCTTTTACGGCAGGGGTGGGCAAATACTTTTAAGCGCGGGACAAAATGAAATATTCAAAATGTCTCCCGGGCAGGAGGACTCTACCACGTACTCTGTGCACACGTGAATATTTTGGGTGGAGATTTTTTCCTGCCCAAGAAATTTTTTTGACAAAAACACTCTAGGTATCATTTTAAAGCATTTGGACAGAGAAATTTAACAGTTAGTAAAATATAATAGTGATAATAAATTGTCTTACTTAGGTGTATAGGCGAACAATTTGTGGCCAGTGAAATATGTCACGTATTTTTTAAGAAATAGGATCCATAATATTAAATTAATGGTCATCAAATAAATTAAAGATTTTATTTTGATATATATATATTTATATCTTAACGATACAAATTATTTTATTTTGATCATAGTTATCACATTTTTATATTTATATTACATTTTGTAAATATAATAGTAAACAGAATTATAAAAAGAAAAGACAAACATCAAACGTTAAAATAGAATAATTTTAGTGAATGCGAAACCTGAAATCTGGAATGTTCATTGGATATTTCTTCAAAATTTAGGTTCCAATCACTTGTAGCAATCCTTAATACCGAGTGTCGATTTTCGTCAGTCATTTGTGATCGATATTTATTTTTCGTGTCAATCATTAACGAAAACGCATTGGCGAAATCCGGAAACACGCGCCAAGAGAAACGAAGCCGGCAGGTTATTTTTCATTATTTATATGTACACTACGCATACAAATACTGTTCATTTTAACAAAATCGCATATAAAATTTAAAAAATTGCATGCAGGATTTGTCAACGGGCCGGCTTTTGCCGACTTCTGCTTTACGGGTTTCCACGATGCACCCAACGAATTAATCTCGGGAGGAAACACTACTGTCTACTGTTTTGCTACGCGAGGGCTAATGAAACCGGGATCTACGGCTTAAAGTCGATTCTGAACGGCTACGAACATGTATGCTATCAGCGGGATTTCGATACCATTCGGCTAATCTCAGTTGAAATACTCGTGATTCATCTATATCTTCTTTATTTCTTCTCCCAGAACCCCGAAGATGATTTTCAAGATTTTTCTCTCCCTGGCGATGTGCGTGCTTCTGGCTTCGCCGTCGGTCGCCAAGAAGACCGAAGTCGAGGTGGACGAGGGTTCTCTGCTGTACAACTTGGTCGACGAAGACATGAAAGACGTGGGACTCGACGACCCCGAACCCAGTGGTGAGTGAACATTCGGTTTCTTTTGCATAAATCGTCTATGCACTTTCGACAATCGGATGAGAGATGATATTAAAACCCTTTGAGCGGATAGTGGTTTCGGAGCGAAACCACCTGTTAAATTCTTTCTCTGCTTTTGAAAGACATATGATGGACTTTTAGGTTTTCTATGTTATGCCCAGAGTTGGAAAAAAAAATCATGATTTTTTTTTAAATAAGGAAAAATAAACAAAGAAAAAAAAAAAAACAAAACGAAATAAAAAAAAAAAAATCAAAAAAAAAAAAATAATAAATAAAAAATAAAATAAAAAAAAAAAAAAAAACAAAAAAAATAAAAGCAGATATAAAAAAAAAAAATAAAATAAAAAAAAAAAAAAAAATAACATAAAAAAAAAAAAAGAAATAAAAAAAAAAAAAAAAAAAACAAAAAAAACAAATGAAATCAGATTTATTTGATTTAATTTCAGTTTTTTTCGATTTAAATCAGATTTATTTGATTTTTTTTCTAAATTCTAATTTTAATTATTTTTGTGTTTTTATATTTTTTGCAGTATACATGAAATAGTTTGTTATAAGTAACAATGTCTAGTATATTCTACACAGTGATTACCTAAAATTAAATACATAAATTTTAATCCTAAATACATTTCATTATTTTGTAATTGGATGGTGCAAACTAAATAAGATGTAAATTTAAAAGAACAAATTAAATATTCATTTAATGCAAACTATTTATTAGAAAAACAAAAAAATTCACATTTCAATAATTTTTAAGCAACGAATTATGGATTTAACTGTTTCAATAAAAACACTAGTTTCGATGTCGTATCCACTCCTAATTGGTTACGAAGGTTAGAATGGAAAATACCAAAAGAAGAAAATTGTCTTTCTATTCTAATAGATGAAGCCATGGCTGTTGTTATTTGGTAGAGAAACTGGATTTCAAGTTCTGTAATACTCTCTTTACCTCCCATTACATAAAATGAATTCCACTAGTCATAACTAGTCATTGTACCTACCCTTACTACATACTTTCTGATAACAACCCCTAAATTCTTAGAAAACGTACTATCTATTTACACTTATTTACTTATTGGTATTTCTGTGCTGACTGATTCCCAATGCTCCTGTCTTTCGAATTAGGTTTTAAGAGAAGTGAAAAAAAATGATTTAAATCGATGATTTTTATAAAAAAAAATCAACTGATTTAAATCAAGATTTAAATCATGATTTAAATCATGTCAATCCTTTTATGCCATTTCCAACTCGCAACAGAGAATATACAAGAGCTGTATTCTTCATTTGAAATATACGTGGTTAAACTTGCTTTACTTGGAAAAGTCAGAAATGATTTTTTCAATTATAAACCCAAATAAATGTCTATCCAAACAACACTTATAAATTGTTTATGTTTGTTACGGTCTACTGTCTTTCAACACGAGTGGGAATAAGACCGATATCTACAGCTTAATGCCGATTCCGAATGGCTACGAACATCCATACCTGCAGTGGGATTTTAACCCAGGAATTCCGGTACCTAAATGCAGTGCTGTATCATCGTTCGGCTGTAAATTGGTTAGTTTTTCTTTATCATACCCTTTTAGATAATAATCATTGTTCCCGCAGCATAATTAAACCTTTAAAAAAGCATTTTCACTCCGTACAAGGGGCTGGATTTTGCACTTTAACCACCCCTCAAATTCCACCCCCCCTCAAATAATGTAAAAAAAATATGCATTTACATTTATAAAGTTTTATCTTTAGAAAACAATCACCCAATTTAAATTTTAATCAGTTCATATAAATAGTTAATTTATTTAACTAAGCATATATTAGTATTCACCGGAATTCAAATTGATTTCGTGTTGACTTTCCGCCTTATTTATCTACTGTATGGTGAAACGACCTGAGAATGCTTGATAATTAAATCTTAGTCTTAACTCACCAATTCGGAGGATCAGATTCAGCGGGTTGGAAGATGAAGTAATTCTCAGATTATGGAGTGGTGAATATCGGTTTTGCATTTAACACTCGATTAACACTTAAACCTGGTTCAACACGGGCTGATGAGTACTGCTGTAAAAGTGATGACAGCCACAGGAAGAAGCAAACACCAACTGGGGAATTTAAATGCTCCATACTACTACAGTGGACTCCGCTTAACGTGATCGTGGTAAATGTTATCAATCGCTTATTGTTATCGAAATCACTGGGTCCCGAATTTCTCCATTCACTTGTATGTTAAAATGATCGTTTTATGGGATCGTTACATCGGTTAATGGGATCCGTTTTCGAACCACATTTTAACTGGCAAAGGAATATTCACAATCTATTCAGAATGAACCAATTCTTTTCTTTCCCTTCGCTGTCGTTGAATTTCCGAGAATTCTCTTCTTCAACCTAGGGAAATGGGGCATGACACGTTCCTGGAATTTTTCAGAAATACGCACACCATGCTGGTGGTTAATGGTTGTCAGATAAGCAGAAGGTAACACATTATTATCAGATTCACATTTTATGCCTTGCTCGCTTACATGCAGCTTGTCGATATGGAAGCCAGAAAGCGAAATGATTTAACGTTAAAACAAAAGATTGAAATTCTAAATCGTTATGACAGGTTGATTATGATTACGAACAATTGATCAATGAGCTTCTTAGAAAAAATTGTTTTAAATCAACAATGGATCACTTTTTTAATTATGTATACAATTCTTATGTTTTAAAGGATAATATACAGTACATAAATATAAGGTGTGTTTCTCATTTTGTTTTGAAATTTAATACGTAAGAATTAAAGGGAGGGGGGTTAAATTTATCTAATTTTATATATCGTTTATTGTTATCAATCGTTTATTGTTATCAAAATCACGGTGTCTCAAAATGATCACATTAAGCGGAGTACACTGTAGTATTTACTTTTATTTTACAGTTTTATATGTTCTAATTCTTATATTTATATTGGTTTGTTTTTAAACAATTCAAAAAAAAAGTCCGAGTATTCTTTGAATATTTAAAAGTGATGTCTTCCAGAACCTGAGAAGCCCGCCAAAGAAACTCAGAAGGGTGACTGCAGTCCTGCCGCCAGGAGGAACACAGACGAGTACGTGGACAAAGTTCTGTCCGAGGTTCGTCCTAAGCTGCCCGAACCTGCTTTCCTCCCCGAACGTGTCGGACGCTTCAAGCTCTTCAACGGTACGCTCACCAACTTAGTCACCCTCACCAGATCCGGTCCTGCATTGGTCCGATGCACAGACGACGAGTTTAGCTTCTTGGTGCCCGTCAGCCTCTCCAACCTCACTGGACGATATTACTGGGAGACTGATAACGGTCAGTATTCACCTCTGTAAGCGTGCGTGTGTGTGTGTATTCTACTAGTTACATCAGATTTCATATTAAATACAGTAGGACATTGAAGACTTAACTATTACATGATAAGTTTGTTAAAACGATAGCAACATTTTACTTGTTCTCGAACAACGATGTTATATCGTAAAAGATCGAGTGAATTAATTACCTTTGAATGGTTGATAGAGAGACCTTATCTTACTATCGAAAAGAGAATCACTGGAAGAAATGACATAAAACATTCTGTATAACTCTAGAAACAGGGAAACCTGTTTGATTTTAATTATAAAAGGAATGTTAAAATATCGAAGGGAATACAAAATAAGAGGAATAGCAGATTCAAAGATATTTTTCATCTCCCTGTCTTTCTATGTATGTATATACATGTATGTATATACATATATGCATATATATATATATATATATATATATATATATATATATATATATATATATATATACATACATATATGTACGAAAAATTCTCAGGGATTTTGAAAACTTAAATCAAGGGCTAAAAATTCCCGCGTCCTTTTGCATTCCCCTTTTTAACCCCTAACCTAAATGGACCACTGGGGCTGCAGTTTACGCCCTCAGGGAAGGGGCCTGGCCAATTATAACGCTACATGGCCCTAGCGGACAATTTAGGAAATTTCCAAATAAAAAGGAGATAAACGAAGTCGTTGGGTAGATATTTTCCCACAGATGTCGACCCAGGTGTTACGGGTCTTGTACATAGAACTTCATGCCAGCTGACCCTTCAGTTTTGTACTGTCCCTATGATGAAGTGGGAACCCGTCCTCCAAAGTTATCTTAATAGAGGTCTTTAGCTAAAACGGTATCATTTTTATGGCCATGACTGCAACCACCATCGAGAAGTCCGTCTCATTACATATATATACATATATGCATATATATATATATATATATATATATATATATATATATATATATATATATATATATATATATATATATATATATATATATATATATATATATATATATATAGAGAGAGAGAGAGAGAGAGAGAGAGAGAGAGAGAGAGAGATAGATAGATAGATAGATGGATAGATAGATAGATAGAGAGATATGTAAAAAATATTTAAAATACTGGCAATAACTTTGTAAGCTTATTTAAATAGCTAGTAATGAATATTCATTTTAAATTCCACAAAGTATTAAACGAAGGAAATGATATAATTGTTTTATGTATTATATCTTTTTATCGAATGTATTTTGTTTAGTTCGTTTATATGTCGTTCGTTTATTTGCCCTTTTCAACAGCACTGTAATAATGGAAAGAAATTTTAAGCACAATTCAATTTTTCCTTTAATACTGGGTACTCCCAAAGAATTCCGCAACTCCGAATAGTTTAAAAACAAACTCAACGTAGGAAACAGTGTTTCTCTTTTACTGACATGCGCAAATGGGACAAAATGTCTCTGAATCATATGTGAAATGCATGCACTTCTTTGAAAGTTTTAAATAGTGTAATCAAATCCCTTCCCGTTTTAATTATAGGCGTTCCTGTGTTCCGCGGTTTAATCGATATGCTGATCGGAAGCGTCGATGCTGATATCCTTTACACCCGCACATTCAGCCCCCGGGATGGTGAACCCAAGGCCAGAGTAGACAAGTTGACCATCACCCGTCTTCAGGGCGTGAAGGTACAGTTCGACGGTTTGGGTCCCCTGAATGCTGTCGCCTCTCGATTCACCAATCTCGTTGCCCGCTTCTTCAGCAGGGGTGTGTCCAGAGCCCTCGAAGGTCCAGTGAGAAACGCCATCAACAAAGAACTCGAGAATGTCGAGAAGTACGAATTGTATTACTATTGAGGATCAGTTGAAATCCAGGATCTCTGACAATTCACATCCAAACTTAAAGCTGTGTTGGAGAGCATAAAGATACTGAGGCCGTAAAAAAACTTCTTGAAGCACTTAAACACTGAAAATGCTTAACTTTCAATTGTATAACATTCCGATAAAATAAAGGTTTTCTCTACCGTATGTCGTGTAGTTCTCGTTTATATTTGGGTATTAACCTCTGATCAAATGTATAGTGGTATTTATTTTGGTTGCGTTGTGTAAAAATATTTTAGCACTAATTCAGCCACAGGTTCTGAGAAACTACAGGCATAAAATATAAAAATAAACTAAAAGCTAAATTAAAAGCATCTGAAACCAGCTTAAAATAAAAAAAAGTAAATTTATTACAATGATATATATACATCTATGTACACACAATCTGATTCTATCTTCATAAAATTTGCTTTATCAACACCTTCAACTTAGGTGCCACTCTAATTAGTTCTGACAATGATTTTTCATCACTTAAGTAAATATGTAAATATAAGAGAGAGGACCTAATCTGAATTTAAAATATATGTAAAAGGGGGTACCTTTGTGAGTTAATATGGTGTGGCCGGAACACTGCTGGTTGAGGGCTGATCAGGATTGGGTATGTATGGATCTTCCGTAGGTATGGTCAACGGCTTCCTTCTGAGTGTTTGGGGTGCGGCAGTAATATTTGATACAGGAACACTGCTGGTAGTCACTAGATGTTCTCAACGTTTCCGGAGTCTCTGTCGAACTCAAGGTTGTTCTCCCTGGACTCCCCAACACGTTCCGTCAGACTTGTCTCCTCCACTGGACTCCTGAATACCTTCCGTCGGACTTCCGAACACCTCCTTTTTATTAGATTTTTCTTATTTTATTAATTTCATCCTTGTTCCCTCTTCCTTCTTATCGTCCAATCGGGATCGTTATAAAAATCTAATTGGTCTGCTTAACCCCGCCTTGAGACCGCCAACGTGGAAAACCTTATCCCTTCTAATTGGGCACTGTCCCTTAGGGACTCACAAATAACTCCACAAAGGTACATTCTTATTTAGTGTCAAGTACGGAGACGGGATTCTAATCTGGGACTGTGATCAGAACCCCGCCCTAGACTACCGTACAAGACAACAATATCCGTTGAATACAAATTTATGGTTCTCTTTCCTTTACAAAAGATGTGATGAGGTCAGATTTAGATCCCGAGCATTTTACTTCTTGTATGAATGAATCAATTATATTACTGATCTAAATCGCCTCATCACACCGTATTATTATTCATTCATCTATATCAAGAGTATCTAACCTTTACCCTTTGGACTTATCGTTTTATTGAAGGAACCTCGTGACCAAGGAGCAGAAAATATAGGATAATCAAAACTTTATCTTCTCAAATTCACAAAATTATTATTTATTTTATCACAACACAAACATTTTAATAAAATATTTAAGTTAGCTAATGGGGTCTTTTCGGTTTTCTAAAACATATTCTACGATTAATAAACAAAAGCACCAATATTCTAAACTATAACAAATTAATAAAAAGAAAATTCATTGAATGGTTTGTCTGGGATTGTTTGCCTATTGAGTAATATGATAACCCAGATAGCAAATTTAATTTGCATCAAACGTGCAGTAGTCTTGCTTTGCAAGCCTGCAAACTTGCAGCAAGTTCAGCATGACAAGTCTGCAAGTTTGAAACAAGACTGCAGTAAGTCTACGCAAACTTCGAAGTCACCATACCTCCAACTTGCAGCAAACTTGTCATGCAAGTTACAATACACTTGTCGTGCAAGTTTGCCTCAAACTTGTCATATCAAACTTGCAAGTTTAACATAGCCCAATACACGTGAATGAAAACGAAAACATTGCTTAGTGAATTAATAGAATTAACACATCGACTTAATTTATTAAAAATTTTAGATAGTTGCAAATTATAGAGAAATGCTACTTTAAAATATAACCATACCTGAATAATTAAAATAATAAAGGCCTTTTAAAAGATCCATAGCAGTTTGCGGAATGGCGTGTCTACCATGTTGTCGCTCTTGTCTTTGGACGGGAAACGTTTGCGCATGCGCATTCTTAACTCTTTCCATCGCTTATTATAGGAAAAAGAAAATCCTTACGCGAATAGATAAACTTAAATTGTTATTCTAGAACAGGGATGGACAAATTTTTTCGGCCGCTGACCAAAAATCGAAAGAAAATAAATTTGGCGTGCCAAGACAAATTTTTCTAAAATTTTAAAAACAATATACAAGTACCTAACGGTTTATATACGTTAATGAGATGAATGAAATTGCGGTTTCATTTTTAAAAGTTCCGTATACTGAGGTTCGAAGTGAGATGTACTGATTTTAAGGAACGATGCTAAATGCTCCTCTGTCAGTCTACGTCTGAAATGATTCTTTCTAAGGTTCAAAGTTGAAAACACTTGTTCCCATATAAGAAGCAAATATACCTCTGATCTTCTAAGCGTTAGATAATAAATTTGGGATATAATATTTAAGCAAAGTAGAAAAGGAGATGGATATGTAATATATCAATATGTATTTCTTTTAATTTACCTCGGACCGGCAACTTAAAATTCTATACGCGGGCCGGATAAAACCTTTCGGCGGCCGGAGTTGGCCCGCGGGCCGTAGTTTGCCCATCCCTATTCTAGAACTTCCAATAGTAAGAACTCGAAGACCATATTGAAAACCGGCTTGACTGAAGAACAGGGTGCCCCCGCCAACTTGGCGATAAAGCTCTGAGCGTAGTAGCCTAGCGCATTTTTCACCTGATCTCGCCGTGTCCAAATGATCTGTATCTATATTTTAATTTATATTATATTTGTATCCAGCTCTTCTTGTGAAACCCATTTCTTATTTATTAAATGGACTTAATGCTTAAAAATATTAGATATAATGAAACATTAACGGTTCACTATAGCTGATTTTTAATAATTCAGATCCTTTGGTTTTGTAAACTGTTGAAAGATTAATTGCCCATAAATGTAAATGTCTGCTTTCTCAGTGTTTTTGTTTAATTAAGAAAGTGTAAGTAATTCTATTACGATGGCGCAATCTACATCAATTAAAAGTCGCCTAAATAGCAAGGGATACAATGCTGTTCGGATGAAATACCTTTGTGTTTTAGTAAACATAGCTAACATTTTCGCCAAATTTGCCAAGGGGAACCCTATTTTTTAGTAGTACTGTGCCTTATCTGGTACTAGTATCTGGTACCCTATTCTTTAGTATTACTGCGAACCTTACCATGGTAAAAAATGATAACTGGTCAATTTTCGTAAAATTTTGCAAGTAGGAAAGAAGTATTCGTATCAAACAGTATGCGTATTTTGGCTTCAATGCAGTTTAGGGTACCCCTTGATTTTGATTCTTTATTTATATTCATCATCGCCAAGTAGGCGAATTTTGCCACATATGTCAATCCGGAGTTTTTTCTGACATTTATTTTTTGTTTGTTTTGTTTTTACAATGCAGCTGGCAAATACAGGCACCTATACCTTTGCCGATACATGGCTGCAAAGCTGTTATTCATTTAGCACCACCCGAGG
>CM063509.1:12794069-12801569 GCA_032207245.1 Pardosa pseudoannulata | reverse complement strand
AAAAAATTTGTAAAATCCAATTGAATCTAAGGGACACGGAAGTCGTGACAATTGATAGACATAATATTATTGTTGTATTAGCCAATTATATATATCTTGAAAGTTATGTCATTTGGTTTATTTTGGTACAGAAGAACCTCAATATACCGAAACTCTCCGTTAACCGGAGTCGGTTTCTTCTTCACCTTTTTTTCACTTTCTACTATCATCCAAAATTTTCTCTTTACAAATATGCATTTTTAAAGTTTTCTTTTTTCCCACATTCCTTTTGTATGCAAGCCGTCCGTTCCAAACTAATACATATTTTGGAATTTCCTTTTGTAGAATTCCTTCTCGCAAGCACAGTTCGAGATATAAGTGTACTCTTCCCCACTTTCAAACGTCTCTGTTCTAAACAAAAACACAACCCATTTCGAAATTTGGAAGGTCATGCTGCAGAGTCTCAGAACAATCGAATGTTATTGAACCAATGACGATACTACATATTTAACTAGAGGATTATTGATGAATTCTCGATTATCCGAAGTAGGTTCGGTCGCAATGACTTCGTATAACCGAGGTTCTACTGTATAATCCGAGAAAAAAAAATGACTTTAATCTTTGTTTTAAACATTTTATTGAAACCAGTTTCTATAAAATCCAAAACAGAAACTAATGAAAAAACAAAAGAGTGCTCAGCCAGCAAAGGCAGGGATTGCGTAGCTTCTGGGTTGCAGGTTTGGGTCTCGAGCCGGACTCAGATCCATCGTGTTAGTTAATGGTGACTGGAGTACGTTCGTGGTCACTATGTCCTCCAAATTCTCAAACGATTTCTCTGAGGGCACAAAGTCTGGGGTTGGGGCTTCTAAATTACGAGGACACACCTCAGCTACAACGTTCTTACACTCTAGAGGTGCTTATCAAACCAAAGGCGCACTCTTTCGCTTTAATTCGATCTGCCTCTTCACACGTGCTTGGCTCATCGAAATAGCATTGGCTACAACAACAAAAGTTTGCTTCAGTGAATACTCTTTAGGACTATTTATTCTTCTTGTTCTTCAGTGGCGTGACAGCCCAGGATGGGCCTTGGCCTTCTCAATAAGCTTTTCCAAGACATCCTTCTGGAGGCCAAATTCTTCCAGTACCTGAAGGTCTCTTTCCAGGCAGTCTGTCCATCTCAGGTTGGGTCTGCCTCGTCTTCGAGTTCTTGAAGGTTTTGCATCGAAGACCCGTTTTGTTCTTCGGTCACTGTCCGTCCTGATTAGATGGCCTGCCCACTTTATTATTTGCAACTGGATGAAATTTATTATGTCAGGTTCATTATATAAATTATATAGTTCTAAACTTGATCTCTTGAGCCATATATTATTTTTTTGTATTCCTCCAAATATACTTCTAAGGATTATTCTTTCAAAGGTCGCCAATATCTTTTCATCTGACAAAGTTGTTGCACAGGTTTCACACGCATAAGTTAAAACTGATCTTATTAGACATTTGTAAAGTAAAATTTTTGTTTTTCTTTTTATTAATTTTTATTTTATATATTTTTGTAGGCCATAAAAACATTTATCTGCCATCCTAACTCTCTTGTGAATCTCTGTCGTAACATCAGTAGAACTGTTTATTACATTTTATAGGATTAAATCACTTATCACTAACTAATTTTAGCCTGCAAGACTGTGACTGAATGTCGAAGTTTTAAAACGAATGCAACTAAAGATAACAGGGCAAAATGTTTATTTTCTTCTCATCTGAGTGTGATTCAGGAAAGAGAAGCTTCTGGTGACTCATCAGCATAATAACCGTACAGCGGAGAGGTTGCATTTAATTGGGAGGGCACTTTTCCGCCTCTATTTTTGTGGTCTGCAATTGATATTATCCCTGATTAAATGGGGATGAATTCGAGGACCCTTGAAGTAACCCGAGACTTATTTTTTATTGGCTAATTCCACGGACAATGTTGTTACGGTGTGTTTCCCCCTTCTTTTTTGTGATCTCGTTTCATGGAAACGGAGAATCCCGTTTCCATTGGATCTGAAATGAAGCTCCACAATAAAGCTATAGGGGAGAACAAATTTTTTAAAAGGGAAAACATTTAAGCCCAAAACTTTTAAACGAGAATTTCACAATCGCCCATATACTCTAAAGATCGAGACTACGGAAATAAAATGTTTTAAACGGTAAAACTTCTTAAGCGGGTTCCACTGTGTGTGTGTGTGTGTGTGTGTGTGTGTGTGCATATATATATATAGATATAGATATAGATATATATATACATATATATATATATATATATATATATATATATACATATATGTGTGTGTGTGTGTGTGTGTGTGTGTGTGGTATAGCCACATTCTATTTAAAGGGGAATGCCAGGAATTGCCGGCTTTCTGACCTCTTATTTTATGGAATGGGGCTTGTCCATGTAAAAGTCACCTTGAATTTTCCCTCGCTGACCATTCGTGTGTTGCCATTTTGCTCTCTCCATCTTTCACCACTTGTCCAGCTCGAGCGTTGCTTGGCGCCATAAAATTCCTAGGCTGTTCTTCCTACTCACGCTACGTTTAGCCGATTGTCTTGGGTTCCCCCTGGCGGGATTTTTCCACTGACCTCTCCATTCGCGGTGTTGAGTGGGCATCCTTTTGGCCGAAATTGGGGGAGAGGTCACCTGCATCATTAAAAAAAAAAAAAAAGGATTTTTTTTAGCCATCTTGCGTTTTCTTATCTTTGTGTCATGTCGAGGGGCGTGTATTTTTCTGACAAAGTCAGCAAGAAATAGAAAATAAATAAAATTCCTTTAATCTAATCAATTAATAGGACTCTTTTCTATTCATCAATTTGCATTCACCTCTGTTCTAAAATTCTGGAGCATACCATATGGATACATTGAATTGTGTCTGCAGCCATATAGTTCCACCAAAGAACCAGTAAAAGGTCATTGCGGCTTAAAGGAAACATGTATATTCAACAACATCAATAATTCTACAATATATATATATATATATATATATATATATATATTCTAGCCTTATGACGTCATTCTATCTCATTAATTGTTTCTTATTTTAAATTATTTAAATATCGTCTGAATTATTTCATATGTTTTATCACTAAATTTGGATATTAAGTAAATAATTATATATATATATATATATATATATATATATATTTGGCTTGAATAATAGATTAGGTGCATATGCGGTCATTTTCAATTTAATCAAATTAATAGAAATCTTTGTTTAAATGTAATATATTAAGTTCACCGTAGCGAAGCACGGGTACACTTGCTAGCATATTATAAATTCCCTTTAACTTTTTAATATGATTACGATTATTATCTATTCTTTTAAAGTATTCGATCTCTGTTTCGTTTTCGTATTTTTTAATAAACATCGGAACGAAATTACATCTTACTTGCATGTAATGCTGAGGGTTGCCTATCATTCCGCATTTACAATTTGGTAAATCTAGTTTTTCAATTCTATACAAGTAGGTTGGGAAACTACCATGACCGGTTATGAAATAGTTTAATATGTTATTTTCAAATTGTAACTTTTGTTCTACTTTTGACATTATAGTATACGTTGCTCTTCCTGTTTCACTTTTATCCCAATATTCTTGCCAATCTTTATTTATGTTTTCTTTCACATATTTTTTTAAGTACTGATCCCGGGAGCTGTATAGGTTTACAATTTATTGATTTAGTGAAATTCTTTGCTAAAATATCTGCATATTCGTTACCGGTATTCCGGATCTTTAATCCAAATTATATTAATTTTTTGGTTATTCATGTTTTTGCATTCTTTTTGTATCTCGGTAATTAATTTTGATTTCGGCACTAATTGTTCTAGGCTCTTGATTACGAAAAGATTGTCAGTATATAAATATATATTGTATTCACTCAATTGTTTTATCTGTGAAGGATCTGCCTCCATATTTACAGAGCTTTTAATCTAAATATTTATTTATACAGAAGACTACAAAATAAACGCGCAGAGGAACAAATATCTGTTAGCGTCATAGAATTTACATTTTATCTTTATATAATGATCACTTTTTTATTTGACATTCATCAATACGTTTATTACATATTATACTTCTAATTCAACTATAAATACAAGAATTTTAATAGTTATTAATTATTCTTTAATTCTCGACATTAGATAGAATGATTGGCCTATATTTACAAACGTATTTATGCTGCATCATCATGCTTAATTGTAAGAAGAAAATTCTTTACGAAACAGTCTCGATCCCAGGAACGTCAAAAATTATATCAACGTGATTCATTCATTTAAGACCTGCCATCTAGTGGAGGAAAGAGGAGTTTTCACCGATATTTTTGAGTTCCTATCATTTAACTCATTTATGATTGGAGTCCTCATTTGACAACCCTTAAACAATTCGTAGATTTTTTTATTATTATTATTGGAGCGATTTTTCCTTTTTAGCGAAATTTAATTATAATCTTATAAATAATGTCTCAAATTTTCGTGTCTGCTATTATTTATATAACTAGCATATAGCCCGTCATATGACGGGATCAGTAAAATTTTTAATTTTTCAGAATTGTAAAGGTACCCTATGAGGCAGGTAAAAAAATGGTTTGGTTTTTTGGCTGAGAATTATGGTTCTACAAAAACAATAGATTAAAATTATTACTTATGTACCTAATCTATTATTTAAGCCAAATATAAAAGAAAATTATTTAGGTAATATATAAGTTTAGAGATAAAACGTATGGAAATCATGCAGAAGATATTTAAATAATCTAAAAGAAATGATTAATGAGATAGTTAAAGGAAACACATCATTATGCTAGAAAAAATTGTTATTTTTACCTATTTATTATGTGATAAATTGATAAATTTAATAGCCTGCTCCTGAAATAGGACTTGATATAATGGCATTAAATGCTCGAAAAGGGGGATAAGGTGAATTTCGAACGTTTCAAATATGACAGTATTTTTCACTGTGATACGACGCTTATTCATACCAATTTATTTTAGAATCGGATCTATAGTTTAGGAAAAAATAAACTTTACTCGCTTTGAATTTTGCTAACCCTAACTCATCAAAAATCCAATATGGATGCTCTATCCATACCACGTCCAACCGCTTCATAAATTCGAGGACAAATAGATAACTTAGGCTATTATTACATTACGAGAAGAAAGTTTAAGTCATAAAAAGTTAAAAAAAATATTAAACATTTATTTTAAAAATAATAAAACAATGTTGAAAAACAACTTTAGGAATAAGAATTTAAAAGAAAAAGCAGAAAATATTAAATTAATTACACATCTAGAAAATTTGGCTGAGTCGGGGACAGAACCGTCACCACGAGAAGTACGATAATAAATGGTCAGACCCTCTACCGAACGAGCTAGGCCTACACCCGAAAAAGGAAATAATTAGAGCATATGAGGTCGAGCAAACACAGTCCAGTTTAAATATTACGCTCCGCCTTCGCTGCTCCCTCTTATTCTATACTAAATTCATATCAAGAATGAATTTAATATAGAATAAGACTTGAAATAATAGCATTAAACGCTCGAAAAGGGGGGAATGGAGTGGATTTCGAACTCGCTTTGAATTTTGCTAACCCTAACTCATCAAAAATCCAATATGGATGTCTGTATCCATTCCAGGTACAACCGCTTCATAAAATCGCGGACAGACAACTTAGGCTATTATTATATAGGAGATTTTGTCTTTTGCATCTACATTTTTTGATTTTTCTAACAAAGAGCAAAACTTTGTTTAAAAAATTATTTAAAATTGCATGTTATGTTTATTTTTTCACATTTTTTTTTTATTTTTAAACGAGGGATGCTTGTTTAATCTTTAACTCATTGAAACTTCAGAACTTTACTATAGACAGTTTTTTCAATGTCGTAGATTTAAAATGAGTCATCGATTATCGAACCAAAAGGATATTTCTTTTAACTGGTAATATCTTTTACAGATATTCAAAAACGTTTTTTTGGCCTTCAAGATGATGCATAGATTGGAATCGTAGCACATCTTTCAAAGAGAGAAAACTGCACAGAAAACTAGAAAAAAGGGGAAAAAGTGAAAGATTTCATACTTCCTAAAGAAATCTTCATACACACTGAAAGTGTATTTATATCGATAAACCACAAGTCTTTAAACACTAAGGTTATTTTTAAAATTTTGGTTTGAACGAATGACTTTCTCGTACGTCTTTTAAATATATATTTCTCCACTGCGATACAGCCCAACGTGTGGGCAGGGCCTGATTAAAGCACGGGCCGACTGGGTGTAGGCCCTGGGCCCCCTAAAATTTGGTACTTAATTATTAAATTTTAAATAATTTAATTAACAAAATTTGAAAATGTTTTTTGTTAACTATTCAAGTAAAATTTCATGAAACCTTATTCAGATACTAGCATATAGCCCGTCATATGACTGGATCAGTAAAATTTTTAATTTTCCAAAATTGTAAAGTACGCTATGAGGCAGGTAAAAAAAATGGTTTGTTTTTTGGCTGAGAATTATCTTGCAACAAAAAATAATCGATGATTCAATTTAAAATGATCACACATGTACCTAGTCTATTATTTAAGCCAAATATAAAAGAAAATTATTTACGTAATATCTAAGTTCAATGATAAAACGTATAAAAATAATGCAGACGATATTTAAATAATTTAAAATAAGAAATGATTCAATGAGATGTTTAAAGGAATGACGTCATAATGCTATAAAACTGTTATTTTTACCTATTTATTATAGGATAAATGGATAAATTGAATCGCCTGCTCTTAACCGGGGAAAATAGGAGTTGAAAATAATGGCCTTAAAAGTTCGAAAAGAGGGGAAGGGGTGGATTTCGAACGTTTTAAAGAAGGCAGTATTTTTCGCTGTGATATGAAGCATAATTTTACCAATTTATTTTAGAATCGGATCTATAGTTTAGGAGAAGATAAACATTACTCTCTTTGAATTTTGCTAACTATGGATGCCTCTATCCATTCCAGGTCCAACCGCTTCATAAAATCAAGGACAGACGTACAGATAACTTAGGCTATTATTATATAGGGAATTAAATAAAAAACAGTTAAAATGTTGACAATTCTATCTAAAACACACTCCAGTTTACTTATTTACATCCCTGCAGTCACTTTTTACAAAGGTATGTAAACATAAAAAAATTAATATAAACTTTCCACCAAAAATATTCGTTTGTATCATCTTTTATAAACTATATATATATATATATATATATATATATATATATATATATATATATATATATATATATTTTTTTTTTTTTTTTTTTGCCCTGAAGAGGGGGGGGGGGCAAAAAACTACCAGGACTTGGGCCCAACTTTGCCTTGATTGGGCCCTTCGTGTGGGTTCACAGCCTATGGTGCTAATCTCCGTTTTCGAGACCAAGGGGCTTGGGGTTCAAAGCATATGTCGCGGTTAGGTGGTCAAACTTACGAGGAATCCCCAATTTTTAGTTCCCAAACGCGCTTCGCATGTTTAAAA
>CM063509.1:12781569-12789069 GCA_032207245.1 Pardosa pseudoannulata | reverse complement strand
AACTGATTCCAGTGATTTAACCACTAAATCGTCGTCAAAAGACACAGTTATTAATTCTACTGTCAACGAGCTTGAACAGCAATCGTTAGTTACAGAACTTCCAACTAAATTTACGCAACCACAGTCCGACGTCTTCACTACAGCTACTGAGACTATTACTCCTGAGGCCAGCTTAACTAGTCATTCCAGCACCGAATATTCAGAGACGATAAACAAAAGCTCTACTACAAAATTATTTGAAGACACTATTTCATCGCAAGTACCAGAGGTAACAGAGTTAATCAGTACTGAAACTACATCCTTAGGATCAACACCTGAAAATGATACAACAGGTATATTTTTTATTAGTATACTTTCTGATTAACGTTTTAACGCTGGGATCATTTCCTATAAATAAATACATCGACGGCCCAGGTATGAAGGGTAACAATTCAAAGTATAAATGTATGGCAATATTTAAAATTAAAAAGAAACATGAATTTGAAATGTTTCAAAGATTGAAGGTATTTTACAAACTTCCAATTCATGTGATGTAAACTGAATTTTTCAGAGCAGTATTTAACATTAAAAAACAATAGAGCAGTTTGTCACAACGTCACGAACTACTATAATGCCCTTCCCATTCATTTTCATGTTTACAACAGCCAATAGACAAACAATGAACCGCCCTTCCGTTTGAAACTAAAGACATAATTGTCATAATTTGAGATGTGCCCTACTGCGTAAAATCGTCTTATATCTCAAAACTTTGAATTTTCAATTGATGAATTTTAGAACTGGCCATCGATGTATTGATAAATATTTTGAATATAACTTACGAAGACATAGGCCATTTACTCTGGACGTTGCGGTTCGGTTCAGACCTTCGTTGTGACGCCACTTTGACGTCTGCTTGTGGACATTATGGGAGCAAACGATCAAGCTGACGTCAAAATGACGTCACAACGAACGTTCGAACCGATTCGCAACGCCCAGAGGAAGCCCATAGTGCACTTCGAGACCAAAAATCTTCCATATAATAGCCTTTATTCAATTCATCAAACAAAAAATTCTGCTTGTTTTAAAATGAATTTTTTATAGGCTTTTAACCCCTTGCTTGTGACGCCCAAATCCAGTGCATCCTATTTTATTTACCATTTTCCCAATAGAGATACTTTCCCGAGCGGCTGTTTCGCGCCATTGGTCGCCATTTCTCGGATACTGTAAAGAATTTGTGAAATTCAAAGGAATTCATGGATAGTTGATAGAGAAAATTATATATTGCTGTATTAGTTTATTATATTTATCCAGAAAATTATTTCATTGGATTTATTTTGCTGCCATTGGAGCAAAAATTACTGCACTCTATTAACATTTCCCATGTATATGAAAATATTGAAAATAGTAGTTATTGAGTTTAATTTTTTTAAAATAATCTATTTCGAACATTTGAATGATGATAACGAACAAAATTAAAGCGATTTTTTTTCCCTTTTTGGCACGTTTTTCTCAAATATATTCCACAAAGAGTTAATAATGCTCCAGTTTTGAAAACATAATTTAGTTTTGTCATAAAAAGTAGTATTTTTTTTATATAGAAAATATTCGCGCCTTGATATATCTTCTGGAAATTATCATAATAAAAAAAGTTCCAATCATCATTTCAACATAATTTTATCTTCAGTTATACTCTTCTAATACCTATGCCTAAATTTGTTCTTAAATGTAGCTTCAGATTTGATGGACTTCTCGATAATGGTTGGTAGCATAAGATTGATAAGTTTACATCTCAGATTTATCGTAAAATTAAAATTTTAAAAATGTGATCAAGAATGAAATTCTAACCCAACCACGAGTACTTTCACTCAGTAACTTCAAACGTTAGTGATTCAGTGATTTTATTTCCTGCTTATCATTAGGGAATAATCACCTTCTCTGGAGAACGCACAATTATTAGGTGTGCATCCTTTACAGAACTTCAAGAACAAATCCTGATAAGTACACAATAGAACGGGGAGGAGGGAAGCAAAGCGTCATCTGCTGGTAATAGACGTTTGTCGTCGGAGAGCATTACAAAAACAAAACATTGTGTTTGATTTTTGACTCTTAAGGATATTAATTTTTTTAGAATACTATTTATGAAAGGTTAAAATGGCAATTTAAGCATGTCTTATTTTTTCAAATGTACATGCATTCGCTACCCCCCCCCCTTCCACACCAGCATCGAACGACAGACCAGTCGATAGAGAACTGCCTTTCGATACCGAATTCGTGGATTCGAATGCAACTGGATGTTTGTAGCCTTTTAGAGATGACTTTAAGCAGTTAGATTCGGTCTAATTATCCCCCCGTGTTGCAAAACAGTAGACTGTAGCCAAACTACACATTCCCAAACATTCAAACATTTTATTAGACAGTGGCTTGCGGTCCATATGTGCAGGGTGTGCATTGCACACCCTCGCAAAATTAGGAGGGACAATAATTTTCTGCACCTATGCCTACCTTTCTTTATATGGTATATAATAAATATTATTTATAATATATTCAAATATTATGTTGATTTGCTTGCTTGTATAACCCGCAGTGCGTACGGTACTAGGTGCTGCACCACGTAGCGCGCAAACGAACATAGGAAGTTATGATGTGTACGCACTGCGCACTAAATTGAAAATCACGCTTTATATGTATGGGCTACTGGAGAAGAACAGGATACTATAGCACTGAGGCAAGTACAGTTTTTTTTAAGCACTTGGCATTCAGAATCATCCGAAGGTACGGTTTATTAAGCGTTGTATTAGAGCGGGGACTTACGTGCTGAAGCGCTTTTGGTTTTTTAACTGATTAACTGGCCGTACGATTTTGCAGACGGTTAATGTTGAAATTTATATATTGTAAGATTTTTATTTCATGGAAATATAAAAGAAGTATTTCATCAATATAAAGTGAAATGTTTTAGTGTGGTAAATTAATTTCGGTGATGTATTCTATTTATTGAAATAATTAGCTGAAAAACAATGTTGTTTTGTTTCAAAGAAACCAATTTTAACAGAACAGCCCAAATTTTACCATTCATTATGTCTTACAGACAGTATATAAGTTATATCTATAACATCATTCCTGGTTTTGTTTTTAAAAATTGTCAAGATGTTTTTCGCAGAATATATGATTTCTAAATGTTAAAAACAATTAATAAATATAATTTAATCCACTGACCGAACACGAAACAGTTCGCTCTATTGTGCCAGCGTGCTGTGAAATCCCCTGCACGCGGAATAGACGTTCGGTTTGTCGGCACTAATGAACATCCGGATGAGGCACCGCAGCGGCGGGAGCCATGTGGTGCTACGTTTGCTGAACATATAAGTTTTTCGTGGAAGCCCGAAGCGTTGCTTTTTCGACGCCGATATGACACCATACAACAAAAGACGTGATTTTTGCTTCAGTGCTAGTAGAATTCTCATAAGTTTAGCTGTTTTTATAGTTATAACTCGACTACTCGTAGGTAAATATTTTATTTGTTGTATTCTTTAAATTTATATTCATAATAAATAGCCCGTTTCAGAATGGAGAACTCAGATGTCTCAATAATTAAAGATTTATTGGAAAATCCATGTTCTCTGCACACCCTGCATGAAACCTGCTGCAAGCCACTGTTATTAGCTTATTACTTCAATTTTAGTTAATGGGATTTGCTGAATAAACTATTTTTTCGCGTATAATCCTTAATGCCTTTTTAAGTAAAACAACTCACAAAATAAATTTTTTCTTTTTTATTCATATAAGTGAAAAAAGGGGTTTATTTCCTACATTTTGCCAGCAAAGGATTATTATACTGATTACTGCTTATTCCAGTGATATTTCAAAAGCAATCATATTGTTCTTTATTCTTATAGAAAGTGACATCTCAGTGTGTAATGTCTGCCAAAACTGCACCGACGGTTACATCGACCGAGTGATTTCGGACGTCACTGCCGGGTTGCCCAACTCCCTGGAGCTACCAAACCGGCAAGGAAGATTCCAGCTGTACCATGGTCAGCTATTTGGCCTCAAGACCCTAAAGCGTTCAGAGAGGGCTCTAGTCGCATGTATAGATAACCATAACTATCTAGTTATGGTTCCGCTTCGCATCCAGGACGCAAAGGCTTTCTACAAATGGCAAGTGGAAATGCCTCTTAGAACGTTCTACGGAGACATGAACGTGACCATTGCCAACACCGAATGCCGCGTATTTTATTCCCATTCTAAGGATGGATCCTTGGTGGAAGGACTCAAAATAACAGCCTTGGATGGAATCGAGACTCAATTCTCTGGCATGGGACCCTTGAACAGCATGATGGCTGGCTTTACAAGAACTTGGATAAGCGTCTTCAAGAGATCTTTTGCCAAAACTATAGAAAACACCCTTGTTCACGTTATCAACAAAGAACTGCAGGACGTTAAAAAATACAAAGAATTCTATGATATTAAACAGCGAGATTCTAATCTGTGATACTCAATCAAGGTGTGCAGGGGGGAAATTATAAAGAAATTCCCTGATATTTTCTTGTAATTCGCAGTTTCTTTCCTGATAAATTCACACCATTTAATAAATAGTTCTTTTTCAATTGTTTTATAAAATTGCATTTATATACAAATTTATATTTAAATAAAGTTATGACTTTTAATATAAACAAATAAAATCAAAATATGTTTATAACTTATAAATATTTTTTTCTGTTTTTGGAGTGTTTAGAATAACCTGCTCGAGGAACAAAGAATTAATCAATTTCATGATAAACTGTGACATCTCTTTCTGCTTTTTCACATTTTATTTATATGTAGATAATGCCGAGTAATATATTAATAAAAAATTGTACATTATTATTTTATAAAGATTGTTTTGTCCATGATAGCATTAATTTCCTTGTCAGCTTCTTTTTTGATTATTGACATATTTCTTTGTTAAAATTAGCAGTTTTAAAAGTTAAATAGCACTGGTTAATCAACAGTCCTTTTAAAGGTATATATGTATTTTTATATACTTTACTTTATCTAAATTAGCAATATTTAAACAAAAGCAAGCATTTATTTACCGAAAAATGGTCTTCACAAACCCATAGAGATGATTTATACGATAATTTGGGATTTAATTTCTCATCCCTTTTCATCGCATTTATCCATATTTTACGTGTATGTGGATCTTTGGGAACACAGAAAATATCTTCTCGTTGCAATTAGTTGCTGTATTTTTACAGAATGGCACAATACAATATTACAATATTTAGAATATGATTTTTTAATGCCAGACATAGTAAAAAAATGTCTATTATATGCGATACTTTACACAGAAACAAATTTAAAAGTCGCCTTTTAACATGTTAACAACATAGGCGGTCGGTGTTAGAGTGAACGATCACGTCACAAACTCGGTGGAGGAAAAGTATCGTTTTTTAGAGACGTTAAAGAGTCGGCTATAAAACTCATTAAAAATCACTCATTAGGCCCCCAAATGAAAGAAAAATAGGTACTGTCCTGCTTACTTTTTTGTCTTCTATTGTTTAAAATTAAAATTAGAAAACGTGAAAATTCCTCATTCTAGACTAGATGATTCACGAAGTATTTCCATTAGATTATTTTGTTTATATATTTTTCGTTTCCTTTGTAATCCTGTGAATATTGACTTAATAGTGCAATGTAAGTAAAGTAAAAATATTGAATAGGATGGTTTATTATTTTTGAAGAACATTTTAAGGAAGATTGTAATCTACATGTTTTAATAGATTATATTTGCTTTAATGAATGTTTTGAAATACATTTTGTAAAAAAGGTATTTGTGGATAAAATAAAATGAATATTTAAGTGGAGTAAAAGAGTTACTATTGTGGTAATTACTTAATGATTTGGTAAGATTAAAATCGAAAATATTAATTTTAAATCATAGTATTAAAAATAAGAAGAAATATATAGATTATGATAAAATGATTTGTTTATGTTTTGATAATTGGTAAACGAATATTTGAGATAATTGTTGTAGATGATTAATATTTTCTTTATGAATACAATTAGAATTTGTGAGGGCATTATATAACATTAAGATATGGTAACTTTAAAGTTAATTAGTTCTCAACAGTTATAAATAATAATTCTTAAAGTAACACTATTTAGCAATAATATACATCTTTCTTTCGAAGGTATAGGTATTATTATTAATTCAATATGAATTAATAATAATAACTATAAATATGAATATTCCTATTATAAATAAAACCAAAAGAACATTAGCAAATTCGATTTCATCCTTTCCCGTACCTGGCTCTTAATATAATTATACTGTACCTTGCCAAAGTAAGAAAATATTTGAAATATAGCTAGAGTTAACAATACAATGCTAGTAATAGACCTTAAAGTAAATATCTTAGCGTCAAATCTGACAATTATGATTGAACTTTTACCAAGAATCTTCTAGAAACTCTAACTGAAACTAGAAAACAAAAAGAAAGCGAAAACAAAACTACTGAAGAATGTAAAAAAAAAGAACAAGACTTGTTAGAACTCTTAAAATTAAAAAAA
Organism: Pardosa pseudoannulata; assembly: GCA_032207245.1. Taxonomy (NCBI): domain Eukaryota; kingdom Metazoa; phylum Arthropoda; class Arachnida; order Araneae; family Lycosidae; genus Pardosa; species Pardosa pseudoannulata. The sequence goes on along the minus strand of CM063509.1, from coordinate 12,782,541 downwards.
TAAAATTATTAGGTTTATTAGAGAGAATCGGCAGGGCGTAGGTTACGAGGCTTCATTTTCGCTTAAAAGCAAGTTTATAAAGAATGGAAACAAACTTACCTGATAAACATTAAAGTTTTAACACATAAATAATTTGTGTTGTAATTTGAAGAAGTTCTTATTTGTGGCTGTTCTATTCTTTATAAGGATGTTGGATAAAGAACTACCGGATAAAGAATGTTGTTTATCCGAATCAAACACATTCCATTTTTAAGTTACACACAGATGATGCCACACTTCTTAAATGATTAGTAAATTTAAATTATATTTAGCACAAACTTCTGTAAACAGGTCTTCTAATATCTCATTAGTTATCTCTCACTTTATATCTTCCATAGTGAATTCTTATGCAGTATATATAAATACACATGTTAAAACTACAAGTAAAGAAAAATAATAAAAGTTAAAATTAAATAAAGTATAAATGTTAATTATATGCATAGGTTGTAATTTAAGTGAGAAACTCTTTAAGCGTATTTGTTATTCAAGCAACTTTTTTAAACCTGGTGTCATCGAATTTAATTACAGTAAATCCGATATCAACTACCACGTATTAGAAATAATCATTGCCTAATCTAATTCAATACAAGCTTAAAATAAGCTAAAATCGACCACATTAACACTTTTTTGCTAATTAGCTTAAAAGAAAAGAAAAAGAACGTGAAAAATGCTTAATTTCAATGTTACGCTGCGATCGCATTATACGGTTGAATCGATGCATGTCAGAAATATATATATATATTAATGGACAAAGAAGGAGTACTAAAATTTCTCAAGTAGTATGTCGTTAGATACATTATCTACGAAGCGTAAATAGTATAAATAAAGTACGGTTTTTCATATAGAATCCATTTTAAATATGCTATAACGTAGAATTTTATCTTTTACATCATTTTAGCTTGTCCACTGTTTGAAATAAATTTAAACCTTCAT
>CM063509.1:12721569-12776569 GCA_032207245.1 Pardosa pseudoannulata | reverse complement strand
AAAGGTTTAAAGTAAAAAGTCAGCTGCCCTTTCCTAAAAGCTAACAGTCGTGCAGATTTTAATGAAACGAAGCATGGAGGATGGGGGTTTGTAGATATTTCAGTTACTTATCAAAGTTGAATTTTCCTTGCATTCAATATAACAGAAAAGTCTAAAACTTTCTTATTTCCCAGGCAATGTCAGGTATAATCAGCTAGTGTGTGTATATGTATTTATAAATATATATTATATATATATATATATATATATATATATATATATATATATATATAATATATTAGCTAAATTATTTTATGGCAGAAGAACACAAATCGTCAAAGTCCTTGAAGAAAAAAATTTGATTTTGAGGGAGTACGAAGACTACAGAAACAAACTGTAGCCTTTTTTAAAAAAAGTAAAGAAGCATAAAATAAAGTACTATTTTCTCTTTAGATAAGTTTTAAATTTCATTTTAAATAAGGAATATATGTCAGACTGAAGCATTATAGCAATTATCTTATAATAGTAAATAAAACCCTTCAGAGTAAAAGGGATCTCAGAAAATAGGCAAGAAGAATATTATATAGAAAATAATAGTAAACTGAATATAATATACATTACAAATTTACACATACAATAATAAGCAAATATATCCATGCATGCTATTCTGACAAAGTACAAAAAGAATTGGCCAAATTATAATTTTTTAATTAACAGAGATGTTAAAGATTAGCTGTATTTATATATATATATATATATATATATAATATTAAAAAATTTATAAATTTGTTATATACTGTTAGGCTTTTTTGGGAGAAATCATGCCACAAAAAATGTGAATCTATTTTTTAATTTTGAGGCAGAATTCTGTATTTACTTAATATTTTCCCTAAAATTTTAGATTAAATCTGTATTGAATTTTATCAAGTAATTTCTGAGTTCTGTAATTAGTTTAGTTTTTGTTTATGTGGAAGTATTTATGTACTTTATAAGGATAAAATATTTGTAATATGTGTTCTAAAATGTCAAATTTCATGCTACATTTCTTTCTTTCTTTTTTTAGATTAGTAGAATAGAATATATACACAGCAAAAATTTTATACATAGAGACATCAAGCCTGACAATTTTCTTATGGGACTTGGCAAGAAAGGAAATTTAGTGTATATAATAGACTTTGGGCTTGCCAAAAAATTTCGAGACAGTCGTACACAACTTCACATCCCTTACAGGGAAAACAAAAATCTTACAGGTACAGCAAGATATGCAAGTATAAACACACACTTAGGAATTGGTAAGCTATTGTTTCTGAACTATCTTATATTACTCTAATAATAACTGTTTTATAAAATATTGTCTGCTTATGTATTCTTGTTTAAATGTTATCACTAAAAACTGAAAGAACATTTTAAATAAACTTATTAGAATAATTATTTATATTATTTCCAACAAAAATGTTTGTTCTTTTTTAATGTTCAAATGATTAATCAAATTTATCATAGTGAAACCCATTTCTGTGGTTCTGATTTTTTATCACATATTGATAGTTGTAGAATTCACTGTTAGAGAAATTTTGCTCCTGAACATTTTCCTGCTTAAGGTATTTGTCTACATTCAGAGAACTTTTTTCTTTAAACGTAGAAACTAGTTCATGTTTTTACGTTTTTAGATTTATTTTTTATATTATAGAGAATTGCACTTAAAAAATTTATTCCTGGAGAAGTTTTTGATAAATTTCTAATAAATGAAGAAAATTTAGTAAAAAAAAATTGGGGTTTTTTTTTCCAAAAGGTCTAATTTTTTAATAAATTAAATTATTTCAATATTTTTTGACGCAACACATTTCTTATGCACTGGACTAGTGAATCAATATCTTTGCTTAATTTACATTTGGTAAAAATTTTTGGTAAGGAATTTTCATTACCTTTATATATAACTATGAGTGTAACATCATTAAAAATTATCCAAATTTAAAGCTTTTAGGTCATTCACTAGTAAATACTATCAAAAGAATTCATAATAATTTTCAACAAAATATTTTAAGAATTTTTTGAGAAATCACATTTTAAGTTTCAACATTTTATTAAAAATGCTGTTCTGAGAAAAACGCATTTGAAGTTTATAAAAGCAGCTTTAACTATTAAAAAATTAAAATACATGTTTAAAATTCCCCACACTTTCTTGCTTCAAAACTTTCTAATTGCCAAGTTGCTAATTATTAAAAATACTAGAAAAATGTTTAAACTAATCTTCATGAAAATTAAAGTTTTGTCCAAAAAATGCTCTTTAAAAGGCTTTAAATTAACAACTTCCGGTTCCAAATGCGCTTCTTCTGTTTTGTTTTGACAGCTGTCACTGATGTTTAAACAGCTGTAAATTTTTCTTTAAAATGCAGTAGATCAAGCATGACAAAAGATTTTGAAACCTAAAAGTTAAAATTTTACAATAGAGAATTTTTTTTTAAATTATTATTTACAAAAAATGACGTTTTCAACATAGACAGATACTTTAAGTAGATGGAAAATCTATTGAAAATTTGATTGCCTGCTACAAACCATACAAATTGGATTCACCAATTCAGGCCTTCAATGTTCTTGATTATGCAGGAATTATTTCTTGTAATTTCATGAAAAAGTTACAGTTAAAATAGTTTGATAAAGGGAATTTCTTCTCCAAGTTATAAAAACTTATATTGTGTTTTCTAATTAAAAAAAATAATAAAAAATAAGCTGGCATGATTATAAAATGAATGGGTTATCTATAGTTGTGAAAAAAAATAAGCTTTGTTGTAAAAAGTTGAAGCCAAACAGTTGATATTTGTTCCTGTTACAAAATTTCAATTTGTTGTAAATACTCTAAATATATAAAGAAAATTACTCAAAATAAATAGAATGATAAATAGGGAATCTAAGAGCTATTAACTGGTAAGGAAATTAAAATTTTATCTTACACTTTGCCCCTCCCTTTTGTTAGCAAGAGTTTTAAAAATATTTGTTTCAATGAAACATGTATTAGTATATTTAATAAATTTGATTATTGGTAATATTTTGTATTGGGAAAGTACATAATATTAGAATTGATTGATATTTTTTTCTAATCATATTTATAATTTTCATTTTAAGCATGGGATTTCAGCTTTCCTTTAGTTTTAAGTATACAAAACCGTTGGGTTATAGTGTCGAGATAAATCAGTAACAATGAAAACAGATTTAGAAGCCTAAAAGTTGAAATTTTACAATAGAGATATTTTTAAAAAAATTATGATTTTTGGCAAAAAAAATGACGTTTTTAATGTAGACGGATACTTTAAGAAGTTTGGTCTGCTCCAAGCATCCCTTTTTTAACTTTGTTGGGAAACTTGAGTTTTGAGCCAGCGAAAACAGGATTTACTATCCCCCTGAAACAGAAATCACAAAAATAGAGTAGAAACATACTCAAATGGGCATTGTCTATAGATTTAAGTAAAAAAATCTTGGGTTGCTCTCAAGAGTTGTCAGGTGCATTCCCAGGCCCTAGGAACAACCCCAGGTAACAACATTAAAGAAGGGATGATCTCAAGCCTTTGTCTGAGACCCACCTGCAAGACATAAAACTTACAGGGGGTTCTAGTGTTTACATAGTTATCTGATTATACTGTCTGCTAATAATTTTATCAAATGCCTTTAGTTGTACCAGTAAATACATCGTAAATTGAAACATGATTTCACTGTGATTGGTTTCTGTATTATCATATTATACCTTTATTCTTTTTTTTATTATTATTATTAGAACAAAGTCGGAGAGATGATCTCGAGTCCCTTGGTTATGTGTTGATGTACTTCAATCGAGGAAGCTTGCCTTGGCAAGGTTTGAGGGCAGCTACAAAAAGACAGAAGTATGAAAGAATCAGTGAGAAAAAAATGTCCACTCCTATTGAAGAGCTCTGCCGAAACTTTCCATGTAAGTCTCTTTGAAAACAGTGAAGTGTTACATTTCATCACCATCATGACTTCCAGTAAATCCATGGATTTAAATCATGATTTATATCCTGGTGATATAAGTCAATCAACTCTGGTTTAATAATTAATGTCATTTATAATGAGTATTCATTTTTATAGAATGTACACTTTTTTGCCTCAGGGTTCCCACGGTCCTTAAAAGTCCTTAAGAACTCCTTAATTTTAGCTTTCATTTTTAAAGGCCCTTAAAACTACTTAATTTTTGTCAAAGGTCCTTAAAAACTCCTTAATTTTTAAATTGGAACTTGATCAATTTATCTATTGTCGCATGATTTCCTATCAGTTTTCACCATATTTTTCACCGTTTTTTCTATCAGTTTTCTCCAAACTTTCTGGTTTTGTAAGTTCAGAGTTAAACTTGCCTCAAATTGGTTCTAAGAATGCCAGTACAGGTGATAAGTACTGGTCAAAGAATATATAAAATATTCGTTATTGTTCATAACCTTCTTTACATTTTCTAGCCAAAAGGGCAATATTAATAATAAAGAAAATCCTCAAATACATATGTTTTCAGTGTATTTCTGTAGTAATTCAAAATTCCTTTCCTTGATATCCTTAAAATGTTATGAAAATACTTTTAGTTTATTAGTACTTTTTATGGTCACAGGGTAGAAAACTTTTTTGACAAATAATCTTTCACATACTGAAAAGGTTTATAAAGCCAGCTGGCCTTTCCTAATAGCTAACAGTTATGCAGATTTTAATTAAATGAAGCATGGAGGTTAGGGGGGGGGGTTGTAGATATTTCAGTAACTTATAAAAGTTTAATTTTCTTTGCACTGAATGTAAAGAAAAGTCTAAAACTTTCTACTTTCCCAGGCAATGTCAGGTATAATCAGCTAGTATATACAAAGACACACACTCTGATATATATATATATATATATATACATATATATATATACATGGTTTCCGCGCACCTGGAAAGTCATGGAAAATCATGGATTTAGACAATGGATTAATTTTGTCATGGAAAGTCATGATTTTTCAAGTAAAATGAGTAAAAGTCATGGAAAGTCATGGATCCTTTAAACTACCGATTAAAAAAAAAATGCATTGAATTGTTTAATTCTATTTTTACTTGTCATTTGGCAGAAGTTACTGAGTTTGGTATTTATGTATTATCCTATTGACCATATTGCCAAGTAAAATTTGTTCACCAAGGAAACACAAAACAAGAAAGCTTAATGGGTGGGTAAATGTATATTATTCTGGTTTTTTCTTAAATTGTAGATTGAAATTTTATTAATATAATATTCATTATTTTTTAATAAAAATTAGTTAAGATTTTTGCACAAAATATAAGTTTATCTCTAGGGATATTATATATAAACATTATAGGGTTATATTTGGCTATTATTCATGGTCACCTGGATAATACCAAAGTACCCTGAATTCAAATTGGAAACATTTTGATTGAAAAATTGCTATATGATTAAACTTAGGTATATAGATACAATGATTTATTTTTATGTGTGTGAGTTTATTAACACTTATAATGTAAGTTTATAGTTTTTTTATGATAAAATTCCTGTAATTTCTCTAAAAGCATATATTTTATTTGTATGTACATCAGAAGTTTTATTCATATATACTTTATCGAAAGCTTTTTAAAGTCATGGAAAATGATCTGCTAAATCAGGGAAAGTCATGAAAAGTCATGGATTTGAATATTTTATTTTGGCAGATACCCTGAATATATATATATATATATATATATATATATATATATATATATGAGTCATTTTTAAACCCTCAGAAAGTACTGTTTATTAAATTATTTCATTCACAATTTATTTTTTATTTGATCACTTTTGAAAACTTTAGATGTACATTTTTCAAAATATTTTTGTCACATAGGTATATCTTATATTAATTTTTAGGCATTTTTAAAAACTTAATTCTGAAATATTGTAGGGCATTTATTGAACATGCCTTGTCTGGTTCATAATTATTAAAATAGGCTCCTCAGGAAATAGGGTTTATGTCGTTATGCCTTGTATTTCAAGAAGTCCTTATAAAACGTTACTTTGGTTCTTAGAAAGTCCTTAAAAAGTTCTTAATTTTTGTTCTGGAAAAAGAGTGGGAACTCTGATAGTGTGTTATAAATAGAAATTAACTGTGTTTCAATTGAAATTTATTAAAAAATAATTTTTTTATGTGATAACATCTGAAAATAGTTTTCTGAAACCATAGTTTCTCATGATAAAAGTCAATAGAAAAATTTTTTTGTAGAAAAAAAATTAGTATTTCAATTCTCCAATTTACATATATACTTAAACTATGCAACAAAAAATATACGCAATTTTTAAAGAGATCTCAGTTTACAAATTGAGCAGTCAGAGGATTAACACTAGTCTCTTTAAAAAAAATTTAAGAAAAAAGCCTTTTTGACTGTTTGCTTCAATATTTTCTGTTAAACCTTCTCACAATTTTTCTTTAATAAATAATAAAGTATATAAATATAAAAGCAACAAAGTTTTGAGAAGGTTTTTAGCCAAAACTTTTGAGTATTGCAAAAGTAGCTATAAAAGTCCTAAAATGCACTTTAATGAGCTGAAATGTTATGCAGTAAAAAAGGTTATTTATGAATTGATGTCAGTAACTGAGAAGATATTGCTTATTTCAAATTTAAACATTTTTTAGCCAGATTGGCGGGTATGAATATGTATTAATAAAGAAAATTTCATTCATAAAAAAAATTTAGTTCATAAATTGTGTTGCATTTTTTATTCAATATATTTTATGTATATATTGCTGCATTTCAATCAAAAAGTATAAATAGTGCTTATATAATATTCTATTAAAATGACATTTGTTAAATTTAATTATGTTACCTTTTTCAGCGGAATTTGCTAGTTACTTAAATTATTGTAAATCTCTCCGATTTGAAGAGAAGCCAGATTATTCTTATTTAAGACAGCTTTTGAAAAAGTTATTTCATTGTCAAGGGTTTACGTATGATTATGTGTTTGACTGGAATATGTTGAAATTTGTAAGTATATAATTTTCTGTATTTGTACTATATATATATATATATATATATATTTATATAAATTTTGCTAAGCAATGCCACTCATTTTTTCAATCATTTATTTTTTAATTAATTAGTTTTAATTATTAAGTTGTTGAATTTTATTTATGTATTTATTTATTTTTATAGATTTCAGTTCTGTTAAATTGTAAGGTTTTAATTTGGTGAATAAAAAATAAAATTTTGTCAAAAGTATTTTGTATCTTGTAGAAATTCCTATTTAAAACATTAAATTGATTACATTTATTTAATCTAACTATATCAAAATCTGAAGCCCAGTGGCATTGGGGTAGCTCCTCGCGCTCCCACGATACAGGTCCAGGGTTCGATCCCCGGGCTGGGCAAGGTTGACTCATCCTTTCATCCCTTCAGTGGGTAGATGAACTAAGGACCAAGCGTACTTGGGAACTAAACACTGGGGGTTCCGCTTAAGATTGACAGGCTTGCAATTCCGTCACTTTTCTCACCTTTAGTCACTTTTTTTAGTAAACAATCACTTTTAGTCACTTTTTTCATGGTGTATCGCAGCAAAAATCTGTTGTTGAAAAAAAGAAAATCTGAATTAATAACAAAATATTTTTAAAAAAAACCCAAGAATATGATGCTCTAATCTTATTTTTCTTATTAAAATGTATTTAGTCATATGGTTTCCAGAATTTAGGGATTTTAAAAGTGGTAAAGAAGTTCCTGAAATGTACATTTAATACATTAAAGTAATTTACGTCAAAGCATACATTTCTCTTTTTTTTTTTTTTTTTTTTTTCTCCCTTCACAATTTTTGTTTAGATACTCTAATCCAGATATGTACATATTTCAAAACATCATTAATACATACAGAAAATTGTAATTATAAAATTAATGTATTATATGTATTCAAATCTAATTTAGAGATATTCTTGAATAAAAAGCAATGTTGAGTTGTGTTAAACAAAATTTTTAATCTTTTTGTATTTGACGCTAAAATTATGTCTTGCACAAATCATTTGATTTAGAGTTAAAATAAGTAGAAAAATCTTAATAATAGCATGTGCAATCAAGAGGAGAAAAAAATCGCTTTATTTTTTTCAGTGTTTAGTCACATTTTAGTCGCTTATTCTGTATTATTTGTCACTTTTCTCACCTTTTTGAAAGTAGTCAGCAGTTGCAAGCCTGGATTGACCACCTAACCGGAACATATGCTTCGCTCTCCAGGGCCCTTGGTCACGTAAACGGAAATTGACACCATAGGCCCTCGCCCCCTTGGGGCTATTACGCCAAGGAGTTGTATCAAAAATCAGGGTGATATCAAGCATATGGTCATGTTATGATTCTAGAAATGAAGAAACCTTCAAGCATTTTCATTCTGTAATATAAACAGGGTTTGAGTTTTCCTGACACAGTGGCAAATAAATGGGAGAGGAAAATAAACTAGTGAAAAAATATGACTCAAGTTAAATTTTCATAATACATTTTATATAATATTTACTTCGTACTGGAGACTCAACTTTAATAAAAATCTCAAAAGGGTTTGACTGAAAGAATAATTTTAGTATAGAATGAATAATTTAGTCATAAAAGAACAACTCAAAATTACTACTCAGAACTTTACTTTAATAATTTAATTTAGAACATAAATTGCTTCATTATTTAACATTCTTCAGTATTGTATAGTGCAATAAGCATTTTGAGGAATTTCTCATTGAAAATCCGTTTCTGATATCAGAATAAATAAAAGAAAAATCATAATATTCTTTCAATAATAAAGAAGTGGTTTATAGATGTGTAATAAGGTCACAAATATTTTTTGGTATAGCACAAGTAGATATAATAGATTTTCATATTTTGTAAGCTGTAACTTATTCAGTGACAACATTAGAAGAAAACTATATTTTACGAGATGGGACTTTAAAAACCAATCTTAAAATTTTATTACAAGATAATAAGATTAATTCTTTGTAGCCACTTCATGCATATTCCAGAAATGCTAACTTATTTTTTAAAAAGAAATTGCAATTTCAAAGACCACTTTTATAGGACAAATTAAGATATTGTCTATTTATACCATTATGATTTATGTTTAGTTTTAAGTTTTAAAGTTCTAATAATTTCTGTCAGGGGCAAAAACTGTTTACCACGACTTTTTTTTCCCTCAAAATTGGCCACTTCTGTATTCCAGTATTCTGGCATCAGCAGAATTAACTGCACTGGATATGTTTCTTCACCTAAGTTTTCCTTTTCTTTATTTGTCATAAATTGATAACAGATTGTATCAAAGTGAGAATGTGATTCTAATAAAAATTGATTATTTGTAAAGGAAAACAGGAGTATTTGGGGGTTTGAAACTCTCTAAATCCAGGTTAACCCCTTAACAATTTCATTTTCTTCCCAAATTCGATTTAAAAAATGTCACATTTTTTTATTGCATACTTTTGTTCCTTTTTACATTTATAAGTTGGAAAATGTTATTAAAAGTAATATTTCTAATTATTTTAAGTATTTATAACAACTTATTTACAGGAAATTACAGTTTCTTTTCTCACTCATGTACACTAGAGAGGAAAGTGACGTTTGCAGTTATGCAGATAACAATTTTCGATTACAATTATTACACAATTATTTTCGAATGCATATACTACAAATACATTTATTTAAGAATTTTTTTTTGAAAGATCAGATTAGTACAATAAATCTTGAAATTCATTTTATGTAATGGGAGGTAAAGAGAGTATGACAGAACTTGAAATCCAGTTTGTCTACCACATAACAACAGCAATGGCTTCATCTGTTGGAATGGAAAGACAGTTTTTTTCTTTTGGTATTATTCATTCTAGCTTTCATAACCAATTAGGAGTGGATAAAGCATCAAAGCAACTAGTGCTTTTATTGAAACAATTAAATCCGTAATTTTGTGCTTATAAAATATTGAAATAATTGGGATTTGTTTTTTTTATTAATAAATAGTTTGCATTAAAAGAATATTTAATTTGTTCTTTAAATTTACATCTTATTTAGTTTGCACTATCCAATTACAAAATAATGGAATGTATTTAGATTAAAATTTATATGTTTAATTTTAGGTAATCAGTGTGTAGAATATACTAGATAGATAAGATGTTACTTCTTATAACAAACTATTCCATGTACAATGAAAAAAAAAAATTAGTATTCAGAAAAAAAACAGGCAAGGGTTTAACTCAGCTTTCTCAAATTTTAATAAACCACATAATTTTAGCATTACATAGTGTAGTGTGAATTCATACAATTTCAAATTTATTTAGCTTAAGTTTGACTGTACATAAAATGTTTATTTGTTAGTGAAGTATTGCTTTCTCTGTAGGGAGGCACTCGTAATCCCCAGGAAATGCAGGAGGAGCGAGATCGAAGAGATCGGCATCATCAGCATACCAGCACTACTTCCCGGGGTGCTTTGCCTGCTCCTACTACAGCCAGCAGTAGTCGACTGAGAGGGGCTCCCGACTCTGCCAGTCCTGCTACTGGTCGTTCTCTGCCACACCATCTCGCTGCCTCTGCCAACATGGCAGGTGACTCTGATGCTGCTATGCCAGGAGTAGGAGTACCCATGGCTTCCTCTTTGTTCCCTGCTCCTCCTTACCTGCAGGCTGGGCTGCGCTCGCGTACCCGATCCACGCCTCGAGCTGGTCTCCCTAGTATTGAGCCTTCAACCCAGAGATGACCATTGTTAGGATCTGTTGAGTAACAAGTCGAAAATATGTACAATTTTTCTTGGGCAATGAAGGCCAGTTCTCAGAGGGATTTTGTTTAACAGAACCACCAAGCTGGAAAGTTGGATTCGGCATATATGCATGCTTTTCTAAGAGATGCCATACATCTGGAATGATAACAAAGCTTCCTTGTGCGTTAGAACTCATTGGAGACAAACTAACTCCCAATCAGTGTATAGATCATTATTGTCATTTGCTTCTGATTTTTTTTCTTCTTAGTTTGAATTATCAATAATTTCAGTACCATTTGACTTTTGTATTGAATCTAAACCCCTTCCAAAATAATGAACTCATGAAAAAGTATCTCCATCAAAAGTTGCTCATCCGTGTTAACATTTCATGTATGGTTTTAACACAGGTTTTTGAGAATGTGCTAATACATTTATTGATATTTTTGCATTGTATATTTTTAAAGCAATTGTTATATATAGACTAGACATATATTTTGTATTTGATTTATTTATTCTCTACTTCCTTATTGTTTGTAAAAATTTGTATAAAATTTTCATTCTAAGTCTGTAAAATATTTTTCTGTTTTCTTTAAAGTTAATTTTTGAAATTACAAGTCAGTTTCATATACAGTAGGGGATCTTTTATTATGAAACAGTCTCATTTGTGTGTGTGAGTGTAAACTATCATAATCAAACAAGATATTTTTTTCAAATCTTATTTTTATTCATTTTCAGTGAAAATAAGTTGAATCTATTTTTGCTTGAAATGCCCCTAAGTAATTTTTCTTTACTTCGGAAATTATTATATGTTATTATATTTTAAAGGTCGCAGACCTCGTAAAAGAAATCAATGCATCCTTGAAAATGTACCTGTTTTGAATTATTATAAATTTTTGATGTTTAATGAAATTATACAAAAATGTGTGAAATATTCAAGACTTGTTTCCTTTGTTATAAAATTACGAAATAATTCCTCGTAATTGATAACACTTAAAAATATAAAATAGGCTTATACATATAGAAGATATTATAATCATGTTATATCACTATTTGTAAGATTAAAACAAATTCTACAATTTTCATAAGTTTTTAAACTTTTTGAATCAAACAGAATTCATTCTATAGAATGTAGTAAATTAAAAACGTAGGTTAATACCTTTATTTTAAAATAAATTATTACTTGTACTGTAATATAATTTACTTTTTCCTTTGAAATTTTAATGTATTAATTTTCCAACATTTTTATTATAATAAATTAAAACTCTTTATTTCTAGGTTTTAGACGAGTCTTAAATATATTAAAAAAATTTGTATAATTTTTAGTTATTTAAAGATTTATAGTCTGTCAAAACAGATGCACTTTAGGCACATACTAAGATTTTTTTCAGAAGGTATGAGCAAGGAAGGATATTGTGTGAAAACGTTTATATATACATATATGCATAAACATACATACAGGGGTGTTTGTGCTCTGGAGAAACCCCCAAAGTTCAAGGGATTTTGCACTATCTATATCCTGATGTCTTGAAAAATTAAAATTACATATATTTTTTTTTTTTTTTTTAAACCTGAAAGAGTTACAAAGGACAGCATGTGCTTTGACTCACAATTAATCCTCAACTGCTCTGATATGGTCTGCTGGACTCTGAATCTTAAAATAACAGCTTGAAACTTGGTAAGCTTCTGTGAAAGCATCTTGAAGGAAAATACTGGAAAATGCAAAGGACATATACAATTTTGATAGGTAGAAATGTATAAGTTATGAAATTTGTAAGACCATGCAACACCAGTTATAGGTTAAAACTAAAAGAAACATGGACAAAAGTACAGAGAATACTCGAGAGTGCATATTTGTCAAATTAAGTCTTTTTAAGCAATTGGATGCTTACTTTTATTTTCACCCACCACAAGAAATAATTCTGATAATTTAAGAAAATCTGTTTTTACGTAATATTTTTCGGAGAAAAATTGAATCCTAACTGCATTCGCATACTTTCAAATCTTTAAAAAAAATTTTTTTTTGGGGGGGGGGATTTTATTTAGCCCTACAAACATCCCTGTATGCTGAAAATTGCTGAAAATATTTTGCAGATAGCGAAAAATATATTCCTGGGAAGTAACTTAATAATCAAAAGCTTTCCACTAGTTAGTATGAGACGAAACTTTATTTTTGTTTTCTTATTAACCTAGAATGATAAAGGAAATTTTATACACAAGGCTTCGGAAGGTTTCTGATTTTAAATGTCATTTACTAATACTTATTTTTGCTGTCCTCTTGGCATATAAGTTCATAAAATTTTCTGAGGATTTTATTTAGCCCTACAAACAAACATCCTTGTATGCTGAAAATTGCTGAAAATATTTTGCAAATAGCAAAAAATATATACCTGGGAAGTAACTTAACAATCAAAAGCTTTCCACTACTTAGTATGAGACGAAATTTTATTGTTGATTTCTTAGTTAACCTAGAATAATAAAGGAAATTATATACACAAGGCTTCTAAAGGATTCTAATTTTATGTTTTAGTGCAAGCAAAGCAATTTTTTTTTTATTTAATTTCTTCTAATATTTTATCCTTTTTTTCCCCCCTAAGAAGTAAGCTACTGCGTTTATTTGTTTATTCCAATTTGAAGAAAGATCCTCTACTGTACTATCCTCATCCAGTTACTAACTGGGTAAAATATAGTGCAAAGTATTTTTGTATGTTTTTGCAGAGTATTTTATAATAAATATTTCTAACATGTGCTTGAATGTAAATGTAAACTTTATATGATTTGTGTGTTTTATTAATTATTTTTATTCACTTAAATTTGTTCTCTGGAGCTTTATATGAGTAAATTGGCAAATTGGATTTTATTTTGTGTGTAGTTTTTTTTTTTTTTTTATAACTCTGAGTCACTTCAGTCTTTGAATGCTTGTAGAAGGTAAGAGAAACTTAAAGATATGAATTCTTGAAGTATCATAATTGATAAGGCAATTTGAATCCAGGCATATATTAGCATCTTGTGTTTCGGAATTTATATTATAGCTGTCTATTTTTATATTTATCTAACGAGTTGTATTTTTTCTTTAAATATAGAGAAGCTTTAAATTAGTAGATGGCAATAGAAAAAAATATTTTTTAAAAATTATAAAGTCAGTTCCCAATACTAGCACAATAACTTAAAGATTATTCTTTAATTGTCTTTTTATAGCGTGTTTCTTTCAGTGTTGCCCAAAAATTAATATTGCAGTAATTAAAGGAGTAACTTAAATGTCAAGAATCTGAAATTTTGAAAATTCTGAGTGGCCATTAAACACAACTCAGTGTCACTTACACATAAGCTAATATTCATAGACTTCGTATGTAATTTTATTAATCTGTATTTGTTTAAATATATAACAAGAATCTGAAATTTTGAAAATTCCGATTGGCCATTAAACAAAATAACTCAGTGTCACACATAAGTTAATACTCATAAACTTTGTATGTAATTTTATTAATCTGTATGTGTGTACAGATATAACAGCCTATATAAATAGTATCAAAAATGTAAATTATTTATAAATTTATGCTTTTAAACAGAAATTTCTCAATGTTTGAAATGTAAATAATAAACAGGGAGTAAACTCTATAAAGAGCAAAAACAGTTGAAATGATAACTCATCCATAAAATCTTGGGCTCCTAATAGTGTCATTTTACTAATTAATTTGTAAGAACAGGTAACCCCTTCCCCCTTTGAGTCTAAATCTTAAAACAAGTTGAAACGTAGTAAGGTGTACTTTGACAGCATACTGCAAAAAGATTCTGAAAAAGGCATGGGGCACTTAGAATTGTGATGGATAGAAATGCTTTAGAATAAAAGTCATGGACTGTGCAACAACAGTTAAAGGTTAAAGCTGTAAAAGATATGCTTTTATCATAAAACATCAATGAAGGTACAGGCAGGGCTCAAGAGACTTTTCATATTATTTTACAAACAAAATTTAAAGTTCATTAAGAAGTAATTCTGGTAATTCAAGAAAATCTGCATTTATTTTTATTGTTTTTTCCCAGAGTAAAATTGAATTATTTCAAATGTATTTAGCATAATTTCTTATCATTAAAAGACTTTTTTTTTAAGTTCCCCTTTCCATAATGTAATTTTATGCATAATCTTGATGAATAAGTCTAAAATATTCCAAGTATTTTATTTTGCTCCTCAAATACCCCTGTTTAATCAATCTCTAAGCCAACAAAGGTTCAGATTATAATATAGTTACCTAATTGTATGGAAAATAATTTTTCTTTAGTCTTATTTCGTTTTTTTTCTCTCTTCCTTCAAACTGGCCCAATTTGAGAATTTGCATTTACTTCAGATTCTTGGCTTGAGTAATGAAGATTTTACTAATTATTTTTTCACTTTGGCACAATTTGAATAATATTGCCATGTTAAGCACAAAAGTAAAATAAGATTTTTAGTTTCATATGAAAGTAACATTTATTAAGGAGGGATAGTCAAACATCCATAGATCAAAAGCAAAAAATATCCTTTTGAAAAAATTTATCTGTTGTACTATATTTTTTTAAAAGCGAATACTTCCATATAAGTTGATGGTTTTACAAGAAATTTTTAGCTACTCATATTGGTAAGGTTTATAGAAATTATTTACAAGATTGAATGACTTTTCTGTTAGACACAAATTAAGGCATTAATGACTACTTATGACAAACTATAAAGTATTTATAATTGTTTTTTAGAATGGATTCTGAAATTTAAATAATTCAAGGAATTTTTGGAATAAAAAGAAAATGACTATTTTATAATTGTATTGGAACAAGTAAGATGCAAAATTTTACAAGGCTACAAAGAAAAAATAATAAATAAACTGAAGAAACTATCATATTTTGATGACAGTTGGCATTGCACAGTTTTAACAACTTTTTTTCAAAAATATATTAATTATAACTAATTCATTGATTCTCAGTAAAAATTATTTGCATATAATAATTTTGAATATTTTATCAAATTTTAATCAGCTCAGAATTCATTATATTTTGCCAGTACTCGCAGCACAAACTTTAAGCAGAAGCCAATGCCTTTACCACCGTGATGTGTAGCAAAATTTTTAGATTAATTTGAAATAAATGATTGCTCTAATGATTATTGATATTTATTTTTTATATGTTTACCCTTAGATGGTAGTAGAAATGAAACAAAGACATTTTTCTTCAGGGAGGGGGGATGCTTGAATTAATTTTCTTTGTTGGAGCACCATATATTTTAAGTGTTAGAAATTGAACATTGCCTAAGATGAAAAAAAGTTTAAATAAGCATCAATTTTAGAAGTGAATATTATTCATGGTAGTAGGCTGGAGGTTTCAATAAATTCTGCATAGTATGTCCATTTATTTCTTTAATCTTTATACAATTTTCCTTGATATGGATATTTTGACAAATTTTTTGTATAGTAAAAAAATCGAAGTTTTGCCAAATAATGGTTGCCCAGAGTTTTATTATCGCAGAGGTTTGTTTGGAACCTTATGCATTATGATTGAAATTAGAGAAATTGTGTTCTGATTTCTGTGTGAGTTTTAATTGTTTGTAAATGATGTTCTTTGTGTTTAAATTTAGTATATCTGAATGCTATATGAGTTGTCAATGTTTAATTTCATTTTGGAAATATGTCATTCAGTGGAACTTACAATAAAATCATCATTTAAGGATATCTCTTGTATTTACCCTGCTTCCTCAAAGTGGTAAAACATTTGTTTCAGACAGTTAAATATTATTATAAAGTATTTTCTATATTCAAAGATTTTCTACATTATATTCACAAGTTTAAAATCCGTATCAAAATAATTTTTATATAATTACATTTTATAGCTGTTGTACGAATCTCAGAATTTAAAAATATGTTCTCAAAATCATTAATTAATTATATTATGTCAATAGGATCATAGCCTTGAAGAAAGCAAAAAAAATCTATTGAAAGAGGAAGAGGATGTGATTATTTCTTTGTTACACTAAGGCTTACATTTGTTGTAATTTTATTTGCAATCTATCAAATTTCATTTATAAGAAAAATAATATGACTGAGTAAAGAGTATAAGAATGAAGGTAATTTTATATATTTGGTTGAATTAGCTATTTTAGTAGCTGAGATATTTAAACTAACATGGAAATCTAACAAGTATAAGCATGGTTTCCGCGCACCTGGAAAGTCATGGAAAATCATGGATTTAGACAATGGATTAATTTTGTCATGGAAAGTCTTGATTTTTCAAGTAAAATGAGTAAAAGTCATGGATCCACTAAACTACCGATTAAATAAAAATGCATTGAATTGTTTAATTCTATTTTTACTTATCATTTGGCTGAAGTTACTGAGTTTGGTATTTATGTATTATCCTATTGACCAAGTAAAATTTGTTCACCAAGGAAACTCAAAGCAAGAAAGTTTAATGAGTGGGTAAATGTGTATTATTCTGTTTTTATTTTTTTTTTTCTTAAATTGTTGATTAAAATTTTATTAATATAATAATAATTATTTTTTAATAAAAATTAGTTAAGATTTTTGCACAAAATATAAGTTTATCTCTAGGGATATTGTATATAAACATTATAGGGTTATATTTGGCTATTATTCATGGTCACCTGGATAATACCAAAGTACCCTGAATTCAAATCGGAAACATTTTGATTGAAAAATTGCCATATGATTAAACTTAGGTATGTAGATACAACAATTTATTTTTATGTATGTGAGTTTATTAACACTTATAAAGTAAGTTTATAGTTTTTTTTTATGATAAAATTCCTGTAATTTCTCTAAAAGCATATATTTTATTTGTATGTACATCAGAAGTTTTATTCATATATTTTTTAACGAAAGCTTTTTTAAGTCATGGAAAATGATCTGCTAAATCATGAAAAGTCAGGGATTTGAAAAATTTTATTTTGGCAGATACCCTGTATAAGATAAATTCTATGCAAATGATTTATAATGTCTCAATACAGATTTAAACAAAAATAATTTTTTAATTAAATGACGATAGCTGAATTGAAAAATATTATTTATAAAGTATTTAAATATTAATGTTAATACTGGAGTCTAGCAAATATAAAGTAAATTCTGTACAAATAGTTTTATATAATGGTTTGTATTATGTCATAGCTTTGGTTTACTCAACAATTTTTTTAAAATTTAGAATGAACTAAATATTATGTATTTAAGTAATGGTAAGTTATAATCAAATTTTATATAATATCTTTGTTACTTATAACTTTAAAATGTTTTGCAACATTTAATACTTAAAAAAAAGTTAAAGGGCATTTAATTTTCTTCAGAATTTCTCATTCTGTTAGTATTGGTTATGTGTAGACTATGAAATTTAAAATATAATTAACGATATAATCTTATTTTGACAATCTTTATTTGGAATTAAAACTAAAATCAGTTTAAATGATGGTGCTTTCTTTTTATATAAACATGACTTTTATCAATAATTTTTTTTTTCTATATCTGTGCAAATTTCTGTTGATCCATTTTGATTTCTGTGTTGATATTTTACTAATTTAAATAAGAAAGTATATCAATTGGTCCTTTTTACTGTAAATATTTATAGGTATGTATGCATCCACATCATGCATATCTTATTTCAAATCAACATTTACCCCTTAACTGCCATAAGTATATATATATATATATATATATATATATATATATATATATATATATATATATATATATATATATATATATATATATGCCCTTCTTAACAGAAAAAGTGGAGAAATCATTTTGACTCTAAAGATACTTTTAGGAATGATTATTCTTATGATTTTCCTTGGAATTTTAAGGTTAAATTGGCACGCCACTTATTTCTCTCCCCTTCCCTAATGTTGTCATTCTTGGTACTTAAAAATATCTGCCAAACCTAGTATTAATTGCTTTTGACATCTTGTTTTACCCATTAGGTTTTTCTTCCATTTTCAGATAATCTCTTTAACTTTTTAATTATATTTCCCCAAGATTTGTTCAAAACCAATAAAAATGCAACATAGGTGTTTCACAGATAGTTTGACGTGTGCAATTGACAAAACCAAACAGACTCTGATTCAGTACCTAGCAATCTGTAAAAGCAGAACCAGTATAAAACAGTATTTTGCAACCTTTTTGTTATGGTTTGAACAATTTATACTGATAATTATCAATTTTAACTTTTAAATTGGTAAAACTTATCAAAAGATATTCTAACACAAAATGATCTACTTAAATTTATATTTTTTATGCATTCTGTTATATTCTTATTTTATATTTTAGAGGTTTAAATATTTGCCTGTAATTTGTTTTTATCATATTAAGTTATTTGAATAACAAATTGTTCCTCCATCCTATGTCAATATGCATAAAAGAATACTACTCAGGAAACAAATAATTTCAAATGTGTCATTAGTTAAGGGGTTAATGTAGATTTAACATCTTTTGTTGAGTTCTTTTATAAAGAAGGTTCGACTGATTAGTGTCATATCCATTACTGGCTTTTCTAGATAGCATATCTATTATACATGGAAGGTTGTATGCATATTTACAAGAATCCAAATAAAGTACAAAAAATACAAAGTTTCATAGATCAGGGGTTATATTAACAAATTTCATGCAGCCTATTCTATTTTTAAATCTCAACCACAAAATTCTCAAAACTCGTAAAATAGACCACAGTGCCTCTCAAGAGCTAGTACTATCAAACATATAAATTCCTACGACTGTCGAGTTGAAGTATTCATCTTGGTCCACAATCTTTAACACCACAAGGCAAAGTTACAGCAAATTCTTGGTGGTGGTTCAGCAGCTGTTGAGTTTAACCTTATTCTTTCTCAGCTGGATGGAATGGCCAGACTCACCTTGGAATGATACTACAGCAACTGAACCATCACCATCATCATTGGTGGTGGTACAGCAGCTGTTGAGTCCAACCTTATTCTTTTTCAGCTGGATGGAATGACCACTCACCATGGAATGGATACTATAGCAACTGAACCATCACCACCATCATTGGTGGTGGTTCAGCAGCTGTTGAGTCCAACCTTATCCTTTCTCAGTTGGATGGAGTGGCCAGACTCACCATGGAATGGATACTACAGCTACTGAACCATCACCAAGAGTATGCTGAGAATCCATATAGTGATATCAAAATTACCAAACACAAGTTAGAACTGCTTATTTCAACCCAACAGTCATGGAATCTGTTTAGGTTTTAGTTTTTTATGCTCGATACCATAGATTCTGTTAGCTCTTAAGTAACACTACAGCCTATGAGTTTTTATTGTTAAGCGTTAAAATAAGGGTGGACTGCAGTGACTATGCAACTCTATATTTTCTGTACTTTTTCAAACTCTGGTAGATATGTACATAATCTTGTGCAAAACAAAAGTTTTAAAAAGAAGAATGCTTTCAATATGATTTATCACAAGAAAAATTGAGCTGTTAGACAATTGTCATTTAAAAGCCTAATTTGTTCATAAGATTTAGAGCTACAATTTATTATTATTGTGCAATAAGTTGTCTTAATTGCTGTGAAAATCAAACATCGTGTTTCACTGCAAGTAATTTTAAGTTGCATCTTTAAGCTTTTAACCTTTTCTGATTAAAAGTAAGAACTATGTCTGAACTCTACAGCTTACATATCTCTATAAGCATGTTCTGGAAGATGGTGACTCTATCTGCACTACTCAGTATAAACCAAAATAGTGTTTTTGAAAAGTAAGTTATACTGAAACAATAACTATAACATAAAATGTGCCTAGTTTTGATAAATTACTGACTTATTCCTTTTATATGTGCACTCATGGTAAACAATGTTTTACCATTTAGATACTTTTCACAATTTGCTATGCTGTTTTGTGACATGAGTGTTGAAAGCTATGGATTTTTTTTTCTGCAGGGAATATAGTGTGCAATTTTAAAGGCTATCATTTTTTTAGATTGACATATTATTTGAAATCTTATGACAGTGCTGTATATTATTATTGCCTCACCTAAAATTTGTATGATTCTACAGATGAAGAATGTGACAAAATGTTTTTACTTTCATTGACAAATTTTTACTTTTTTTTAAATTGATGTGATGTACGTGTAACTAGAAATTTTGAATAAATTATAAAGTATTACTATACTGTATTTTAAAGTCATTCAATATATATTTTTACATTTAATTTTTTTTTTAAAGTGTATATATACCAAACACAAATTTATAAACTTTTTGAATGATAAATTTAATTAGCTGGACAAAGAATAATTCAAAAATTGAGAACAAAGTTTTGTTAAGCGTTTTATTTGAACTTACTTCTTTAGTATATGTCTTTATTTTGGAATAATGTCACATGATTATTTGGTATAAGAAGATACAAATAGAATTTAATTACATATATAAAATAAAAGAAATACAGTGAAACCTCTCTGAGGTTCCATCCCCTGTTCCGAGAATATTTGGCCGTTTTGAAGGGTTTCATTATATGATAATTGCTATAGTGCATAATATAAACAAGTCTGACATATATTCCTTATTTAAAATGAAATTGAAAACTTATCTAAAGTGAAAATACTACTTTTTCATGCTCTCTTATATCTTTTAAAAAAAGGCTACAATTTGTGTGTTTTAAGTTTTTACTTTTCTTTATAACAACCATTTTTTAAATTCATTTTTTACCTGAAAAGTAGAAAATTGAAGTCTTCATATTCCTTCAAAATCAGATTTTTTTTCTTTTATGACTTTGTTGATTTGCGTTCTTCTGCAGTTAGATAATTCAATTAACTTTCTTGCTGATTTGCCATTTTCATATTCACCAGAACTTCAATGTGCTGCTCGAGATTTAGGAAAGCACATTTCAACATAGTTGCAGCTCAGATCACTGACAAACTAATGAAATGAAACTAGCGTGGATGACATTTTTGCTGACAGAGGTGCAATTCTTCCTTTACTGTACCTATTGGAATTCCAAACAAAGGCCTTAGGATACCTGCAACGCCTGATTGTCCAGTTCCTCCCTCAGTTTATATGGGTGGTGCAATAGGGATTCCCTATCTGAAGGGTGTGGAGAGAATACAAAAGAGATAACAGATATAATGTTTCCAAGAAAGGGGGGGGACCATGGGAATGGACTTTGCAAATTATTCCTGGGTCTTATGTCAGGCCATAAAACTAACCTTGAGATTTCCGCTCAAAATTAAAGCATTGAGTGAGTAGAATTTCCCGAAAAATGAAATGGACAATCCCACTTGATGGCTGTTTAGAGGGGGTCAGGTGGCTGCTGATACAGGTTATTTTACCATTAGGTCTATGAGTCGAAAAATCCTTGCCATGAAAAATTGGCTGTTTAGAAGGGTGGGCCGGTAGGAAAGTGAGAAGTTTCACTGTATATAAATTCTTGCATGAAAGTTCCAAAGCTGAGCTTCTGGTTAATATCCCTGAATAAGTTATTTGTGCTATAATGTATAATAGGTATATAATGTTTCAAATTTTTTCTAAGAAGTAAAAATTAGTTTTATAAGGAAAAGAAAGCTTTAATTATGTATTAGGTAATTATAAACATTGTCAATAATATTATATGATGTTCATGGTTATGAATTAATTTGTTTAATTATATTAAAAACAATGAGATAATTGATTTGTGAACCAAAAGCAAGTCATTTCTCTGCTGGAACTAAAAATTCCTCCCAGAGATATTTTGGTTGATTTTTTCAAAAATTTTACTTATAATAATTTTATATGTATGCCTTTAAAGTGACTCAATTTGATATATGTTTATAAATAATGTAAAGTTAAATTAAATTTTTCATATTTAGGTGGGAAGAAAGATTTGTAAAAGAGAGAATCTTGAAAAAGCACAGTGAAACTTAAAAATGCAGTCTTTTTGAAGCTTCATACAGGTATGAAAGTTTTCAGCTTTTAAGCAGAAATCTGCTTTTTTGACAGCCTTTAGGACTGTTTCTGAGATCGGTGCTAATCCATCGAGAAATCGTGATTGAAAAATGGGGGAGGGGGTTGCAATACTGGTCGAAATGCAGCTAAAAAGCAGATGCTTAAATACCAAAGGAATATTCTTAAAAATATTAACCCAATAGATAATCCAAAAAGCATTAAAAGTATCCCTTAGCATGCAATATGTTTTATTGTAATTTTAACTATCTCACCTCTTTTTTTTATACACTATATATTGCATGTACCAAAACCAACAAACCATATCAGCAATTATTGAATTATTTGGCTGCTCCAAATTCTGCCCAACCAAATTCATTCTAAATTATTAGGCAGACTCCTCAAAAATTACGGTTTATCCTTTATATTGGTAGTTTACTACTACAAAAACACTATCCTGCTCCAAAATCTACATTTTTGGCTGCTCCGAAAATTGCTCCAAAAATGCTTTGAAGGAGCACAACATCCATGTATGTAGTACTGAATCATATTGGTGGAAAAAAGAGTTATGTAAGAAAAAGTGCAATCATCTTCAGTACATCTCCCCCCACCACCCACCAGGGGAAAGTTCAGTTTTTTTTTTGTCATTGTATACTTTCATGCCTACTCATACCAGCAAATTTTTGATAGCCATAAGGAGTATTATTTATCAATTGATACATCTTAGAACACACACCAAAGATTTTTGTCTTGGGAGAGGAAGGGGGCTGTACAAAATATAGTTTAACAAAGCTAATGTCTTAATAATTTATAAAAAGTAGGAAATGTGTACCTGAAGTTGAAATTCCTTTTTCATTTATTTTGTTTATGCTAATTTGCTTGAAATACACAAAATTATAACATTTAAAACAAGGAAAGTGCTGCACAAAAAAAATTGAAAATTTCTAAAATGAATTTTATTATTAGTAACTAGCAAGTGTGCCCGTGAATTTGCTAACGGTGAACTTAATGTATTATTTTTAAACAAAAAAAAAAAAATTTTTTTTTTTCGTGCATAACTCTCTAATTTCGTCACACTACAGTTCGAGTCATAGGCATATTTATATATTTCTAATTAACAATATTCAGTTTTTTTACTACTGTATTACTACTGTACGTTGATTAGCAACGTTAATAGATCTTGACATATTAAGTGGTAGAATAGGAAGCAGAGGTTTTGACAGCAACAGTGCTAATTTTGTTGGTATTAATAAATGTTGTCCAAAATTAAGGAAATTTATGACAAACCACATGGTTTTGTATGAAACAGAAACACACATTCATATTGACAACCATATGAATATAAAGATAACTATATAAAATGATAGGTTTTTATTTGCCTATGAGAGTCACTGAAATTTGTACTTTTTGTTGTTAGAATATTGTTGATAAACATTTCATTGTAACGTAAAAATTAACCAAGAATTAAATTTAAAATTAGTTCTTATATAAAAATGCTATAATTTGCGTCACATAGAAATGAAAGTTAATCACTTTATATCTAAATTTCCAGGTCAAATCGAATTGATACTACGCAGACGATGTTTAAATAATATAAAATAAGAAATGAATAAATGAGATATTTAAAGGAATGACGTCATAATGATAAAAAAAATATCGTTTTCACCTATTTATTATGTGATAAATTGAAAATTTTAATCTCCTGCTTTTAACCGAGGAAAACTGCGCTTAAAACAATTACATGGGATTAACGGAATGACGTCACATTGCTAGAAATATTGCTTCTTTCACTTAGTTATGATGCGATAAATTAAAAAGTGAATCGTTTGCGTTTAACCGGGGAAAATAATGCTTGGAATAATGACATGAAATGCTCGAAAAAGGGGGAAGGAATGGATTTCGAACGTTAAAAATTTACAAAAACCTTCCTAGGGATATACCTAATAATTTCCCAAATTTTCACGGTGATTGGATGTATGGTTTTTGAGTCTATCGAGTACAGACAGACACAAATTCATTTTTATATATAAGTTTAAATTCAATTTTTCTCTTTTGTCTGTTCATTTAATTACATCATGTAAAGTGTCAATTTCAATGAATATTTAACAAATCTAAACAGATGGTTCTGTTGTACTGTATATCTCAAATAGCTTTTTCACCTGCAAACATTGAACATTTTCTATTATGGCTATGAAGGGGAGGGAGGACTCAAGCCCACTAGCCTTCTTCCTTTGGCTCTTGTCTGGTGCAAAGTCAAATTTTAGTATAGCAAAGCAGTACAACATCAAAATATGTATGTCTTAAAATTTTATTAATTTATTATTTCCTGACATTTAAAGATAAATCATTGTAATATTTATGAAAATGGTAACAAAAATTTAAATCTAAAACCTCTAACTATTATTAATAAAAAAATATCATAAACTTAATATATAAAAAAAGCACTATTAAAAAGTAATTTTATAAATACACAAGTTTTTTTAGTTTGCTTCAGACTTTCAGGTACTCCCAATATAAAATGGCCAACATATCTTTTGTGTGGAAGAGATGAATGTTTGAAGACAAGTACCTTCTGCATTAACACATTGTATGCAGGACAATTGCTGGTACATTTTCTGACGATTGATACTTGAGTGTGAGACACGTACTTGTATGGATTAGTGAAAACAACATGGTTTGTTTATAGGTACAAAAATAATGGTATATACGGGAAAACAAAGCTGAATGTTCTTGTATACTACTATAGATTCTGGAAAAAAATTGAGACAAATAAAAACTAGTTTTTACATTATTAGTTTTATGATTGCTCTTTTAATTTTTTTTATAATTGTTAAAATGCTTACATATATCATAATTCGAAAAAATTAAAAACTATATACTACTATTTCTATTTGATTTATTCTATTTACGATACATATTTAAATTTATTCACTAAAAAACATATTTTTTTGGTTTACAAAAATCTTATGGTTGTTATTTATATATTTCTATTTATATATTTGTTTATATTTCAATATAAAATAAGAATAAGTTGGTTAAAAATTAAGTAATTTTCAATCAGCTGAGATATTAACTGAATAAATAGATGTGCAAAATGCCTGCTCCTGGTACAATTCACTCCAAACAACAATTCCACTCCAAAATGTATCCACACACAATGTGTTAAGAAAAAAAATCCAGGCTTTTTTTTTTTTTTAAATATTCTTATGCCATTTTTTATATTACTCTACAAATACATTTGTTTAATATTTATTAATGTAGTTGTAGAATATTCACATGCATTGCTTTAAATGCGTAACATCATTTCATCAACAATTAAATTGATTTAAACATGTGAGACTTTGCCTAGCATTCCATTTTAATAGGGATGGCTAATTAATAGTTTATAACAAGGTTGGGAAAAAAATCATGATTTTTTTTTAAATAAAAAAATCAGATTTATTTGATTTTTTCTTAATTCGAATTTTAATTATTGTTGTGTTTTTATATTTGTTGCAATATACATGGAATAGTTTGTTATAAGTAAAATCTTATCTATTCAGTATATTCCACACACTGATTACCTAAAATTAAATCTATAAATTTTAATCTAAATCCATTCTATTATTTTGTAATTGGATAGTGCAAACTTAATAAGGTGTACGTTTAAAGAACATATCAAATATTCATTTAATGCACATTATTTATTAAAAAAAAAAAAAAAATCACTATTTCAATATTTTTTTAAGCAACAAATTATGGATTTAACTGTTTCAATCAAAATACTAGTTTCTATGCTTTATCCACTCCTAATTAGTTAGGAAGGCTGGAATGAACAATACCAAAAGCAGAAAACTGTCTTTCCATTCCGGCAGATGAAGCCACGGCTGTTGTTATTTGGTAGACAAACTGGATTTCAAGTTCTGTAATACTCTTTTTACCTCCCATTACAGTCCCGGTCTCATTAGCCTTCGTGTGCAAAACCGTACACCATAGTGCTCCAAACCAAACCTCCCATTACATAAAATGAATTCCACTAGTCATAACTAGTCATTGTACCTACCACTACTACATACTCTCTGATAACAACCCCTAAATTCTTGGAAAACACATGCTATCTATTTACACTTATTGGTATTATTGTGCTGATTCTCAATTCTCCTGTCTTTGGAATATAGGTTTTAAAAGAAGTGAAAAAAAATGATTTAAATCAATGATTTAATCAATTATTAAAAAAAAAACCAACTGATTTAAATCATGACAACCCTGTCTTATAATCATGATAAATTATGATAACGCTTTATCTATTACAAAGATTCACTTTATACCACTATGTTTTCACATGATACCAAATAAATCTCTTATCATGAAGGTTTTTATTTTTTTTATAAATGGCATCTTTTAAAGTTAAGATTATAACTAATCACTATTGAGAATATGCTGTGACAAGTTGCTTAAGCTTCACATTTGTTTTACTCTATGTTGTCCATAATAACTTAACTTTTAATTATTTATCAATATGTATTTGGGGGAAATGATTTGACCATGAAAGAAAAACTTGTTTGAAATAATATTATGTAATTTATATTAACCTTTTACAGTCCATTGTTCCCAAAAAGGAACATAATATTAATAAAATTATTTAAAATTCAATTTTATAAATATTGGTACAAAAAAAAATTAGCAAATGTAGTAAAAGGAATACTCGATTTTTTAAAATGGAAGCTATATTTCTATGGTTAATAGAAAAATTTATAAAAAATCAAAAAAATGGCCCTTTTCATCATTTTCTATAGAGCACATATTAAAAATTCACATAAACGTAAAAAAAACATCTAATCCTTCTAAAATCCGATTGGTTTCTTTAAAACAACTTTAATTTATTTAAAAAATATGAAATTCGACATTAATAATCAGAAACGTACCTGGAATATTTTATTAATTAATGATGTTCCCAATTGGGAACAATGGACTATTGCTGCTATACTCGATGAAATAATTTTCTCTCCAGAGAGCATTTCTTGAAAGGGGTAGGAAATGATGGGAAATTCCCTAATTTTATGAAAGGGCCTTTCAATTCTATAAGCAGTTTAGTGCGTTCACTTCTCAGATATTATTTTGAAAGGTGTTAAATGTATTTTGTCTGTGAACTACAAGTTACAACTGCTCTTCTAAGAATTGCACCAAGGAAAGTTAGGCCTCAACCTGGACCCAAAGTTTGCCAAAGTTACCTATATCACGGAGAAAAAGTGATGGCCATTATTTTGTACAAACAACACAAGGTAGATGTGCACATTAAATGCAAGATTAGCTTGCAATGAGTGCAAGAACAAATTGCATCTCTATTGGTTTCCAATATATCATGGCATAAAGGTATACACTCATGTTTTTGATATTTGTTTAAAAAAATGTTTTCATTTAAATTTATAATTTTTAAACTTTATTGATATCTGTCCTTAAATTTAAAAATAAATTTTAAATTCATTCTAATTATTTTTCTTGTTATTTAATATTTAATATATACATCATTCTACTCAATTTGAGAATCCAGTGTATAGTCAGAAGTGGCCAATGTTCCCAATTGGGAACATCATGAAAATCGTAAAAGAAATTTTTTTTCCACAATTAAATGACTAACATACCTTAACTGAAACATTAGAAGGCAAGATATGCATAAGTATAATTTAAAATATATCTGGATCTGAATTCGGCCTGTAAAAAGTTAAAGTGGCAGTTTATTACTGTTATGATAGTAATAAATATTAGTAATAAATAGAAATTAATTATTATTGCCAGTGAGTCTCATATACTTTTCTGTTTAAACTCCTCAATAAAACTATATGGAACAAAAATACTGAATGAGGGGTATATATTTACTTTTTTTCTTCAATTCTACTAAATATAATATATTTTAGTTCGGAAGTATAAAATTTTCATAATAGGTTTTATACAGATTACTTTGTACAGTCTATAGGAATGCAGTTTAGGAATTAAATCAATATTTTTTTCCTTTATTAATAACATAAAAAGAATATAAATGTATTATTTTCTTGTGTTAAAGTGACAAACAAATCAAAAAAGTATTTTCTTTAAATTTATGAATTTCCCCCCAAACAAAACAATTTAAAAATTTTTGCTCACATTTATATTTCAGTTAGAATAAGATGCTCTGACCGTAGTCTATTCAAATTTATTATTTAAGAAATGTAAAAAAAATATTTGTAAAATTTTCAAACTATATAAATTTTAAAAAATTGAAAAAATATTTTTATTTTATGTTGAATTCTTATCCCTTTCAGTTCAATAATTATAGGTAGAAAATGAGTATAAGTTAGAAAATAATGATTTATTTAGAGTAATAATAATAGTTTTAATTATTCCTTATTAGATAAAAAAATAATTTATTAAGTAATTATTTTCTAAGAGATGGTAAAAAATAAATAAAATTTTAGCATTTTTCAATCAATTTTAAAATTTAAAGAAGTGACTTCATGATACTATTATGAGTAACTCACTATTTTCTTTTTTAATAGTTCAAATAATGATCACTTAATGCAAAAATACTTATATAATTTTATTATACATGTACACCATAAATTTTATAATGCTTATAAATACAAATTAAAAGAAGATACCAGATGATTTCTTTTATTTTACAAAATAAAAGATTAGATCAACCATAACTATATTATTTGCGAGTTATTTTTTCTATACGTTCCTTAAAATTACTCACAATGGCATCCAGAATGTCACACTGTAATCCACTCAATCGAGGCCTATAATATAAAAAATATTGCATTTTAGAAAACTATTTTAAAAATCTACTGCTTCATAAATTTAGTGAAGTGCTACTATTTCAAAGCAGAAAATATTAGGTTGGGTAAAAAGAATTCCGTTATTTTTGCATGAAATTAATGACTTTATTTAACATGTTTCAGATTGTCCGATTTTGGTCAAATATACACCGTTTTGTTGTATAATTTGTTGCCATTTTAAAGGCACCTTCATAATGTCTTTCTCATAGAAGTCTTGGTCCTTATCGGCGAAAAACTCTAGTAATCGATTTTTACAATCTTCTCTTGATCCCAATTTCTTATCATTCCGGAAGTTTTGTAATGGGAGAAAAAGGTGGTAATCGCTTGGTGCCAGGTCCGGACTATATGGTGGATGCATTAAAACTTTCCAACCAAGCTCTCTGAGTTTCTGGCGAGTCACTACAGACTTGTGTCGCCTAGCATTGTCCTTATGGAACACAACACCTCTTCTGTTGGTCAATTATGGCCGTTTCTGGTCAATCACTAGCTTCAAACGGTCCAGTTGTTGACAGTAGAGATCTGAATTTAGTGTTTGGCCATGCAGAAGCAACTCTTAATAAATGATTTCCTTCCAGTCCCACCAAATACACAGTAGAACCTTCCTGGCCGTTAGTCTTTGTTTGGCCACCGTTTGAGTTGCTTCCCCTCGCTTTGACCACGATCATTTTCGCACAATATTGTCGTATTTGACCCATTTCTCATCCCCAGTCACCGTCCGTTTAAGAAATGGGTCGATTTCATTCCGTTTGGTCAAGACTTTTCAGGCGGAAATTCGATCCATCATGTTTTTTGTTGTTAATTGGTGTTGTATCCAAACATCGAGCTTCTTTTGGAATCCAGCTTTGCGCAAATGGTTTAAAACTATTTTATGGTCAATCTTTAGCTCCTGGGCGATGCTACGACTACTAACATGCCAGTCAACTTCGATTATTTCTGTGATTTTATCGTCATTTTCGACGACGGGCCTGCCCGTGAGAGATGCATCTTTAACATCAAATATGCCTGAAGGCAATCGGCGAAACCAAAATTGCATGTAATTATCTGTTACAGTATCGACACTATAAACACCATTCACAATTTCAGCCACCTGGCTTGCATTTTCGCCTTTATCAAAGAAAAACTGTAAAATGTACCAAATTTTCTCTTTGTTGACTTCCATTTTTAACACCCTGTAACTCACAACTGAATGGACCAAACAAAAAACAGTAAGACAATTTTTTTAGTGTTACATGTCACCTTGACAACGAGCATAAATTTGAAATTGTTTGATTGATGCTTTACGAGATATCGATCACTACAGCCATCTACCGAAAAAATAATGGATTTATTTTTTCCCAACCTAATATTTATTAGATATGATATACTAAACATACACTTAAACATTCATTATACAATTCTATACAATATTCACTAACTTGACAACTCACTTCCATTCCAACGATTATGTAATATGAATTGTTTGATAAGAGATGCCGGAAATATAGAAGCATAGTAAAATTTTAAAAATTATGCAATAAATGTCATAAAAAAAATCATAGATATGCATAGATTTGTTAATCTAGAGTTGTAAAGCTTCTGAGTTTGGGAGATGATGATAATGAAACAGAAATTATACTTTAAAAAGTGGAAGCTTTAAAAGTAACAGTTGATGAGAAAGAATTTGTAACTTTGTAACTGTTTTGTATGAATATCCAAAATCATGTTCATTGCTTCAAATATCATAAAATTACACCAAAAAAACTCTAAAATTTATTCAGAAAACTTTTTCACATCTAAATTTATTCAAAAATGACATTTTGTTTTAGAAGCTTTAAAAATATATTCGAAATGTTAATCTTAATAATCATAAAAACATTATTCTGGAAGCAATAGTGTAAATGCAATATTTTCTGAATTATGAAAATGGTGATTTACGAACAAATATTTTTATAAAATACTAATGCACTCTATACATCTTTTCGGGGTTCTATTACTAGTATCATACTGTTAGACTTCTAGAAATAGAGATACTTATTCAAGCCTGCTTTAAAGCATTATCACAATAGACAGGCTTGCAACTGCTCAGGTACTTTGAAAAAGGTGAGAAAAGTGACAAATAATACAGGATAAGTGACTAAAAAGTGACTAAACATTGAAAACAAGAAAAGCGATTTTTTTTCTCCTCTTGATTACAGATGCTATTATTAAGATTTTTCTATTTATTTTAACTCTAAATCAAACAACATGATTTTAGCGTCAAATACAAAATAGGTTAAAAATTTTGTTTAACATAACTCAACATTGCTTCTTATTCAAGAAAATCTATAAATTAGATTTGAATACATACAATACATTAATTTTATAATCACAATTTTCTGCATATATTAATGATGTTTTGAAATATGTACATATCGAGATTAGAGTATCTAAACAAAAATTGTGAAGAAAAAGAAAAAGAGAAATGTGTGCTTTGACGTAAATTACTTTAATATATTAAATGTACATTTCAGTACAAATGTAGATTTCAGGAACTTCTTTACGACTTTTTAAAATCACTAAATTCTGGAAACCATGACAATTATATTTTAATGGAAAAAAAGATTAGAGCATACCATTTTGGTATTAATTATGATTTTTTTTTCAACACTAGACTTTTGCTGTGATACACCAAGAAAGAAGTGACTAAAAGTGACTGTTTACTTAAAAAAAAGTGACTAAAAGTGATCAATTGTAAAAAAAAAAGTGACGGAATTGCAAGCCTGCAATATATTCCGAATTGTAGCTTGTTTGGGGCACCTGGGCTTGAGCCGAATCCCCAATGCAGGGTTCCCACTGTTTTTCTAGAACAAAAATTAAGGACTTTCTAAGGACCAAAGTAACATTTTATACGGACCTACTTGAAATAGACAGCATAACGACATAAACCCTATTTCCTGAGGGACCTACTTTAATGATTAGAATCCAGACAAGGAAAGTTCAATAAATTCCCTACAATATTTCAGAATTAAGTTTTTAAAAATGCCTAAAAATTAATATAAGATAAATCTATTTGACAAAAACTAATTTTGAAAAATGTACCTCTAAAGCTTTTAGAGTGATCAAACTAGAAATAAATTGTGAATAAATTATTTCTAGTTTTCATTATGCTGGGGTGTGGTGGTATTTTTTTTTTTTTTTTTTTTTTTTTTACACGATGAATGAGCTGTCTCGTTTCTTGATATGTTTTATGTTTATTGAAGATACCTGTTTTTTGTTAAACTTAATGTGTTTTTAAGATGTATTTTTTTTTTAAATTAATGATTATATTTAAGAATAAAGTCAGTTACCAACACATGTGGATTGATCATCATTTGTTTTTGTTGATGTGTTGGGATGGTTCAAAAGGAACCAGGAATTATGTCAAGTAGCTTCCTCGTTATAAAATGTTTACAGTATCAGCGTGATCGTTAAATAATTAAGTTAAGGGAATTTGAAAGAAAATATAGAAAAAGAAAATGATTTACGGGAGCATAGTGCCACGTGACTGCTTAAGATTACTCGCCTCCCTAAAATCATAATCAGGGAGTATCAGCAATAATTTCATTATTAATATTATTATAAAGTTTAATTGAGTGTTATATCACAATATATGAATAATATTAATATTATTTTAGGATATATTGTGGTATTAAATTTCTGGTATTATCCAGCCATAGTCTAGATTTGATCTCAAATGCTCAGACATAAAAAGAAACTTAGATTTTAAGCAGACCATACAGTTAGTTCTAACATTGAAGTTATTAAATTAAGAGCTATTCATAAGCATGTATCATAATTATGTAAATATAATTTTTAAGGCAGTTATAAACACGGTCTGACAAAACCCGGGTGCCAGGTAGCCAGGGCAACTAAAAAAAATGCCCCTGGCAATTTGCTTTTGAAACTGAATTCCTTTCTCACATTTTGTTCATTGCCTTGCTATCAGTGAAGATGATATTTCTAAAATTATTGATGAATGGTATGCATTCAAACTTCTTGGGAAAAATTTATCACTTAATTCTCTTTTTGAAAAGTGTATTTTGATGAAGGACAGATTTCCACATTTAACAAATCTTCTTTCAATTGTACTGACTCTTCCTGTTTCAACATCTTCCTGTGAAAGAGGTTTCAGTAAAATAAATGTCATCAAAAACAAACTACGTTCAAATTTAAGGAGAGAATCTTTAAATAGCCTAATGTTACACACAAAGATAGACCATCTTTGCAGGAATTCAATCCTGAGAAGTCAATTGATAGATGGTATTTCAGAGCAAAAACTCAAAGACACTGTTAATGTTGATGATTTAAGATTTATAGTTAAATTACCTGATATAATTTTCCATTGCATACTCTAGTCAAATAAAGATTTTTCTTGTCCTGTTGTAGAAAAAACCCTATTTGATGAGTGACCCATGGTTCATTCTGCAGTGAATCCATTAAAGTCTTTAAGTTGAAGAAAGAACTTGTGCCATGGGCTCCTAAGAATTTTTCCTGGCTTCTAAGATTTTACAACTTTTGTCAGTCTCTGGTTATAAATGAATAATCCCAATTACAAATTTCTGTTGATTCAATTATTAGAACACAATTGTTAACTGATATCTACCTTCCTACTTTGGTTTCAAGTTCCTAAATTTTGTAGGCAAGACATCATCAAATATGCAACATTTTAAAAACCTCAAGATTATTATTACAAATACAGTAGAATCTCCATAATTCGAGTCTTGATTGTTAAATTTTCCCATAAATCAGAGTTAAATCCAACTTACAAAAAAATAAATTTAAAAATGTTAGAAGTTACAATCGGGTCAGCACCTTCTCAACTTCTGGTGAATCCAGGCATTTTTTTTTTTTTTTTTTTTTTTTTAAGTTAACTGAGACAGGAGATTTTACCACCAATTTGAGCATCATTCTTTAAGGGATATGACTCTCGATGTATGTTTGGTCGTGATGTCTGCACGGCAAATGCAATTGTGACTTCAACTCTCACTCGGCAGCTACGAACTGTGTAATTTTGTGATTGAATGTGTAGGGGAGGAAGCCGCATGATTATGTAAAATTGTATGCGATGTCTGCTGCTGGATATATAAGAGGACCTGCAGATTGTTTTGGGGTACTTGCGCATTTTTCCCGGCACGTAGGCAGACATTGTATAATATGTTATTATTTTAAGATTTAAAAATAAATTTACTTTTTTTCTTTTCTTAAAAGAGCTTGACGTTCTTATACGCAATATGAAGAACTTCAGTTATTTTTCATGTACAGTTGTAACTTTATAGTACTCATGGGAAACACTACTAGAACCTTCCTCTGCTCAGTAAAAGTATTGAGTTGTTTGTTTCAATACTGGTAACAATGAGAAAGAATTTTATTTTAGATAAAATGACAATGAAAACAGATGAAAAAATTTATACATCTGTTTTTTATTGTTGTTTTAACGGTCCCATGGTCATTGTGAATGTAGAAGTTATCAGCATTCATACTTCTTCTTAAAGTCAACGAGTTTGGGATTCTTCCCAGGGGAGGGGGAAATTGGGCTGTTTTAACTTGGAGAGATAGTTGCTCATCCAGATTTCACCCACTCACTTGTTTCTTCTAATCGAAACGTATCTTCCCACATTTTAAAAATAGTTTAGTTGTGCAGATGTGAGGGTGTGGAAACACATATTTCTGTGGTGGAAGAATGGCAAAATAATGATGATCAACTAGAATTCAAGGATGCAATTATAGTTGATATGATTAATGTAGTAGAGCAGGATGATAATGAGGAGGGGACCAAACAAATGATTCCATACAGTGTATTAGTCACAGCAAGGATCTTGCTGCACTACAGGTCACATGAGGTATATAGAAAAACAGCCTAAGGTGACTCGAGGCGATCATGAGATGATCAGAAGACGGCGTGACATTACCACACGTAAAAGGAACAATGTATTTTAACAAAAAGTAATTGGCAATTACTTTAAGATGTAATTAACTAATCTTCAGCAATTAATAAAATTTTATGTAAGTGCATTTTCTTATTCAAATATACCTTGAAATTTAAAAATTCTCTTTATATTTATATTTTATTAAATTAATCATTTTCAATAATATAAGTTTTCAATAATCCCTGCTAAGTCCAGTTGCATACAACTTGAATTAGCGAGACTCTAGTGTATTATCTATCATTACACAGAATGTTGATATGTATGGAGTATTAAGAAAAAGAAATTTTAAGTAAGTTAAATACATAACATAGTTTTAATGATTAAAATCTTACCAGAGGTCTTTTTCTAATTGTATTAAAGCAGACTCATCTTTTTCTTGGACTGCAATCTATATCAATTTCATAATATTAGAATACTTCAAAAAAAATTTCAAAACTAATTAGTAATAGCTGAATTTTATCTAGACTTTAACAGGGTTCCCACTCTTTTTCCAGAACAAAAATTAAGGACTTTTTGAGGGTTTTCTAAGGACTAAAGTAACTATTTATAAGGACCTACTTGAAATACACGCCACAACGACATTAAACCTATTTCCTGAGGAACATATTTTAATAAATATGAAACAGACAAGGCATGGTTAATGAATGCCCTACAATATTTTAGAAATTTTTAAAAAGGCCGAAAAATTAATATAAGATAAACCTATATGACATAAACAAATTTCGAAAAATGTACATCTAAGGTTTTTTGAATGATCAAATTAAAAATAAATTGTGAATAAAATACATTATTATAAACAGTACGTTCTGAGGGTTTAAAAATGACTCATATATATATATATATATATATATATATATATATATATATATATATATACACATGTGTGTGTGTGTGTGTATACTAGCTGATTATACCCTACTTTGCCTGGGAAAGAAGAAAGTTTTAGACTTTTCTATTACATTCAATGCAAGTAAAATTAAACTTCCATAAGTAACTGAAATATCACAAACCCCTCACCGTCCATGCTTCGTTTAATTAAAATCTGCATGACTGTTAGCTATTAGGAAAGGGCAGCTAACTTCATAAACATTTTCAGTATGCAAAAGATTATTTATTTGTCAAAAGAGTTTTCTAGCTCGTGACCATAAAAAGTACTAATAAACTTAAAGTATTTTCATAATTTTTTAAGAATATCAAGGATAGGAATTTTGAATGACTACAGTAATACACTGAAAACATATATGCATTTGAGAATTTTATTTATTATTAATGCTACACTTTTAGCTTCAAAATGTAGAAAAAATGTTATAAACATTAACAAA
Organism: Pardosa pseudoannulata; assembly: GCA_032207245.1. Taxonomy (NCBI): domain Eukaryota; kingdom Metazoa; phylum Arthropoda; class Arachnida; order Araneae; family Lycosidae; genus Pardosa; species Pardosa pseudoannulata. The sequence goes on along the minus strand of CM063509.1, from coordinate 12,739,965 downwards.
TATTTTATATATTCTTTAACTAGTGCTCAACACCTGTACTGGCATTCTTAGAACTAGTTTAGGGCAAGTTTAACTCTGAACGTATAAAACCAGAAAGTTTGGCAAAAACTGATAGGAAACCATGTGACGACAGCAGGTTGTGTTGATAGAGAAATTAATCACATTCCAATTTAAAAATTAAGGACATTTTAAGGACCTTTGACAAAAATTAAGCAGTGTTAAGGGCCCTTAAAAATAAAAGCTAAAATTAAAGAGTTGTTAAGGACTTTTAAGGACCATGGGAACTCTGTTTAAGACATAATTATCTCCTACATAATACAAATAAACTAATTTTAAGTATTTCAAACAGTGATAGATTAAACATTCTTACCATGAGAGACTGCAGCATTAAATATAAGTCTTCCTCAATATAATCAACTACAAAATATAAAAAATGATATTAATATAGCTATATTATACAGTAATTTCAAGATATTCAATAAATAAAGAAAAATTATATAAAAATATGAATAAAATAAATATCAATGTCAATATATGCAAATATTTGAGACTGTTTATATTAAACTACTGCAAACTTCTCCAATGGAGTTCAACAAAAAAAACTCAATGGTAGATAATGTTAAAATAAGCAAGTGCAGACATGTACAAAATTTATTTACATATCTGATATATCTGTTCTCAAAACAGAAAGAAAAAAGGATTATACAGTTATAAATTAGAAAAAAAAATCCTCATGATACTGCAGATATTTAGGGATACCTATTGTACTAAATTTAGAAAACTAACAATCAGGTTTAAATCATGATTTAAATCAGTTGATTTTTTTTTGAAAAAATCATTGATTTAAATCATTTTTTTCACTTCATTTAAAACCTATATTCCAAAGACAGGAGAATTGGGAATCAGTCAGCACAGTAATACCAATAAGTAAATAAGTGTCAATAGATAGCATGTGCTTTCCAAGAATTTAGGGGTTGTTATCAGAAAGTATGGAGTAGGGGTAGTACAATGATTGATTATGACTGGTTGAATTCATTTTATGTAATGGGAAGTAAAGAGAGTATTACAGAACTTGAAATCCAGTGTGTCTACCAAATAACAACAGCCGTGGTTTCATCTGCTGAAATGGAAAGATAGTTTTCTTCTTTTAATATTTTTCATTCTAGCCTCCGTAACCAATTAGGAGTGGATAAAGCCTCAAAGTGAGTGTTTTTTATTGAAACAATTAAATCCATCATTCGGCTTAAAAAATTGAAATAATTGTGATTTATTTTTTTTAATAAATAGTTTGCATTAAAAGAATATTTAATTTGTTCTTTAAATTGACATCTTATTTAGTTTGCACTATCCAGTTACAAAATAATGAAATGTATTTAGATTAAAATTTATATATTAAATTTTAAGTAATCAGTGTGTAGAATATACTAGATAGATAAGATATTACTTCTTATAACAAACTATTCTATGTATATTGCAAAAAAAACATAAAAACAGCAATTAAAATTAATATTCAGAAAAAAAAAATCCGATTTAAATAAAAAAAATCTGATTTAAATCAAATAAATCTGATTTTTTTATTTATTTTTTTTTAAATCATGATTTTTTTCCAACCCTGCCATTTAAATGAATAAAAAGACTATAAAGAATTGTACATTTTTAATGTAGGTGGGTTTTTTTTTTTATTATTATTACTATTAAAGTTCAATTCCTAATACTAAAGTTTTTATAAAAGTTTACTTTCTCTCTTAACCTCTTGTAAAATAAATAAAAATAAAATAAATAAAAAACCTTAACTACTGTTTTTTAGTTCAATGGTGATAAATTTAGTGTACAAATAAAATTTGAAACAGATTCATATACAAAGTTGACAAGGGTGTGAAACTAAACCTCAAGTTCAATATTTTTACATACTTAGTTTTTAATTTTCTAATTTTACTTTAATAATTTTCAACTATATTAATTTTAGTAGTTGCAAGAATTGATATATAAGACTACATGATACTATCATACAATTAACAATTGTATGATATATTGTATTGTATACAATTGTATATTTTTAAAAGATTGGAAGTCTGGAATATCCTTATTCTTTGAATTGCATTGAACTCTTTTTATCAAGGACTTAAAAACTCTGGCTATTTTACCAGTATATTTGGGGGGTTTGAACACTGTAAATAAAGAATTAAATCTGTAAATGCCCTTGTTATCAGTGACCTATTGACAAACAGGCTTTTTTCCAAAACTATTTAAGTTTTATAGGTTTGTATTTATCAATGACTTTTATTATTTATATTTATCAAGAAGGACAACAATTTACATTTTTTGTCTAAGGCAGCAATACTGCTAGAGTTGACCCTGAAAGACCTAATTCTTTCTGTACATTGGGACCTAGATATAGTAATTCTTTACCTTGGACAGCACTGTGGCTATACAAAACATATGCACACATAATATACAAACACTTACATATATGTTGTCTCCCAAATGAGTGCAAATATATATATATACACTGTCTACTAATAAGTATTTGGACACCTATTCAAATGAGGATATCTGTGGTCCTGAGCTACGCCACAACCTCTGCCAGTATACATTGTGTAGGAAACAGCATCGGCATTAGTCGCATGCAAGATGCCGTGCAGTTCGGAGCTCTCTGATTTCGAGAAAGGTATAATTATCGGGTATCACAACTGTAGCTGATCCTAAAGGGACATATCTAGCAATCTGAAGTACCCAAAATCGACAGTGGCCTATGTGATTAAGAAGTAGAAGGTGAGCGGTGATTGTCGGAATGTGCCCCAAGTCAGCAGACCAACGAAACTGGGAGATAGAGACTGATAAGTGCTGTCCAGAGAAATTTGGAAGAACCACACCCAACCAATAGCTCTCATCTGCGAGCAGTTTCAACAGACATCCAGGAGTATTGTTTCAATGAATACCATCCGTAAGGAAGCACATCTGCTTGGGTTTCATGGTCATGCTGCTGCCCATAAATCTTTGATAGCAAAGTCCAACCACACTACTCAGGTTAATGTGGTGTAAAGCATATCAAAATTGGACTGTAGATCAGTGGAAACAGGTTCTTTGGAGCAACGAATCAAGATTCACCCTTTACCGCTTGGATGGCAGGGTCTGAGTCTGGCATCTGCCTAGAGAACATCTCCTGCCAGAATGCAATGGGCCAACAGTCAAGTTCGGCAGAGGTGGAATTATAGTCTGGGGGGTGTTTCTCCCAGTATGGACTGGGACCCTTGGTCCCCATTCATGGCAAGCTCAACACCGATGCCTACTGCACTATTTTGGATGACAATGTGCTTCCTGTGGCAGCTTTACGGGTTGGACCCCTGATACTTTCAGGACAACAATGCCAGTTGTCATGTTTCGAGGTTAACCAAGGCTTGGTATGGTGCCAATGGAGTTCATCAAATGGACTGGCCTGCCCAGAGCACAGACCTGAACCTTATCGAGAACCTCTGGGACGAGTTGGATTACCAAATTAAGGGGTGCACTACCCATCCAAAATCAGTGAAGGATCTTGTATGCCTACTCCAAGCCGAATAGAAGATAATACCACTAGCTGTAATACAAAGACTTGTGGAAAGTATGCCCCAGGGGGTTCATGCTGTAATAGCCTCTAATGGAGGTTCTACCAAGTATTGATTTTGAAAAAAGGTAGTTTTTCTTTTCTATTACAGGTGTAAAAATACTTATTGGTACACAGTGCATTATATTATATGATACCTATAGTATACCTATAGCATTATATTATATGATACCAATTTAAGATAAATCTAAGTGTTTCTTTTTTAATAAAAAAACATATATATATACATAAATTACCAGGTTCTTTATCAATGTCTGCATACTGCTCTAAGAGTTTTGCATGTTCTGCTTTCATTTTAAAAGAGGGTGGCTGTAATTAAAAATAAGTGATATGAGAACAGTAACAAATTATGAAATATGATGATGTACAATATATATATATTTACATTGAAACAAATACAATTCAGTTAGTCTAAAATAATTCAAACATACATATACTGAACTATAAGAATATGCACTAATGCTAAAGACATATAAATTAATATAAAGATGCGTTGTTATATTAAATGCAGCAATGATTATGGCGTCAATTTAAAAATCCTGAAAACTAGCAAACTTATGGCATAATTTGATTACATATTTCCATTTCATTAGCAAAAAAAAAGCATAATTTTCAAGTTTATTGAAAATGTATTCACTACATAATTTTGTAAAATTATATATTTCATACTTGCAAACCTATTAAGATCAAATTTCAGATTTCTTTTTTTAATTTAGAATGTTATATAAGGGCTCTTTTAACATTTTTTTTCAATTGGAAAATATGAATTATAATTTTTGTCAAAAATTTTATAAAATAATTTTTATAAAGATAATGGATCAGTCAAAAGTGTGATAATGTAAGCAGAGCACACATATAGAAAGATCTATAATTGCACATTTACTCAAACACATAGTTTGATCTCTTGCTTGAATATTATATTCAAAAGCTAGGGTGCCTAAATCTTGATCTACCAATAAAATTCTGTGGCCCATGACACAGAATTTATGAAATTTCTTTTTCACACAAATATTGCATTTACTACAGTAAGTTTATTATAAAATTTCCTATAAACAGTCCTATAAATGTCAGGCCTTCATTCAAAATAAATAATGAAATCAATTATTATAAAAATAAATAACATACCTTAAGTAACAAAAGCAATAAAATTCTTGAAACTTCAACATCACTTAGAATTTGGGTATATGCACCAATACGTTCATTATTCTCTTTGGTGCCTAAATAAGAGAAAATTCTAATAAGACATTCATGATACGAATTAGAATAATTAATCTATTTAAAATACTTATATACTCTTTAAAAAGTTGAGAGAGGTGTTTCGATTAAATTAATATACATTAACATACAAATCACCATATAATTTTATATAAATTGGCTGAAAAATGACTAGAGGCTTATCCTGTAATGATATATAGATACACATAGCATTTTACTATTTTGGTGCTTTTTTAAATAAAATTGAATGCTCATTTATGTGCATTCGTCAATGAATACAGCACAAACGGAATAAATTTACTGCACATAGCAATGGGTATGTGTGTCAGTAAAATCTTGTTTGTATCTAACACAATATTTTTTACTCATATTTATCCCCAAATGAATATACATGTTTATTTTTTTTCAAATAATGTTTTCATACCAAATTGGAAAAATATGCAGAATAGCCACATTTTGCAGTTTATATAGTGATATATAAAGGGGGTAGTGATGAATGAAAGTTCAAAGATCACTCTACTTTGCCAGTCACCTATAAACCCCACAATCAAATGTCAGCCATTGGTGCCTCCTTTCCCATGACAGCCAACGAGTTAAAAATTGTAGAATTTGGTCATATCCTGTTTTCTTTTTTTTTTTCTCCTCCACTCCACACCTTTTAACTTTAAAAAATTGTCACATGAAAGCTTTTGTATTTTAATACAAAATTGCACTCTCCATTCAATAAAACACAAACATAATTCTCTTTAATATATATATGTGTGTATGTGTAATATATCACAAATTAGTGTCCCTAAAGTTAAAAATTCTTCCCATCCACATTCCAGTTTCCTCAAATTTAACTTTCCCAGCCACTTAAAATAAATAAAAGATATGTATCAATTAAATTCGCATTCCTTCCACTCCTCTAAAACTATAGTTCAATTAAAATAAGCTACATATAGCTCCTTCTTTCTCTTCTTTTACCCAGCTGCCTAGTCTCTCAAGAAAAACTGAAGATTTTTACAATGGTAATGGCCATGTTTGCAACTTCACTAACAATGTTTTAACATGCTTTAAAATAAATGCTGAGCAAAAACTCTTTTTCACAAGATGTTATCTATCTGGTTTTTGTTTCCTCGAGATATGCTTTTCCCAGATTAAGCCTATGCAAAGTTGTCTTTTGTCTGTTAAGTCCATCATTAGTATGGAAATTAAGGATTTTTACTAAATACTTTGCTTGATCTTTAGTTCAAAGTGAAAGCCTTTTTGCATCTGAGTTACATTGCCAACCAAGCCCATTCAATTAAAAATATGGGTATGTTCCTCCCAAGTAATCATTCAGGAATATATTGCTGCTTGCATATACCGTAATTTTGCACATATAGTTTGCAGACTATCTATGTTTAAAAAGCAAATTTCTTCAGCAGCAGACTATTTGCTGGTTGTTCATTGCTCAAATCATCAAAATCAGAAGAAGGACCGATGATAAAATGTAAACAAAAGTTCAACTCACGAGATGCCAAGAAAACATAGTATCATATCAGTAACAAACCCATAAAGCGAAACAAATCAGTAGTAGCAAGTAGCGCAATCATAAATTGTGTCCTAGAATACGGGAAAATATCGATATTTACTATTTACAGCTCCGATTGACAACACCAAGTGAATGGGTTCAAGATCGAAGGTTGAGGGTCGAAGGTCATTTCACCACGAGGATCAATTGTAACAGAGTGTTTTGTTTTCAGAGTTTTGATTTGCAGCAATATTGGTCATTCATTATATCTTCTAAACATCGTCACAGTTTTACTGCTGATTTCAAGCTTAAAGTAATTCAGAAGATCGACATTGAGGTCAATGAGAAAGCAGTAAGAAATTGGCACAAGCAAAAGGAAACATTAAAAATATGAGATGAAAGCGATCCAATCGTCGTGGAAAAATACAATGGCCTGCATTAGAGGACGATTTACACACTGGGTTGTCGAACAGAGAAATGTAGGCCACTCGGTTTCTTCCGTTAAAATTTATCTCCGAGGCTATGATAGAAGAAATGAATTCAGATTTTAAAGGTAGAATTAATTGAGTTTAATCCAGACTTTTCGGCACTCTACTGTACTTAGATTTTTATTCTTAAAATGACTTAATATTGTCATACTAAAATACATATTTTTACACGTATAGTCCGTGGATTATCTAGTGGTGCAGACTATCTGGTGATTCATGAAATTTTTTAAATAAAAAGGCGCACCCACAGACTATAAGTGTAAAATTACGCAATATATATATTGTTTTGCATACTGATTTACACATATGATTTTAGAATTGCACCAATATTTTCATACTGCTGACCCAGAGCTGTCTTTAAAGATTTTTACTAAACATATAAGGACAATTTATAAATTCATCTCTCATCAGGAGTTTATAAGCACAGACTTATGATATTTCATGCGAATAAACCTGAAGTATTACGTATTCTAAAGGCTTATAGGAACATTATTTCAGTAATAAACAGGACAAAATCGGCAATAACAGTAGATTTTATAGAAAGAAAGCTAAGTAAGAGCAATAATTTAAGGTAATACTATCAATTTTGGGGAATGTAAGTATATAATTTTAAACTAGTTATTCACTAACAAGTTTATAATTATATCTTAAATGATAAAATATACTTATTAATTAGTCAGAAATGCAATTAAAATAACTAATAGTTCACTAATAATTACTTAGAAAAAAAAATTCATATTTGAATTAAAAGCTAAAATTTTATCAACACCATAAACAAAGTAATAATGTTTACCTTTCTTTTCTGCAACAACTTGCATTTCTGTTAATATACTGAGAGCACCATCATAATCCCCTGTGAAAAGAAAGTTATTAAAATAGGATAACACTAAGTAGTAAATAATATTTTTAAAAGTCAATTACATGTGTATAAAAATCTGTGTGTGTGTGTGTGTGCGTTTATTGACACCAATAATGTAAGATCTAAGAATAATACTTATTCTAAATTTAATTAAAGTTATAAATCCTCCCAGTAGATTACACAAAATACTGTGGTTTAACATTATAGAACTTGTAAAATTTTCCACATCCAGAGAAGAAGGGGGGGGGGGCCTTCAACTGTAACATTTGATCTTTTAAATTTTTCAACCCTTTTCAATATAAGTACCTCAATTGTTCTAAAATGATATATTAAATAAACAACCAACAAGTCAAGATATGTTTCAGTTTTTTTCCACTCTCAACAGGATTTCACCTCAGCAAGCATATCAAGCCCCAAGTACTGGTGCATTACATATATGTATACATATACAGTGAAACCTCTCTGAGCGGCCTCCCCTCCGTACCGAGAATATTTGGCCACTGAGAGGGGTTGTCCGCTCTGAAGGGTTTTATTAACTATTATAAGTTAATTACTATAAAGTGTAATATAAACAAGTCTGACATATATTCCTTATGTAAATGAAATTTAAAACTTATCTAAAGAGAAAATAATACTTTATTTCATGCTTCTTTATATATATATTTTTTTTTAAAGGCTACAATTCGTTTCTGTTTGTTCTGTAGTCTCCGTACTCCTTCAAAATCAAATTCTTTTCTTTAATGACTTTGTTGATTTCCTTTTTTCCGAAGTAAAATAATTCAGCCAACTTTCTCTGCTGAATTACCATTCTCATATTCATGCAGAACTTCAATACTCTGGTCAAGGTTTAGAAAAACGCATTTCGACATCGTTGCAACTCAAATCACTGACCAACTGGAGTGAATGATATTTTTGCTGACAGGAAAAAATTCTTCCTTAACTTTACCAATTGGAATTCCAAACAAAAGCCCTAGGACACCTTCAACGCTTGATAGTCTAGTTCCTCCCTCAGTTTCTGTGGATGGTGCAATAGGGATTCCAAATAGGGAATCTGAAGGGTGTGGGGAGAATACAAAAGAGATAACAGATTTAATCTTTCTTAGAAAGGGGGGGACCTCAGGAATGAACATTTCAAGTCATTCCTTTGTCTTATATCCGACCATAAACCTGACCTTGAGTTTTTTCGCTCAAAATTAAAGCATGGAGTTAGTAGAATTTCCCGAAAAATGAAAGGGGCCATTTAGAAGGGTGGCCGCTCGGAGAAGTTTCACTGTACATATACTAAATAACTGACTCAACCATCTCAAGGTTATTTTATTTAAGAAATCTAACGCTTACTTAAATATGCTTACTAATTAAATTATACAGTGATTGGAGTTGTGAGCCTCCATGAAGTAAACTTGAGTAAAATTCTCAAAAAGATTTGAGTGTGTTTAAAATGTTTCCTTCATGGAGAATAATGTTAGCCCTGTATATGGTGTTTCACAAATAAATGAGACATCATACCAGAAATATAGAACGTGCATATGTCTACTAAATCAGACAACTATGCTTTGATATTTATTAAATAATAAATAATGACTCATTGTTGCTAAATCTAGAATTTTGTTTTAAAAGAAGAAAGACTTAAAATTACTTAAGCAGTAAAATAAAAGAAATTATTCTAGATATTTATTAAATAATAAATAATTACTCATTGTTGATAAATCCAGAAAAGACTTAAAATTACTCAAACAGTGAAATAAAAGAAATTATATCAGATATTTATTAAATAATAAATAATGATTCATTGTTGCAGAATTCCAGAATTTTGTTTTAAAAGTGGAAGGATTTAAAATTACTCAAGATGCGAAATAAAAGAAATTATATTAAAGAAAATATAAGTTCAAATACATAGTTAAAAATTATGACAATTTACCACAAAACTTTAAATTAAATAGTTAATCCTTTGTATATATTATGAGATGTGTTTTCAAGGTATCCGTCTACGTTCAGATAACTTTTTTCTTTAAACATAGAAACTAGTTCATGTTTTTACATTTTTTAATTTATTTTTTATATTATCATAGAGAATTGCATTTAAAAAATTTATTTCTGGAGAAATTTTTATAAAATTTCTAATAAATTAAGAAAATTTAGTTAAAAAATCAGGTTTTTTTCAAAAACTCTAATTTTTTAATAAATTATTTCAATATATTTGAATGCAACACATTTCTTATACACTGGACTAATGAATCACCTAAAATCTTTGGTTAATTTACATTTGGTAAAAAATTTTGGTCTTTCAAAATCATATATTGAATTTTTAACGAATTTTCATTACCTTTACATCTAACTTGAGTGTAACATCATTAAAAATTATCCAAATTTATAAGCTTTTATGTCATTTACTAGTAAATACTATCAAAAGCATTCATAATAATTTTCAACAAAATATTTTAAGAACTTTTTGAGAAATCACATTTCAAGTTTCAACATTTTATTAACATTACCGTTCTGAGAAAAACGCATTTGAAGTTTATGAAAGCAACTTTAACTATTAAAAAATTAAAATACATGTTTAAAATTCCCCACACTTTCTTGCTTCAAAACTTTATAATTGCCAAGTTGCTAATTATTAAAAATACTAGAAAAATGTTTAAACTAATCTTGATGTAAATTAAAAAAGTTTTGTCCAAAAAATGCTCTTTAAAAAAAGGCTTTAAATTCAGAACTTCCGATTCTGAAGTCGCTACTTCCGTTTTGTTTTGACAGTTGTAACATATGTTTAAACAGCTGTAACTTTTCTTTAAAATGATAAAAACAAAAGCATATTTAGAAGCCTAAAAGTTTGAATTTTACAATAGAGAAATAAAAGAAAAAATTATGATTTTTGGCTAAAAATGACGTTTTTAATGTAGATGGATATCTTAAGTATAATTTTGAAATTTGGCAGCTGCAGTGCTATGAATGATGTCCTACATATGTACACTGAGTTACTGCATCTGTTTAGCTAGTCACAAACCCCCATTCAAAATTATTAAACTGTTTTTACATCTGTTTGTAGTTATTTAAGATGCTTCAACCAATCAAATAAAAATCCTGCCAATTGTGAAAAACACTCCGTCAATTTTTAAAAATTTATATTTTTTTAATTTAAAAGGCAAAAAATGTGAAGGAAGTTGAAACTCTTAGACAACTCAATGAAATACATGGAGAAAACACTGAAAGGAAGAATGCTAAAAAAGCAGACTATAGCACTTAAAGATGGCTACACAAATATGCATGATGAAGATGAAAGTTAGTGATCTTTAGTCATTGCTGAAGACTTGGTAAAGAAAAGTGATGAAAATATAGGAAAGAATAAATGCGTTGCAGTTTCATCTTTATTAAATGAATTTTATCAAGTTTTAAGATGGATGTTTTACAGAATTGATGCCCAACACTTAAATTACTGTAAGTTTGTCTCATATTCGAAAACAAAAATGTTGATTGGGGGACAAAAAGCTGAATATTTAACCAATATATAGCCTAATGGCAAATTTCTATGAGGATGGAATTCAAAAGTCAATACAATACGTGAAGTGATATTCATGTACCAAACAGCAGCCCCCTACCAATTCAGTAATCGGTAATAGTGTTCAGTATAATTCAGAAATGGTGACTTTAAAGTGCTGTCATTCATATCTTCTAAGTGTTTCTTAATATACTTTTTAAATGTCTTTTAATTAGGTTATGCATATTATTATGCTAGAATACTATTCATACTTTAACCCTCTCGCTCCGTATTTATTTTATCAAAATAGGTTAAAAAATTGCATATTTTTTTTTATTACATATTTCAAATCTATATACATTTTACAGTTAAACTATACAAAAAAATTTTGTAAAAGAGTTTTCTTTAATATAGAATTAGATCCTAAAAAAAGGTGTTCAGAAAAATGAAATTGTAGAATAATGATATAAAAGCTTAATTTTGAAAATTAATCTTTTTCAAATTATCATTTATTTTATAAAATACAAAAGCAAAATGTATATACTAATTAAAAAATACAAAAGACTTACAAAACATTTATTAGAAATGAAGTCTTGTATGATAAATTTCGAAACAAGGCTCGATGCAAAGTCCTACCTTGCAATCCTTGCACCAAATTTGCATTTCTTTTCGAAATTTTTGTTCCACCTTCAGTTTTTTTTTAAACAGACAGCACACTATAAGGCTCTTTCTTGATGGGATTTGGGTGTATATGGCTATCAAAGTGTCGACCAGTTAGTCTCATGGGTCTATTACTGTCAGGTACTGTTGGTCTCTTTTACTATTATTTGCAACATAACCTCGTCAAAATAAAGTTCAAAATAGTCCAAAACAGTTCCATTATTTGCCATAGTGGAATTTAATCCGGGATTTCCAAAGAAAGGAAATGAAGCAGGAGCTGGTGGAATATTTTGAATATCAAATTTTGCACCACTGTCGAACATTTAAAATGGAAAATAAATTTTCATATTCATCACTATCCGCAGAGGAATCCGAGAAATTCTCACCAGTTTCCCTATAACTGTCTTCAATATACTTGAAATAAGAGTCAGAAGTGCTATTAGTGTCGGAAATATCGTCAGGAGTATAGGTTATATCACTTGTGAAACGTTTCCTGACAGACATCTTTCAGTTATGAACAGCACTCTAAAAATGCTACAAAAAATTCTTCTATATTTTGCAGAAATGTGGACAATTAAAGCCATCTGCTAGTTTAAAGCTAAATAAACAATTAAAAATCAGAGTAAAGCCAAAATGAAAAAATAAATGGGGAAAGAACGGGTTGCACAGTTAAATAGACGGCTAAAATGCATGCCCGAGGAAATCGCGGGTTGAGCCAATTTTGCTACTTTTATGTTGCCCATGGAAATCGCAGGATGTGCAGCGAGAGGGTTAATGAATTAAATGATGATGTTGATGAACAATCACTAAAGTCTGTATTAATTACTAAATAATGTGTCTAATATATATCTTTTGTCGTGACTCCTGAGTTTTATCTCGGAGAATTTCTCCCTTCTTGGCAACCGGGTTTTCTTATTTTATTGTCGTCTGCTGACCCGTTGCCATGGTTGCACTTGAAGGGAAAAATATCAGTGTTAATGTGAACTTCAAAAGATTATGTAGTGTGCATGGCGTCTTCAAAAATAAATGTTCTCTGGTGGAATTAATTTTTTGTGTGTTGATCATTTCTTACAGTCCACTGTGAGTTACGGCGCTCCATCGTTTTGGTCCGTCGAGCCGGAGCTTGCTATCATTTTTTATAGTGTTTTAATTTCCTCAGAGTTCATTTTGATGTGTTTTATTCCATGATCCTGCATGCTTGTCGCCATTTTCTTTTGAATCTTGAGTTCATGATATTTTTCGGTGAGTTCATTCCAATTTACTTGTGTGAAATTTTTCAAATATAGTTTATTAATTCTTCTGAGTTTATCTTGATTATTTTTTCCATGTATTTATTGAAATTTGATTCTTTATTTTGGTGCTATTTTAACTTGTGTAATATTCTTCAACTTGTGATGTGTTGCAATTCTAGTGATCTCTTGATCTATTAGTAAATTCTGTGTGAAGGTTAATAGATTCACTTTATTATTTTTCTGTGTTATGAGAATTTAAGTTATTGATTAATTACTGACTTAATTTACTTTTCCTTGTACTTGTGTTAATTTCCAGTGAATTGTGAATTTTATTCTTACTCATCAGTTTCATCATTTTTTTAAATTATGCTTTACATACTTCTTTTTCTGTAGTATTTAGCTTATTTTGCTGTGGTATTTAGCATATTTAGATTAGTGATATTGTGTTAATTTATGATTAGTTTGTGTATTTCATTCTATTAACAAGTTTGTGTGAGTTTTGGAATTTACTTGAGTTATTCCATTTCTGCATTTATTCTTATCTTGTTTACCTGAGTATTAGATTCAGAATTAAGTACAATTATGGATTTAAAAACATTATCAAATCAGAAGAGTGTGGCAAAGTCATCCCTAACTAGGCTTAAAAATAAAACACTAGAGGAGATAAATAAGCTAGACATTTGTCAATTAAATATAAGGAGGAGTAGATTTGATGTGATTAGTAAGGATTTAAAAAATATTTATGATAAATTATTCAATGTGTGTGAAGAAGGAGAAATAGATAAACTTTGTGATGAAAGAGAGGAATTGTTCGAAGTTATAGATGATGTACTAGCTATAATTGATAGGTGTATTTTAAAATTATCAAGTAAAAGTGACGAACCTAATTCATCTAATTTAAAAACATTTGAGTCTAGTGAAATCAAATTACCAACGTTGTCTCTTCCAACATTTTCGGGAAGAGTTGAAGAGTGGTTAAGCTTCTCAGATTTATTTCAAACAGCGGTAACAAAAAATTCAAATTTATCAGGTGCACAAAAACTGCAGTACTTAAAAGGAAGTCTTAAAGGGGATGCTTTAAAAGTTATACACTCACTTGCAGTAACTGACGCTAATTTTGAAATTGCTTGGAAATTGCTAAAGGAACGTTATTACCATAAACGGGAAATTTTATCCTCAGTTATGTACAAGTTCTTAACTTTGCCTTCGTTAACTTCTGAATCTGATACTCAAATTCTGAATTTGGTGGATTCTTCGAGGGAATTTGTAAGAGTTCTTGAAACTCTTGAATTGAAGGTGGACAAGGCCACTGACACTCTTATAATGTTTTTAATACAATTTAAACTGGATCCATCTACGCGAAGCTGGTGGGAACGCTCACACTCACTACTGACGAAATTCCCTCATTGGATTGCTTGCTACAATTCTTAAGCAATCATGCAAGATCTCTCTCTTCCATGAATTCTTGTGCAAGGAAGATTCCATCAAAAAAAGTTACACTCTTGGCTTCAAAGTTACAAAAATGTCCTTTATGCGAGAAAAATCATATATTGAGCAAGTGTGACTCCTTTCATAATCTATCTGTGCAAAAGAGAGTAAATTTTGTAAAATTAAATAACATTTGCTTCAACTGTTTGATTCAAAATCATAGGGTATCCAATTGCAAAAGTAGCCAGAAATGTCGCAAATGCAACAAACCACATCATACCTTATTGCATTTCACTGAGGCTCAAGAAACTTCCAACAAAACCTTGTCAGCAAATGCAGCTGAATTTACTCCTAGATCGAATATAGAGGTCCAGCCAGTGGAGCATACTCAGAACATTCCTGAGGAACCCCAGACAGTTATTTCGTCTTGTTTGTCAGATTGTGTGTCGCAAGGTCAAGTTTTGCTTTGTACTGCTATTATCAAGGTTAGAGATACATTTGGAGAGTTTAAAACCATGTAGAGTCTTATTAGATCCAGGCAGCCAAGCCAGCTTCATTACAGAATCGTGCATTAAGAAGTTAGGTCTTGCTAAAAAGAAGGCAAGGTTGCTCATATCTTGTCTCGGCTCTTCCAACTCCTATACTAATGGTGTTTCTAAAATCAATTTCACGCCACATTATGGGGATGCACCATTATTCTCTACCCCAGTTTATGTTTTAAACCAAATTATCGGAGAAGTTCCTCACTCTACCTTGGATAACTGTATTTCAAGCAATTTTAAAGATTTACAACTGGCTGACCCGACATTTTACAAATCAGGTCCAATTGACATTTTGTTAGGCGTTAGTGTTTCCTTACCAATGTTACGAGGGGAAATAATTCGTGGGAAGGAAGGAGAGCCCTTTGCAGTTCGTTCGGACTTAGGATGGATAATTTCCGGAAATGTATTTTTAAATTCAAATAGTGCTACAGCTATCCAGGTCAACAATATTCAAGTAAACTTGGATAAGCTAATTTCAAACTTCTGGAATTTAGATTCGGTGCCTACGGCAAGTGTTTTATCAAAGACAGACCAATCATGTGAAGATTTTTTCGTGTGTCATCATATTCTAGAGATAATACTGGGAGATACGTTGTAAGATTACCCTTTCATTCTTCCCCTTCGAAATTAGGAGACTCTAAGCAAACAGCTCTACGAAGACTTAGATCGTTAGAAAATTCCTTGTTAACTAATTATGAGAAATATGAAAATTATCGAAAATTCATGCGTGAATACATAACCTTGGGACACATGGAGTTTGTTCCTCAAGCAGATTACACAAAAGAAGCATACTACCTCCCCCATCATGCAGTGTTAAGAGAGGCAAGTACAACTACAAAGCTCAGAGTCGTGTTTGATGCCTCTTCGAAATCAACATCTGGCTATTCGTTAAATGACCTACTAATGGTCGGTCCTCGTTTGCAGCCTGACTTGTATCCACTTTTGATGAACTTCCGCTTTTTTCCCATAGCCTTGCATGCCGACTTAGAGAAGATGTTCAGACAGATCAAAATTCACCCTGATGACGTGGATTGGCAAAGAATTCTGTGGAGAGAATCATCCGAGGACCCTGTGACTGAGTACAGGTTAGTTACTGTAACCTATGGTACTGCTAGCGCTCCTTATCTATCCACTAGAACCTTACAGCAACTTGCCAAGGATGAGAGTGAAAGCTATCCTCTTGCTTCCCATGCAACCCTCAATCATTTCTATGTCGATGATCTTCTAAGTGGGGCTGCTTCGAAAGAGGAAGCTATCGAACTTGTGACTCAGCTCAATAAAATGATGAGGAAAGGGGGATTCAATTTACGGAAGTGGCATTCTAATGATTCCGATGTAGTTAGAGAAACTTCAGGGAATCAAGAAGAAAGGGATCTCTGTTCTACTGAAGATGATATAGTCAAAGTATTAGGAATTATGTGGAATCCTACATTAGACTGTTTTCGTTTTAAGGTAGCACCATGGGAAAATAAGACAACCTACTCTAAAAGGGAAGTTCTCTCAGAATTATCTCGTGTGTTTGATCCATTGGGGTTTCTGTCACCTTGTGTGATTTTCATAAAAATATTTATTCAAGAGCTGTGGAAACTGAGCCTTACGTGGGATCAACCAATTCCAGAGAGTTTAAGTATCAAATGGAGAAAATTTCGTGAAGAACTTCCTCTTGTAGAACAAATAAACATTCCTAGGTATATTTTAAAATCTCATCTTGCTGAACCTGAATTGCATGCCTTTTGTGATGCTTCAGAGAAGGCATACTGTTGTGCCATTTATCTTCGCTATGTATCATCTGATTTCGATACTCGAATATCGCTTCTTACTTCGAAAACAAGAGTCGCACCATTAAAAATCCAGTCCTTGCCTAGACTTGAACTTTGTGCTGCATTGCTGCTCTCTAATGTCGTTTCTTCTGTGCTCAAAAATTTACCTATCTCAATTCAAAAGGCATTTGCATGGACAGATTCGACTATAACTTTAGCCTGGTTATCATCAGAACCATATCGTTGGCAAACCTTTGTGGCAAACCGAGTATCAAAAATTCAGACGACTGCTCCATTTTTAAAGTGGCGTCATGTTTTGGGATCTGAAAATCCAGCTGATCTTGGAACTCGAGGATTGTTACCATCAGAATTGATATCTAGTAATGTGTGGCTTCAAGGACCTCATTGGTTACGAGAACCATTACATTATTCTGGGGACTATGTTGTCTCAGATTCATTTGATTTTGACAAGATTCAGTTAGAGGAAAAGGAAGTAGATATCTGTGCTAATAATATTACTGTTGTACCAGAAATTATAACAAAAATATCTTCCTTTACCAAATTAATTCGTGTGTGTTCTTGGATTAAACGATTTCTTAATAATAGTAGGACAAAGACTACTCGAGTGTACGGGCCTTTGAAATCAAGTGAAATTCATTCGGCTACAATCTCTGTGGTTCGTTTGGTTCAAGAGGCAGAATTTTCAAGAGAGCGGAAACTTCTTAGTGAAGGTAAACCTTTACCACATAATAGCAAATTGTTACCTTTAAATGTGTTTTTGCATCAAGACAATGTACTGAGAGTTGGTGGTCGTCTTTCCAAACATTCATCACTATCCTATGATAAAAAACACCCTATGCTCCTGCCAAGAAACCACGAATTTACAAGGAGAGTAATTGAATATTATCATTGCTCAAATCTTCATGCTGGTCCTCAGCTAACATTGTCTCTGTTAAGACAAAAATTTTGGTTTGTGGATGGCAGATCTGTAGTACGCAGTGAGCTGAGAAAATGCTTAAAATGTTTTAAATTCAATCTGAGATCGTCTTCCCAACTAATGGGAGATCTACCAAGTGCACGAATAGAACAAATTCGACCATTTGACTCCATCGGCATCGACTTTGCTGGACCTTTTACTACAAAATGTGCTCATAAGAGATCAGTGATGAAATTCAAATCATACATTTGTTTGTTTGTATGTACGGCAACAAAAGCCATTCATCTGGAGTTA
Organism: Pardosa pseudoannulata; assembly: GCA_032207245.1. NCBI lineage: Eukaryota > Metazoa > Arthropoda > Arachnida > Araneae > Lycosidae > Pardosa > Pardosa pseudoannulata. Next base: position 12,721,976 of record CM063509.1, on the reverse strand, counting down.
GTCTCGGAGCTAACTACTGCCGCCTTCCTTGCTGCATTCCGTAGGTTCATTTCAAGAAGAGGCTGTCCGACAAAAATCACTACTGATAATGGATCGAATTTCAAGGGTGCTTCTAGACATCTTCAACGGTTGTGTGATCTGTGTCGTAGTCAAGATGTGCAGGACTTCAGTTGCATGAAAGGAATTGAATGGTCATTCATTCCACCATATACACCTCACTTTGGAGGGTTATGGGAAAGCGGAATCAAGAGCATGAAACTATTACTGACAAAAACTTGTAAGACTGCTCTTTTGAATTTCGAGGAACTTACAACACTTCTATTTCAAATTGAAGCATGTCTGAATTCAAGGCCTTTAACAGAACTTTCTAGCGATCCTTCGGACTTAAGTGCCCTTACTCCTGCGCA
>CM063509.1:12679069-12716569 GCA_032207245.1 Pardosa pseudoannulata | reverse complement strand
AAAAGAATTCGAAATTGGTCTGCTGTCAGCTTAAACCATTGCAATAATATAGTACGAATGTGGATGTAATTCTTAAACATTTCTTCAGGTTCTCTTGCTATTAATTTACCTATATCACTTGGAAGTACTCCAATTAGATATGACACCCAATAATCAGTAGATACGTTTGAAAGCTTCATCTGTCTTTCAAACATCGTTAAATATAATGACATGTCGTCTGTGCCAGGGTTAAATGTAGGTAAAACAGTTTTTAAATCAAACCGCGTTGGGTTAGGATCAACTGGATTAGCATTTGCTGTTGAATTTTGATTCTGCAGCCTAAGCTTTTCAAGCTCAAATGCTCTTTCCTCAACTAGACGCTGTTTTTCTGTTTCTGCTTTCTTTATTTCTGCTTCTTCCAACTTTTTCCGCTCGTCAACAACATTCAAAACCAGAATAATATACATTTACCCACCCATTAAGCTTTCTTGCTTTGAGTTTCCTTGGTGAACAAATTTTACTTGGCAATAGGGGCAATAGGATAATACATAATACCAAACTCAGTAACTTCAGCCAAATGACAAGTAAAAATAGAATTAAACAATTCAATGCATTTTTTTTTAATCGGTAGTTTAGCGGATCCATGACTTTCCATGACTTTTACTCATTTTGTTTGAAAAATCAAGACTTTCCATGACAAAATTAATCCATTGTCTAAATCCATGATTTTCCATGACTTTCCAGGTGCGTGGAAACCATGTATATTTCTGGGGTTCATGACTATTTAAAGATTTTAAATGTAAGAAAAATCATTAAAAAGAATATATCAAAATGGAAAAATAGCTCAAATCCTAAATATTTATAGAATTAAACAAAATAGTTAAAGCTTTTGTAACTAAATATTTTACAATTGTATAAAAGAGTGAAATTAAAAATTTCAAAGAGCTATTATATACCAAACAATTAAATTCTGATGATGATCATTCAATATCAATTGAAATAATTTGGAAAAACAACAAGAAAAAAATTATTTAAATTATAAATAATAATGTAATCAAAATAAAATTGAAAAATAAAAGGATAATTTAGTGGGAATATCAATGATGGTCACCTGCATCAATCAATGAACAGGTGTCCACTACCAGCTCTGTTAAGGCTGATCTCGGAAGATAAACCACATAATACGTTTTGAACTTATATTTAATGAATTTCATCAAAAACAAACAATGGAGCTATAATTTTTTTTTTCAAAAAGCTTTCACATTCTACCAGTTTGAAACTCCTAATATATAATATCATACAATGCTAATAATTCACCATACAACTGAATTTTACATGCAATTGTGCTTAGGATAATTTCAAAGAAAAATCATCTTCTTAATTTGATCAAATAGAACTCTTGTGTTGTTCTAAGTCAAATGAAATTACAGATTATTAGCACATCTTAATAGAATAAGCAAATTTTAATATATTACAAGCCTAATTAAGTATAGTTTTAATACAGATTGATGTCTCAGAATTGGGTAGATAAAATGGCACAATGGAATTCAAAATGAATGAAATATACTAGATGAATGGATAAAACGAAATTGCTAAATAACACTTGAACTCCAAGAAAAATTATATAATTTAAAATACATTTTAAATGCTAGTTAAAAGTGCAATAATATTTCAATTTGGCTTACATTTCATAGTTGCTATTTATAAAATAAAAATACTTATTTATTCCTTGCACTTAACTACATCATTTGCCTATTTTTTTTTCTAATATAAAATTTTAAAATAAAATTCCAATTTAAAATAAGAAATCCTATAATCATATGTTAGTTTTTGTTTAAGAAATGGCAACTGCGAAATGCAAACAAAAATTTGATAAAACATGGCGAGTTTTTAATTAATGATAATAAAAACCTCGCCACGATAATAAAATAGGAAAAAAAGCGATTTTCTAAGAGATTAATTCAGTTTTTAGCAGATTTGAAAATAATCTCATATACATAAATGCCCTTATATATATATATATTTCTACTTGAATTTTAATAGTGTAGATACATTTTTATCTTACTTGGAATACCAAGGAGCAGGCGATAATAATACCAATATTGAATAAACACCGCCATTTTTTGACGCCAACTCAACAATGGAATTGCGCGTGGGAAAAAATAAAAGTGACATTTTGGTCGTTTTTTTGTTGATATCTTTGGAACTAATTGGAATATCAGAATGAAAATGGACAAAATGACATTCCCGGATTGTTCACATCTTTTGGTACCTTTGACGCCCTTCTACATCCAGCGGTTTGTGAGGAGATAGACGCACATACATACATAGATAGATAGTTACAATCAGATTTTAATATATAAGATTTCCTACTGATACTGATAACATATAAGGTAAGGGGAAAATCAGACTTTTGACAGAAAAAACACATTCAGCTCTCTTTAAAGAATGCATTGAACTGAAGAATGATTCTTTGTGGCTGTGTTAATCACAAGGAATTAGCATGTATAATTTCAACAATGGAGTTAAACAGCAAATAATCACTTTACTTAAACAGATTGTCATTCTGCCACATACATTTACATATTTTTCTTTTAAAATAATTCTATCATAAAACTGTGAAATAGCATCATTAATTTTATAGCCTTTTGATACATTAAGTTTTAAGAACCCAAATTTTATAAAATAAATAATCATTATTAAACCAAATTTTATTCCTATTTCACGAAAAGGGGAAAGAGTAATTAGTATATTCACTTTTATATATGTAACATATAATGGAAAATGCTATTCTAAAAAAAGAAATGACAAAAAAATGCCATTTAAATTAACATTTTAAAATTCTATTAGCCTTTTTTAATTATATATATCCATTAATGTTTAAAATCAAGAGAAATTTCACACTTGGTTAATTATCTCCAGAACTATTGGACCAATTTTAATGAAAATTGATATGTACATGCATTGATATAAAACAAAACAAATAACAATTCAATAGTCATAATATGCATGCATGATCATGCATAACACTCAATGGAGCTTGAGGGTATGAAACAACAGTTGCAGAACAGAACAAAAAAAAAAGGGTTAAACAGGACTATGGTACCCTCTTGCAAATATATAAGCTTAGCAGCATGATTTTATTCTTGAAATAAGACAATTTATGAATTTCTGTTGCAATTTGTCCCATTAATTCAACAACATTGTTTTCAGACCCTGCATGGTTCTCAGAGAAGGGTTGCAAGTTGCAATTGCCCTCCCCATACTGCCCCAGACATGCTCTATAGAGTTGAAGGGTGAAGATCTTCACTTCCTGCAAACTCATTGAACAAAAGAACTCTACATGGCTTCCAGCATTGTCCATTAAAATGAGCTCGGGTGAACTGCACAATCAATCAAGCACCAATCTAGGTCCATATGGCTATAAGGACCTCCAGACTTGTCTCAATGATGGTTGGCAGATCACAAGTATTGGGCCAGCCCACTTGGCCAACTGCTTCAAAGAGCTCAGCATGTGCCACTGGTGATCAAACACAGCAGAGTAGCAGTAACTGGAGGAATTTGGAAGATGACTGGTAACTCTGGTGGGCCTGTTGGTGATGCCAGAATTTGTGAGGGAGATGCAAAACATATGGGCTGAAAAGAGAACTACTTTTGAAGCCTAATGAATTTTGCTCATTGCATTTTGAGACAGAATCCAAAAGGCCTAAAGGAAGAGCAAGAAATTTTAAGAGCCAACAATCGAAATCCTGGGAACTTGAAACCATCGCTCATGAATCACTGCAATGGAACTTTGGCCTCCCATGCGAAACCCTGTGATTCAGCTTGCTCAAAAATACCCACTGAAGCTTTGCATTAGTTTTAGCGGGGGAAAATAAGACCTTAAATTAAGATAAATTATTCTATAAAAAGGGTCAGATGGTTCCCAAATTGCAATGCTCTGGGCAAGGTTGGAAAAAAATCATGATTTAAAAAAAAATTTAAAAAATCCGATTTATTTGATTTAAATCCGATTTTTTTTTATTTAAATCAGATTTTTTTTATTTAAATCAGATCTTTTGGATTTAAATCAGATTTTTTTCATTTTTTTCTGAATTCTAATTTTAATTATTGTTGTATTTTTATGTTTTTTGCAATATACATATAATAGTTTTTGTACAAAGTAACATCTTATTTATCTATTATATTCTACACACTGACTACCTAAAACTAAATATATAAATTTTAATCTAAACACATTCCATTATTTTGTAATTAGATAGTGCAAACTAAATAAAATGTAAATTTAAAGACCAAATTAAATATTCATTTAATGTAAACTATTTATTTAAAAAACAAAAAAACGCAATTATTTCAATATTTTTTTAAGCAACTAATTATGGATTTAACTGTTTCAATAAAAACACTAGTTTTGATACTTTTATCCACTCCTAATTTGTTATGAAGGCTAGAATGAATAATAAAAAAAGAAGAAAACTGTCTTTCCATTCCAGCAGATGAAGCCCTGGCTGTTGTTATTTGGTAGATAAACTGGATTTCAAGTTCTGTAATACTCTCTTTACCTCCCATTACATAAAATGAAATCCACCAGTCATAATCAGTCTTTGTACCTACCTCTACTATATACTTTCTGATGAACAACCCCTAAATTCTTGGAAAGCACATGTTATCTACTTACACTTACTTATTGGTATTTTTGTGCTGACTTATTCCCAATTCTGCTGTCTTTGGAATATAGGTTTTAAAAGAAGTGAAAAAAAAATTATTTAAATCCATGATTTTTTTTAAATCAACTGATTTAAATCATGCCAACCCTGGCTCTGGGTATGATTGAGTCATGCAGATCCTATACTATGCCACATGGACAAAGAAACAAAAAAAGCAAATTATGATTTTATTCATGAGAAAATGAAAGCAATTAGGCTTTAGTCCTTTTCTTCATCATGATATAGAATTAAAATTGGGAAAAATAAATTTAAATATGTTTAGGATAAATTTTAACTTTATTACATATATATATAGTCAAACCTGTCTATCTCGAAACCTGCTTATCTCGAAAACCTGTCTATATCGAATTTTTTTCAATTTCCCTACATTTTCAATAAAAAATTTATCATATTTTCCAAACCTATCTCAAATTATTTATTCCCAAACCTGTCTATCTCGAATTTTTGTAAGAAACACAACATTCCAGTTTAGAGCTTTATTGTGTTGACAACCGCACAAGTTCCCATTTTTAGGAAATACACTTCCAGTTTTCTCTCAGAGGGTTATTTGGTCAGTGACTGGGTTGGAATTGTACTAAAATCCGGTTCTCTGCCCCGGAATAATAAGGGATCAGGGTTGAGGAGGGGGGAATAGGAGGCGGGAGAAATTTCTTTTTGGAAATAGAACTGGTTCTCAGTCACAGCCTAATGACTAAAGTATCATCTCGCAACTTGCTGTCTCAATTTTAGAGCTAAAAATGGCAGGTGTTAAAAGAAAATTGAATGCTTTAACCATCGAAAAAAAAAAAATGGAAATTCTGTCATTTTTGAAGGAAAACCCTTCTATGAAGTAAAACGTAGTCACCGCTAAATTTTGAATTCCACCCAGTACTATTTTACTATTATGAAAAACAAAGATTTCGTACAAAAGAACTTCAAAAATGGCTGCAAAACAATGAAAAAGAGTCGTGCATGTAAATGAAACTAAAAATACTTCAAATTTTCAACCTTTTGTATTGCGTAAAGAAATTTTCTTAGTCTATTTTCATAAAACCTGTGTATCTCGAAAGCTGTTTATCTCAAATTTTTTTTTTTACTCCCAAGAGATTCGAGATAGACAGGTTTGACTGTATATACAGTTTAAAAGAAACTAATAATAAATTAATGTGAATTCATAAACTAATGGTAAATTATACATATACATATAAATTCCATTTATAGTAATATTACCGTGCAACAGCAAGACAGCAGAAAGCTGCATAATGAGGACATTCTTGGTTTTCTAAATTTTTTGCCAAACTACCTAAAAGAAAAATCAGTATAATAATAAATAATACAACAAACATTCAAGTAGTACAGATATGGATCAAACATTAACTTACTGAACTGAGCACTAGCTTCTGCTATATTTGGCTTCCTCAAAAAACGCCTAAAAAAAGGTTTTAAAAATTTAATGAGCAGAACTAAACATTTTAATTCCTAGATTATTAAATTAATAAAATCAACATAATATATTTTAACAATTATACTAATCATGAAAATAAGATAAATTTCAGCCTTTTGGCGCTAGTCCAAAATATTTTTTCCAATATACTGATAGCTACAAATAGTTTTTGTGAATTTAAAAGTACTAATAGAGTATAATAATAGTTTATTAATACAAATTATAAGATTGCAAATAAAAGAACTAAAACCAAACTTTATTTTTCATAAAATATAATACGGAAAAAGTAATTAATTATGTAAATGATATATAACTGCTAAAATATTTTGTCTTTTAAATTTTCAATTAATTATTGATAGTTTTTTTAAGCATAGAAAGAAATTATATTCCTTCTAACAAGAGTTGATAATTATTATGACTTTTTTAAAAATATCTATTACTTTTTTTATAGTACCGGGTGACCGAGCTCCGCTCGGAGAAAACAGGTATCGAAGCTAACTCGAAGATTTAAATTTTCAATTGTGATTTATCAAAACAATACATGCCATAAGAAAATTTGTGAAACCATTAGTGAAAAGATAACCGGTTAAAGTGCACCATTGTAAACTATTCTAAACAAAGTTGTTTGGAAAGGGAACTATTCTATACAAAATTAAAGTTTGAAAAGTCATAGGAAATAAAATGTAATTGATAACAAAAAATTATACAATTAAAGAAATGGTACAAAGTGAGCAGTGTAAAGATTTAAGTGTGTTGAATGGAGAAGCATTCTGACAATGACGGTATCTTCTAGTTGTCCATTTGCGGGTATAATTGAGTTGATCGCTTGTTGTTCCAAAATTCCGGCTCCTTGAAGCATTTCATGTAGAGGTGCGTTCTGCATGTTGAAAATGTAGCTTGAAATCTGATGAATGTTGAAATGTCGAACTTTGTTGACGGTGATTTGAAATCGAAATCAGTTCCTTAACACGTTCGCTGCCACCGACGCACTGGCGCGTCAGAGCGGCACCTCCTGGTATGCCGACGACGCACTAACGCGGCGACGGACTTTGATAAGTTCTATGCTCTGTGTTTAGTGTGGCTTTGGAAATTGAACGGCGAGGTTGTTTCGGCACGTTAGTGAAGCATTATTTTTTAATTTTTTGTGGTTGGTTTTCAAAATTTTTGTTTGCATTATTTTTTTTTACTATATCGTTTATGTGTTATATATACTTTGCTACATTAATTTAATATTTAGAGTTGATAGAAAATAAAAATGGAAACCGATATCAAGGAATAAAGACAAATCAATAAAGACTTTTATTATTATTATTATTAATTCGTCAGAACTACAGCCAATCGATTCCTCGTGGTCGAAAACCCCCGGGTACCAATTTTCACTTGGTTTGGACGCATGAGAAAAAAGTTTGCCCGCACCGGGGTTCGAACCCGGCCCTATCTGTAGCGCCGAACTACGTGACCTTAGCGCGTCAAAACCGATGCCAATCGATTCCTCGTGACCAAAAACCCCAGATCCCCAAGTTTACTACAGTTTATTAATTCTGGGGCGATTTTCGACTTGACAACCATTCCTCGTATTATAGTATAGGATGTATCTGATTTTTGATGATCTCAGTAGTCAATTTATTATTGTTTAAAACATTAATATTTCTATATGTGATATAAATTTGTTTAACACAAAATATAAATTTTATACTTGTATTAATAATATAATTTTTAAAAAAAATTTCATTTGACAACAAAATCCTAATTTTAAAATAAGGAAGTCTAACCACTACAAAGTCAAGACGTTTAATTTTAAATAACAAAGATTTATGTTAAAAATACATACTTCATTTATTGATTTTATTAAAATACTTTGATTTAAATGTGAGTTTATCTACATTTTCATGCCTTAATCAATTACACAATTTTGACTGAACAATATTCATAAACTGAAAAATATTCTTTCTAATGCAGCTGTCGAACCAGAAAATAATTTCTGGGCTCTATTAGCCAGTTTTAATTCACTGCTGTAGGTAGTATGTTTGTTGGTAGGGGAAATCTAGAACAGAATCCCTAGTGTAGGGATAGCAGCAGGTCTAGTCTACAAATGAAACATGTAGGATGGATATCACTTTATTTCATCAGAAATCATAATCAAAAGAATATCAACGATAATTTTAAAATATAAAAAATATTGTAGATTAAGTTTCTTTGTAAATGAATATAGGATATATCAAGGTTCAGACTCTTTCCACAGAAAAGAAATTAAGCACCTTAATTTTCATTGTACTCTGACTGACCTACAGCTAAAGCTTAAAAATTGAAGCTTTTCATGAGTTTTATGACTTGTAAAATGACATTAAATAATATTTATAGATCAATTTAATAATTTTATTAAACACAATTAATATCTCATGCTTATGTTAAGACATCTTTCTTCGCTAACATAAATTTTAGAACAGCAATAGTCCTTATTGATCAAATGCCTCCCCCCCCCCCCTCCCTTAAAAAAATCTGAAATATTTGTAAAGTTAAGAGAGTACTATCTGTGGTGAAAGATCAACAAGTTTTACATCATAGCAACAGTATTTTTACAGCAACATAGATGTAAAGTAAGATAATAAAAAGTACTTCTGTATTATAAACAGGTAAACATAATATTCACACACACACACACAGAAGGAGACAGAGAGAAAAGAAGATGCAGTATCTACACTAAAAAACTTTTAATTATGATATACTCAAAACAAGATTCAGGAAATTATCAATCCTATTTTAAAAATGTAACTGAAGAACTATTTCCATTCATAATAGAAGATGAGAACCAAAAAATATAGGAAGGAGGAAAAATAAGAGAATATGTCTAATTTTGAAATTCATTTTTCTTTTCCTCCATACATTTTTTTTAATTGGTCTAACTCTTCTTTCTTATCTTTAGCTTCGTTGAATCGATTGACGATTAATTACCAAGGAAAATAAAAATTCAGCAACCAATATTTGGGGAAAAATAAGCACTTTTTGAGCACTTGGTAAAAATTATAAATTTTAAGTCTACGAAAAAAATATTAAACACTTTTTAAGGACTTATTAGGGACCTTAAAAATGGATCTACAAAATAAGCACTTTTTAAGGATTTTAAGCACCCGGCCGAACCATGCATATATAACATGATATATATCCATCGAGATACATCACCAGATCAATGTATGGTATTTGATATCCAAAACTAGTTTGTGATGTGTGTTTTTTGGTGAATTAAACTGGCAAAAGCCCACAATCTAAAGTATATTTTAAATATACAATACATTTAAAAGAAATTGACCACTTTTAATTGTATCAGAAAGTATTAATTAGGCTTTAAATACAGATAGCAATTAACAGTACGTCTCAGAATGCAATCAAAATTAATTAAAATTCTATCAGTTTAATAAACAGGACATCCTGCTAATAAATAATAAGGATAATTAAACTAATTCAATATGGCAAAGCAAGGCTTACAATGTTCGAATGGACTATCTTTGTGTTTTAGTACACATCACCAAGAATTTCCGCAAATTTACGAAGGGAAATACCACCATATTCTTCAGTACTACCGCTTTAAAATTTGCGTGCATAACACCTTAATTGCGTATTTACTTCTGCCTATAACCATGTTATACCTAGTGGAACAGGTCAAAGATTAAAACTTTATTTCTTTTAATACATGAAACAACTAAATTTTCAACAAATTTTCTAAACAATTAAGAAGTGCAATCAAAATTATAATTATCACAGAAAACAACAAAAAACACTTTCATTTCCACATGAGAGAATATAAAAATAAAATTTTCAGTTTGCATAATATATATTTCTATATGGTTCACTTTTTAATTAAATAATTAAAGAGTTACTTTTTTAGTTTTGCCGATATAGCTTTATACTGAGCTAAAAAATCATTATGGGAAGACTCCATAGGATGAATTTTATTAACAAAAAAGTGTGGATATCAATCATTTATTCTTTAGTCCAATAGTGTCTACAGAAAGCTGAAAATTAGACAATTTTTAGTTTAATGATAACAATGTTTACATGCACATATGCTCATAGTTTATGTAAACAAAACTAAACGAGTTAGGATTCGATATTTCAGGAGCTTCTGCATGCTGATATGAGACCCACTACGTGCGCATGCTCTAGGGCTGCTTAATTTCTAATCATTTGATTCAAGTTTATGGTTGCCACTATCAGCGCTTTATCGATATAGTTGGCGCATTATTATTATTTTACTTTTGAAATATTTAAAGAAAGGTTACTATATTATTTTCTTAATCGGCCAAGTTGGCCAAAAATAATTCAATCAGTGGATATTTGATAAGGTTAAAAATGTTATATTATGCCCAAGAAATTGATAATATTTTGATTCTAATTTTTTACAATTGTGTAGAACATAATTTTGAATGTTTTCTAATCAAAATTTATGTCCTCTGCAAATAATATTTAAAATCATCAATAATATTGTTCTACTTTTATGCACATTATATACTCTCATTTACATAATATTTTTAATAACTTGAATATTAAATTATGAAACATCCAATTTTATGCAAACTTTAAATTTCAAAGTAATTAAATCTTATTCATTAATTAGGCATAATTAGATTTATTTCATTTTTAAATTTCACATTACATACAGTACAGTGATATAGTATTGAAAGTCATACTTTGATGTTAAAGGTTGTCCTAACTTCTTTAAATTGAATGATATAATGAAATTTTTATCATATCCTTTAACAGTGTTAAAAAAATCAAATAATCAAATTTTAGTATATTTTTTTGTCTTTATTCAATGAAAAATTTTGGTCACATATATTCATTTTATTTTTCAACTTCTAAAGTTGTGGATACTAATGAAAATTTCTGCTTTTAATGTATGGCCTCTTCTTCTATATTAATAATTCTTTATGCTTAACCAAAGCAATATTAAATTCTTTTTTAATTCTTTGAATTATTATACAAATTTCAAGTGACATTGTTTTTTATTTATAGACATAAGTTTGATTTGAAAAAAAGATTTTAATGTATGATCTCTTCTATATAAAAAATTATTTTTGCTTAACCAAAGCAATAACAAATTCTTTTTGAATTCTTTGAATTATTATACAAATTTCAAGTAATATTGTTTTTTATTTATTGACATAAGTTTAATTTGAAATTTTTTTTCAAAAATTGTAATTATATTTATATATAAAGATGATGAATTTAACACAAAATAATTATACTGATAATTTATCTTAACTACCTATGGTCATAATATTTTTTCCATTTAATTTCCAGTTCAGTACTTATCTTTCTACCAACTTATCTATAATCAAGTACTTATCTATCAACTTTTTTACCAGTTCAGTACTTTCAGTATCATCTCCTCTTTGTTGACACATTTCTATATGAAATCCTTAAAAGATGACAAAAATTTTGCACTAAATTTTTAGATGAAGTGCTATATATTTCAAGATTAGCAAAATAAAAATAGTGAAGCAATGTATAATAAAAAAATATATAATATAGTAATTTTACTTTGAAATTTTACAGCCAAAAAAACACTCAAATAAATACTGCCTTTATTCTTTATAACAGCATTTATTAAGTATTCATCTAGCTTTTCCATTGTCAAAACATTTTATGCGATAAAATAAAATGCAATAGGATGACTTGTTCAAATCATTTCTTATGAAACATTTCTTCTGACAAGAACGAACTATGTATATGATTTTGTATATTATCAGAAGCAGTAAATTTTTTCTTATAATTAAAAAGAGACTACATAAATAAGTAAATAGTATAGTATGTAAATATAATATGAGCCAATGTAAATAGTATTAAAATTTATCTTATTGAATTTATTAATTAACTTTCATGAGGCAAAATTAAATGGTATTCTAGACAGGTTTATATAAAATTATAAAATAAAGTAAAACAACTACTCCTGACATTTTATTACTGTAAATTTTTACGAACATATATGTGAATAACCTTGAAACAAAGACAGGAATGGAATAATTAACAAGAAAACAATTACTAAACATTTTTGTGAACACATTAAACCATGTCCACACAAAACTGCAGATAACTGCATCACATAATTGTAAATTTCAAATAATATACACAGGCTTGCCACTGCTGGGGTAATTTCAAAAAGGTGAGAAAAGTGACAAATAATACAGAATAAATGACTAAAAAGTGACTAAACACTGAAAAAGAAAAAGCGATTTCTTTTTTCTCCTCTTGATCACAGATGCTATTATTACGATTTTTCTATTTATTTTAACTCTAAACCAAATGATTCATGCAAAATATGATTTTAGCGTTAAATACAAAAAGGTTAAAAATTTTGTTTAACACAACTCAACATTGTTTTTTATTCAAGAAAATCTATAAATTAGATTTGAATACATACAATACATTAATTTTATAATCACCATTTTCTGCATATATTAATGATGTTTTGAAATATGTACATAGCTACATTAGAGTATCTAAACAAAAATTGTGAAGAAAAAGAAAAAGAGAAATGTGTGCTTTGACGTAAATTACTTCATTGTATTAAATGTACAAATGTAGATTTCAGGAACTTCTTTATGACTTTTTAAAATCACTAAATTCTGGAAACCATATGACTAATTACATTTTGATAAAAAAAAAATAAGATTATAGCATCACATTTTTGGTCTTATTAAAATATTTTGCTATTAACTCAGATTTTCTTTTTTCAACAACAAGACTTCTGCTGTGATACACCATGAAAAAAGTCACTGTTTACTTAAAAAAAGTGATCAATTGTAAAAAAAGTGACTAAAGGTGAGAAAAGTGACGGAATTGCAAGCCTGTAAATAGTATAGTATGTAAATATAATATGAGCCGATGTAAATAGCATTAAAATTTATCTTATTGAATTTATTGACTTTCATGAGGCAAAATTAAATGGTATTCTAGACAGGTTTATATAAAATAAAGTTAAACTCCTTACATTTTATTACTGTAAAGTTTTACGAATATATATGCAAATAACCTTGAAACAAAGACTGGAATGGAATAATTAACACGAAAACAATTACTAAACATTTGTGTGAACACGTTAAACCATGTCCACACAAAACTGCATATAATTTGAAATAAAATAGTTTTTAAAATTTATTTACTCCAATCCATAATGTCTGCTATTTTAAAAGACATAATTAAGTATAGGTAACTGTCATATATGCATATTGAAAGGAACACGAACATCATCAGTTCTGAATCTTTAACAAAGATATTATGTAGAACATCTTGCTTATTTAATACAACTTATCATTAACCTATTCATTTACTATTAATTAAAATTCACTTTATATAAAATTAAACAATTTACTTAATATATTCGATTTACAACTTATATGAAAATTCTAGACACCTGAAATGACATAGCCAGTTTCGTAAAGTCTGAGACAAAGGAATGAAAATTGCACATCTCAACATTTTAGCATGAATTCATAAAAAAAAACTGATCAGTATTTAAAGAATATGTCATTTTCTGTCTTTCAATCAAATTTGTATTTAAAATAATAAACAAAACTTTGGATAAATCTGGTTAAAATTTCCGCACTGATCATCTCAACGTAATGTATTCATCCAGCTGCTTAAACACGCAACTCTTGGCGAGAATTTGGCTGAAAATTTGACGATGCCAATATGATTACCCATGATTAGCTACGTACCAAGGGTTGCCACTTTATCTACCGGTGAAACGGAACCGAAAGAGATTGTATGTCCTTGCGCACGCGCATTTCTATGAATTACTTTCAGTTTTGGAAACAGATTCTGAAAGCAAACCTTCATGCTATTTCGATGGAAATATTCTCTTCGATAGTTACTTTTAAAATACAATATGATATTTATTGGTCAATTAAATTCGAAATATTCATAAATTGTTTAAAATTTTAAAATCTGATGTCATATTTTAATTCATATCAAACTTAAAGTCTCTAAAAATTGTCATTTTAACTCTACCTTTTTTTTTTTTAATCGTTTGCTCACACACGCAAATACAAAACTCTTCTTTCAAGAAGTTCGATTTTTTTTTCCGCAGCCTTCCCGAGATGGTATGATTCTTCTGAGCACCTTGATCAAAGATCGAATCACACGTAACGAAGGGGAAAATAATACCGTTAAAGAAGTCTCATGAGGGTATAAAAATAATAGTTGGGAATACAGTTTTAAAATAAATGTTAAAGATGAAGCCTGAGGAATGTTAATTTACTATTTCTTAAACGAAATGATTAAAAATTTAAGATGAATGACTCAAAAGTAATAAAGATATGAAATGGTTTATTCGTAGGATCGTAAAAGAATTTTAAAAGATAACTTAAAATATAAAAGTAATAGATAAAACAGTTACAAATGAAGATTAAAAAGTAATTAAGGTGAGTAAAACTATTATTAACTGAGGGGAGCATGGTGGCACGTCCTCTTATCCGATTCAATACAGTGGTCGTAGTCAAGGTTTTTTTGTTTTTTTTTTTTCCACAAGACTCTTTCGTCAATCTTTTACGTTTTGATACCATATTTAAATATTTGTTATAACTTTATTGGTTCTTAGTGGTATTAAGTATGGTTTGGTTTAGAGTGCTACGCTCTACTTTTTGCAACACGAGGGCTAATGAGACCGGGACCTGCAGCTTAAAGCCGATTCCGAACGGGTACGAACATCCATGCCACTGTGGGATTCGAACCCACGAACTCCGGTACGAACGGCCAGCACCCTAACCAATCCGCCATCGTTCGGCGGCATTAAGTATGACAATAGATCCAGTGTTTTTGGTTTACTATCTGTGATTGAACCCAATGAATTTAATCTGATTGGGCCTAACCAAAAATGTCGAATCAAGATTTTTATGGATTCGCTTATCATTTTTAAATTTTATTTATTTTTTAATAAGATCAACTGTTCAAGGAAAAATTCTATTCATAGATTAAATACACTCATAAAACTAATGAAAGTACAAACAATTATAGTAAGATTCACAGTCAATTACTCAGAATACCTCTATATGTTTGTAAACGATTAGAGGGATGAGAATCGGTCCTAGACAGTAGGCAACTGCCAACGAAGGAAAAATTTAAGAGCGGTAAAATTACCTGGTGTATTTTTGGTTTGGGAAGGAGTGTTATTGTTGGATTATACTCTGTTCTTTTGCTATACGAAAGTTAATTAGATCGGGACCTAATGTTTAAAATCAATAAAGAATAGGGGCCAGTAACGAGATTAGAACTTCAAAACTCTGTACTGAAAAGCAGCGCCCTACCCATTCAGTCGTCGTTCGGTTCGAACCCCACTGAATCAAAGCTTCGAAAATAAATAGTAAATAAATACAATCCCAAAATATATTAGATTACCATTACCTTAATTTAGAAAACAAATAAGTAGAAAAATCCTTACAATTCTATTTTTTCTCAGTGTAAAGTTTGAGGTTTGCCAACAGTGCAGAAAATGTTAGAGCCGTCTTTGGTGAAGATCTACACCAATCATGAAGACATGCGAATTCAGTCTATTTTTATATAATTTAAACATTCTCTTTAAGCCTTACAACAAAATATAAATCATGTGGTATCGAAATCTCACTGAAAGGGATTTTAATTGAGATTATACCAAAAAATATTTTTTTTCTGACAATAATAAAATAACAATAATAACTATTCATTGGATAAAATAGGTTTTACTTTTTTTTCAAAATTTAAATTCTCTAGACTGAATTTCACATTATTTTACTTCACCCTCCCAAAATACTGAATTATTTTCGATATTTGTGGTTTTTATTCGTAATTTTAATGTATTGTTCGTCAGAGTAGCATTTTGTTATTTCCTTCAATTGTATACGAAACTCGAAGTTGAAATATTAAATGAAAATACCTATAATAGATATAATAATGAAAACAATTCATTGAGGCCAGCTGACATATTATGATAGGTCATCAACAGCTGAAAATGTTACACTTCTTATTTTTATCCGGGTAACTGCAGCATCGTGTGCGCAAGCGCAACGGAGTTACTGTAATGTTTGTCGTGCGGATTGTCTAAATATTCAATTCCTAAAAAATGGTTTCTACATTAATTATGCGCTACGAAACTTTGATTAAGAAAAATCATTACAAAAACTTTATAAATGCTATATTTCCAACTCTCATATGTTGCACCTAGAGCAAAAGAAAGCGGAAGCTAACAATCTTTCATTGTTGTCTTTCAACTCATCTAATTCCAAGATGGCGTACACTGCCCACCCAGGATTTTGAGTGCAATCTATATTTGATTTAAAAACTCTGTGGAAGTGTTTGTGTTGCAAGAAATTTTGCACTTATTAGTCAAAGGATATGGAGTTGCGTGTAGGAAACAAATATCGACTTGGTCGTAAAATTGGAAGTGGATCGTTTGGAGATATATATTTGGGTGAGTTCTATTAACAGTTATGTTGTTAAAAAACGTAATTTTCTTTATAATTCTATAATGTGCTTGATGGTAAATACTGTTTACTTATATAGGGTACTATAAAAATGTAGTCAAAGTCACCT
Source organism: Pardosa pseudoannulata (assembly GCA_032207245.1). Lineage (NCBI taxonomy): Eukaryota > Metazoa > Arthropoda > Arachnida > Araneae > Lycosidae > Pardosa > Pardosa pseudoannulata. The sequence continues at coordinate 12,699,877 of CM063509.1, read as the reverse complement.
CAGTTAAAGGTATTTGTTATTGTAGTATCTGTTTACACGGTACCCTTGGGATAGCACCGTACCCTTGTAACAATTTTGCAACTTGTGAAAGTTTATTAAGTTTAAAAGAAGAAAAAAGTTGGTTTATAACATTAGATTAAACTTAAAATACCTTTGGAGAACGTTGATAGTTTAAGGGGAAAAAAAATTGTTGTTCCTGTGGTGAAGGTTAGAAACAAAGAAAATCCATCCTTAAGGTGTTACCCTTTAAAATTCATTCTTAACTTTAAATGTTCAGTATGCAGTGAATAAATAATGCGAATTTATATAGCATTTTTAAGTACAAACGTAGAAAAAACACATATTTAAGTTTATAAACGGCGAGATATAAAATTTGTTTGCTGATTGCGTGTAATTTCCGTATACGCATTATGAAAAATGTAACGTTCTAATGTTAAATAGACGGAACTATATAGAAACTGTTTAAATTTTTTTTCTTAGATTGGGTGAAATTTTTCATAAATTTTAACTTGACCATAATTATTATGGTTTTCTTGTCCTTGGAAATCTAGAACATTGTCCTTGAAAAATGTCCAAATTTATTTTGTATAATTTATTATTTCAGTTTGTTTTCCTTTCTTATATTTTGTCACACAAATTTTATATCATTTAATGACTTCATTCAAAATTTACATTTTATTTTTGGTTATTTAAATTAAAACTATATATAATAGCTGGAGGGGGCATTGCAATCTTGATTATGATGAATGAAATTATGAAATTGATATATTCCTTTTACTCTGCATTAATTTATATTTGTTTCTCACAGTGAATTTCTATGTATTTTTTAAATTATGTATATAATTTGTTTTACAGGAACTAATATTACTACTGGTGAAGAAGTCGCAATCAAACTAGAATGTGTAAAAACAAAGCATCCCCAGCTTCACATAGAAAGCAAATTTTACAAAATGATGCAAGGAGGAGGTACGCATTGATATGTTTTATTAATACAGTTACAGTAGTAATAACCTTTCTAAAAGTTGGATTATAGTAACCCTTTGTTTTAATTTATAAGTTTAACTTATAATTCCCCAAAATTCTGTTTTTGTACTCTATATTAATAAAAGTGTTGTGCTATCATAAATATTTATTTATCCTTTAACTCTTCTAAGGTTTAGATTATAATAAAATCTTTTAAACAATTTCAATTAAAAAAAATTTTTTAACCAGCTTCACAATATCTGCCTAAAGCAATTTAACTTTCTTGTTTGTTTCTAAGAGTTATATCTCTATTTATAATAGTGTTTAAAGTTAACACCAGGTTCGGTTTTCACAAATATATTTCTTTGCTACCTAAAGTTCCAAATGTAATTAAATGAATTTTATTAATTAAAAAATAGAAGTTAGACCTTAATTTAAAATAATTAAATTTAGTTTTGTAGTGATTATTTATAGTTTCATTCTCTTTTTTTAAACATAATAAGCACTAGGAAGTCTGAAGTTTGCAATCCATTCACAATATTTAAAACAGTTCACATTATGTACTGGTGATTAATTTTTTCCTAATCAAAAGCCTTAAAAATTTTATATGTGGAAAAAATTCGAGTTACATAGTTATAGTTTAACAACATTTTACAATGAATTTTTTTTTTATATATAAAATTTATTGCATAATCTTTTAAATTTTGTCAAAATAAAATTTATATTTGTTGATGTTCATAACATATTGACAAATTATTCATCTTAGTATCTATTAAGTGTCAATTTAAATGACTACAAAATGACTGATGTTCTTCTAATCATAAAATATTTTGCAGGATGAAAATTGTGCAATATAAATTTAATTAATTCAGTTTGAAATAAATATAAATCTTTCAATTTAAAAGGCAAAAGTTCTGTTTCTTAATTTGTTTTTGTGAAAGTTTTTATCTTCTTTCTAAATCTGTATTTTTCATTTAAATGACTCATACAATATAGGCTTATTTTCTCATGCATTATGTCTTAGTGTTGCCATAGCAACTGTTTGTTATCATTTATTGGCTTATATTGGAAGGATATGCAGGTATTTATAATCTGCATGATTGTATAATAATTAATATATGCCAAATTATTTCTTATGTAGACTTGTTATTTAATTATCAAAAATGTTTATTTTGAGAACTATTTATTTTTCTTTTCCGTTAAGAAACCGTAGTAGATATTGTTTTAACCATAATAAATACACTCACTTAAAGCTTTACTCAATTAAGTCACTGCATTTTTAAATTGCTCATCTAAAATTACTTTTTTTTATAGCTATTTTAATTATGTTTTTAAATGTTATTTATAGAAATATAGCCTTTTTGTGAACAATAAATAACTTAATTTTTATTTTTTATTGAAAATGAACTGAACATAAATGTATTTTTCATTAAATCTATACATTCATTGTTCTTTTTCTCTGAATTAGTTCAGAAAATATCATGTTTGCTGTTTTCTGCCTCATTTACATTTATAAATTAGCACGAAAAAAGTAAAACATTTACAGTTTATATTTTTAAAATTTTATTATAATTTAAAATACTTTTGAAATTTATATTTTTGTGCATATAAATCAGGTAGTAAATAGGTATTATGTGTTAATTATCTAAAGACTTTTTTTGTTCATTTTTAAAAAAGAGGAAATTTTTATTGATGATAACAGTATGTTAATTTTTGTATCCATATTATATAAAATTATGAAAGAGTTTTTATAATGTGGTCAATGTATACATTTTTTCTACAAATTTATATATATATGATGGGCAAGACTCATTCAAAATCACAAAGAGAAACATGAAATCCGTACAACAGGCAAACGCCTTTACAACTTCGTGCACACAGACAATGTGATCCCGCACATACACTGTTCAAAGTAGGGATTCCTAAAGTAAAAAGACTACAAATAATCCCTTAGCACAATTGATCACATGATATAAAATACCCATGTTTAAAGAGAACACGCTAACTATTGGCTAAAGTAGTAGAGCCAGAGGCTGAATTAAGTATATAGCATGTCTGGAGGGAAAAATCAGAATAACCGTGCAAACCCTGAACTCACTTTATGAACAAAAGTTATTAAATTAATATTAAAATATGTAAATAAGGGATTTTAATATTACATATATGTATATACTACTTGTTTTTATTATTGATATTTTACAGTGTACCTCTTAATTTATTTTCCATCATGTATGATATGTTTGGCAATTAACTAATATGTTTCTTCAAAATTTCGTTGTAATAATTTAAAAAAAATTCTTTTTCAGTTGGCATTCCTACAATCAAGTGGTGTGGTTCAGAAGGGGATTACAATGTCATGGTCATGGAGCTTCTGGGACCAAGTTTGGAAGACCTATTTAATTTCTGTACTCGAAAGTTTAGTTTAAAAACTGTATTATTATTAGCAGATCAACTAGTAAGTTGAATTTTCATTGTATTCAATAGTGCTTTAAACTTTCCTGTAATGAAATGTAGTATGTAACTGAACTGTTACAAAAGAATATATTAAGTTTTCTTTTGTTTCAGATATATAAATGCTTTTTTTTATTTAATTTGTTTAAAATATTTCTTTGGAAATTAATTTTACCCTCCTGCTGTTTTCATCATGGGGAAACTTTTTGTTTATTTAAATATCAATAGATATTACGGTTGGCCAAATGTAGAAAATACGGTTGGCCAAATGCCGGTTTTTGCCAAATGTAGAAAAAACTGTCCTGACAAAAATACATTTTTGCCATTTTTTGCCAAGTGGCAAAAATGGATATATTTATTATGGGATGTAAATATTTTAACTTTTACTAATTTTAACTCTAATTTAAAGATACATAATAGGGTTTTTTTTTTTTTTTTTTTAAATAGAATATTCAATGCGTTGTTGAAACAGTAATCTAAATGTAAAGTTATACTTCCTAGAGATACAAAAAAAAAAAGATAAAATGAAGATTGATTTTGCCAGTTTTTATGTGCAATGTTGTTTTTAATGTAATTATTAGCATATTATATTATTTAATGTAATTATTTCCCCTACAAACTGTAGGTTTAAACCTTTTTAGTACTTATATAATATATATATATCATATATGTATGTAATGAGACAGACTTCTCGATGGGGGGTTGCAGTCATGGCCATAAAAATGATACCTTTTCAGCTAAAGACCTTTATTAAGATAACGTTTACAGACGGGTTCCCACTTCATCATAAGGACAGGACAAACTGAAGGGTCAACTAGCATGAAGTTCTATGTACAAGACATGTAACACCTGGGTCAACATCTGTGGGAAAATATCTCTAGAAAAATCTGTCTCCGCTAGCGTGTATCTCCTTTTTATTTGGGAAATTTCCTAAATTGTCTGCTAGGGCCATGTAGTGTTATAATTGGCCAGGCCCCTTCTCTGAGGGCGTAACCTGTAGCCCCAGTGGTCCATTTAGGTTAGGGGTTAAAAAGGAGAATGGAAAATGACGCGGGAATTTTAACCCTTGTTTTAAGTTTTGAAACCCCTGAGAATTTTCCTTACATGTATAGATACACATTACAATTAAAGACAACATTACTCTATTAAATTGATAAATAAAGAAAACATTTTTTATCCCATTCCTCCATCATATAAATTTATTTACAAAAATAGAATATTGTATTTACATTGCTAACATCAATGAAAATTATTTTAAATTGTTTAAATCGTCAAATTAATACTAATGAAATACCTAATTATTTTCTGATTTAAATCTCAACTGTATTATGTACAAAATTATTTATTTTATGTATTATTAATTTTGTACTTTTTTAAAATCCAGCCAGTTTTTCTAGATTTTGCAATTCTTACCAGGTTTTTGCCACTGTCCTGGCAAAATGACTAACCCTAATAGACATACTATGGCTTCCCTTATAAATGTTCTAAGATTTATCTTTTTAAAATATAGATATTGCAGTGTTTCATTTATTGGCAATTGGAACTTTTGTAGTTATCTTCATATTTGCTTTAAAATTGAAGTAAAAGTCATTTCATATGCCTGTATATCATGCATACATTTAAAAAATGTGTAAAAACATTTTGTGTAAATATGTTAATAAATAGAAACTGGAAGTCTGCAGGTTCAAATCCCACTCTTGGCATGGATATTCATATCTGTTTGGAATCAAGTTTATATAGCCATAAACCCCAGCGCAATAAACCTTTGTGTTTAATAGCAATTGAATGTAGTGCATCAAATGAAACCAAAATAGAAGCTATATTACATGCTTAAAGTTTGTACTAGGTATTTTTAAGCTAGTTTTTAAGGACTTTAAGATTTTTTTTTTTTCAATAGTTTAAAAAATTTTTTTGTAAAAGTCGACAAGTAGGTGAATATAAATATAATATTGTGATGCTATTTTTTTTTGACAGCTTAAAATAAACTTTGATAAGCAATTTCTAAAATATTACTCAGAAAAGTTAATTTTTAATGTTCTGAGTTGTAACAATTTTAATTAATAGTTTTAACTTTTTTCAAATTCTCACAATTTTATTCTCTATTCAGTTAAAACTGTTGACTTTTTTAAGAATAGTATTTAAATTCAAATACCCATTGTTGTAGTGGAGGGGAATTTAAGAGTTGTAACATTAGAGGATGCGAGTTGAAGTAGAAGAATCTCTCTTCCTTGTAATAAACATTTCTTGCTGTATCCCAGCAAACACCTAATGAAACAATTTTATTTTGATATAGAGTAGAACCTCAGTATAACGACCTCCTGTGGGACCAACATCATATGGTCGTTGTAACGAAAGGTCGCTGTAACGAACTGAAAAAATAATAAAAAAAATTGAGCAAAGAAATGATGCAACAGTACATACCTAGAAAACAGTTCTATTTATGTGTATTTTCATTGCAAAATTTTTGAAAAAGAAGTCTTTGATTGGCACCTGTTTCAAGTTTATTTGGAATTTTTCATTATCACTGATTCCATATCCGTTCGATTTTGAAGGAAATCTTCAGAATTAAATTGTCTTTCAAAATATTGACGCAAGGCATTAATTGCATTGAAGGCATCTTTTTCATTCACTTTTTCAAATGCTTGGATGATTTCTTTTCTGTCTTCGGAATCACAGATTTCTTCATTTCCGGCAATACGGGCAATAAAATCATCCTCATTCAAATTTTCTTCTCAGCACTGTAAAGTTTCGTCTACTGCAACAAACTCATCAAAAGGTAATTGAAGATCTGGAAATTTGACGCTGAGGAGCTGGGTCATTTTATTAGTGTCTGGAGTGTCATAGAAGTACCGTGCGATAAGGTTTCCGGCAACAGTTAGAATTCAGCTGACTGATTTCCCAACTCTTGCTGAAATTCTTCTTTAATACAGGTTTCTTGAAGTTGCACTACAGTACAATAATTTTGAAATAGCCCACTTGCTCATGAGTTCTGCAGGCTAAAATTGGTGGTCGCTCTAACGAAAAATAATATGCTTGGGGTCGTTATAAGGATTCAAAGCTAACATTATTCTTATGGTTAAATAATTGGGACTTTTTAAGATGGCCGTTCTAATGAAGAGGTCATTAAAAAGAGGTTCTACTGTATTTTAATCTGATTTACAAAATTCATTTATAAATGTTTTTATAACTTTTATTCATAAATATTATTTTGATAAATCTGATTTTTTTTTTTTTTTTTTTTTTTTTTTTTTTTTTTTTTTACAGATTTTCTTTAGTAATTTTTTAAGTTATTTATTGTAGCTCTAAAATTATTTTTTTAATTTTTTTTCAGATTAATAGAATAGATTACATCCATAGCAAAAATTTTATACATAGAGACATCAAGCCAGACAATTTTCTAATGGGGCTTGGCAAGAAAGGAAATTTAGTGTATATAATAGACTTTGGACTTGCCAAAAAATTCCGTGACAGTCGTACACTATTACATATCCCATATAGGGAAAATAAAAATCTCACAGGCACTGCAAGATATGCAAGCATAAACACTCATCTAGGAATTGGTATGTATAATAGAAGATTTAATCATTTTATAATTATTTTTTCTTTTGAGGGGTAATGACTAAATTTATATTGTTTATCAATGTGCATATGATTATATACTAACATATCCTTTCCTTCTGCTTTGTGTCTTTGTCAGTTTATGCTCTTTTGTCACTTTACTGTTATTTCCTAATTTAAATGTACTTTTATGAGTGTTTTGTATATTTTATGTAGCAAATAAACATTTAAACAGCATTTTAAATAGAATTGTAGTTTGTTCCATGCTCACTCATTTTCTCTGTTTTATTGTGCAGAATGTAGTTATGATTTGGCATGAAACAACTTACTCTAATAAAGAGTTATTCGAAAAATTTAATAAAATAAATTTTATGAGCAGTATTAGTATTATATAATTTAATACCATTTTTGTAAAATGAGTAATTCATTTTCTTTACTTTGAAAATAGGGCTATGTGAATTTACAGAATGTATCATTCTGTCTTCAGTAAATTATAATCATCAGTGAGAGAAATGTCTTCAAATAATTGTGGGCCTTATATTTTTGTTTTATCTTTGTCAATAATTTGAGAGTCATAAGATTAAACTTAACAGATTAACTTGTTGAGTATAATGTATGTGGACTCACAGTGGAATTTTCATTGGGTAGCGTTAGTTCCCATGGACTGACATATTCTCTCCACTAGCATATAGCCCGTCATTTTGACGGGATTAGTAAAATTTTTAATTTCTAGAATTGTATCCTATGAGGCAAGTAAAAAAAGTGTTTGTTTTTTGGCTGAGAATTATCTGGTAGCTGCTCAATAATTTGCTTATCTTCATACTCCTCTAAATTCTCCCTATACTGTTAAATGCAGTTTAGAATCACGTTGACTTCATTTAGACAAACTGTGTGGTTGTGTATAAAAAAACACACACACAAACGAACAAACTTCTTAATTTTCAAAGATGTATAACTTACACGCTAGATATTTATTATTCCGAGAAATTGACTCCTAGATTTTTATGAAAAAATGTTGTTGTTAATACTGGCGATAAAATTTTCATAGCAACAAAAAATAATCAATGGTTAACTTTAAAACTATCACGTATGTACCTAATCTATTATTTAAGCTAAATATAAAACAAAATTATTAAGTTCAGTGATAAAACGCATGAAAATAATGCAGACAATATTTAAATACTTTAAAATAAGATATGGTTAAAGGAATGATGTCATAATGCTAGGAAAAAAATGTTATTTTTACCTATTTATTATGTAATAAATTGATAAATTGAATGGCCTGCTCTTAACCAGGGAAAATAGTTCTTGAAATAATGGAATTAAACGCTCTAAAAGGGGGTAAGGGATAGATTTTGAAAGGTTTAAAGACTATCTTTGAATTTTGCTAACCCTAACTCATCAAGAATCCAATATGGATGGATCATCAGCAATCCATTCCAGGTCCAACCGCTTCATAAATTCGAGGACAGACGGACAGATAACTTAAGTTATTATTATACTGGGGATATGTTCAAAATGTTAAACACTAGATTAAACCACATCTTTATGTTAATTTTATCAGTATACATTCATATTCTGGTGTTACATATAAGTGTTGTGACTGTAGATTTTGTCCAAAATTCCAGATTATCTAAAATCCAGATTTTTGAATTAGTGAAATGCATGCGTAATCAGGTAACGCTATGAATTATTTCAAATTGTGTTTAGATTTTGTTTTTCTTCAGTAGTTTTTAGGGTATTCAAGTGGAGTCGCAATCACCCTGGTTATATAAAACCACTTAATTTTATGAATGATCTAATGGGAGAGATCTTATTTACTTAGAGCAATTTTTATTAGCTTTTATTTTTTCTCATATTTATTAGAATTTAATGTAGATTTGTCCCTATCATGATTCACCGAGAGAAATAGTTGTCTCTTCTCCAAAAAAGATCAAATGGTGCAAAAGTGTTTCTTATATTATTCAGTTGTGAAAAATTGTCAGTAAAGTTTGTCTTTGAGGAAAAATTAGGTTTTTTTTTTTTTTTTTTTTCCATCTGTTTGTGTTTTATTTGAATATTTTATTTCTGTTTTATTATTCTACAGTTGTTTTTAAAATAAGGGGCATGGTTGTGAGCAATCCATTTTTATTATACAGTTTTGAAATAGTTTTAGTACATATGTTTGAAAGTAGGGGAAGTTATTTGAAATGCCCTCCACCTTTCCTAGTGTATGAAGTGCATCCAGAAAGTTAGTTTCCCCATGGTTTCCCCTTTAAAGTAAACATAATTAGTCATGTTAATTGAGCGTGCGAAACAGATCTATGACATATTACTCATATGCCAGATGTACAAGTCTCGATTCGTGCCAGTATTGGGGTAGCAGTGGTCTGAAATGGAAACTCAATTCCTTCTCCCGCCGTCGGCAAGGTTCGGTCGGTGACCTTGAATGCACAAGGTATTGCGTCAATTGAAATTCATCGTCAGCTCTGTCAGGTGTATGAGCCAAAACTGACACCCGAACACAAAATTCAAAGCTTAGGAGTAGCACTGACATTTCTGCTACAGTATCACGATGATGGTGTCAAGTTCCTCGACATGATTGTCATGGGCAATGAGACTTGGATTTCTCACTTTACCCCGGAAACCAAGCAGCAGTCAATGCATTAGCATCATAGTGGATCTTCAGTCAGGACCCAATTCAAACAAACGCTGTTGGTATGGAAAGGGATGTGCACCGTGGACAGGAAGGCTAGTTCCATTCACAGGCGTCATAGTTCTACGACAGAGGTATACAAAAGTGGATCCTACAATACGACAAGTGTCTCATTCTGGTGGTGGCTACATTGAAAAATAGCTGAAACATGTACTTGTTGCCAATAAATATGTCTGTGAAAGTGTGAGTTTATTTTTTCTTTTAAATAGGGAAACTTACTTTCTGGATGCACCCTGTATTTCAGTTTTATCAGTCGTAATACTCATATCTCAAAACTTGTAATCATTAACTTGTGAAAATTGACTTTTATTTGTCCATTACTATACTAAAAGTTGATTAGTATTTTTTCAATTTTCGTTTATAAAATCAGTTTTGTTTAAGCTTCTGTTTAGCCTTTCATTTTTTAGTTCTATAAATGGTAAACAGTATTTAGCTGAAATTAAGCTGTTTTTTTTGTTTTTTTTTTTGCCTGAATTTTTATATTGGAATCACAAACAATATTTTTTTCCCCTTTGTAGAACAAAGCCGGAGAGATGATCTGGAATCCTTAGGTTATGTTTTGATGTACTTTAATAGAGGCAGCTTACCTTGGCAAGGTTTAAGAGCAGCTACAAAGAGGCAAAAGTATGAAAGAATAAGTGAAAAGAAAATGTCCACTCCTATTGAAGAGCTCTGTCGTACATTCCCATGTAAGATATTTTTAAAATTTTAACAATGTAATAAAATGAAGTGCATAATCAAAGTACATAAACCTTGTGCCAATATTCTGCTGAAAATATAGACTAAAAATTTATTTAGGATTTAAGAATGGAAATTGTATATTTGTTTTGAGTTAAATGAAGTAAAATCCACATGCATACATTACTATTTTCACATGTCTTCTAATTCTAGTATCAAGAAATTTCTTCTACATTTTTGTTTAATTTTTCCCCTTTGTCTAATTTTTTCTAGATTGTCATTAATTATTCTCTTCATATATGCATAGTATATATGAAATTTGTTTTTAATTTTTAAATGTATAGATTTTTATTTTAATTAAATATTAGTTTCATTATGTAAGTAAGATATCATGGACGTATTCTGTTTGTTAGAAGCTGAGGGTAGTAAATTGGGCTTTATAATATATGATGGTAAAACTAAATTTTAGAAATGGCCTGTAATACATTTAACCCATTAGTGTTAGTCTTCAAAAATTACACCTTTGACGAAGTATTGCAGTTCAAATGTCGTGGAATCATTGTAATAACAATTTTACTGTTGAAATAAACAATAGACTCTGTATGGCAAATACATGTTATCATGGTCTTAAAAACCAATTTAAATCTTGATTCAGTAGCCCTAGGAACAAAATTATTATGTATATACAATCCTATTGCAACGTATGATGCTTTATAGCTGTGAATGCTGGTTAACTAAATCTGTGGAAAACAAATTATTGACCTTCGAGAGCAAGAAAAATATTGGTGCAGTTTGTGAAAACACTGTTTGGAGATCAGTGTTTAACTGTGAAAACTACTGATAGCCAGACATTGTTATTATGGCCATATGGAATCATATGATTTGGTAGCTAGGACATTTATTTAGAACTAGCATATAGCCCATCATATGACGGGATCAGTAAAATTTTTAATTTTCCACAATTGTAAAGTACCCTATGAAGCAGGTTTAAAAAAAAAAAATGGTTTATTTTTTGGCTGAGAATTATTTTGCAACAAAATATTACCTTAAGAAAATTATTTACGTAATATCTAAGTTTATTAATAAAACCTATGGAAATAATGCAGAAGATATTTAAATAATCTAAAATAAATGATTAAATGAGATGGTTAAAGGAATAAATGACGTCATAATGCTAGAAAAAAGTTATTTTTAGCTATTTATTATGTGATAAATGGATACATTTAATCGCCTGCTCTTAAAATGGGGCTTGATATAATAATGGTAATACGTGAATTTAATAAAATAATAAAAATAATAAAAATTTGAAAAATGGTAAAAATTTATTTTAAAAATAATAAAACTTTTAAAATAATAAAACAACTTTAGGAATAAGAATTCAAAAGAAAAAGATATCATTAAATTAATTAGACATTTAGAAAAATTCGGCTACGTCGGGGGTAGAACCATCAACCCGAGAAGTACGACGATCAAATGGGCAGACACTCTACCCTGTGTGCCAGCTTACACGTCGTGAAAGGAATGGTTAGAATATATAAGGGTCAAGTAAAAACAGTCCAGAAATTTAAATATTGCATTTCACCCTCGCCATTCTATCAATAATGAATTTAGTATAGAATAAGGCTTGAAGTAATGGCATTAAACGCTGGTAAAGGGGGGGGGGTGAGGTGGATTTCGAACTTGCTTTGAATTTGAACCCTAACTCATAAAAAATCCAATATGGATGCCTGTATCCATTCCAGGTACAACCGCTTCATAAATTCAAGGACAGACAACTTAGGCTATTATTATACAGGGGATTGAGAAAAACAACCAAGTAACAAAGCTTATATTTACTAAACCTATGAGAACTAGACCACCAAATTAGGTGGCTTGACTCTGTAAAGAGATATTATTAAATCCAATATATTTTTATTTGTATCTATTTTCCTGACATGAACTGTTGTTAACTTAACAATAGACTGTTACTGAAAATAAAACGTTTTCCTCTTTAAAATTTAAAAATGATTTAGAAGGCATTCTTAAAGAAGCAAGAGAAAAACCTTAAAAAAGTTCGCTTAAAAAGAAAATGCTTAAAACTTATGTATTTAAAAGTGGTAATTTCATTTATAAGTTTTTCTCATAAATAAAATTCCTTTAAATCATAGGAAGATTTTATTTTTGTCTGCTTTGATTTCAAAATATTATTGAATTATACCTTTTACAGCATATCCAACTTCTTTGAATTTTTTGTGTTCATTGTGAAAAATAAGAATTATGCGTTAGTGCTAAAAAATATGCAAATCATGATTATCTCAAAGCCTGCATAATAGAGTTCTGATTCCATTTTTCTGCTTTCATGAAATGTCTTAACATAGGCACACAGTCACATATCAATACTTTAGAAGAAAATCCTTGCACCTGAAGTCAATCTTTGAGAAAATGATTTTAGTTATTGATTTTGAACTGTTAATTGGAAATTTACTGATTTTTTGCAAATCACAAAAATTTACGATAATTTATTTATAATAGTTTTATAATTTTCCAAATCCAGCATTATTTTTTAGTTTTCTGGTTTCCTTCCAGTGATGAATGTGCATAGATGTATATAATAAGAAGTCCAAAATGTTATTAAATCCAGAAGGCATAGATAACGGGTAATTCAAGACACATTTATGAAAAACCTTTTCTTTTTATGGCACTGTCACCTTTTTTTTGTTTTAAAAGCTAATCAACTTAAATTTTCGTAGTACAGACAGTTACATTAGAAAGAATGAGATTTCTCATAATGAATCCTAATTTAGTTTACAAAAGTGATGATGTGGCACATTCAACCTATGTTATGTGAAATCAGTGGGCACTTATCACAGCTCATGCAATTGTCTATGCTCTATCTTAAGGTCATGTATAAATTTAATCTTTTGATCTGAGAAAAATGAGTTTCAAATTTAATAATTGAGCTTGCACTAATTTCTGACATGTGTGACACACACAACCTCATACATGTGACAACTTCTGTGTTGCAACATTATTAAGTGCTACAGAATGGCTAGTGACCAATTTTGAGAATGTATTACAGGACATTGACATAAGTATATGTTCACATAACATAAGTATATGTATAGAAAACAGTTTTTTATATTTATACTTTTTTTTTTTTTTTTTTTTACAGCGGAATTTGCCAGCTATCTTAATTACTGTAGATCTCTCCGATTTGAAGAAAAGCCTGACTATGGTCACTTAAGATTGCTTTTCAGAAACTTATTTCATCGTCAGGGATTTACACAAGACTACGTTTTTGATTGGAATATGCTGAAATTTGTAAGTATTTTGAAGTTTGTTTATTTTTGCTAAAGATTCTCTTTTAATGTTTTTTTTTTTATGAAACACATTCAACGTTATAAAAGTCTAAATGAACTTTTTTTTTACCTTTCTTTCTTTAAACTTTATGAAAATTACAAAAGCTTCTTTGAAATTTCTTTTCTTTTTAATCAGTTTAAAGTGCTTCCAAAAATTATACATCAGTAGGTCAGATGAATGCCAGTCAGTAGTATGCTACCTTATGGTGCCAGGGTTTATGAGTTGAAATCTTAGAATTTGTATTGACTTTTATGGCATCAGTTTAAGCAGTAGATATGAATCTTAGCCCTTGTATAGAAAAAAATTTACCCTAGTTCTCCAAACCTAACTAATAGACATATATGTTCCTGCATAAATTCAGATTATAAATAATTTTTCACTTTGTTTAGATCAAAATTTAAAAACATTTTTCTTATTTAGATAAAAAAAAAAAAAAATCACAGGTGTATTCAACAGATAAGTAGAAGATATAGACAGAACTTGTTACCTTGATAATTATTACGATATGTGTATTTAAAGGGGAATGGTGCATAATGCAAATGATAAATTTGTACAAAACTTAAATCATGCTACTTTGAAATAAATTTTTTAAGTCAAAATAAATTTGTTCTTTAGGGTTGACTTAAGAAATTTTTAATTGTTTTGTGTGTTTAAAATCAGGAAATATTTTAAGAATATTGAAAAACAAAAATAATGAATTTTTAATGTTTTAAAATTAACAACCAATTAATATTCAGAAAAAATAATGTGAATAAACAAAATTTGTATTAATATAAATATAATTTTATGAAATTTTTAACTTTTTTGCCATTAATTGCAACATTAGTATATTATTTCACCATAAAAAAAGTCAGTTATTTTAGTCCCGAAAAAATCCCCTCCCATTCAAAACGTCTGCCTTCCGGTAACTCCAAGAAAAGGGGTTGGCGGGATTAGTGCCATTAAAAACTTTCCAAAAATAGGAGGGGGAACCCAGTTCTTAAGTAGACTTGTTCTTTTTTATGTTTCATTAGTAGTTATTACTAAAAAGAACATTTTAAATTGATATTGCTATTATATTGCCTTTTTTTAATCAGTTGTATATGTACTTCAAATGTGTTCTGCATTCATACATATGAAGCACTGTTAAAATTGTTTTAACTTGTTGCTTGTAATTTCATTAGATGCTTGTCAATCTGATGAAAGTCAGGGACACCTTTTAATTATATGATTTCATAACACGGAAATAATCCTTATAGCTCATTGTCTGTATCCATTCACCCTGTTCTTTTATTATCCATGCTTCATCCTTCTAGTCAAAAGTTTAAGCTGTTAATGTTGGTTTGCATTTTGAATATCTGTTGCTGCGAATAATGGTTATTTTTCTGATGTGAAAACATTTTCATTAGAAGTTAAATAGGTATCTGGTAGTTATTTCATTGAATTTCTGCCGTTTGATAATCCATTGGATATCTTAGCTAAAAAAAAACAAGATTTCAAATCATATATCTGGAGGTAGAAATTTTCCTGCCTGAACAATAGCTGGATTTTAAAGCTTTAATAAATTATCAATTTTAAAGTTTTCAGTATGAACAGAATTTGTGGAAAGATAGTTTTTAAAAAAAATTATAAGCTGACCTAGATTTAATTTTTTTTTTTTAAATTTCATCAACAAGAACACACCTAAGCCTTTGAAATGATAGTTTTAATGTTTGAAATTTTATATATATATATATATATATATATATATATATATATATATATATATATATATATATATATATATAACAGAATAAAATATAAAAAACATGAAAGAGCAACTTTGTCAATTTTATTGATCATGATTTTTGACACATTTTTTTGCTTAAAATATTTTCTTGGTTCTTCAAAAATAGAAAAAAAAAATCAATAAATGTCACTTTCTAGAAAAGAAAGTTAAGTTCTAGTGAAACAGACTGTAGAAACAGGACATTTGTCTAAAAAAAACTAGAGATTTATCTGAAACTTCTTGAATATGAATCCTTAATATTTCACATTTTATTTAATAAACAGAAGGTATTCAATGTGTATATTCTTTGTCAGAAATAGTTCATTTATGTATTTTTGCTTGTATATATTTATCAGGTATGTTTTAAATTGAAATTTGAGGCTATTATTGTATAAAGCTTATTTGTATCAAATCATTTATTATAAAATATACAGTATTTTACTTTTAGGTACAGATGCTGAATCAGCAAATTTATACAAGTATTAAGAATTTTAATACTTGTATAATTTAAAAGTTTTTATTTAAATCATCTGGAAATATATCATTGTCTATTAATTCTAGATATGCTGAGATTTAAATATGTTCCATGAAAGTGGATTATTTCCGTCTAAAAAATAAGTTATCTTTAGTTCACTCTTTGAAAAGATAAAATGGCCAAATACTTGATGGTCTGCACCAGTATCATATCCTTTAAAATAATTTAATCCTTATGATTGCAATAGTTTAGTATATGTATTGACTAGATATTCTAATTTATTATTTTAAACTGATATGTAATACTATAAAATGCAAGGAAAGTTTATTTATTTTTTAAAGGAGGATCTAAGTATTTCAGTTATATTAATTTTTTTTATTATTATTAGCAAGTTATGAAGCATCTGCTTTTAAATATCAGGAGTCCATGTAGGCAAAATTAAGGTGCTTTAATGGTTCCTTCACAAAGCATGTTATAAAAAATTGACTCTTCACTAAATATCCTATCTTAAAAATTAACCCTTCACAATAAAAACAGAACCTTCACAAAACTCTTGCTGTGAAAAAGATTTTTGCAAATCTGTTATTATTTTAAAAATTAATCTTTAAGTAAAACTAAATAAGTTTTCAAATAAATGCAATGTTTATTTAATGATTTGTATATGTTTATATATACACATAGTTCTTTAAAGTAAAACTTTCTGTAATATGGAACTTTAATTTATTACTAATTTCAGATTGATAAATCTGTATATTGTCACAAATTCAAAAACAAGACTAGTGTTAAATATTTTATGGGTGTTAATGTATTGACTTAGATGAAACATTTTCGTAGGGCAGTATCTCAGGGTTCCCACAATCCTTAAAAGTCCTTAAGAACTCCTTAATTTTAGCTTTCATTTTTAAGGGCCCTTAAAACTACTTAATTTTCGTCAAAGGTCCTTAAAAACTCCTTTATTTTTAAATTGGAATGCGATTCATTTCTCCATCAATGAGATCCACAGTCTCATGTGATTTCCTATCAGTTTTCTTATATGACAAATATATAATCTTTTGTAAAGGTTTAAAGTAATAAAGTCAGCTGCCCTTTCTTAATAGCTAACAGTTCATGCAGATTTTAATTAATTGAAACATGGAGGGTGGAGGGGTTTGTAAATATTTCAGTTACTTATGGAAGTTTAATTTTCCTTGCATTGAATGTAATAGAAAAAGTCTAAAACTTTCTTCTTTCCCAGGCAACGCCGGGTATAATCAGCTAGTATAGTCATTTTTAAACTCTCAGAAAGTACTGTTTATAATATTGTTTTTATTCACAATTTATTTTCAACTTGATCACTCAAGAAACTTATGATGTACATTTTTCTAAATTAGGTTCTGTCAAATAGATTTATCTTATATTAATTTTTAGGTATTTTTAAAAACTTAATTCTGAAATATTGTAGGGCATTTATTCAACATGCCTTGTCTGGTTCATAATCATTAAAATATGTTCTCGGGAAATAGGGTTTATGTCGTATATTTCAAGTAGGTCCTTATAAAAAGTTATTTTGGTCATCAGAAAGTCTTTAATTTTTGTTCTGGAAAAAGATTGGGAACCCTGGTATCTAAGGTTACATATAATACATGCATATCTGTGTTGAAAATATCTTTTGTGGGTCTTAATATAAATGCCATATTTTTGTAGGGCAGTAATCGCAACCAACAAGAACTACAGGAAGATCGGGATCGTAGAGATCGCCACCATCAACACACCAGTACTACCTCTAGGGGGGCCTTGCCAGCCCCCACAACTGCTAGCAGTAGTCGGTTGAGAGGAGCTCCAGACTCTGCCAGCCCTGCTACTGGCCGTTCACTGCCCCACCATTTAGCTGCCTCAACAAACATTGCTGTAGACTCTGCTGGGCCAGTACCAGCAGTTTCCATTCCCTTAGCATCTTCTCTATTACCTGCTCCCCCACACTTACCCACAGCTCCTTGCATGCGCTCCAGAACCCGATCAACCCCTCGAGCTGCTATAACTGGTCATGAGCCTGCTGCTCAAAGATGACAACTGCTCTCTGGAGCTATCGAGTGAAAATGGTGTAAAATGGTGTTTATATGCAGTTTTTCTAATTGTTGAATAGGGGCCAGTTCAGTCAGTGCTGAAATATGGTTTATGAGCAGTTCTGATGAAAATTGTGATGGAATGTCAGGCTTCCCAGGATTGAACTTAGCTTCCTCTTTAATTAGAGTGCATTCAAGGCAGACTAACCTCCCGGTGTATAGATCACAATGTCATTCACCTGTTTTCCCCCCTTCTATCATTTGTTGGACAATTATTAGGATTTAAGACATGGACATTATGGGGAAAATAAATCATTAAAATTTGCTCATACATAACACCTCACATTTGGTTCTAACACAGGTTTTTGAAGATGTGCTAGTAGATAATTGTTATTTTCTCTGTATATATTTATTTTTTTTTTTCTGTTACATAGACTAGAAAATTTATATAGTTCTTTTTTAAGAATTATTTATTCAAACATACCTAGATATATTTGTAAAGAAATTGTATAAAATCATTTCTACTTGATGGTTGTATAACTTGTTTTTATTTTCATTTTCCTCCCTCTCTATCATGTACCAAAATTTACAGGTTTTACTTTCTCTTTATTTCTCTCAAGTTACTAAACTAATAAAGGAAAAAAAATACAAAAATGAGGAAAAAGTTTTTATTATGGTGTATATAATGTGAGAGATATATTTTGCAATTAAATTTATAAAATTTTCTTACTCGTTATTACTTTTCTAACGATTGTTTTTGTTTATTTTGTTTCTGTTAACTGTTTTATTTTGCCCCGTATTCATGTACTATAAGAGATAATTAAATACAAGTATATCAGGATAATATAATAAATTGATCTCTCACATTTCTTAAATTTTTTTAGTTCCTTTACATATGTTGAAATGTAAAGTGAACTAAAAATATTTGTTAGTTTTTTTTTTTCTTAAAAATGGGTTTAAATGTGATACATATTTTTTAATTTTAATTTGTCCATTGTACCTGATATTTTTTAAAATTGCATTTAGTTTATTTAAAGCTATGATTTTATTTTTAATTTAACTAAGCTAGTATTTTCTTTTTTAAAAAAATAAAAACCCTACTTAATGTACAGTAATCCTTTGCTCATCATATGTGTATCTTAAGAGATTAATTTGAAGATTGTTTTCCAAATATTTGAGATAATATATGATCATGAAAGCTACGATGAAAAGAATAGATTTCCATTACCTTATCATTTAAAGCCAATATATATCATAAAATTTTCCAGAACCTGTTTTCAAATGTGGTATTTTATAATTGACAAAAATTAATGTTAACTGGAATTTGCCCTATATATTGATGTTAAATTTTTATGTAGCTTTTTTAACTGTGAATTATTCCACTGGATAAATATTTTTATTTATATTTTATTTCAATTAAGCGTGGTAGATTTTACAATAGTTGAAGAAATTGAATATGAATGTATATTCGTATTTTAATAACATAATTACAAAGTTTGCCAAAATCATTAATATATTAATACGTCAATTCTCAACCTGTTGCACACATTTTCTAGGTGTTTGTGATAACACTGTTTAAGGAAAATGGGCATATCATAAAGAAAATAATATTAAAAGATTAATTTATTGAAAGTAAAGCATAAGAAAATACATTCTGATGTAGTAAAAAGCAAGATACTCATTTACACTGATATATGCTTATAAATAGGATTGTGTCAGTACTGCACAAGGTATTAAATAATTGACCTATCACAACTAAATTAAACAAGTTTAATAGATTTCAATAAATATAAACCTTTTATGACAAGTGATTCCCTTGGGAATTGTTTTGCAGAGCAGTTTTTTAAAGGAATGTTTAATTATTAGACTTCACTTTCTTTATTTAGCTAAGATCTATAATTTGTGTTCAAGGCAGCCACCTCAGAAAATTTGGTTTCACAAAGATAGGATGTTGAAAATGGTAATAAGGATAGGAAATACTCTTGTTTTAATTGCAGAAAGCACATCATCCACATTTGCCCAAAATTCAAAAACCAATGATCATGCTCTTTTTAACGTTGGATAAATTGCTTTATGACTGCAAGAACTGAAATGTTTTCTGATTCCCTATGACACATTTTATATATCCACCAAATTTACTGATGACCCTGCTGTCTGCAATTGGTTATTTAACGTTGATGTCAAAAGTAGGGCAGTTGTCATATTAATATGACTGGACTGTGTATATTTTGATTCTGTCACCTACCATGAAGTGTATTAAGATTTTTTCTTCTGCTGTGGCAGAGTTAGTTGATTTATATTATCTTGATATAAATTTCTGTTTTTAATCAGGGAAATTGAGATTTTTTTTTTTTTTCAGACTTAATTTGTAATTTTATACAAATGATTTTATTGAAGAGAAGGTGCCACCAGCAGCATTAGGAGGCACAGTAACCCATACTTATCATTTTTCAGAGGAAGAATAAGGCTTAAAAATCCTTCCTTTAGTAGTGCAATTTCTGACCAATTAGGATTCCTTTCAGAATTTTCTCTTATTATGACACCAAATCCATAATATTTTCACCTATATTTGTTTTTAAATAGTAGTGCTTTGAAAATTGAATATAAAAATATATTGGAAAAATCCTAAATAGCTTGTTATGTTTGTAAACAATGAAACAAATGTGAATAGTTTAAGGAAGGATTAAAAAAAATATTTCACGAATCTTAATATATAACTAGCTGCTTCGTACCCAGCCTTCAATCTGGATAGCAAAAGTTTCCCTAATAAAGGTTTAAATCAAGTACTATAGATAAATAAATTTATAAAAATATTAAATAAACTCATATCCTGCAGATGGTTGATGAATATGATAGCTTA